>OY755206.1:2636623-3262675 GCA_963576765.1 Draba incana | reverse complement strand
AATCAAAGCCTCAAGAGTGTTATCTCACACTACTCAGGAAAAATCGTGGAATGAAGCAGAGGGTTTGAAGAACAACGCAAATGAACAAAACGACACAGCATCGAATGGAATGGGCCTGAGTATAATTAAGACGAAGCCCATGAAGAATCAAAAGAAGATAAGTGCTGCCACAATGGTCATCTGTTCAAAACAGGTAAAAGACAAAGAAGGCAATACAAAGCAAAAGCAAAAGGAGATGAGTACGACGACGAAACCAGCTAAGCGTATGGCCGGTCAATTGAGCTTAGCCAATATGTTCGCACCTCTTGAATCTCTTTCTGATACTATCTTAGATGACTGACATGTGTCAGAGGATTAGCTAAGGATGATGTAAAACCCTAGTGTGTGTACTCGGGTATAAATAGCAATGCTAGTCTATCTTGTATCCTTAAGATATAATGATTCAATAAAGAAGAACATTCAGATTCATTAGGCATTTGCCATTTCTCTTGTTTTCCTACGGTAAATAAAAGCAACCTCAATAATTAATAATTTATTTTCCTGTATTAACGAATTCACTAAAATAATATAAAACCACCCAAATAAAAAACGAATTGAGCACGTTAATTTGACTTTAAATAATACCAAAACACATGCTTTGTTTGTTTTCTTGTCTCAATGTGTTTTTTGAGTTAATAATTTTCCATGAAATTTCAGTGTTGGGCTTGTAGTTTTACATACTGATGTATGTACACATGCAGTGTTGTATATATGGCTTAATTAGTTTGTAAACATGCTTATGTACCTCCCAATATATTTTTCGTTTATTTTGGTCGAGACTTTGGGAGTTAAGACTGAATCAAACTTGCAATTGAATTTTTCTGTTTGAATGTTTTTCCCCTTTATGAGACATTTGACCATTTCCAAGTTCTTTTGCTTAGTGTAGTTTTCGGTTTAGGTGATATCATGTCACTCTGACCTCCAAAAGTATAGGTAAAGTTTTGTTAGATGTGTTTAAATGTGTTAAATAACCAAAAAGTAATAATTAAGAAAGTAACTAAAATTTTCCTATGTGGGTGGCACAATATCAGACATTAGATCTAAGTTAAATTGTTAGTGAACACAATTTCCGTAATGAATGCATGAGTAATTTGCTATATACCAAAATTTAAATCGACATTTAAATTATGGTGTGACCAAATTTTTTTTTGCATTATGGTTTGGATTGTATTAATATCTGGTTTCAAATGATGAAATCTATCATATTAATGTAAATCAGTTTAGCTATGTTTATCATTTTTTCAGGTTTAATTGTGATATACATTGCGGTCCAAGGCAAGGACCGTGTCATGGACTCATAACTTGTTTGATCAATTCCTTTATGTTTTTGGTTCAAATGTTGAAAACCCAATTCTTTACTAGTAAAAGTCAAGCCACAAGAATGTCTTAGTAAGACCATAAGCCCCAAAGTCACACAAGGAAACCATTTTAACGATCAACCAATAATAATCAGAAACCTTATATATATAGGTCATTATCGAATTAAGTTGTGATACAAATCAAACAACGAGTAAAAGACATACAACAACTTTTACGTGCTAAACAACAACAAAATACAAAAAAATACAAAAGCAAGAGAGAGAAATGATGATGAAGAAACAATTGTTACTTGTAATAATTTCGCTAGGACTCTTGGTGATGTTCTTTGAAGCCACAAATGTTGAAGCGGCTAGGCCGTTTCGAGCCGACGGTGAGATCAGATTCGTGTTCCAGTTGCTGCAAAGGGGTCCGACTCCAGGGTCAGGTCCAAACGGATGTACCAACATCCCAGGAGGTTCAGGCACGTGCCACGGCTAAGCCGTCACTGGAGTCTGATTATACATCCTGGTTATTTCATTTATTGGTTCTATTTTGATGTAGTTAATTGTAGCAATTATGAAAGCAAATGTATGTATTCATTAACTTTGTAAAGCTGCCAAAGCTAGTTGATGAGATTAATTATTCTTTTATTTTAATTTTTATGAAATTTATACATGTAACTTTTGGTTTATCATTATTAATTTTAATTCTACTTTAAGTACTTTTTCTTATCATTTATTAATGTAAATCCAGATTATAATGTTGGTGACATTCATAAAAGAAAGTATTACGAGTTAGTTCGAGCATATGTGTATTAGTGTTAACAAAAAAAAATCGATGCAATTACCAACTTTAATTGAAATCGCAGTGAAACCACTTAAAACTTTGTTTCTCAAACTTTGAATGAATCATTCAACCACCAAAACTATCCTGAGTTTTTTTTTTGAAAAAAAACTATCATGAGTTAGTTCGAGCATAAGTGTGAACTTATTTATCTATTCGAAGGCGTTTAATAATCCAAAGTCTAATTTAGTATCCTCTATAAACGGATAAGTACCTTTCTTGAATTACTTGTACTATGTGGTTTAAAATACATCTAGCCGAACTGCAATTAGAAACAATATCTGGGTAAAAAATATCTTTTAATATAATATCCAAATCAACTGGTAATGATATGTAGCATGTGCTGTTCCTGTATCACTATATATGTTCAATAAACTTTAAACTACATACATGAAATCTATATTCTTCAATTGTCGCAATTGTTGGAAAAAAAATCCAAATCGATTTTGTTGGACACGCCATTTATGTGGCTGGAAAAACATTATAGATTACAAATTTACAACAATATGGTTTGAGTTTGCGATCTCCTGCTAAATACGAAACAAAACAACGTTTATCTTAATATTAAAATGAATCAAAAAGAATCTCTAGTTGCGTTTTAAATCTCCCGCCAGTACTCAACCACGGCATCTACTTGTACCACCGGGAATATTGGTGCAACCATTTCGACCCGACCCACTAACCGGACCTCTTTGCAAAGACTGAAACACGAACTGGATCCCATCGGCCGATGTTGGGAACGGCCTCATGGCTTCAACTTGCTTGACGTCCCAAAAAACAACGAGAAAGACAACTAACAAAAAAACGATCATAACTTGTCTCTTCATAACGATCGACTTTTTTTTTAATGGGCACGTAAAATTTGTTGAAGTGTTTTTTTTGTTTGCATGGGGTTTCATTATAATTCGATAATGACACATGTACAAGTATATATATATATATATATATATATATATGGAGTTTTTGGTCAACTGCTTATGGCTTGACTTTGGATTTTTCCACACTAGCGCTCGTAAATGTATATTGTATGTACGATCTTTGACTATGACGATATATACAAAACGTAGGAATTGATCAAACGAGTCGCTATAACACGGTTTGCATTAGACAAGGTCCTCCTCTTTGCTCCCAAACAAATAGCACGTGCCTCGATCTAATTATACACCCAAAGCAAATCCGGATTTCAATACTCGGTTTAGACTGGTTTAAGGGTGGTTCGATTTTTTCAATTAAATTTGTTCTATCGTGGGTGGCTACGTGATTTGGAAGTTGTGACGGATCATAGTTTATTTTTTTTTAATATTATACAAAGTTCTAGGCCTAAGTCTGTAATCTCTTTGGGCCGGGAACAAAAGCGGTTGATTAATCCCTTCCCTGCAGCGAGTAGGCGTCGAACATGGAACCTCTGTCATTTCGGACACAAGGATCAACCAGTAGAGCTACTGGCTCCGGGTTGACAAATCATAGTTAGTGATCTAAGAGCATGATTATCAATAGGTTTTAGGAGGAGGTGTTAGTGGGTTAAAAACAACTCAAATAATATTAAATTGTTTTTAATCCACTAACACTCTCCCCTAAAACCAATTGATAATAATGCTCTAATAATGTGAATATTTGAGCTGTAAATTAATGAGAAAAACAAAAAAAAAATACTTACGGCTATGAATAAATATGTAGTTTAAGTTAACAATTGGTATATTACTTAGCTTTTGGAGCCATGTCAATCAATTGTTAATTTTTTTTAATAAAAATACACATTGATACATGCCCTTTTAACATATGAAAAGAAAGCTTGAGAAAATGTGTTCCGTCAAGTGATTAAAAATCCTCTTTTACATTTTGTTCACCGGAGTTCGACATCTCCACAAAGATTGAGAAATTGGTTTGTGAATCCGTTGACAAAAATTATCAAGAATTCTTTACTCTGTTTTTTGGGACCAAAGCAATCATGACGTTTACTCGTACATATATGTAGGCAGTGGCGTACGCACTTGTTCCGCAAGATGGGAATATTCAAGGAAAAACTACACAAATGTGTAATAAACTACAATTTCAAAGTCAAACCTTTAATTTTATGTGTTGTTAAAGTCAAACCTCGAACAAAACAATAATTAAGAGACAGTATCTAATTTTTCTCTATCTTTTTGCATATTAAATCATTATATGTGACGTCAAAAAAAAAAAAAATCATTATATGTAAACTCATAAACTATTAACTTACTTTTTTTTGTTTTAAACTATTAAATATTTTTGTAGGATCACTATGAGTACGGTTTAGCACATAAGCATTTGGTTTAGTTTGGTATATCTTGGTTTAGTAATAGTGTGGTTTGAGTCGGTTTATATTGTTAGAACTTTCACGAAGTCTCTCTCTCTCTCTCTCTCTCGCAAAGAGAGACTTGTCTTCTGTGTGTGTGCGGCATTATAGTGATTAGAGAAATATGCAAGCCATCTCTAAAGTTTCTTCTGCAGCTTCCTTCTTTCGATGTTCTAGGGTTTGTTATTCCTTTCGATTCGTGCCTGTTAGTTCTTGTTATGTGTGTCTCAGCGTCCGAATTACTCATCAAATTTAGGGTTTTTAGTCCTGAAGAAACTAGATACTTTGATTGTTTTGTACTCTAATATGTTTATCAGTTCGATGTGGTATCGATTTTATTATAAAGTTGCTTTCTTTATTAGTCAATTACACTTCAGTGTGTTCTTCTTAGTGGAAAATCTTATGGTTTTAAGGAAACTTGGTTCTGTTTTGGGAGCAAAGACAAACTTTTTCCTCGGATTTGGACTTGATGATGTGTAATTGCACAAATTGCATTGATTTATGCACATTGGTTGTTTGTGGATTTCATTGTTGGGATTTGTATTAATCCTTTTCAGTATTGTTGTTCATATATTTTGCTTAATCTTTGTTTTTTTTATGTAATTCAGAAGCTAACAAGTCAGCCATGCTTGAGACAGCTTGACCTTAGAAAGGGTCTTGTCAGTGGTGTAATGAAGTTGTTCTCTTCGCCTCTTACGACAATGCGTGATGCTGGTAGTCCTGTTCTTGTGTCACGATTCTGCAGCGCCTCCAATGTCTCTTCCTCATTGCAAATTGAACTTGTGAGTGTTGCTTAACTCTGTTCCGTAACAACATTTTTCTGATTAAAACGCGTTACTTCATTATACGAAGCTAATTTTTCTTTGCAGGTGCCATGTCTTACTGACAACTATGCGTATATTTTACATGACGAGGATACTGGTACAGTTGGTGTGGTTGACCCTTCTGAAGCTGCACCTGTTATGAATGCGCTGCAGAAGAATAGTCGAAATTTAACATATATATTGAATACGCATCACCATTATGATCACACTGGTGGGAATTTGGAATTAAAAGACAGGTATGGTGCAAAGGTAGGTGAATGCACCTTCTCTCTCTCTCATATTGTGTGAAAATACTTTCTCGGCTTTTGAGTTGTAAAAATTTAATTGCACACTGTAAATTTGGCATGTACTTAGGTGGTCGGCGCAGCTGTAGAGAAAGACCGGATTCCTGGAATCGATATAGCTTTGAAAGACGGTGACAAATGGGAGTTTGCTGGCCATGAAGTCCAAGTTATGGAAACTCCTGGCCACACAAAAGGTTGGTTACAACATTTCCCTCTACATACGTCTTAAATGAAAAAATTATTCCTTTCAGTGGTTAATTTATGTAAATTCAGAGTAGTTCAAAGTTCATTTTTGCTTTAAATGTTTTGAGAAATTGTTGTAATTTGGAGGAGTAGGTTTTGTCTTTGTGAATTTCTTGTAAGACTGATTCAAATGTATACATTCTTTTTGGCTCTAAGAACTTTGTATTTTTCTTCGTCTATCTTTTTGTCCTCGCATTAGGTTCTTACCTTTCCAGAATGACAAATTGAGGATTCGCTGGTTTCGGTTATGTAAACATAAACTATGTACATGCATACCTTTAAGCCTTGTCCCCACTTTAACATTCTCATTTCTGCTTGTAGGACATATAAGTTTCTACTTTCCAGGAGCAAGAGCGATTTTCACTGGGGACACGTTGTTTAGTTTATCATGTGGTAAGCTCTTCGAAGGTACTCCAGCGCAGGTAAACATCACATATCTAATCTTTCAAACATGGATATTTTGTCTCTGAAAGTGTAGATTCTTGTATTTTTGTTTAACCCCTTTTTGATTTGGTTCTGCAGATGCTAACTTCTCTCCAGAAGATCATTTCATTGCCAGATGACACAAGCGTATATTGTGGCCATGAATATACACTGGTTTGTGATCATTTTTGTGTGTTTTCAAATACAATCCCTCCCATGAGTAATATCTGACTGAATGATTTTTTTTTATCTGGCAGAGTAATTCCAAGTTTGCGTTATCTATAGAACCAACTAACGAAGTACTCCAGTCTTACGCAGCCTATGTTTCAGAGCTTCGTGACAAGAAGTTACCAACGGTAAATTTATTCTTTCGTTTCAGTAAACTTCACTTGCAATCAAATCATATATTTCCAATTCTGGAAACACACGGATTCTTGATTTTCTTGATTAATCTGCAAAAATCTCAGATTCCAACTACGATGAAGATGGAGAAAGCGTGTAATCCGTTTCTCCGCACTGGGAATATGGATATTCGTCGCGCTTTAGGTATTCCAGAGACTGCAGATGAAGCAGAAGCTCTAGGTGTTATAAGAAGAGCAAAAGACAATTTCAAAGCTTAAAAGCTAAAAACATTACACAAATGTTTCCTCTGTACAAACAGAATAATTAGCTCCTCTTGTTCATTATCATATCTTTTGCTCTAGAATGATAAAAATCAAAACTTTATAACTTTCTTTAGCTTCTTTTTGGGTTTTGGAAGTGTCTACTACCTGAACTTTCATTCTTGTAACCCTCAAATTTTGTATTTTTATTTAATTAAAGACCCTCAAGTATTCGTTAATCCACTTAAAACCCCTATCTTTTGATGTTTATCCAAAAACGCTTCCTTTATTCTGATTACAAGAACTGAAACAGAGTCGCCGACAAGGAAAAACAAACAACAAGGGTCGTTGTCTAAGAACGAAATCAATGGGTCTAGAGGAAGCTGGAGATTTGGTTCTTCACATCATATTATCCAAAATCGGTCCTGAGAACACAGCAAAAGTAGCTTGTGTAAGCAAACGCCTCAAGCTTTCCGCTTCCGAAGACTCACTCTGGTCAATCTTTTGCTCAATTGATCTCAACATCTCTACACCAATCGACCCTAATGGAGATTCCGCAACTTCCTTCAAGGTCAATTTCATAAAAATCCAATCTTTGACATTTTCTAGGTTTTTTGAATTTTTTTACATTTCATTGAAAAATTCAATCTTTGATTCTTCAGAGAGCTTATCAATCATGGAGAGAGTCATTTAGAATGTATCCATGGAATTTGGTTAAACGTGTTCGTTGTTGTTGGGATAATCTCAAATTATGGTTAAGTTTAAACTTCCCTGAATCAAAAGCAACATTGAGAAAAGGTGTAAGTGAAGAAGAGCTTGAAGAAGTGGAGACTATTCTTAAAGTGAAGCTTCCTTTAGCTACAAGGCTTCTTTACCGTTTCGTCGATGGTCAAGAGTCTTCTAATTCCAATGGGTATTTAGGGATTATAGGTGGTTATTCTGTTTATTCACATGAAGTGAATGTTTACTTGTTACCTCTTAAGGAAGTGATAAGGGAAACAAAGGAAACGATGCGTCATATCGGTTTCTCGAGTAGGTCGAATCTTATTGTTGTGGCGGAATCCGTTGCTTCTAGTATGAAAAACTTTTTTCTAGATTGTATGAATGGACAGATGTATACGGCGACAAGTACTCGTCAAATGCTTCCTTGTGTACCGGAATCTTTGGTTGGATCGGTTCATGATGTTAACGGTGATCAGCAACAGGATGCTATGTTGCTTTGGTTGGAAGAACATGTGAGGAGATTACAAAACGGTGTTATAAAAGTCCGTGAACAGGATAACGTCAAAAGTATCAGTTTGTTCCCTGAGGTTCCTCCTTTGTGTTCCGTTGCTGTAACCAATGGTGTGCAGGTACGTGCTTCGTCTGTGTTTATCCCGGAGATAGCTAATCTTCGGAATCAGCCACCGGCGTATTGGTATGCGTATTCTATCCGTATGTCTCTCGTGCCCGAAGGATGCTTTTTGAATGGGATACACCATAGCTCTTGCCAATTGTATTGGAGACATTGGGTTATTAAAGCTGATGATGCGGTAATAGATAATGTTAATGGAGAAGCTGTTATAGGAAAGGTAAGAGTTTTACTTTAGAGACTCCTTACTTCACTTATACATGTTCTTTCTTCTAACGTGGCTTTGTTATATTTGTAGTACCCGCTATTAAAATCCGGGGAGGAAGAGTTTGTGTATGAGAGTTGCTCCAATTTTCCAACAACTACTACTGGATCTATTGAGGGATCTTTCACCTTTGTGCCTGGAAGGTATGCTTCATGGACAATGATGATTAACGATTTAGACCCCATTTGGTGTTGTTATGGTTAAACCTTGACCTTTGGTTCTTTTATTTTATGTAGTTTGCAAGATCCGAAAGGGAGTCAATTTGAAGTCAATGTCGAGGAGTTTCCTCTGAATTTACCGGACTACATCTTCTGAAGTTACCTCACAAGGTTTCTTACTCTTTTAAGATTATGTGTAACATCGGTTTTTATCGTTCATTCAGCGTGGAATTGTACTTAAAAGTTACAGTGTTTGAATCGACTAGTTTTACAAGTTCATGAAAAGTGAAAACATATTATCCTTTGTGGCAGGTTTTACATTAATAACCATAGAGTACATATAATTTTTTAAAAACACAGTTGAAAACGGAATAGATAGAATTACAGGTGAGATTAACGAGCGAAAGCCAACTTGCGTTTCTGAGCATCAGAAGGCAATTTGACATCGGTGGCTAAGCCGAGAGCCTGGAAGAAGCGAATGAGGTACCAAGTTATGTCTACCTGATACCATTCTAGTCCGTGTCTAGCCGATGCCTCAAAGGCATGGTGATTGTTGTGCCAGCTCTCTCCCATTGTGAATAGCCCTAGCCACCTACACCATTCCACAATTACTCAATATATCAGTTATGGTCAAGATTTATCGATTTTTTTTCTTTCTTTCTTTCTATCTACATGTCCATGATAAGTCTATAAATACTAGGGTTGGTAAAATACCAAACGTTACGAGAGGTGTCCTTTGTGTTCCAAGCTTGCGAACCCCAAATATGACATGCCGAGTTTATGAGCCAAGTCCCGTGGTAACCGATTGCTCCTCCAATACCCTATCGACGAAATATATATGCAAAGTTCTAATATGTTAGTTCAATAGCCGAACAATGAAAATATGAAAGTTGAATAAACATGTACAGGATAACCATAAAACGCTAAATATTTTGACGGATGGTAAACAAAAACATTACTCATATTTGAATATGTGAAGACGTAAAAAAATAGCATAGTATTTCAGTATTGTTTGTATATAATCCTATTTTCATTTTGTACAACAAACAAATTATTACCCCAAAAGTTAATAGAGAACTTACCACGCCGCAAGTTAGGTAAGGTAGACCACCCAAGTAATAGACGAGGGACCAAAATGCTATAAGATGGAAACCAATTGTCTTTTGAAGAAACCTATAGAACCATTGTTGCTTCAAGTCCATCACGTTGTTACGTCCTCCACACTGTTACATTTTTACATCATGCATACACCGATTCACATATATACGTCGGTTTTGTAGAGACTTTAGTCGTTATGTAATTACCTTTTCCCTCATGTAATTCGTGTCGAAAATCCAAAAGACATGGCTGAACCAGAATCCTTCCATAGGGCTATGTGGATCACGATCCGTATCTGTAAACTGGTGATGGAATCTATGTGTACTCACCCAATCTATTGGATGACCCTGGAAAAGAATCAATTGAAAGATTACCGAGGCCTGATATTAATCGTTGTATTCAATTTTGGTTAATACAATGTTTACCTGAAGCGCGAAAAGCGCGGAATAAGCGAATGGATATTCTAGCCATTTAGGTAGCTTAAAGCTTCGGTGAGTCAAGTTTCTATGGTAGGAGAATGTAATGCTGAGGTTAGTCACCACGGCAATAATCAGACCGAGCCGGAGTGCTTCCCATGTGTAGTTAAACGGAGCTAATAGAGACAACACATGCACGATCACAACAGCTGAAGCTCTCATTATATCGGTCCGTGTCCATTTTCGGAAAAATAACGCTCTCTTCTCCTTGCCCACCGCTTTGTTTTGGCTTGAACCATCGTCCTTAGAGGCGTCACCCATTGCACCGTAGAAGGATAGGTTTGTTTTTGAGATATTGAGTTGTATAAGATAATAACTTATGCTTAGGAAATATGTGTTTATATAGGGGATGTCTTAATTTGGTGCATGCGAAGTTAATGTTGTGGTGGATTTGAGTAAATATCACTACTTAACAACGAAATAATAATTGTACACTTTACGTCGTATTTTGCCTTGTCTCCAATATGAGGATCTAGTTACGAATACAACAAAGCCATTTGGTTTGCCTAATGCGTGACGATCTCGGTTGATTGGTTAGTACGAGAATTAAGAGTTAAGCATAATAGGGCACATGTATTAACTTGAGACATTTGTAATAAAATTAACGACTGGTATAACGAATGCGTTTACGTCATAAAAACCACGCATTTTGATACCTCTTAACGTTAAAGGTTTTGTAATATGGAAAATATTTTATCTACCATGTGACTAGTTTCGTCTAAATAACACTTGTGATGTAATAAATATCTTAAATATAGAAATAATGAATGCCACTAAATTCCAACTTAAGTTAGGCATGATAAATGACCAAGATTTTAATTCTTTTTTCTTTTGTTGATCAATAAATTATAAATTTCAACAGGAAAAAAAAAATGAATGCCACTAATATATCAACCCAAATTTTTTACCACAAAATTTAGAAATATCAATGAAATTGTTATGGGATTTATGTTTGTTTATCTATTTTTTTCTACAGATTTAAAAAAAAAAATTAATGTAGAAATAAGCATGAAATTTTAAATATTTGCATGGTATTGTTTTGTTATAGTTTAGTGATATCACATGACTGAATTTGAAACAGAGAATCAAATTAAGTTAAATAAACAAAGTTTATTATAGAGAAATATTGTTCATTGTTTTCTCAAAAAAAATAAAAATATATATTGTACATTGTCTTGACCAGAATTGATGAGAAAAGATTCTACTTCGATCAGAAAATTTTCCAACAAAGATGTTAATGGGCTCCACAACAAAATGATAAAATAAGATAATGGGCCACAAGGAGAGTCAACAGCCCAAATCATAAAAGTTTGAAAAGCCTAAGAGGAAGCTGATCCTTCTGATGGAGAAAGAGACTTCATCGATGATTTAACAATATTTAGGTCTAAATAATTTATTGCTATAATCAGTTTCAATATTTGGGTCCATCATCACCTTTTCTTTTCTTTTTTGACAATTTCAACATCATCTATATATTGAAACATATTTTACTTACTTTAGAAACATGAAATATTTGTAACTGTCCGTAAAAGGTAATAACATATATCTTCTTTGCAATCCTTTTTTTTCTTTTCTTGTTACTTAATTTGATTTTCTTGCATGTTCTCTCCAATTAAAATTAACTACCGCAAGATATAGTATTATGTATCACGATAATCCAATAATATATTTAAGAAATATGAAATGAACCGTTACATACGCATATTAAAATTCTTTCATACGAAAAGGACTAACGTATCTCAATTAACCAAAGATTGATCTAACTCACACCACCACAAGACAAAACAACACATCACGATATTTCAAGTTACGTTTACCAAACTTCAAACGTACGTACGAACGTAGACACTAAAAGTAATACTTAATTAAGAGATGAGAAATCAAATGTGTAAGATCCTTCCATTTCAATGAGCTAAAGCCATACGACTTCGTTGACTCTCTGAAGGCAACTTGACATCAGTAGCTAAACCGATAATCTCGAGAAACCGAACAATGTACCAAGATATGTCGATTTGCCACCATTCCAAGCCTTGCCTCGCCGATGATTCGAACGCATGGTGATTGTTATGCCAGCTCTCTCCAAATGAGAATACCGATAACCACCTATACCGATTTTAAAACCACTTAGATCATTTATAGCTAATTCAACTTATGTGGTTCAAAAATCAGAAATATATGCATCGATCTATGATTGATGATTCACAAAACACGAAAACACATATACATGCACTCCCATATGCATGCCTACATCTAATCCATATATATTGTACTATTTTATCCTCTTTGCATCCATCCATAAAATTTGAATTATTTAATGGAAAAGGTATTTTTATAAATTTTGAATGCAAACAGTAAAAATGAAAATAGTTTATTAATATTTTTATTTGAACATAAAATTAAATTTTAACATGTAGTTGTGAAGTGGACCAGTACAAAAACAAAATCAGAAGATCACTATAAATGTGTCGGGTTTTTGGATTGCGAAAATGGATTTGGAGTTGGTCCAATTAAGTTTCCATTTCAGACGAATCTGTATTCATCTTTTATATTCGATGACAATTATATATACTAGTATTTTTCTTAGTGAAGTAAAATAGTTTTAACATTGATCAGCGTTTTGTTTTTGGAGAATGTGTCGAAATTTAATATTTTCATCGACCTTTAAACTAAAAGTAGTTGGTTGGGGCACCTTTCATTTCACCAACTCAAACATAATGATATATACTCCCTCTTGGATATTGATTTTCTAGCATATTTTTGGTGTTCCACAAAGATTGATGTTCTAGATTTTTTCTATTTTTTAATCAATTTAGATTTAACAATTTGTAAGTTTCAAGAAATATTTAATGAGACTATTTGAATATAAAGAATAACTATTGATTCATTGTTATGAAAAAATGTTTATTACAAAAAATTGCATTAATAACTAAACATAATTTATTATTTCTTAATTTGTGTGAAAAATGCTAGAAAATCAATCTCCATGGAACGGAGAGAGTAGTATTTTTCCTGCTTAGTCAAGTAAAATAGTTTTAACATTGATCAGCGAATTTTTGTTTTTGGAGAATGTGTAGAAATTTAATATTTTCATCGACCTTTAAACTAGAAGTAGTTGGTTGGGGCACCTTTCATTTCACCAACTCAAACATCAAATTGAAAGTATATAGTTTTTACAGTTGAAAAAATGTTCTCTCTAGTAAAATAGAAGTTGTGAACTCTTTAAATTCGAAATTAGCAATTGAAGAATTCCATTTATCAAAAGTTGCGCATATTATCACATTTATATATGATTGATCAAACATTTGTACGTACCAAACGTTACGAGAAGTATCATTCGTCTTCCATGTTCGGCTTCCCCAAATATGGCAAACAGAATTGATGAAGCAAGTCACATGTTGCTCCATTGCTACACCAATACCCTACATTCACCAGTATTACAATTCTTCAATTATTTATCATTTACTATTTGACAGACTAGCATAATAGCGTATATATGTAGTTTTGAAGATTTCTTTCTTTTTTTTGCATAAAATAGTGGTCCAAAAAAAAAAAAAACAAGAGAGTAAATATTACCATTCCCCAAGTAAGATAAGACAAACCACCCAAGTAATAGAGGAGGAAACCAAATGCTAGAATGTGGTACATGACTGTTCTTTGAAGGAATTTATAGTACCACTGCCTCTTTAAGTCCTCCACATTTGTTCTTCTTCCACACTGGGTCATTACAATATTATTAAAATTTAGATGTGTATAAAAAAGTATACTAATCTTGTTATATCCAATATTAATTTACCTTCTCAACAAGATAACCGGTATCAAAGAGCCATAGGAGATGACTAAACCAAAAACCTTCATTAGGGCTATGTGGGTCCCGATCCGAATCCGTAAACTGATGATGGTATCGATGTGTGCTCACCCAATCAATCGGATCTCCCTATTATAATGACAAACAAAATAAATTGTTCATGGTCAGATGGTCTATGTCTCTATATTAGTATGATTAAATAAATATGTAAAAGGATTCAATATAAGAATCCAAGGATTTGTGGGTGGGTCCATGAATTTATATAACTCTAGATACTACTCCAATTAATTAGAAAAGGTAAAACAAAATAAAAACGGTTAACTCGACCAATGAACATAGAGTAAATAAAAGAAGCATATCTGATAGGTTCTGACCAAATCTAAGGGTGCGTAAACATTGAGTTTGAGGTTGAATATTCCAAATCTTTAAAAGAGCCCACAAGTTAAAACCTAACCTTTGTAGCATTTTGTACTAAAAAAATAGGATTGGAGGGTGGATTCAATGATCCATATAACCATTATAAAAAATTGGTTTGAAAAAAATTATATAACAAAAAGAGACGAACCTGAATGGCGAGAAGGCCGCAATATGCCAAGAAATATTCAAGCCATTTAGGGACTTTGAAGCTCCGGTGAGCCAAGTTACGGTGGTAAGATATGGTGATACCGAGCCCACCCACCGTATAGACAACGAGTGTGACCCATAAAGCCGACCAAGTGAAATTAAAAGGAGCCAAGAGACAAAGAAAATGAACAAAGAGTGAAGCAAAAGCCTTCACAATGTCCAATCTCTTCCACTTTCTTTTTAAGATCACCCCCTTCTTCCTCCTCAATTCCGCCTTATCCGCCGCCATTTTCCGCTGATTCTCCTCCTTCTCCGATGATGACAATGACATTTTCGTTATTCAAATTATTAGTCTAGTATAATTAATGAAATTACAAGAGTCTTTTTATAGACTTTTTTTATATGAAAGACTCTTAGATTTGAAGTTTGCTAAAGAGTGTTGTAATAGTTTTTGCAAGGTTGTGAATGAGTATCATTAGTATATAAGTAACATGGAGGGAGGTAAATTAAATATTAGACGTGGACTGCCTTATTATTAACGGACGCCGTAATTTGCATGTTCGCGTTTTCTTATCCTATCTGTAAATTTTTGCGGTTGGGACGTAGCGTTAATACTTTCATTAACTTGCTGTTTTAATAATAAAAATATATTAATTATTATTATGATAACCCATAGGGAGATCGCGATGCATGCAATGCAACTAGGTTACTTGCAAGCATGCATAAAGCTGACACGGACCTCGATATTGATTTAGTATTGTGATATCTATATACCAAACATTATATGCAATTCTTGTACGATATTTTCTTATTTTATGATTATTGATACGATGTATATACCACTAGCAGGTATTTCATCGTATGTGTAAATTGTTGCACTTGGGACGTACGCGTACATTAACTTATAATAACAATAGTATTATTTTATATTGCAAAAAAAAAAAAAAAAAAAAAAAAAAAAAAGGGATGCATCATGCAATAAAGGTACGAGCTGACACGGAGCTCGATATTACATATATGCATCCATTCATGCATTTATTGTAATTTGTACTACTTCTTTAAACCAGAAAAATATACTAATGTATATATTTTAGTTTTTCTTCTAACTTTATGGATACTGGTTCAGTGCATATATGCATAAATTCTGAGAAATGGAGACTATATATGAATAAATTTTAGTCAGAAACCTGTATAACAGACGAAGTATTCAACAGGCTTCATTTATTTGGTGTTCGATACAACATGTTCATTAAAAAAAATTACTACTATTTTTTTTTTAAACCTAAAAAAAATTATTCGCACATTAACCGTACTTATAAAGAAACTGATTTCTAACAATTACAAATTGAATAGCAACCATGTCTCTGGTTTAGCTTTTTGTTGCAAGAAATTTGTGAATCGTCTTCCATTTGGAAGGACCATATTTATGTAATTGCTTATATATAACCTATCAATAGTCTCCAAATTAAAAATAACCTATCAATAGTCTCCAAATTAAAATAAAGAAGAAATAGAAAGCACATGCATATATCTCGTAGTAATAAGAATCACACAACTGTCAAATAGATACTGCAATTGCATATTAACTACCAAGCTCATGTAGAAAAATCATGCAAGGGTAATATATAAATTTGTATACGCTTAGATGTTTGAACTGTCCTCTACTGATAAATTTTGAGCTTCATATATGGGTGTCTACAAACTTATGCCAAGTGGATAGTTGTTGAGTTCCCAGGTTCGAACCTGTATGAAAGCGAGCAATATTTTGTATGGACAAGTTTTTTCTCAACTACAACATGTATATCTAAACGTATACTCGTAGAAAGTGGAAAAAACAACTTGATGTCAACAAAAAGGGAAAAAAGCAAATCCATCTATCGTCTATTTCCACGATAGTACATAGAATATAGTCACTACCCATTTATAATGAATTAAATACTCATTATATATATAGAGTTTGCCAAATTCATTAATTATAAATATAGAGTTTGTCAATACCCATCCATACCTTCGTAGTTTGAATATCTTAGTAAATTCGTATAAATGAAAACATCGATGATCGATCAATGGTCAATTTCCACAATTCGTACTTTGTACATAGAGTGTTTGTATAAACTGAAAAATTTTAAAGTACTAAAATTATTAATACTCTTTCGGTAGTCTTCAAGTAAAATTTGTCTTTCGTTTGTTTGTCGAACAAAGTACTAAAGTTTATCTTTTCTTTAATCACTAAATCTCAAAGCTTTAAATTAATAACATGTCTAGGATCCGAAACTAGTTTCCGTGATACTTACAAAGACGTAACATATTCTTCTTCCTTTTTTGGTTTAAGGGCGTATATTATTTTTTCAAGTAGAAATTCAAAATTTGTAAAAGTGCATTCTATGCAAAATATAGTATTCTATTTAGATGAATGAAGAATTGCTAGTTGACAAAAAAATAGATAATGATACATCGACATGTATACAAGTTTGAAGAAATTCGTGTACAAAAAAGATGAATATACAAAAAAAAAAAGTTGGTCCATGACTCCGTGTACATACAATGTAGCCGGCCACTAGTTATATTAACTCTGAATGTAAGATTTGCGTGATATCCATCCATAATATCTTCGTAGTTTCAACATCGTAGCAACGTAACATTAAACACAACTTTTAAAGAAAAACAAATGATGAGTTCACTACAAGAAAACAGTTATTTTGTGACTCTTTTTGTGACTGTTAATTTCGTCACAGATATTTGTGACTGAATTGGTACAGTTTTGTGACTCACTTGTGACTACCTAAAAAAGAGTATTTAATCTGTCACAAATGTGTGAAGTAAACATAGCGTCTCACAAGTGTCGCATATTAGTGACGACTTTGAGACAGATTTGCCACCAGTGCTAGGTCGTCGCAAAGTTGTGACTTATGTACGACATATTTGTGACGTTAAAAAAGCGTAACAGATTAGTGATACATTTGTGATTGTAGTCCATGTCACAGATTAACGACGACTCTTTAAATGTCATTAGAGAGTGACAAATTGTGTAAATTGAAAATTTATACATATCTTTATGATTTTCAAATGGACATGTGTATTTTACTTATTATTTGAAGAGAACATGGTTTTTAATGGATTTGAGGGTAACTTATGAATTATTCAAAATCTATTTAAAATCAAATCTATATATGAGTAAATATGTAAGATTTTGATTTGTATTGAGAATTACGGGTCTTTCTCTATGGCGTCTAATGCCATATTAGGAAACAAATTCTACAAGAGCTAAGTAAATTAGTATTAGAATCACAAATTCACTCTTTTGGGTAAATAATGTTTTGGTGTGTATTAAATTTTAATATTTATTAATAATAATGTTATTTAATATATTTTAGTGTGTATTAGTTTTAGTTATATATTCAATCATGTCTAATATAATACAGAATAAAAACCTTACCACTATGGAAAGGAGTATGACCAACAAGATACAACGTTGGGGATTCGATCTGGGACAAGTGTAATTTTTCCCATTTTTTCCATTTTAAGGTTACGGATGAGGTTATATATTTTTTCATGTACAACAATACCAAATAAACACTTTAACACAACGGTAAAGAGTGTAACCAGCATGATACAAGGTTGTGGGTTCGATCCTGGACAAGTGCAATAATTCCAATTTTTTCATTTTAAACTTAAGGATGTAAAATAGTATATATATTAACTCATGTATAAGTTTACCGAATAAATACTTTAGTCCAGTGTGTTTGATCTCACAAAATTAACCCATGGGTCACAAAAGATTCAAACCAAGTCAAGGGATTTTTTTTTTTTTCCTTTATATCAATAATGCGACACAAAAGCGTCACAAAAGAGTCTCATTTTTTTCTACATACATATGGGGTTTGGGGATTTGTTTGTGACGAAGTAATGCGTCACACAGTTGTAACAAATTTGTGACCGATTTGTCACCCGCCGCCATAGGGTTTACGATTTGGTCTGAGCCGCCATATAGGTGTCACAAAACAGTTGCAAAAGTGTCACAATTTTGTTTTTTATGGTTTACAGTTTAGGGTTTCATTTGTGACGACCAACAAGTGTCACTCATCTGTCATACATTTGTGACTTTTTTGCAACAACTTTGCCACACCTCTATTGAATTTAAGACTTTTAACATATGATTCTAACCAAAATTATGTACAAAGGATTAATTTTGGTCAATTATATTCTTATATAACACTATGTTTGCTATATTTACTATGAAAACAAAGTAATAACAATTTTTCAAAAATACATAAACCAAACAACAAACCTTTTTCCTTATAACACTTATGTATTCATATCAAATTTTACTAAACCATAGTTTTTAGTCATTATTTTGTTTTTAAGTGATACAAATGTAAATTTAATTTATAAATCACTTTAGGAATAGATGAAAAAATGATTTCCAACAACTATGCACCTCATTATTTGATCTCAATGTTTAGTGTATGGGATCTCAATTTATGGTGTCACAAATGTGTCACCAATCAGTTACAAATTTGTCACGCATTTTAAAATGTCACCAATTTAGTTTTGGTGGGAAACCAAAAACAACACCTCAAATCCAAATCTTTTCATTTCCCTCTCACCCAAAATTAACCAAAAAAACAAAAATAGCCCAAATCCAAATGATTTTCTCGGCTCAGGTTTTATACACTAACCACTTGACACACTTAATCTCCTCCGTCTATTCTCTGCGAGACCAACTCAAAGAAGATCCCCTTTCAGAAACCTAATCGCCTCCATGAACATCGACGCCTTTTCCTTCTCCTTCTCCGACCGATTCCTCCACGGTTAAGGCTCTCTCTCTCTCTTCTCTAGATCTGTTTGATATTTTTTTTGTCGGGGGTTTCGTGATATTTATTCTGGGTTTTTCTTCGATTGACCTGGGTTTCGATTTTATGACTTGACGATTTGATAAAGCGAAGAGCTTCGTTTAATTTCTTAGAGATTGCTCTGTACTTGATTTAGGGTTTATCGAGCTTCGAATTTCTATTGATGATATGATTCGTATCCTCGCTTTCGTATCTCGATCAATGACCCTTGATAAACTTAGTTCTTTTACGTTTTATATTACTGCTAGGTTCTTTAAATACATATAAAGCTGGGACTTTTTGGAATCCTTATGTTCTTCAAAGATTCGATTTTTGCGATTATTTTTAACGAGTGTTTGAAGCTACCCTGTTGAAATGATGTGCTCATACTTTTCTGTTGAATAGTTTTTGTTAGGGAATAGTTTTGCATCTGAGTCTAGCTACTAGTGAATGATGACTTGCATCTTTTGTTGAGATTTTTTTACTCAAAACTGGTTTGGTTCTCTTTTTCGGTCTCAGGTTCTCAAATGCGAGTATGCTGTTCGTGGAGAAATTGTCAACATTGCTCAGGTAACAGCCATGTCCTAGATTGTATTCTAGTAGAATGAAACTGCTTTTGCTCATTTTGCTTTCTGCTTCAATCTCACAGAGGTTGCAAGAAGATTTGAAGACTAACAAGGATGCTTATCCCTTTGATGAGGTACATTGTAATCGGCGTAGTTCTTTTCGTGTTGTCAAAACTTGCTTCTTATAACTAAAGAAGCTTACATGTTTCTCTGCTCTTGGCAGATTATCTACTGTAACATTGGGAATCCTCAGTCTCTTGGTCAACAACCTATAGCATTCTTCAGAGAGGTGAATAAGTTATCCTTTTTTGGGGGTGGTTTGTACCATATGTTAGTCATGAGTTAACTTGTAACATCTATGTCTCAGGTCCTTGCTTTGTGTTCCCATACAGCCTTGTTGGATGAAAGTGCAACACACGGTTTGTTCAGGTACCAAAAGTGGTTTAAATGTTTTTACATCACTATAATTCAGCATCTGAGTTGTTTTGCTTCTGTGGTATAAAATTGTTTAACATTGAGGTTTGCAATTTTGGTCAGTTCCGATTCAATTGAGCGTGCTTGGAAAATTCTGGACCATATTCCAGAAAAAGCAACTGGTGCTTACAGCCATAGCCAGGTTTGTGGCATTGTAAATCTTGATGGCATCTCTTTTTCTCATCGAATGATTACCTCACTTATCTTCTGTTCTGCCTCAGGGTATCAAGGGATTACGTGATGCAATTGCCGCTGGAATCGAAGCCCGTGGCGGTATTTGATGCAGTGATCAGAGTGCACTGCAACCTCCAAAGCAGAAGAAAAAGAAGAGCAAAACACAAAAGGCTGTACACAAGTTCAAATGTTGTGTTTTTGAACTTGTGTTACGTTTCCCATAAACTGTTTATTTCTCCTTGAACTTGAACTTGTGCTCCTTGGTTAAGTCTAATGTTTCGGTTATGTAATGTTAATTTTTTTGTACATTATGTTTAACCGTTTTCGTTTTCAGAATTTGAAACTGTATTAATTTTACTTGTGAAAGTCTATGTTTTATTTATGTAGAAACTACTTCTTGGTATCAGTAGTATACATAGTATAATACATAGTAGAATACAAAGTAGAATACAGTAGAATACCAACTAGAATATACTATTCCGTATACCAAATATGTCGCAAATACGTTGCAAATTCGTCACTCTTTTGTGACACTTTAGTGATCAATTTGAGACTACTAATTTCCTTAAAATAGTCATAAAAGAGTCACATATTTATAACACTACACAAAGTCACAAATCAGTCACGCATTTGACACAACTTTTGTGTCACATTTTCGTTGGTAATTTGCGACACTAACTTCAGTCTCTCTTTTGTCACTAATCTGTGACACATCCATATCGTCCCATGTCCGTCACAAATTTGCTACTCATTAATCTGGTTGCAAAGGTGTCGCAAATATGCGACGCATTTGTGACCAACTAAATTAGCGACGAAAAAATTATGACGCATTTTTTCAGTCACTAAAGAGTCACAAAGGGTGATTTTGCGACAGAATTGTGAGGCAAACGGGAGTCACAAAACAACAGTTTTCTTGTAGTGTAAGAGGAATAATCCCACCTTTTTCCTTTTTTTGGTTTGTCGAAATATACTTAGTACATATATTAACTACTGAACAACAATACTGAATAATAACTATAGCCTAGTACCTTACACCTAAGAAGAAATTGCCGCGGGTCTCCAGTTCGAGTCGGGGTGAGGGGAATAATCCCACTTTTTTCCTCTTTTTGATTTGTCGAAATATACTTAGTACATATATTAAGTACTGAACAACAATACCGAATTATAACTATAGCCCAGTGCCTTACACTTGAGAAGAAATTGCCGCGGGTCTCCGGTTCTAGTCGGGGTAAGGGGAATAATCCCACTTTTTCCCCTTTTTTACTCATGCGTCACAAAATTGTAGCAAAACTGTCACAGTTTTGTCCATATATACATATAGGGTTTAGGGATTTGTCTGTGACGAATAAATGCATCACAAATATGTCACACTATACTTACGAATGTGTAACACTTTTGTGACACTTTGACTCATTAGTTACAACTTTGCAACGCATTTGTGACTAACCGTTCCAAATGTTTAATTTTTACACAAAGTTCTAACCAAGATTTGTTACAAAATATTAGATTTGCTTCCTAGGATTCTTAAATACCATGATATATGTTATGCTTACAAAAATAATTTATAATTTCATGTTTACAAAATTTTAGTTACCAACTTACAAACTCTTTTACTTAAACACATTCCATTTCATCTTTAATCTTTGAAAGTTATACATGTTGATAATTATTTTGTTTGGAATTGAACATTCACCCTTACAAATCAAATATACACTTTAAAAATAGATGCTCAAAATGTAGGGAACATCTATGCACCATATGGTAAGTGAAAAATATTTAGGGTTTAGGGTTTCAATATTTGGTGTGACAAAAATGTCACAAATAAGTTAGAATATGTGACAGATTTTAAAGTGTCACAAATGTTTGGTGGGAAACCAAAACCAAATCTTAGATTTTGGAGGCAAACCAAAACCAAAACCAAATTAAATTTTGGTTTACTTAGATATAAACCCACGTTCACTTCACACTTAGACACATTTTCTCTTCTTTGCGAAAACCTAATCGCCGTTTCTCCTTCACCTTTACTTGACCTTTACCTTCATCGCTTCTCCTCTTCGATAAATCATAATCTCTCGTGTCTCTCTCTCGCTCTCTTAGCCTTGGGTATAATCTCTCGTGTCTCTCCCTCGCTCTTTGTCCATCTCGATTTACAGTTGGTTTAACCAATTCCCACTTTTGTGCCGCAAGATCTCAGGTCTTTAATCGATACACCAACTAATTATCAATCTTGCAACTCGTCTCAAGAAACCAGATCCAGTTCAATTTCGTCTGAGAAACCATGAGAGATGGAGAAATGAGAGAGGGGATTAGGGTTTTTCAAACCCCAAAATCCGGTTCAATTTCCCAATGTAATCCTTGTCTCGCTAAGTACCCTACTTTCGGTGGTCTTAATTCTTCTTTACATTTCGCTGCTGCTAAAGGTCATAACGAGGTGGTTTTTCATTTTTTCCCAATTCTAATTTTTTTTTTAATTTGAATTTTTGCTTATTGTGATTTGTTTAATGGTTTAGATCGTTGGGTTATTGCTCGAGAACGGAGCTGATGTGAATTCAAGGAATTATTGTGGCCAGGTATTATGAGATTCAGTTTTTCATCAATTTCAGTTTTTTGGGATTTGAAAATGGTGAGCCTTTAGCTAGTTCAAGGACGAAAGTTTGATTCTTTTCGAGTTTCTTGATTTGATTTAGGAGTTTTGTATCAGTAGTTTGAGCTAAGTTTTTAAAAATCTGAGTTACATGATCCATGGTTACAATGTTGAATTTCAATGCTAAGTTGGGTAAATAATCTTTGTTTCAGACAGCATTGATGCAAGCTTGTAGATACGGACATTGGGAAGTTGTGCAAACGCTTCTGCTTTTAATCGATTTTGAGTTCTGGGTTTTGATTTTTTCAGAACTTGAACTATGCACATTCATTGCGTTCTGGCCTCAAGAACATCATTTGTGTTTTGGGTTTGAATTTAGCGATTCATTGCGTTTAATTGAGAAAATTCAAGAGTTTCTGTGATTTGTTTACTTATTACTATCACTATTTGGTGTTTTTCTTCCAAAATAGAGCCGAAGATGAGCATTGTACCTAAGGAAACGATTGAGGTTATAGCACAAAGTATTGGGATTACCAATTTGTTACCTGAAGCTGCACTTATGCTTGCTCCTGATGTCGAGTATCGTGTTCGAGAGATTATGCAGGTGAGCTTTTTCTTTTTTTTTTTCTTGAGTCATAACTTTGTGTTCTTGAGGTATTGGAAAAGGATGTTTTATCGTTTCTTTTGGATTTCTTTGCAGGAAGCTATCAAATGCATGCGTCACTCAAAGAGAACGACTTTAACAGTTGCGAATGTAGACGGTGCACTCAACTTAAGGAACGTCGAGGTACAAAATCTAGACCAATCCTTAATTCCTATTATCTACATTCTGGTAGATTCTTTGTTGATATGAGTTGTCTAGTGAGAAAGATATATGTTTCTGGTTGTGAGGTTTGACTTTTCTGGTGCATATGCATAGCAACATCTTTTAAACATTGCTTTTTACATATTATTCTATAGTAGTTAACTGAATTCAAAGGCATCTGTTTAAGAATGATCATGTTTTTTGCAGCCGATATATGGCTTTGCCTCAGGAGGACCGTTTCGATTTAGAAAAGCTATCGGGCATCGGGATTTGTTCTACACTGATGACAGAGAGGTGGAATTCAAAGATGTAAGATGAAGGGAAAGCTGGCATATTTTCTTTGTATATGTTAAGCTCTTCATAAATGGTTTCTATCACTTGAACTAATCGTCTAATGTTTTGAACTAATTGTTTAATGTTTCGGTTATGTAACGGTTAACTATTTTGTACATTTTGTTAACCGTTTTCGGAATTCGGAATTCGGAACCTTATTTTGCTTCAACTATGTTTATTTATGTAGAATTCCCTTTATTTGAAATTTCTATTAGTAGAATACAGAGTAGAATACAAAGTATAATACTGAGTAGAATACGAAGTATAATACAGTGTACAATACAACAAAAAGACTGTCAAAACTGTCACACATCCATAGCAAATTAGTCTCTCTTTTGTGACACTTTAGAGACTACCATTTTTCCTTAAGTAGTCATAAAAGAGTCACACATTAATGTCACTTTAAAGCGTCACAAAGACGTCACACATTAGCCACTACGATTGCGTCACACATCCGTTGGTAATTCGTGACACATTCTCTTGTCTCACTTTCGTCACAGATCTGTGACGCCTTTAGATCGTCTCAAGTCCGTCACAAATGTGCTACTCAATAAAGTCCGTCACAAAAGTGTTGCAAATATGTGACCAAAATCCAGTGTCGCAAATTAGCGACAAAAAAATTGTCACGCTTTAATTTCGTCACAAAAGTGTCACAAAAGCTGCTTTTGTGACTGATTTGTGACACAAATCGGAGTCACTAAAATGCTGTTTTCTTGTAGTGGTTCTTGTGAAATGGATACGAAAAATATTTACACCAAGAAAATATAGCAAACTTTGTCTATCTCAGTCCTCAGATGTTCTCAAGTTTTTTTTTTTTTTTAACTATTCTTAAGTCATTTTCCCCCCTAACTATAGCAATACATTCTAATTCGGGTACGGACCATGATAGTGAAACACTGATTAGCTTAAATATCCAAGTTTGCGTTCATTTAATATACTTATGCATTATGATTTTTAGTTCTAAACAACAATTCGGTTTAAAAATATCTTTTCAAAAAGATTATAAGCCAAAAAAATCTTGAATTCAAAAATAATAATAACAATAATAATAATAATCTTGAATTATCAAAGTTTCAAAAAAAAATCTCGAATTCAAGTAAGATACGAACTTTCAAAAGAAATTGAAGAAAACAAGAGTTGAATATATATGTATATATTCAATCCACAACTGCACATAGAATGTGTATATAAAGCATATAAACTGTATATGCAGTATCTTTTTTAGGAGCACCCACACAGTGTCATAGATTCAGCATCATAACTACACAATACATTAATTAGATTTGGGGCCAAAAAAGTCAATTATGCATCTGCATACACCAAGGAGGAGGGGGCATACCCATAGTTTTCTTTACCTACATATCACCAGAAGTTAAAGTGCACAATTTTTTTTTAAAGTTAATTACGTAAAGAGTAAATGAGAAGGTCACAAATTTCTATGAAAACTCTGAGATATTTCCTCTGTTTCCGGGATTCTAATGACAAATCTGAGGTCGGTAAGTTCGGTGACTAATCCGGTTATGTCTGTCTTGCCACCATTCAAGGCCATGCCACCTTACTGTTTTATAGGCTATACAAATAAAGTAAAAATATGATTTTTTTTTTTTTTTTGTCAATATTAGACCACAAATATGATATTTTGTTAACGAAGAGACTTCAAAAATATTACTGACAACAAACAAAGCCCGACTCGGTGAAGAACCGAAGACCCAATCAGTTATTCGAAACTGATGTCTGAACAAGTCTGTTGTAACGTGAAAATTTTAGTAAGGTCAGAATTAGTAAAATATATGGTTCTAACTAACAGTGTTCTTTTTGAACGATAGAGAGTTGGACTCAAGCTTAACTCTTAAATGAGATTATAGTCAATACAGCTTCTCTTAATTTAAATTTTTCATTTTGAAATACAAGAAAAACAAATCATTAATTTAATCATTTTGTGTATTTTTTGCTACAAAAATCATTTTTGTGTCTTACATAAACAATGTGTAACTGATTAATAAGGTAATTAGGACGACACAACTTGGTTTTTCTAGCTAGATGAAGAGAGTTCACTACATTGACCTTATTTTCTAAACCAACTTAACATTTTATATTTATGTTTCTTTACAGATCTCCTTTCACGCTCTTTATTTTTTCCTTTCTATTTTTCAGTCTTTTGTAGTTTTACCTATGATTATTTTACGATTCAATATACGATTTGGATTATTATTATCATTTTCTATTTTTTTAATGATTTTGTTTTTTTGCCAAATTGCTCTTGGTCCAAACGCGGAGGATGTTTTCTTTTTGGTTTAAACATTTTTAAATACACTTGCCTGCTTACTTTAGTCGTGATCATCAAATTGTTGCCTTGGTTTGTATGGACGAAATTAATCTAGTATATGTACCCTTAAGGATAAGGCTTGACATGTGATGTATAATGATATAGAGCTATAGAGCCAACAAGATAACGTGAGAATATATATGCAATACCTTTCTAAGTTAGGCCGGGTGTGCAACTGATATCTTAAAATGAAAAAGAAAAAAACCATTATTGTGCTAGGTTCCATCTTTATCATCATATACTATTAATTTCGTGACGCGTTTTATTTTCGTTTATTTTTTAATATGCGCTGATATATATAATTTACTTAATTTAAAACAATGTGTATATGTTAACATGCGGATTAATGTGCATATTTGATCTTTTTAAGATCGATTTGTGATTTGCTCTATTCTAGACGGATATAGCATTTTCTTGTTTGTCTTGCTTTGAATCATTCAACTTATTGAATCGAATTTATAGCGAAATCACAAATAATTTGCCCACCACAAGGAAAGAATCTACACATTAAAATTACAAAGCTGAATTTACTTTAAAAGACAAAAAAAAGAAGGTAAAAAGACAACATGAAAACACATAACGAAGAGTATCGTATGATGTATCCCACGATTAGGATATGAATTGAAGTATGGCCCCATGAGGTAGTTGAGAAGAAGAGTAAATGTGCCCATTAAATCATCAATGGGTGATAGAGAGATCATGTGTGTATATAAACCTACATATATTCAGTGTCGTGACAACATCATAAAATGCCCTAAGAGAATTACAAAGGGTTTAAATTTATAACAAAAATATCGTTTGCAATAAAATTCATGTCATATAACAAAAACCAATAAAGATCTAAATTAGTCTCATCCTTAAAAAAAATCATTAACAAAGCTTTTTTTTTCCTTTGGTCGAAAGCTTTGAAAATCAACTTTTATAACCAATTTTGTCTTAATAGATAAGATTTCCAAGTCAATTTTACCAGAAAAAGAGTAAAATTCATCCGAAAAACATGAATTCAAAAATTGCATCACATTAAAACTTTTAGTTTTATCATTTTTTTATTAACATGAAAGAAAATATAACAAATATCTCTATTTACCTTAGTATTTTAACAATAAATTATTGTTTCTGTTTTTTTTTATAAAAATTCAAGAAACTCATGTTTCCATCATGGATATATATTTTGCTTACTACAAAATTATTAACGTTGTAACTAAATAAGATCAATAATTTAAATTTTAAAAACTTTTCAAAAAAAAAAAATTGATGCCCTTAATTTTCTTAAAAAAATAATGCCTCAAGCCATTGCTTTTAAAAATTATACAGAGGCACAGCTCTGCACATATTGACCCTTTTCTCTCTCTAGCTTACCAATAGTTACTCTGATCTATGGCCCATTAACCCATACGGCCCATAACCTATGGGTCCAGTTCAATTTATTTTCCAGCTAAAATTTCAAGTCCATTTTATCCATCCATCATCTTTGTTCATATATCAAGATTTGAAATTTATATTTGCTTGACTTTAAACGTATGCTTTTCTTTTCTAACTAATCTTTTACTATATTTCTTATGATTGATACAACTCGTACGTCATCATCCTCAATATTATTGGAAACATATCACATGGTTTCAACTTCCTTGTAACTATATCCATTATCCAAAAGAAGAAAAATATTCCAACATTCTTATTAAAAAAAAATGAGAAAGTCATCAAAAATATAACTATATTATTCGTTACACTCGATGGTCCAACGAAAAATTAACAACCACGTGCACCAATTTGAACAAATAATTGTGTACGCGTTAATCACGAACCGGACATAATAGCAATCAATCTTAAGATCCAACGGTCAGTAACATCGTTCACACCAACACGGTAAAGCAGATGATTACTACCCAAATCCCGACCAAATACGTCAAAACGACAGCGTTTATCGAAAATCTTCTGATGCACGAGTTCGAAGAATCCTTTAATGGAGAGAGAATGTTCTTCTTCTTCTTCTTCTCTCGTCGGATCTCTCTAAGTTTTTCCTAGATAACACCCATTTCTCTCTTTCTCCATCTTTTCTCGTAAATTTGATACTTTCTTCTGAGAAATTCGTTATCTTTCCCTGGTAATTCCTCAATTCACCTTCTTGATCTCGTAGATCTCTCTGCTTTGGTCTCTGGAGGCTCTTCAAGCTAATTAGGTCTCTGTAAGTCCGTGAAAAAGACCCAATTCGTTTAATTTGATTTAGGGTTTTCGTTTTTGATTTAGGGCTAAGATAAATGTGTAGTTTTTTTTTCTAGGGTTATGGAATTGATAATGAAAAAATCTTAATCTAGTCTTGTAAGGAGTTTTGTTAATTGTGGAATTGATGGTATGCAGATTAGTGGGTTAGGTCAAATTTTCTGAAAATGGATAAGGAGAAATCTCCTGCACCACCTCCAAGTGGTGGTCTTCCTCCACCATCAGGTCGTTACTCTACATTTTCACCAAATGGAAGTGGTTTTGCAATGAAACCTGAATCTTACTTGACTCCTCCAAGTGGAAGCAGCTCAGATGCTGCTAACAGATTCAGCCACGATATAAGCCGAATGCCCGATAATCCACCGAAAAAACTCGGACATCGAAGAGCTCATTCGGAGATTCTTACTCTTCCTGATGATTTGAGCTTTGATAGTGATCTTGGTGTGGTTGGTGCTGCTGATGGACCGTCTTTCTCCGATGAGACCGATGAGGATTTAATGTATATGTATCTCGATATGGATAAGTTCAATTCTTCGGCGACTTCTTCTTCTCAAATGGGTGAGCCGTCAGAACCGGCTTGGAGGAATGAGTTAGGATCGACTTCTAATGTTCAGAGTATGCCTGGTAGTGAAAGACCGAGGATCAGGCATCAACATAGCCAGTCGATGGATGGTTCAACGAGTATTAAGCCTGAGATGCTTATGTCGGGGAATGAAGATGTGTCTAGTGTTGACTCTAAGAAAGCTATCTCTGCTGCTAAACTTTCTGAGCTTGCTCTCATTGATCCAAAACGTGCTAAGAGGTATTACGTGCTGATTTAAGAAGCTTTGTATAGTTTTGATGAATATGATCAAATAGTTGCTAGGTTTGTCGACAAAGAAAGAAGTTTGTGGTTTATGTATCTCGATAAGCTTCTTCGTCTGTTTTAAAGTTACCCATTAGTTTAAGTTTTGTATCAACTTTTTGATGCAATGTTCCCATTTTATAGCGAAGATAGACCTAGCTGATTAGAGTTGCACAAATTGATGATAATTCCCTGTTATGTTTGTAGTTGTTAATGTAATTAGTCATTAGAAGTTGACATAGGCTTCTTTGACATTGAAGAATTAATTCTGGCCGAACTGATATGTTGGAGTCTTACATAACGCTTCATCTAGATGTAGTTTGTTAGTGAACTAATCCGTTAACGGTTGAACGAGTAACGTAATTTTAGTATTTCAGTAACTTGCCTATTTCAGCTATACCACCAGTCACAAACTCTTTTTGACACTGTTCACCTTTTTCCTCAGTCTATTCCTTTTGTGTATGTTTCCTACTTTACTGGAGAAGATGCATGACCTGTTGTATCATTTGATAGGATATGGGCAAACAGGCAGTCTGCTGCAAGGTCAAAAGAAAGGAAGATGAGATACATAGCTGAGCTCGAGAGAAAAGTACAGACTTTGCAAACAGAAGCAACATCTCTCTCAGCTCAGTTGACTCTGTTACAGGTTGGTTGAATCTGTTTGTGTAGGGTTCTGCAGACCAAATTTAACTCTAGACTATGATGTTTGTTAACATATTGCAAGTTTATGGTTTTAATCTTTTCTCTTTTTTTCTCTTGTTCAGAGAGATACTAATGGCCTGGGTGTTGAAAACAATGAGCTGAAACTGCGTGTACAAACAATGGAGCAACAGGTCCACCTACAGGATGGTAAGGATCTAACCTACGAGTTTGTTTCGAACTTTTTTTTACCTCTTTACTATCTCGATGGAAATAAAAAGTGTTGACGAGTGTCGAAAGTGTATGCACTGAAGGATAGTTGATTGATCTTCTTTTTTTTCTCTATTTGACAGCATTGAATGATGCACTGAAGGAGGAAGTCCAGCATCTTAAGGTAATAACGGGACAAGGTGTTTCGAACGGTGGATCAATGATGAACTATAGTTCTCTTGGATCAAACCAGCAATTCTATCCCAATAATCAGTCGATCCACACTATGTTAGCCTCACAGCAGTTCCAACAGCTCCAGATCAATTCACAGAAACAACAGCAGCAGCAACAACAACAACAACAGCAATTTCAGTTTCAGCAGCAGCAGCAACTGTATCAGCTTCAGCAGCAACAACAGCGGATTCAACAGCAGGAACAACATCAACAACAAAGTGGGGTCACGGAGCTGAGAAGGCCCATGTCTTTTCCTGGTCAGAAAGAGAGTGTGACATCGCCTGATCTTGAGGCTTCTTCGACAAAAGACTGAAGAGTGTTGTAGACTGTGTTAGTGTCCAATTTAGTGCGGTTCTCTTGGAATATCTCCTTTCACAAGGTGCACATTGATAGCAGGCTCATGAATTTGGGAATTTGTTGCGTTCTAGAGTTAAAAAACAAGACAACTTAGAAGTTGTGTGTTTAGATGTTGTTAGTGAAGCATTTGTTCTTGTCTGTTGGTAGTTTACTCAATTTCTCTTTTTATGATCATAAGCTCTTAAAAAGTTCTTGGATTTGGCATCAAGTATGAAGCCTTTTTAACCATATAATCATATTCTTTAGCTTTTGTTCTTTTTGGTTATTTGAAAAGTCTCATTATCTCTTAGTTTTGAAGCTTTCTAAGAAATGAACAAAGAATTTTGCGAGTTCTAATTTCAAAACATAAACGGTAATTACAAAGAGAAATGAGTTTTCCAAGCATATGGACTACAGAGTTTACCATCTAAACTCACAGAGTAGTGGAAATAAAAGCGAACCTGTTCTTTCACAATATTTATCTCCGGCAACTGCAAACCAAAACCCCTCCCATGGCCATGGAAGACTAACCTTCTCTCTATGTTTGCTGGAGTTGAAACAGATTTAAGCAATGGAGATGAATTTGAAAAGCAAGCCTTCTTGTATTTACATGATATCCTCCTCCTAGCAAACTTTGGGGTCGTCCTGCGATCACTTAGCCTTTGAGAGAATCCTTCAAAGAGAATGGAGGAAACGTATCCTAACACAAGACACGAAATAGCATTTTAACACAAGATTTCTCGGGGTTTCTACATCGAAATATATATATGAGAAATTACTGAAATATTATGATTACTTTGCCATTTTCCTCAGTCAAATATTGTCTCACAACTGTCACATGTTGTACGAGCTTTTCCATTGGTGTGTAGCTTGGATGGTTTGCGTGTTCTGGACGATGTTAAAAAACGAGTTAAAACTTGTGATTGTAAAGGTCAAAGGAGGCCAGAGATTTTCTTGGAGTAAGAAAAGAACTAACCAAGGATTGTGCGGTTCAGATCATCGGCAACCTGTTGTCGGTATTCAGAGCTCAAGAGATGGAACATTGGGGATTTCTCCGGGTCTTCATAAGCCAGCAATGCCATTACGTCCTGTCACAAGAGAAACAAACTGCGGTTAACTAACTCTCCCGTCATTTGGAACTTCCAATACATCAAAACTGCTACAAAAGAGGATCAAACAAGATTCAGACTTACTTCAAGTTTTTCTACATATTTTTGATCCTTCCCAAAAGGAGCCAATTTTGTCTGAGCAAACTCAAGAGCTTCTGAGCTGCACATGCAGGAAAAGAAACCATTTATAAGATTCAAAGACACAGAGAAACCTAAGATCCATATGGCAAACAAATGATAATTTCTCACCAATTCCCAGCACAGACTAGCTCCACAAAATGAAGAGACAGAAGATCAAAGTTCAAATCCTTGTTTTTCTCAAGCAAGTCTTGTGCTACTTGTCCAGTTAGTTCAACAGCCTTCAACGCCTTCTTCTCCAGTATAAAATGTATTATTTCTGAATAATGTACCAATCAATTCAAAAACATACAATCACATAGTGAATAAGCATCATTTTAAACACAAAGTTCAAACGACGAAAGAGAAGTTGTTACTCACGTTTCCGTCTCTCCAAATTATCACGATCAATTGCGGGTTGCTTTAATCCAGTACTCGAAGCAAGCGAATCCGCAGTTTCGTTGAAGCAATTGTGCAGAAGATATGACATTACAATACTATGAATATCATTATCATTAACAACCTGTTAAGATATGAAAACACAGTATTCAGATTCCCAAAATCTCAATATAACACTGAAATACTAATACGACACGTATCCGAATCGAAATTCGAAACTCTGTGGTCGAAAACGCATCATTTCATTGTTAATAACAGATCATCAATGGTATCAAACAACCACCATTTCTTCGATTCCCATTCTACTTCAATGAGCAAATTGTTTAAGCAATACACTTATTCAAAAACTTGTTTGAGTGAAACTATACAAATTTGCTTCGAATCATTCTAAGTTTGAGAAGAACACGATCTACAAATACACAAGACGATAAAACGAATGCATACCAATTGATGTATAGCAGAGACCTAACCACAACAAAACCTAGAATAATCCTTAATCTATGGAGCAGGATCGTAATTCCATTTCTGAAATCTGGAGAGAATCCAATAAACATTTCGCGAAGAGAAATAGTTAGAAATAACTTACGATGTGTTCGAATTGACGAGGATCCATATTTGTACAGATGATCCGTGTAATGCTCCGGTGAATCGAGTCGACGCCGGTGCGATAACCGGATTTTTGACTCTCCGACGACGGTGAGGAATAAGCGAGAGGGGAAAATGGCCAATTTCGGTGAGGTGTGAGACCGGAGAGATGGCGAATATTGTTACGATGTGGAAGAGAAGAGAAGAGAAACAAAAAAGTTAATGGAAAATTATTGTCATTTGATTTTTTTCCCCTTTTCGCGTTATTTTATTTTCATTATTATTTCAGTTAAAAACAAACAAAAAAACTAATCATAGTTTTCCATTTGAAAATGTTACTACGGTTTTCCATTTGAAACTGTAACTAGTTTTATTGAAAAAGATCATATAGAATCATTTGTATTATATTTTGTTTTAATTATTAGACTATTAAGTATGGAAATCACTATTTGTTTTTATATTTATGAAATCATTCAATTTAATTTGCTGTTTTGAAAAAAGTAACATGTTAGATAAAAACATAATAATTACGCGAAATGTAAAATAATATCCTTTTATAAAACGTATAAAAGGAAAATCAAAATAAATAGGAAGTTTAGAGTAGGTATTCCATTTTATAGATAGGTGTATTTTACCTATTTAGTTAATTTTTCTATTTTTTTTTTTGAAAAAATCTTCTAATTAGTAGCTGGATTATACTATTATCTTGAAGCAAAGCGTTATCGCTAAGAAGGATTTAGGATTTGGTCGCAAAGCTAAATCCAAACAATATAAGAAAAATCAAAACAGAGCAAATCTGGATTCTCTTCTTCTTCTTCTTCTTCTTCTTCTCTTCCCGTGAGAAGTTTTCGTTTCTGAATTAGGGTTTTTGGAGGATCATTCTCTTCTTCGGCTGAAAAAGGTTTACTCTTTGATCTTAATCCTGCGTTAATTGCCTATATGAACTTTGGGCTTTTTTCTCCTTGTTGATTATTTGTCGCCTATGATTGCTCTGTTTCTTTATGATCAAAAAGGTTTATTTCTGATTATATCTGTGTTTGCATATGAATGGGGAATCAAATATTGCATCTTTGATTCTGGGCTCGTGTGTTTCTTCTTTTGAATGGGTTTGCGTGTCATTTCAGATCATCAAGGGATAGGTTTTTTTGTATTTAAGTCATAGAAACATGAGTGATCAAGCTGAATTTGATGTGATTACTGAAAATTAGCCAAGAAATTTGATGATTTTCATTTTTATGCAGCTTCTAATCCATGTTAACTCAATATTAGATAACCAATACAGTCACAGAGATGCTTACCATGTATTATACCTTGTTAATGATCTTTATTAGTAGACCTTTGTTTGTATTCTATGTTCTTTGCTTTTGTATTGAGATCAAGCTTTGGTCTTACTGTATTCCAAATAAGTTTCATGTGATGGTGTGTTCATGTCTTAATGGTGTGTGCTTGTGTGTGTTGCAGGTTTTCACAAGAAATGGCTGGCTCTGGTAAAGAAACTGAGCCAGAATGGATTAAAAGAGTGAAATCAGAAGGAGCTGTTCCATGTCTTAAGCTAGACGACAGCAAAAACGGTTGGACAACGCCACCTCCCGAGACGTTTATGGTTAGAGGACCAAAGTATCTCTCTGACAAGGTTAAAGTACCTGCTGGTGATTTCCTTCTAAAGCCATTAGGTTTTGATTGGATCAAAGGGCCTAAAAAGCTTTCCGAGATCCTAAGTTATCCGAGCAGCCGAATCAGGAAAGTTCTCGATGAGGAGTATCGAAAAGAAGATGGGACTAAGCCGTTTGTTTGGGCATTTAATCTCCAGCTTCCTCATAAAGACAATTACAGCGCGGTAGCTTACTTTGTTGCAACGGAGCCTATCCTTGAAGGCTCTTTGATGGATCGGTTTCTTAAAGGAGACGATGGGTTTAAGAAATCGAGGCTAAAGCTTATCGCAAACATTGTCAAAGGCCCTTGGATCGTAAGAAAAGCAGTTGGAGAGCAAGCGATTTGTGTGATTGGACGAGCGTTGTCTTGCAAATACGTTACGGGGGAGAATTTTGTTGAGGTTGACGTTGATATCGGTTCTTCAATGGTCGCTAGCGCCATTGTTCATCTTGCGTTTGGCTATGTTACAACATTGACCGTTGATCTTGCTTTCCTTATTGAAAGCCAAACCGAAGCAGAGCTTCCGGAAAAGCTGTTAGGAGCTGTGAGATTCTCTGAGCTACAGACCGAGTCAGCTATGTCTGTTGAACTGTCCTCGAGCACTAGTAATGACCGGTCAGATGATGAAACGACTTCAGAGCGGTCGAGCTGGTGGAAATCGATCGGAAATGGATTCTCTAATCTACTTCATCAAGATACAGCCAACATTAACAATACTTCTTCTCATGGGAATAGCCAGAAGGATGGAGATGTACAAAAGAAGTAAGTGTTTTGGGAGTTTACTTGATAATTCTTTGAATTTCTTTGATTTCATTACCAAAACAACCAAAAAAACACTCTCATTTCTTTTAAAACCGAAAAATGTATAGATTGGGGTTTTACTAATATGGATTATCCAACAGGACCAACAAAAATTCATGTGACAAATCTAATTGTGTGATTTGGTATACTTTATTTCTTAAAATGGATCAATCATTTGTATGAGATTTCACAAGATAGTGACCCACCTATTGCAATAATGGACTAAGAATAATATCAAAGTTGCAAAAAGAAACATTATAATAAGAGATGTATATCCTCTTATTTTAGTTAGCATTAAATATATGATTGGATATTGTTTATATCAGCTTTATTTCTTTGTTAACATAGTTTACACGCAAACCAGTACAATATGTTTGATAATTGCATATTCATCGTTTGATTATCGAGAAAACTAAAAATTGAAGGAACAAAAAAAAATCTCATCGACTAGTGCACAATACCTAATATTTCCTTCCAACGAATAAATTCAAATGTCATTTTCCAGGTTACGTAAAGTCGTGTAATATCCCACTTGTGGGAGTATCTCACTATAATCGCCTCCCTGATTTTATTGAAACCAAACTCTTCTTCATACAGCCTTTTTTTTTTGGGTATGGAATCTTTCTTGAATTCTTAATAATTTGGTAGGGAAATTCAAGAAATCTTGAAATTCGAGCTTAGCACAGAAACAAGAGTAAATTCAGAGGATGTGACACATTTATTAAATAATACCAACGGTATTCAAATTATTCAAAATTTAGCATAGAACAAATAATTACATACAGTCATATAAATTAAACACAATCCAAAACTAGCTAAGAAATTTGAATACAAAATTTAGGATGTGAAGCATTATTGCACTGAATTTAATATTATCCTCGAAAGCATATTACACTTTGAGCTAAATAAATAAAATAAATAACAAGTGTGAATACAATAATGAAAAGTGGGGAATACAATAATGAAAGGTGGGAACACAATAATAATATCATAAAGGAGAGGAAGAAGGATAGCCACAGAAGTTGAGTAGGACCCAAGAGACCTTGTTGTAAGAAGCAGAGTGTTTCCTTTTGATTCGTCATAAAATCAAATCTCTTATCTTCTTCTTCCTTCAACCACCAATTTAGTTATGGTCCTCAACAACTTGTCCCTCACATAAACTAAAAACTCCATTTTCTCAATAACCCTTTCTCTATACACACATTTCTGCTTAACTACTCTCAGAATTTGCCAATAAACCAAACCAAAAAGGCAGAATATTTGTTCTTTTAAGTATTCTCATTGAAACTCAGATTCAAGAAGAAGAAGAAGATGAAGATACAGTGTGATGTCTGTGAGAAAGCTCAAGCGACTGTGATTTGTTGTGCCGATGAAGCTGCTTTGTGCCCTAAATGCGATATTGAGATTCATGCAGCTAATAAACTCGCAAGCAAGCATCAGAGACTTCATCTTGATTCTCTCTCTACCAAATTCCCTCGTTGTGATATTTGCCAAGTAAAAAACTCACAGATCTCTCTTTCTCTGATTAGATCTTCTTCATATTCGCTAGCTTTTGGTTCTTTATAGCAACTTGTATAAGATTTGAGATTTAGGGTTTGATTGTTATGACTTGTAGGAGAAGGCAGCTTTTTTATTCTATGTAGAGGATCATTTGATCTATTTCTGTTTCTCTGATTAGATCTTGTTCAAATATTGAGAGATCTGTATCTATTAAAAAGTTACTAACTTTATTTTTAATCTTTATAGCAACTTGTAGAAGATTTTGAGACTTAGGGTTTGTTTTGATTGTTATGTTTGTTATGACTTGCAGGAGAAGGCAGCTTTTATATTCTGTGTAGAGGATAGAGCTTTGCTTTGTAGAGATTGCGATGAATCGATTCACGTGGCGAATTCTCGATCTGCAAATCATCAGAGGTTTTTAGCTACTGGGATTAAAGTAGCTTTGAGCTCAAGTAATTGTAGTAAAGATACAGAGAAGAATCAACCTGAGCCTGAGCCTTCTAATAATCATCAGAAACCTAATCAGATTCCCGCGAAAACCCTAAACCAGCAACAACTGTCTTCCACTAGTCCGCTTCCGTGGTCTGGTGACGATTTCTTCCATTTCTCCGATCTTGAATCAAATGATAAGGTTAGAGATTGAGATTGAAAATGTTGATAATTCTTGATACTTTTGTTTTATATTGACTTGTTTTTGTTTATGATTGAGTAGAAAGGACAGTTTGATCTCGGGGAGTTAGAGTGGTTTTCGGATATGGGATTCTTTGGTGATCAGGTTAATAATCAAGAGACTCTTCCTGCAGCGGAAGTACCCGAGCTTTCGGTTTCACATTCGGGTCATATTCATACATATAGACCGATGAAGTCGAATGTTTCGTACAAGAAACCGAGGTATGAGATCAGAGTTGATGATGATGATGATGAAGAGCATTTCATTGTTCCTGATCTAGGCTAAATGTTTTAAGCTATGTGTTATACAATTCCTCTATGTAAAAGTTAAGGAAACTAAAAACATAGAAACATGTCTTGTATTAGTAAGTTGAGTAAGCTTTGTTTCGGTTTTTTTGTCCGAATCTCCTTGAGATGTTTGTGTATGAGTTTGTTCATATACTTCTTGAACATGGTGTATATGCTTTATGCATTGGTGCTACAAAACTTGAAATCTAAATGTATTCTGCTTTACTTGCAGTTTTGTTTGTTCATTATATGTATTACTCATTTAATCGGTTCAAAGACTACATCATTTACTTGAGACATAACTTTGTTGTTTTCAAAACCATTTGGTTGAACCGAGTAGGATCATTTCAACGGAAATGATTCATTCAGATAGACCATTCAAATGAAAACGTCAAATGAGCAAACTAACATGGCCTTAATCATCATTTTTTCGAGACATAAGGAATTCGATAGAAAGAAAACAACAAAGCTCAGTTTTATTAGCAAGAGAAGCTCTTAAACACAAGTCTTTTCAAACTCAATACATTGATGAAGAAGAAGAGATAGAAATGAGTACAACAAACAAAAAGAAAAACTCTAGGATCCTTTGATTTAGAAAAAAACAGAATCATCAATAAGGATCCAAATTAAAAAACAAAATTACAATAGACAAAGAGGAGCCCTAAGTAATCTTGTTATTTTAAAACGTTTCTACTTGTCTTTAAGAAAGCTTTGAGCTTCACAAGTAGAAGGAAGAGCTGGAATTGCTCCCTTTTTCTTCGTAGTGATTGCTCCACAAGCGTTTGCGAATCGCAGCACTTCTCTCAATCTCTCTTCCTCCTTTATAACCAAAAACAAAAGCCATATCAGTAACATTCAATTTAGTACACACATGACACATAAGATCATTGTGATGGTTTTAGGGTTTATTTGTTACCTCGAACACAGAGTGATCATCAACAATCTGGTTTAGAAGCGCGCCAACGAACGAATCTCCAGCTCCGGTAGTATCTACCGCCTCCACATTGAAAGTATCAACAGTTCCATGGAAATTCTACATGGGAAAAGCAAAAGAAAAGTTCTTGAGTAACAAGAAAAAGTAAAAAAAAAAATTGCATGCTTGTTAAGTTATGGTACATTACCTTAGCGTAATAGCGACATCCATGTTCACCGAGGGTAACAAGCAAGAGTTTCAAATTGGGATGCCAAAGAGACATTGCGGTCTCATCATCGATTGTTTCGTTTCCGGTAAGGAACTCAAGTTCGACATCACTGACCTTGATGATCTCAGCTTGGTCCCAAATGCTCATGATTTGTGTCCGAGCTTCTTCCGCCGATGGCCAAAGAGGTTCCCTGAGGTTTGGGTCGTAGGAAAGAAGAGCTCCGGCTTCTTTCGCTACTTCCATTGCCTTCAAGTGAGCCGACCTACATGGTTCCATTATCAAACTTATTGATCCATAATGGAACACTTTCGCCTGCGAAAACATACGAAAAAATATGCATATCAAACATACAAACTTCGATTGTTTTTTACTTGGAAACCAATGAAACTTAACATAATCATCAAGAGATAAATTAGCTACTAACGTCTAATAATCCGAATAAAATTAAAGAAAAAAAAACAAAAGTTTTTGCATCAGGTGAGAGTGACTGACACTGACACAAACCACTAGACTATATTTAAGTTTTTATTTAAGTTTTGCGTGTTTTAGAAATTGAAAATGGGTTAATTTGTTGTCTAACCATCAAAAAAATTATAATTAAAAACCTAACAAAAAACCATAAATCTAGTGGTTAAGGTATTGACACATATGATAGTTTTGGCTATAATTTTAGTTATAATTTTTTTTATGTTTATACACCCAATTTTCCCTTGAAAAAAACCTTAAATATGAAATAGAGATGGAAGTTTACGTACGGATCGGATTAGTTCGAGGTTAAGTTCGTCAGGCCGGAGAAGCATATCGGCGCTAGGATTCCGGTAAAACATAAACTCCCTTTCACCGTCCGCACGCAAAGTGACGAAAGCTAGCGCGGTTCTTGCTCCTTTGTCGAAATTGATCCCCTTATCTTCAACACCATTCTTCCTCAAGATTCCGGCAAGCATATGTCCGAACTCATCATCACCGAGTTTCCCGACAACGGCGGCACGACCACCAAGACGCGTGATGGCGATTGCTACGTTGGCTGGAGCACCACCGGGAGCTTTGAGGAATCCGGCGGATTCAGAAAGAGACACGCCGGATTCCGTGGGGACGAAGTCGATTAGCATCTCACCAAAGCTCACGATCAATCCTTTTTCGCCGGTGGACGCCATTTCAACAAGCTCGATTTTGTTTACGAAAGATCGGTGAATGAATATGATTGAGAGGATGAGAAGTGAACGAAGATTAGAGTAGTTTATATAAGGGTCTAAGAGAGTGAAGAGAGTGTTATCTTTTGAGGTCATTTTACTTAGTTAAAGAAAAAAGCATATTTGAAAGAAAGAAAAAAAGATAAGAGTCATCATTCATATCCTCGTAGATATATTCGAAAAATATTGGAATATGCAAGTTTTATAGAAATTTTAGTTATACTATATTTGTAATTTCAGATTTCTTAACATATCTGTAAAAGATTCTTCATACAGCTCATGTAAAAAGATAAATTGTGTATATATTCGGATTTTACAGATATATAAAACGTAATGATTGCATTTTGTACAATCAAATTCTATATATATCTTTTAAAGGTTCAGTGTAGTCAACATTTCTGTGTGGTAACCGTAATGATAAATATTTCTATATAACTGCTCATGGAAATTAAAAAGAGAATATTGGTGGACATTGCACTTTATTCCGAAACCGTTGCGCGGGTGACACTTTGACGAAAATGGTGCGGTTTTGTCACTTATTAAGTCAAAGTGGACGGTCGTGTCCTTCCATCTAACGCGAGTGAAATCAGTGAGAGTGGGTTTGGGTGGTAGATGGTGTGACGGCTACGGTAGGACGGGTTGTTATAGTCAACTGTTTCAGTTATTAATGGAAGAAAAGAGCTGATTTGATAGGAGCATTAAATGGTAAGAGAAAGTACACAGACTAAAAATACGTTTAAATTTCTTCTTATAAAGAACCTTGCAGAGCATTAGCTGCATGGGTTGGTAAACAGAGATCATTAATGGCCGCCAAGACGATAATGGTGGAGGTAAGGGTGTACAACATTTAATACGGTACGAAATTATTACTTTCAACGTACATTGAATAACATGTACATTCGGTACGTGGTTGTGAAATCTGCCATGCAGGTGGAGAGAGATCTGATTCTCGTTGTGAGCGGTGAGTGGCGATATAATGCAAATAGCGAGTGGGGATTCACAGTCGACAAGAAGAACATGAGTAGAACCGTTAACCTGAACGGCACACCGGGTACGTACATGAGTTTCCGGGAGCATGTAAGAGCAAAGTTTGGGGTGGATCCTGGAGCACCTATGGTGCTGACTTTTTGGACGCCAACAAAGAATGGGGTTGCAGATGCATTGCGGAACCCACCAATAGTATTTGCTACAGACAAGGGGTTTGAAAATTACAAAACGATGAGGAAGATTGACAAGGAGGTGACACTGTTTGTTGAGTTTGGTGTACCGGATGATAGTTTGACCAATACCATTACGCCTCGAAGGCTAGGGTTTGAAGAGGAAGGTAGCGATGGTCATAGATCTGTTCAAAAGAAACGTACACCCATGGAACAAGACAGCAACATGACGGTACATGAAGCCGGGGAAGGGTCCAATCCACGCTGACAACTGTTCGGAGATGACGTGGCCGACCCCGTGTACATGAACAAGGAAGCTGTATACGGGGAGGACAAAATTATAAGCTTAGCTGGGGACGAAGACATGATATTCAAAGATGAAGTTGGCGAAGACAATGAAGACTGTGATGAACCCACATCGGATGAAGAATACGAAGATTCTGACAGGGTATGTACACCAGATTCGTCTAACGGAAAGGAAGAAATAGAATACGATATGGACCACTGGACAGAGTTGATCAACAAAGAGTACGGTGAGGTAGAAAGTGGGGAGCCGACTGAAGAGCAACCATCCAGCAAAGTTCCATCATGTACAACTGATATTCCTGGTACACAAAGAGAGGGTGTTCCACTTAGCCTACATAAACTGTACGCGGATATAAGGAGAGATGAAGGGTTTTACGCAGCGGACGCTGCGCCCGTGTTTGATGAGTTTAACGAGGTAGAACGCAACCTTGGAGATCTGGATATTGGAAGCACAGAAGATGCAATGTACAAGGGACAGACATTTAAAAATAAAAAGGAGTGCCAGATGATGCTTGCCATATACGCAATTAAGAGGTTATTCCACTTCAAGCAAACGCGGTCAACACCAAGGAAGATCGTATGCAGTTGCGTTGATCCACGATGCAAGTTCTACATCATGGCAGTTATTGTACGGAACTCGGATTATTTCGAAATAAGGAAAGCAACATTAGACCACACGTGTGACATTGTCTCCTGAGCCAGTGCACCAAGTATACATCAACAAAGGTGATTGTTGAGCTGATGAAATCGAAATACGTTAATAGAGAACCAGGACTGCGTGCATGCAATTTGCCAAACATTATACTACAAGAATTACATATAACAGTAAAGTACTGGAAAGCGTGGAGGGTGCGGGAACTACCGTTTGATATTACACAGGGATCAGCTGAAGGTAGTTACGCTCTGCTTCCAGTGTACATCCACCTGCTAAAAAAATCAAGTCCTGGAACACTGTGTACAGTTGCTGCGACAACTAAGGAGAATGGTGATAAACGGTTCAAGTACTTGTTTATGTGTATGAAGGCGTCAATGGATGCAGTTAGACATCTGCAACAAGTAGTTGTGGTAGATGGAACACATCTAACTAGGAAATACAAAGGTACCTTGTTGACGGCGTGCATGCAAGATGGGAATTTCCAATTGTTTCCCCTTGCATTCGCTGTCATAGACAGCGAGAATAACGCGTCCTGGCAGTGGTTCTTCAGGTAGTTGCTACCTGTTTTAGGTGGATGTAAGGAGCTATATTTTGTGTCGGACAGACACGCATCAATTAGGCGAGGAATAAAAATTGTTTTCTCCAAAGCTGGACATGGTTGCTGCCATGTACACTTGGAACGAAACGTCGCAGCGAGGTTCAAAAAGAAAGGGTTATCTAACCTAGTAGGACGAGCGTGTAAGGCATTTAGGCTTGGACCTTACGATGAACTTCTCACCGAAATTAGAAGAAGAGATGAGAGATGCGCAATGTACCTGGAAAAATAGGTGTCAGCCACTGGAGTAGAGTACATTATTCTGGGAAACGGTACAACTTAATGAGCAGCAATATTGCTAAATCATTCAATGCTGTAGTAGAGCGGGCTAAGGGGTTTCTGATAGTTACGATGCTGGAGTACATTCGAACGGTAATGATGCGATGATATGCAATGTGAAGGGCTGCCGCAAAGAAACATCAATCAATAGTGACACCAAATGTGGATAAGCATCTTCTAAACCTCCTTATAGAACAACCCAGATATGGTGTTGGTGTTGTAGCTTCCAGGGGAGTAGCCATTCGAGGGGTGGACGGGTCAAAGTACAATGTGTCCCTAGACAACCGTACGTGTACATGTACGGTATTTGATCAGCTATAATTGCCTTGTTCGCATGCACTAGGTGTTGCGCTGCACATAGGAGTTCCGCCGAGAAGTGTAGTAGGTGATATGTACAACATGGATACATGGACCCAAGTGTACGCTGGCGACATCCTACCAGTTCCAGAGCCATCTGACCAAGTTATATCGGCAAGTGTACGAGCCACTAGGATGATTCCACCAAAAACTAAACAATAGACAGGCCTCCACCGTAGGGCAAGAATACCATCAACAGGGGATTTCAGTGTAAGTATACGCTTAATGTCATATAGATTCTTCCAAAAATAGAACAAAACTTCTCACACAATACTGGTTTTATATATAGGGCCGAGATGGATAGAAGAAAGCCAAGCATGGAAACAAGTGCAGCCGTTGTATGACCACTGTGCACAACCGAGCTACGTGCAAAAACGGGACCAGAACTTAGATTGAGGCAATATGAGTTGTGTTAGACTTCTATGACTTTCCTTCAGTGTGCAGAGTTATGGCGTCGACGGTACCTCGTACACTGAATTACTCATTCCGCTTTACTTTCAGTTACGTAGTCCAGTGTGCATAATTATGCCGTCAGTGCTAATTCGTACACTGGTTTTCACATTCTGCATTGCCTTAAGTTGCGTAGTCTAGTATACTATGTAATTGCGTCGTTGCTTACAACGTACACTGGAAATCTCTTTCCGCATTTCTAATGTATGTGTGTTTTTTTTCATTTGCTGTACGAACTTTGAGTGACTGTGAGCAGTGTACAACTCTATTAGGTTATCCTTAATCTGGTACACTGCAAATAGACTTTCATCGTCTCTTGTTTCTTTAATTCTAGTTTCTCTCAAAAATGTTTCTGGTCAAAGGCCAGCATTAGTGTTGTCACATCTTGTCAGAAACTTATAATCTTTGCTTCATCAGGGTTGTCATTATCAAAGTAGGCCCACGTTTATAAAGCTATTACCTTTATTCCCGTAGCCTTTACAACCTTATCTTCAAACCGCTGTTGCTATTATTATATAAAGGGAACAATTGCCCATATTTTAAAATTTACATTCGCCACAACCTACAAAAACACTAAATCTATTACAAAAAAATGAGCGACTTCGAAATCCCAGATGACATTCTCCTGGAGATAGTTCGGCGGGTTGGTAAGGAAAACTTCTTACTACTGGGCCCATTCATTGCCACCGGCCGGCGTGGATTGGCAGTGGTTCAGTCAGAAGTTGTCCTCTGGGAAGCAAACATAAAAGGATTCATTCAAAATGCCTACCATGTACGCAAATACTCTCCATACAGAGACTTCTTCGTTCAATGCCTCAACAGTGGAAACAAATTGGCATTTCTTCTTGAAGGCCTTCGTGTGGCGTACAACGAAGGATATGTGTTCGCTGCAGCGTGCCTTGTCGCTCAGTCAGATATGAAGAACGTGGTGTCCATGTACGTGTTAGGTATGTTCCAGATCTGTGGTGGACAATTCGAATTTGGGTTCAGGACTTTGAAGGATTTGCGTTGGTGGGAAGATGTCAACCATTTTAACCTAGTTGGAATGCTGACGTGGAATATAATCAGTTACTTGGACCCACCAAGACGCGGGACTTTCGGAGTGACATTTCGATGCCCGTCCACTATGTGCAGTTGCCGAGGACAAAGATATGGGAGTTGCATGGGGTGTTGCGTGGAATAAAATACGCAGCAGATGATGGCATTCTCTTAGACGCGTACACTGGTATGGAGAGCATGTTGGTTATTTCTGTGTACATGTTTTATGTTCCGTTTTAGAACTTGTTCTTGTTCTTTTTATCGTGCACCTTTGTGTGTACAGGTTATGTTTGAACCGCCCCAACTGTCCCCCTCTCTCGTTAATAAATGCTCCAAACTTCTCTCTTACCTAATTAGAGTAAATTCTATATATACCTATTCCATTTTTGGTAGTACACTACTACTTCTCTCACACTATCTAATAGTGAAATTAATCTAAAAAACATGATACAACTTCTACCTCAAGAGATCTTTGGTGACATAGTCTCTCGTCTAGGAAACAGTAGCTTCATAAACTTAGGGGGGCTCATCGGAGCTAGCCGGGAATGCAATGAAATGGCATTAACGCCTGCAATTCTCAAAAGCGTAGACCTAACTGAAGTAATGGAAAACGGCCATCTGATGTCACTCGAATCGCCGTACAGGCCTTTCATTGTCAAATGCCTAGAGGCAGGAAACCCAAACGAAACACTCTTGGAAGCACTCCGTCTGACATTCACTCAAGCACGAATCGATGATGCCATCGAAGTCCTCGAGACGTGTACAACAACCACAAATACGTTAGTGTACGTACTTGGATTTCTGCAAATCTGTGGAAGGGATTACGAGATAGGGTGTACGACGCTAAAACCATTGCGGTGGTGGTGTAATATAGAGTCCACAACGGAATTGGGAGAAAACATAAGGCAGGACATTCTCAGCATGCATCCCTGTATGCGTGGATCATTTAGATTTACATTAGAATGCCCACATCCAACATGCGAGTGTGACGGGGATAGTATAGGTAAATGTGAGAACTGTTTTGTAATGTGGAATGCGATTAAATTAGCAGAATTGGTTAGGTGTACATTTTGACAAAAGATGAACTTTTTAATTAAGATGTGTACACTTTCATAAACATTACAACTACATGCGTACACGTGTAACTAAAACAAGGTGTAAGGCCTTTCATAGTGCAATACTTGTACATTTGACGACCGCAGAAAAATAGCGAATGAGTAGAAAAAGCAATCCTTGCAACGATGGCCAGGCATAGCGCAAGGTGGTACATGAATGCACGACCATTTAGAACAGAATCTGCGGGCTGTAGATGGGCTAAGCTGGACTACGTGTCTAATAAGGTCAACATCCAAAGAAACATCGGCCTTGAAATCACTGGTTCACCGCCAAAAATACCCTATCTCAACCATGGCCGTGTAGTAATCACCATTACATATCATTAGCAGTGGCATTGCAAAAGCCGCCCAAGGAGATTTCCCCACCATTGGTTTCAGCGTCTTCATGGCAGCATCAATGTCCTCGTCCACCACAGCGAGACGCAAACCCTCCAAATAAGCTACGTTTGGAACATCGGGGTGGAGCAAGCTTAGAAACCTAATTCGGTGGGGAGAGGATTTATGAACCAGGGAGGCATCAACAATCATATCATGCATGGTGACAGTCGGTGTCTGATCTTCCACTACCATTGAAGGATCAGTCAACAAAGCCTCGTGGAAGTCATCTTGGGATGGTAACGAGATTGCCAGATTGTGTATAGTAGATATCGGTATAAGAGATGGACGTATTGGACAGTTTGTTTGCATGACTGGGATAAGCTCGACGACATGGGAGGCATGGTGATACACTTGAAGATAACCCCACATCTTTGATGACCTAAGACAAGGATGATTATGTAATGCATGTACGATGTGCAGTATTTAATATAAACTGTATCAAGTTAAATAATCTGAAAAAATCTTAGAAGTGATGGTTGTACCACTTCCTTATATGCATGGCCATTAAAGGGGAGAGCTACTAAGCTTTTTTGATAAGATACGTCTACAGTAAACAGTCTATCATACTGACACCCTCGTTAACGCAAACACATCGTAAGGAGGAGGAGAAGAAATGAAAAGTCTTTGACATGGATAGAAAATAATGATTACGAATCATTATCTTTTAACAAACTTAAACTAAAACATTCAAATCAATCGAAAATAGACATTAACTGAGATTAAAGAAAACCAAGTTCAAAAAAGATGTTAAAGTCAAGAAAGAAAGGAAAGTATTTCAACCGACAAAGTTTTTACCAAAACGAAAATATAATGTTCACGCAAGAACAGTGAAAGTGTCGTAAACATCAACAGCGTACTTCTTGCCGAAACGAAGTACACCATCCTCAGTGATCCTATCCATCTGATCAGGTGTACACCCAAGAGCATACAATTCCAAGAACTTAGCGGCCATCGGTCCACTGTCGCCAATCTTCTTTACCTGGTTCAAACCTTCAATCCTTGTCCACGAAAAGTGGCCCGCTGGAGACTCTTCTCCACAACAGTCAGCGATCAAATACGAAATCATTTCCGCTACAGGTTTCATTAACTCATCCATCGCTTCATCAGTTGTTGCAGAACAAAATGGATCTAGTACAGATATTGACCGTGTACGTATGTTGATGACTAATCCAACCCAATGTTTGGCTTGCCAGTACATGGGACAGTAGATAGTGACGACATCTTTCCCCCATTCCATAACATCGTCCCTTGCTAGTAAAGTTCCATTGGCGTATTGCTTGAGCTTATTAGTCCACGGGTACGTACCTTTCACATGGTTAACTTTGAAACTATTGAACTCAACACACATTAATGAAAGAGGGCATTCATCAACAATAACAGCACATTATGGTATGAGAGACTCCCGTAACTTGGACCATAACAAAGATACTAGGACTTCCATTGCCTACAATGGAAAACAGATTAAAACTAAAGAAAAATGAATACGAAAACATAAAAAGGTGGATGACCATCAATACGTACAGTCCTTGATAGAAACTCATTCTTCTTGGCTAAGATGCTGAAGAAACTTTTTTCAACCTCCACTCCGCATGAAAGAAGAAAAGTCCTACAATTAAAGATATAATGTCAATTGGGTAAAAACAACAATGAGTATAAACTAGAAGAGAAAAGAACATCTTACGGCTCAGTGTACAGGTCTACCAGCTTCATTACCCGAGTTAGGTCTCTATTTTTTGGCTTACATAGGGGGTTATACGGTAAATGTACGTACACGGTACTTGGTATCCTAGTTTTTGATTTCAGAGTTTTGCCTTTAGAAGTGGGATTCCTAACCCTAGAACCCCTCCGCCTAGCCAAGACATGTGTTTCTTTAGCCCCACCCACATGTACTGCCTACAAATGTACAAATAGTAAGTCATGGGCGTGTACCTTCACCACCAAATTAGTAAATGTATTAGTACATTAAAATAACCTGATCATCTTCCGATAAACCACCATCGTCGTCCCGACTTTCTTCCACTGGCTCGGTATGCTGCTCTGTCCCCTTACACTCATCCTATTGAAGAAATGGGATTGTATTGAGAGGTTGCTGGAAAACAGGATGCAAGGTTACAACTAAATAAAGAACCAACATATTTAATTAGTTTCTGGAAGGTGCGTACCACATCACTTCCGCCGTGTACAATTAACGCCGAACCACCATCAGATATCTCCGCTACTTCCTGTACACGTATCGTCTGATCAAGATTGAAAATTTCATGTACAAGCATCTTAAGTTGTACAGTCAACCTATCAAACCATGCAATTGGGTGGACGAAAAATGTATCATGTACCGCTGCAGACAAAGGCCGGATTGGCATTTCCAGCGGCAGGGTGTTGAATTTGATATGTACTAGAATATTATCCTGTAGACTTTTAAATCCATCATGCTTGACACCCCTGATATTCATCGTTGTGTACATCATTAGTATGTACGCAAAAAGAGTTTTGTCCCCCTGGTCTCCGTCCTCGTGTACAACATTATCATGTACGCCATACTCATTCACCTCCTCAACCTCTTTTCCTTTCCCTTTCCCTTTAGAGGAGCCTCCCTGAAAATTTCATTCCAACTAATTATTAAAATGTTCTATCCAACTGCAATACAAACTTATCAAACCCATTAATGGAATAGAATTACCTCTTCTCTTTGGCTACGATAACGATCTTCCTTAAGAACTTCTCTTACCACAACACCGGTACACCCATACTCTTCAAACCCATTATCAAACTCACCAACATTATTCTTCTCCTCGTATACGTTGTTATCAGTGCCCTTAGTAGATGGAATTGACTTTCTAGGCCGAAGATTCATACCGGACTTCTTCCAAGATGCCACTACCACGAGAGATGGAATGGACTGCCTACACTGAGTAGAAGTCGAAGACCCAAGAGCAGCCGCTATCTCTAAACGAATAAATGCTTTCAATTCGTCCACTGCTTCAACCAGAGTCATTCCATCATCCACAGGTTTCATTTTTGGTTTAATATTTCGTTTACGCCGCTTCACTGAACAAACAACACCAACTTCCTCAACATCATCTCCAGAACCCGCCTTCTCTTTTCTCTTACCAGACATGGATTTTTGATTCCTATACTCCACCTTAGAATCATATTCTCTCAATACCGCCTTCTCAGCAGGAGTGTACACTCTATCACAATTGTACACACCCCCCGGCCAATCGTGTACGGTGAATTCATGGCCATCTTTCAATCTTGACACCACTAAAGCAATCTTTGGGTCTTCGATGTCATCAGCCCATAACTCATTATCCACATCCCACTCCTCAGAAGTGTGGAGAATAGATTCCACAGATAACCGTTTCAATAAAAAAGGCAAAACTAAGTACACAACAAATCATGTACAGAGGGGACCTATTGATGTACATGCAATTAACACACTTACATCTTCCATTTTCTCACAGATGATGATGTCGTCTTGACTTATAGCACGCTTCCGACCCAAATCATTATTGTAACACTGAGTAAGTTGTACTTCTTCTCCATCTTCTTTGTTAATCTTGTCCAACCCATTGATTGTCTCGTACGCTAACAGTTGCAGAGCCAATGGGAATCCATGCATCGAAATAGACGACTGTTGCATCCTCCCAATCAAATTCTCTAGAGCTTCGGTGGATTTATCCTTAACCAGATCCCCCAACAAGTATTCGAATGAATGACGCCCCCATGGATAATTGATGAAAAAGTTGGTATCACGGCACATCTCAACATGTTGTTCGTTCACAGTCCCAGATTGCGACCTAACTGCTACAACCCCTTCAACAATGATTATCAAAGCCACACTTAACTTCTTCCAAGAGGGCTGATATGCTCAGGTTTTAACCCGAAACAAACACTGCAAGTGCACAGGCACGCAGTAGTAAATTAAGGGATCGAATCCACAAAGACCAGTGGATTACTCAACGAAATATAGAAAATAGAATTAAGCTATGCAGGAAACAAGATTTATGAGTGATGTTATCAATTTAAAAGACAAGATTTCAGATTGAAACGATGTCAATTCAGATGATTAAAAATGCTAGGCATTAGGGAATTCTCAAGAAATCCCATTCATAAACCAGACAACTATTCAAATTCTAATATGCATGCATCTAGAACTCAAAACACTGATATAAATTGCTCCACTTTCGTGACAACAATTACTATCCCTAGAGATCCGAGTGCCTAAACTTTCGTTTGGTCACGGCTATCCTAGGCAAGCATTACATTTCAGGTTTGATCAGTTCACAATTGACCTTAATTCACTTTCGAGACTAAAGACTAATTGCTCATCAACAGTAGTTCCAGTGATACACAAGCTTTTGGAATGTGTATCAACCTAAGATCTAGTGATTAAATGGCCAGTTCAATCCTAGCATTATGCCTAACAGTGATGAAGATGGTAAAGAATAAGTAATCTATCTGTGTCTGATTTAATCTGTGAAATCTATTGAAAACCCTAAAACCTAACTAGAAAACTACTCAGACATGATTAAAGAACAAGCAAAAAACATGGATGAGAATAACATAATCATATAAATAAGAAATCAATAAGGGTTCAAAAATCTTCTCCAAATGGCGATGAGATCTTCTCACTTGCTTACAAAATGTCTGAATAAAAGTGATAAAAGAGGTGGTGTCTCAAATAACAAAACCCTACGGGTATTTATAGGATAAAACGGAATCTGGAAAATTTCCTAAAAATCTGGGGACTGGACCGATCGGTCTGGATCTGGACCGGTCGGTCCAGTTTCCAGTATGTAAAGTCTTCTTCACGTCTTCAAGTGGACCGGTCGGTTTGAATCGGGAATGGTCGGTCTATCTGGACCGGTCGGTCTGAAACTGGACCGGTCGGTCCAGTTTCCAGAGGCCAAAAATCTGCAAATCTGCAAATCTTCAAATAGGGACCAGTTTCCAGAAAACTCCAATTTTTGCACAATTGCTCAAATCTCCTTCCCAAACGCGCGCGGTTCCAAATCTTCGAGTATGGATCTAAATATCAACTCAAAACAACTCAAAGGACTCTAAAAACTCGTTAAACTCGTGGTAAGGAATGTCTAAATTCACGTTATATCAAGGGCCAATTCTTGTTATTCTTCAACATTTGCATGAGATCTGGGACCTTAACAGACCGACGGTTCCCAACCAATTTGGCTATGTACTTCGAATCAATTCCTTATACTTTCTGCCGTTTTGCTAGTGTCTCAGCATCTGGATACTGGCCACATTTCAGACCCGTGAGTAACCCATATTCTCTGAGGGAGAATTTTATGGGGTTACCTCCAAAGACATACCACATCTCGTGTAACTTAATCGTCCACACTTGACGGCACAGCAGATTGAAAACTATTTTCCCAGAAAAAGAGGATTTCCTTGGAGGAATATCAAATAACCTACCAAACTGGGACTGTTGAATCTCGGCCAACTCAGGTGTGTCTTTCAATGCGACCGCAATCTCGGCCAAATTGTCCACCTTTGAATACGCATTGACACGTACACCAAGGGGGTAATGATCTCTGACAAAAATCCTCGGAGGGAGTCTGGAATCAGCCAGAGCCTAATAAGGCGGGTTTGGTGGTTTTGTCCTCAGAGACATAGCCTCCTCTGTTTAACAATTGAAGTACGCCGACAAACAGTGAGACCACCGATTAAAGACAAACAAATAAGAATCTGAAAGACAATCTCAAAAATTTTACCTCAAAAATTTTACCTTCTAAACGCTTGAATTCCTCTTCGTTCATCGCCATAGAGAGGAAAACCCTAAAATTCTCAAATTGAAAAACTTTTCTCTCCTGCTTATGGAAAAGGAAGAGACAAGACGTGTGCAGGGAACGGTTTTGGAAAAGGAGCTGGTGTGTAAATATGCTTTGACTGACATCTTTTATTCAATGAACAGAGTCCATAACGAGGCGACGCAACCGTTCCTCCTTCCACAGCGCGTGGGGGAATTTTCGTCAAAAAACACGTGAAAGTGTTAAGTACACAAAGCCCACGAATTAAGTGTTAGAATAGCCATGGACTCTACCGAAAAGTGTCATAAGGCCCAATAATTTCAATTAAAATTTTTGGATAGTGGATAAGGACAAAACATTCGCTCTTTCACATAGCGAATGCATGCATGTGTCAATATTATAAAGATGCTAAAACAAATTGGAAAAACCCTTAAAAATACCCCAACTATTTTACATTTGGCAGAAAAATACATGAACTTTTAAGACTCCCTCAAAAATACACGACCTATTAAAATGTGTTATATTAATACACGACCTATTAAAAAGTGTTATATTAATACATAAACATTGAAAATCAAAACGGAAATAGTGAAACACTATTTAGTTTTTCAGATCCGAAAATCAAACATGTCGGAATCAAATAAAATCTACTGGGCTTTGTTAATGTTGGTTCCATAAGTTCATATATGGTTTCGATTTTTCAAAATACACTTAATAATTTAGAGAATTTTAATTTTAAAATTTGAAAACCGAAACTTCATTGACAAATTCAGTTAGTTTTAGTTAGAATCATGCGGTGAGCTCGGAACCATTAGATTCGAAATCTTAAGAGCTTTTCAAAGAACTATAGATCGCCACATATAGTACTTGAAATCAAAATCCGCCATTGATCAACTTGAAAGCTCGGAAAAATTAGGTGCCAAATTGTTCGATTTTCAATGTATATGTATTAATATAACACTTTTTAATAGATCGTGTATTTTTCAGGGAGTCTTAAAAGTTCATATATTTTTCTGCCAAATATAAAATAGTTGGGGTATTTTTAAGGGTTTTTCCCTAAAACAAATATATATTATTAGAAGTCCAATATTGGACCGAACTATAATTGGTACATCTAGTGTAATGGTGACGGAAATCCACACTACACAGATTAATAGAATAAAGAGAAAAACTCGACGACGATTCGATATATGGATGGGCTCAAAAGTCTAATATTGACACTCTAAAGCATAAAAACGATTTCAGAAAGAAGTAGAGAAACAATGCAATGAAAGAACAAGACCAAAAATATTTTCGTCCATAAGTAACAAAAGTGAAAATTTGGTGGATCATCCAATGTGAAGTCACAATGCAAGAAATAATAGTTATTGTGTTTTGCCTTTTAAATGTCTCTAAAACATAGGTAAACGTTTCTTGACCTTTACATTTCACGTGAGTTCAATTTCATTTTTTCCTCTCTAGATTATAGTTCCTCCAATCATTTTATTTCTTTCTTTGTTTTACAGTCACTCCAACAAACTTTCAACAACCAAAAGGCAAAAACAAATCCACTTCATCACTAAACAAATTACAAATTATAACTCGATGATTCTCTCTTGTATTTTCTATCTTGTTTTTTTCTTGGAAATGTACAACACTTTATACCATCTGCTTAACTAGCACTACAAAAGATTATTTGATCAGATCTAACAGTTTTTGTATTTAGAAGCCAAAACATTCAATTCTCTAGAATATTTTGATTTGACAAACCAACTCTAATTTCGAAAAATTTTAAATTATTTATGGAAAATTGCTTAAGTATGATAATAAGTCTTATCAATCGTTAAAATTTCCAAAATTTTTTAACGTTTTGAAAGATTGATCAACATAAAGTCACAAAATAAGAAACAAAATTAGCTAGCTTCTTCATAATGTTTCATCCTTGCAAGGGAAAATATTCACACAGAAAAACTGCCAAATACTCTACTCCTCATCAAGCTTGGTCGATTCACTTTTCGAGTTATTCTCCTAGAAACATTTTAGAACCCTCTAATTATCGTCGAACGTTACACATACCAAAACCATTAAAAACATGTTTCATCATCTTCAATCTCATGGAAACGAAGAAAAAAAAAAAAAAAAAACAGCAGAGCCAAGCAGGTCTTCGTCTTCATTAAAGTTTATCCGCAATCTCTCGATCTGACTCGAGTAGAACTGTTTCATCCGCCAAGACGGATTCACCTGCACTTCTGTTCTGGTTTTGTATTGGTGCTTGTTCTTGGTTCATCATTGTTTCCATGTCCTGCATTCTTGTGCGGACAACACTCGCCACCAATACTGCAAACAAGTATAATATCGGATAAAATAAGCATAAGATGTATATGTAAATTGAATGAGAGAAATAGTATCATACTATCAAGCCATGACTCTAAAAGATTGGTCTATACTACATTGATACGTATGCATATGATCTCATGATCTATATCCGTTAAAACGGTATGTATAATAGACACACACGCAAAAACAACGTGTTTAGAGTGATAGAAAGAGTATCGTACTAGCAGCAGTGCCGAGAGTCCAGACCCAGAGGATCTTCAAGCCGGGGCTCTTCTCTCTTCCCATCATTTCCTACCATCACAAATACATTCCAACGTCTTAGCACCGATAAACTAAAACCGAACTATGGTTTCGCTAAACACTATCAAGTGATCAGATACTAAACTAAACAAGATCAATGTGTAAGTAAGCCAAAGGTGATTATAACGATTACATAAACATCTTCCAACAAAAAACTATACACATAGATACATGAATGATTCAGGTACATTCGCAATTTCAATTTCGAACACACGAAAGGCTGATTTGAAATAAAATTACCAGTCTTGCTGTTCAAAACCCAGATTTGATACGAAAACCCAAAATCTCAGATCAAATTTACGATAAAAATCGAAACTTTATTTCCATTTTCATCAACTCCGAAATCACAAGTGCTTTGGTTGAACATACGAGATCTACACAGTGAATCAGAGAGGAAAACGATACCTTTCTCGATGAATCTGATACTACACAGAGAGTGAAAATGCCAATGGAAGACTCAAAATCAGAATTTCTAAAGACTTCGAAGCATAAATGCGTCCCGATCCCGGTTTGTTCAAATCAATTTAAACCGGATGGTTAAAAAAAATTGGTAAGGGCCGAAAAAAGTTTTAAGACCATACATAAGCTTTGGGCTTAAATGTGGCCCCATTTAAAATCTAATATGATTTCTGTGTTCTCTTTTGGATTGCATATAATTAATTATGTAACAAATTATTTAGTCCAAAAAGTATAGATATTGAACAATGAAATACAAAACGTGCATGTTTTGTAATGCATTTACTGCTTTTGGCTTGGACATACAATTCCTACCACACAATTTATAATAGCCTATCATATCTAGATAAGTAGAGATAACAATAACTCCATCCACTGCTCTGCTCGAATTGAATTTTGCAACGTTGTTTTGAACGATTTTCTCACAAATCCGGGCACCACATGTTTAATTATGTGAATCAAAAGTAACTCATGGGGTCCGAATAGTACAAACAGAGAGATTTATTTCGCTCTTTGTAATTATTATTGTAGAACTCTGTATACTAGTTATAGACAAAAAAAAAAAATTATAATAAAAAAAAAATCTCAACAATTCAACATTTTTATCAAATTAAAGTTTACCTCAAAGTATAAACAGCTTCCAATGTTTGGTGCGTGCAATCTCCGCCAAATTTGGTTTTCAATATCTCCCTATCAAATTCCAAACTTCATTAAGACCTACACCAAACCACCACCTATCTATTGCAATCATCAACTTCTGAGGACAGTAGACATATTCATTTTCCATCTATCTAAAACATATTGACGAATGAATTTTTTTAAATGAAACCTACAAGCAACAAAAAAAAAAAAAACTTATCTTGGTCACGGCCATTGGAGTATGTGCAACGGCGAATACAAAATTTAGAGACTCTGACAAATAAAATAATAATATTTTGAAAAAATTAAAATATTTAATTAAAATAGAAAAATTAAACCTATCACAAAGCTACAAGTGCCACTACACTACCAAGAGACGTTTCTTCAGCTTCTAAAATTAGAGAGTCTCTCAAACTTTTTTTCTGCTTTTTATTATTTTCAAATATTTTATGAGAAAATTGGCTCAATAACATATAAAAAAGCTATAACTAAAATACTAGCCATTTACCCTAATTTTAATAAATTAGATTATGCCACATAGGTTTATTTTAGTTAGTTTACTAATTATTAATTTTTTTTGGTTAGTTGGCAAATTAGCCTATATTTTATTACATAGAGACTCTTTTATATACTTGTCTTGCACATGCTCTTAGGGCATGTTCAATAGAGACTTTTTGGCAAAGTGTCTAAAATTTTTTTAGTAATTAAGTATATTAAATTTTAGGATATTGATGTCTAAAATCAGGAAAAATATCCTAAAATTTAATATATTTAACTACTAAAAAGTTTTTAGACACTTTGCCAAAAAATCTCCATTGCCAAAATATCTCCATTGAACCTGCTCTTATCACTTTAAGTGTAAAAATACGGCTACCAACTACCACATTTGTCTAAAAATTTGTAGGTTATTTTTACGTACGTATTTGTTTCATTTATATTTTAATGTTATACTATTCCAATAATCTTGATTACATATTTTAATGATACTAAACTACACTTGTAACTTTAAAACGGTATCCATTTTAATTTGTGATTGCATAACATTGTCCTTGTCCATCATTCCATAATGTCTTCGTGTTTTTGGAAAAGTTGATTAGAAAGAAAAGGAGATGATTTCCATTTCATACCATTAATTGCTAAACAATGTTCATCATTCCATATTTGCCTCGTTTTTGTTTTGGGCAAATTGATTGGGAAAGGAGATTGAGATTTAAAAGAATATATTTGATTCAACAAGTAAAAAATAATATGTAAAAAGTAAAATATATAACATGAATAGGAAAATTTATTTCATATCATGACATTATTCACTTCCATATTTTCTAAGATATAAAATGGAAACTAAACTAAATAAGTCGAATTCAGATATCATAATAAAGCATATTTTCACAAGATATTTATTATTCACTTCCATATATTAAATTTAAAAAATGGGAACTAATATAATGACATAAGTAGTAAATCTCATAAGATAGTAACGTATGTCGAAATCTTAATAGATTTATATGCCGTGTGTGATGTATCGAATGATATATTTACATAATAAGATATGCCTACCAAAAAAATATCACTGATCTAAAAATTTTGTGGTGTGTTCCTCAAGTGCGTATGGTTTAAGTCTTTGAAATGTTTTTAAAAAGGACCAAATTGGTGGTAGGTATAGCCATTGGTCTTAAATCATCAAACCCACGACCATTTTTTTTATAAATACGTTGCGTTTGTTTTACAAAGTGGACACTACACTAAAAGCTAACCAAGTAAACAAAATAGCAAACCAAAAAACCAATCATGCCGACAATAACAAAGAAGCCACATGTTCTTGTAATACCATTTCCACAATCCGGTCACATGGTTCCACATCTCGACTTAACTCATCAAATTCTCATCCGTGGAGTCACCGTCACTGTCCTAGTTACTCCCCAAACCTCACCGTACCTCGACACTCTCCGTTCACTTCACTCACCGGAAACTCTCAAAACCCTAATCATTCCTTTTCCTTCACACCCTCAAATCCCTCCCGGTGTCGAAACCCTACAACAACTTCCTCTCCAAGCTTTACCTCACATGTTCGAAGCTCTCTCTCGTCTCCACGACCCTCTCGTTGACTTTCTCGCCAATCAACCACCGTCCGATCTTCCTGACGCTATCCTCGGAAGCTCTTTCCTCAGCCCTTGGATCAATAAAGTAGCTAATGCTTTCTCTATCAAATCCATTTGTTTCTTACCAATCAATGCTCACTCTATCTCCACCATGTGGGGTCAAGAAGATAGAGGCTTCTTCGACGAGCTCGAGACTTCCACGACGGAAAGTCACGGTCTAGTTATCAACACTTTCTACGAACTCGAACCTGAGTATGTAGAAAGTGTTAAAACACGTCACATGACTCACCACCGTGTTTGGACCGTCGGTCCGTTACCCCCGGTCAAAGCCGGGGCTAACCGCGGCGGGAAAAGCTCGATCCCGCCGGAGAAAGTCACGGCTTGGTTAGACTCGTGCCCTGAGGATAACTCAGTCGTTTATATCGGCTTTGGTAGCCAGATCCGTCTCACGACCGAACAAACCACGGCTATAGCGGCGGCTTTGGAGAAAAGCGGTGTACGTTTCATATGGACGGTTAGAGACGCAGCCAAGAAAGTAAACTCCGATGATAACTCCGTCGAGGAAGATGTGATTCCGGTAGGGTTCGAAGAGAGAGTGAAGGAGAAAGGTCTTGTGATAAGAGGATGGGCCCCACAAACCATGATTCTTGAACATCGAGCCGTTGGTTCTTACTTGACTCATTTCGGTTGGGGTTCGGTTCTTGAAGGAATGGTCGGTGGAGTTTTGTTGCTTGCGTGGCCAATGCAAGCGGATCATTTCTATAACAAGACGTTGGTAGTTGATAAACTACGAGCTGCGGTTCTGGTTGGAGAGAAAACAGACTATGTTCCTGACTCGGACGAGCTCGCTAAGGTTTTGGCTGAGTCGGTGAAAGAGGATTTACCGGAGAGGATTAGGTTTATGGAGTTGAGAGAGAAATGTATGGATGCTATTAAAGCAGGTGGGAGCTCTTACAATGACTTGGATGACCTTGTTGCTGAGATGTGTCGATGATAATTATGGTTTGTTTTGTTTAAGAAAAAACAAATGTGGTAAGAAAAATGTTCCTTGTCTTTTTTTTACTGTTTTATGTAATGAGGATGAAACTCGATTTGAGTTTTGTTTAGTCCAACTTCTTGTGATGTTTTTATGGTAATAATCTAAAAACAACTTGGTTTCTGAGAATAAGTCAAAAATAAGTGTAAGGATTTTTTTTACTTGGCTAGATAGGGTACGACCGATGTTAATAATCATTTAAGAGAGAATTTAATGTCATTTATTAAAAGAAAACATAAGAATAAACAGAGAGAAAGTTGATTTGTTACTCAAAAAAGCCACACATGTCAGAATAATCGTGTTGATTAACAAAAACATGCAAGTGGTTCCATTTTCGGACAAAATAAATTCCACATCGATGTAAAATCAATTTTTAAATCAAAGAAAAATAAACCGAAAATAATAGCAGCGTTTTTTTTTTTTTGGCATTTAACATATTTTGTGTTTGTTATTACAAAAAATATTACAGACATTGTTAACAACAAAAACAAAAGATATGCTTTTTTGTTTTTTCATATCACAATAAATACAAAAGCAAGCTACAAAGGAAGAGGAATAGATGTTTGTTCATGTTTATCATCATGAAGGACCAAGACTTTGAGTGTCCCTGATTCTCTTAACCAGGCTTCAACAACCGAACCGGTCGATATGAACCGTCCCACATTGCATTTCGCTAAATGGAACGGAGCTCCCATGCCTCTCAATAACGCCTCTACCACTCGTCTTAGCGTCCCATCTCCCATCACTTTGCTGTGTTTTCCCCAACCGGTCAATATGCTGCAAGTAAACAATCACACAAAACTGAATTTAAACCGCCGATTTAGAGCTAAACCGGGGATACATTTTTGTTGTTGTTTAAATACCTCAAGAGTTTTGGCAACTCGTGACCTTCGTCGACAATGGAGCGTATGTTTAGTAGCCACGCGTGGACCATTGCACGTGCGGCGCCAGAAGACATGAGATGCAAATCCAAGCATGAATCAGACCAAACGTTCTCCCAAACTTTCCTACGTCTTCCTTCAAGCACCACCAATTGCGCTCCTCGTTTCTGTAACACAATACAATGCAGTCAATACAATTGTGACAAGTCATTACTTGATTAGTGTTGTAGTTTATGTGATATTATACCTGACCAAAGTGCCAAAGCATGTCAGTTAGAGCATTGTAGAAGGCGGAAGCGGTTGATCCATCCATTGCCTTAACCTCATCAAATAAGCACTGAGCTTGGACCCAAACATTCTCTCTATAGCCCATAAGGAGACCATGAGCTACACCATAAACCTTGTTATCAAACAGCCTGAGCTCCTCTAGCAGCATCGAAGCCTCTTCAAACGAGTTACATCGACTGCTCTCAAAACAAACACGTTTAACACGATAAGTAAGTAAACCATCACCAACATTCAGCAACATTCAGCTAACTTTCATAAGAGGATCTAAGAGAGGGACAAACCTGCAGGCGTTTAGAATAGCAGAGAAGGTGACGACATTCGGTTTAATTTCCAGCTCGTGCATTTTATGAAAGACTTCCAATATACAGGAGAGCTCTTGCATATCTTGCTTACAATCTTTCTTCACTCGGTTATTTCCCTCAGCGACTAACTGCCCGAAAATCTTTTCCTCTGTTTCAGTCAACTTACTTAACGGCAATGAATTAGAAGGAGAAAGAGAAGTGGAAGAGGAAGAAAAAGCTTCTTCTTCTTCTTCTTCTAAACCACTGACTCCATCTTCGTTATTGTCAGCTAAACATTCCATAGTCGCAGACCGACCAAAAGCATCGATCATGGAATTGTAAGTCACAACATTCGGGCTGATTCCTTCTTTCGTCATCTCATCTAACAAAGAAACAGCAGACTCCACCAACCCGTTCTTGCACAACGCATCAATCAATGCACTGTACAACACAACATCAGCTCTCAAACCAACGCTCTTAAACTCTCTAAATATCTCCATTGCTTCCTTGTACAAACCTCCTTTCGAATACACATCGATCAACGTTGAATAAGTCAGTAAATTAGGCAACACGTGCTCTCGTTTCATCTCAGCGAAAACACTCTTCACTTCATCGTATCTTCCTTGCTTCCCGTAACCTCCCAAAAGAGCATTATACGTCACAGCATCTTTCCTAATCCCAGCAGACGCCATTTCTTTCACAATATCCAACGCTTCTTCGAATTTACCTAACTTAGCGAAAATCGAAAGCAACGTATTGTACGAAACTCTATCAAGAGGAATACCGAGATACTTCATCTCCCCAAAGAGAGTTAGCGCATCATTGAATCTACCAGCTTTAGCATAACCATCGATCACAGTACTATACGTCACAACATTAGGCATGATATTCTTCCCCGGCATCTGCGCCAAGATCTCGAAAGCCAAATCCATTTGCCCTCCTTTACATATTGCATCCAAAAGAGTATTATACGTAAATATATCTTGCTCGATCCCTCTATTCAACATTTCATCGAAAAGATTCCTTGCCGCCTCCCAAGATCCTCCTCGGCTACAAACCGCTAACAACGAATTGAACGTTATCCTATCCGGTTGCACACCGTTCCTCTGCATTTCTTCGAAAAACTCAGCTACTTGCTTAAACTCCATCCCTCCTTTACCACACGCATCGATCACAGCATTGTACGTAACCAAATTAGGCCTCAAGCCGTAACTTTTCATCGACTTATAAACCTTAATCGCATCTTCGTGATAACCGCTTCTTCCGTAAGCGCTGATTATCGCCGAGAAGGCGTAAACCGTGTTTCCATACCCATCAGCTAAAGCAGTTTCGAAAATTCTCTTAGCAATACCAACTTTACCTAATCTACCAAGAGTACTAATCATGGCGCTAGCTAATTTCCCTTGTTCGTTCTTCTTCCTCTCTCGTTTAACAGCGAATTCGTAAAATCGAACGGCTTTTTCGAACTCACCTCGATTTCCAAGCTCACGGAGAATGTAAGTGTAATCGTCGGAGCCACAAAGCTTAGATTCAAAGCTCAATAGAAGATTATGAATCCCTTCGTCGTCACCGGAAAACTGAATCGCGTGGTGAAGAGCGTCTTCCGCGACTAAGCTGTGTCGCGTAGCCATGGCGGTTTTGGGTCGGCCGAAATGCATCTTGGAGACGAATCGAGTCGAACGACGACCGGAGAAATCCGGAGAGAGATTGGATTTTGGGGTTTGAAGAGGAGATAAAGCAGGGAAACGGTTCGGAGTTTGCGATAATTGACCGGAGGCTGCAGCGGCGGCGGCGGAGGAAGACGGAGAAGCTCCGGTGGTTCTGTTTCTGTTTCCGCCGTTGAGTGGAGAAGGAGAGAAGCGTTGTGGAGCCCATGGACGGTGGTATTTGGGTGGATTTGGACTGTGACGGTGGTTTTTGAGCTGATTTTGAGGATAAGGGTTGTTTTGGTAAGGTTTAGTGGTAGTGATTGAGCAGTGTGGATGCGTTGACGCCATTAGAAGCTGAGAAGAAGCTCTGTAAAATCAAGAGGTGTGTTTAAGAAATTGAAAAAGGCCTACATGAGGAGAGTTTTTGGGATTTTCCGGCAGGAGGAGGAAGAAGACGGCGGCGGAAGAGAGATCATGGTGAAGATGATTGTTGAGATTCTGATACCTAAAGTTTGGGGATTTTTTTTGGAGATAAGGAAGAGAGAGAGTTTAGAGAGATGTTTCAGACATTGATATCTTCACCAAGTCATCACTTTTTCGTTTTTTTATATTTTTTTAACTTTATACTAAATTCGAATTATAGCCTGATTAAATAATTTGACTGTTATTTTGTTGTTTTTGGTAAAGACTATGAAATTACGATTTCCTCCGTCTAGAGTCGATTCCCTACATTTATAGTAGTATCTAAAATTGCTTCAACCTTTTTTGCATCATAATTATGTCGATATATTTTTTTGGCTTAAAATCTTGTATATAGTTTTCCTCGTCAAATTGAATATAAGTGGAACTAAAAAAGAAGATGCGAATCATAAATCGATCCTAATTGCTTTTATATTAAGTACTACTAAACGAATTTTATGAGCAATAATGCTGACCAATTAGTTTTTGTTGGGTGTTTGATTGGTGAAAGATAAATTAATGATTGTTTTAAATGGTTACTTTGTGGAATCATAAAATGTCAAAGATAATTTGGTAATATATGTTTCAAGGGTTGTTGTACCGGAAAGCGTCGAAGAAGAGGACTCGTTTTTAGTACTCCATCTAAAATTATCATTCTAATGTGTCATTTGCGTCTTTATTTTTAAAACGAATTTGTATCTTCATCTAAATTATGTTCCTTCTAGTAACATATAGTAAAATGGTGAATATGTTGTAAGAACATGCTTTAGATTTAGCATTTTATCTAAGTCTCTAAATTCACTAAGACATATCATTTCTTTTCATTTGTATTAATATGAGTTTTATGGAACAAGTGTAACTTAGATCTTCCGAATGGTAACGCCTACATTAACAAATATTTTCTCTTATATATATGAATCTAACAAAAATCTATCTTATATATATGCATATATTGTAGGGGTCGGATCCCCCCTTAGGAGAGTCGATAGCCAAAACGACGTCGTTTTCACCAATCAGCCCATCAAGTTAAGCCCAGAAGGCAGAAGCCCATTAGCAGCCTTTTACTGTTCACCCAAACCGACTTGTATTTTCTATAAATAAGCATGTACCCCCTCACATGTGAGGGATCAAAATTTTTTTGTAAAAACTCTGATCTTGATGAATAAGAACCTTAATTCATAATCTAATACTAAATCTTTCTAAGTGTTTGAAACCCTAAAGAAGCTCTAATTCGCAAGAATCTTCACAAATTCAATTGTGTGAATTTCCAGCACGCACAATTTGGCGCTAGAAGGAGGGGAATGCACTCGCAACACTAACTTCATACACGAAACAAACGCTTAGACAAACCCGCTACTCGCAACATGTCAATAACGAACCCGCAGTCTCCAGCGACCGAAGATTCAGGTCCAAGCGAGCCCATTGTGGCTGGGCGAATCAACCAGTCCGCATTGGGGGCGGAAGCAGGCAGACCTATCCCGACAGAGAACCAGGCAACCGCCAATACAAACTCGGCCGACCCGTCCACACCAGGAGATTTCGGTCAACTCAAAGCAATGCTCGAACAGTTGCTCGAGCAGTCACAAAACCAGGAAACGATCAAGAGCAACCTGACTGCTGAAATCAGGGCCTTGTCGACAACTCGTCAGTCTCGAGGGCTACCTCAAGGTAACGCGCTTCGCGTCACCCCGCTCGCTCTTAACTTCTCCCAGGCGGCATCGCCTTCGGCTCGTGGCACTCGCGAAGAGCATACGCCAACACCTCTCAGAGACGGAACCGTCTTCGTCGCAGGTGCTCCCGACGGCATAGCTGCAATTGCAGACAATTCAGAAGGACGTGAATTCGGAGCAGCTCGGCCCAGTCGACCGACTAGTCGTATCCAGAGTCGGGACGAGGGCGAAATCGCAGAAAATACGCGATGGATGGAACAAGCCGAAGCCCCAACCACTCGTAGAACTGTCGCTTCGCAGCGAACGGAAGTGGACGAGCTAAAAGCCGTCTTGCAGCAGACTACTCGCGATCTCAAGGATATGAGATCACAGGTCCATCGCGCAACCAGGAAGGCGCCCGAGCTCGACCGTGTTCTAGAAGAAGCCCGCGCTACTCCTTTTACCGAGCAGATAACAAAGGCGCGTTTATCCAACCCAGGGAATCTCAAGATTCCTATCTACGAGGGAAAGGGCAACCCCACGGAGCATATCAGAGCATTCTCAATCGCGATGGGGCGAGCGAATTTTCAGTTCGACGAAATCGATGTTGGTTGCTGCCTCCTCTTCGTGGAGCACCTCCAAGGATCAGCCCTCTATTGGTTTACGGGAATGAAAAGGAACTCTATCGATAGCTTCGCCCAGCTCTCCGAAGCTTTCCTAAAGCAGTACTCCGTCCTAATCAAACGCAGGTCGTCGGAGGCGGACCTTTATTCTATAACGCAAGCGGCCGGCGAACCCTTGGGAGTCTTCATCGAACGCTTCAAAGCGATGCTTATTCAAGTGAAAGGGATTGACGACCAATCCGCCCTAAGTGCCCTGCGAAAAGCTCTGTGGTACAACTTGGATTTTCGGAAGGAGATGACAATCAACGAGCCCTCTTGCATTCAGGACGCGCTCCATCGCGCGAATGGCTTCGCAAGGAGCGAAGAGGAAACGCGTGTTTTGGACCAGAAGTATGGAAAGATCAAAAGTCCTAAACCGCAAGAAGCCCCGCCTACGAAAAAGAAGAGGCAAAATGACTTCGTACGACACGAAGGAGGTTTTAGTGGTGCTCATAACTACCAGGCAGACTCGCCCGGCTACGGCCGAGGAAAAGGGCGAGGCCGCTGAAACAGCGTTCCTGGCCGCGGAAGCGGCACTCCAGGTCGCAGTAATGGCAACACTTGGACAAGGAACCAGCATTATGACGAATCCGCATATTGCGACTTGCATAAGATGGACGGACATTCGACAGCTAATTATAGAGTGCTCGGAATGCGACTCGCAGCAAAGCTAGCCGCAGGCGAACTCAGAGGAAACATAAGTGTTAATGATTTTCAGCTCGAGCAGTTCGACGACGCAAGAGAAGGAGACGGTTCGTCCGGAGGCAATAGCAGGAATAACAAGCGAGACAGACGGAATGACGACCAGGTCAACCTCGGCAGGCAAAACAATAACGAAGGTCGGGGCGGCTCGAAGCAGAAAATCTGCAACATGATTATGGGCAGCTCGCGCTATTGTTCAAACACCGTCTCGTCGATCAAAGCTTATCAGAGGCGAGCCGAGGTAGGTGCAAACAAACCCAGTCCGTCCAAGTTTCCAAACGAAGTCATCAGATTCAAAGAAAATGAGATTAATGACATTGACAAACCGCACAACGACCCACTCGTCATCCGACTCTACGTCGCAGGTTGGGACACGGGTCGTGTTTTAATCGATACAGGTAGCACAGTCGACATTATTTTCATAGACGCTCTTAAGCGTATGGAAATCGATCTCGCCCAAGTCAAATCATATCTTAAACCTTTGACCGGATTTAATGGCGAGACGACAATGACTCTTGGAACGATCAAACTTCCTGTGTGCGCGGAAGGAATAACAAAAATAGTGGAGTTCGCGGTATCGGACAACCCTGCAATTTACAACGTGATAATGGGAACCCCTTGGCTCAATTCGATGCGTGCAGTCGCCTCGACATACCATCTCTGCCTTAAGTTTCTTACGAAAAGCGGGGTCAGAACGATCAGAGGGAGTCAGGCAGCGTCGCGATCTAGCTTCATAGCCGCGCATAAACTGCGAAGTTACTCGACAGTGCCGATTCCGAGCGAGCCGCGAAAAAAGATTAAGACAGATAGGGAGCCCGTTAAAGAAATCTCAGACCTATTATAGCAAATACAGATCGCAGAATCCGTAGAAGAGGAAAGGGCGGGTCCAGCATGCGAACCCGTCTTGTCGGTCTCCATAAGCGACGAGTCGCCAGAAAAATGTGTCGAGATCGGCGCGACACTCGATAAAGCCGTGAGGCTCGACCTCGTCGAATTTCTCAAGAAAACGTCGGTACATTCGCAGAAGACATGCCCGGGATCGATATCGGCATCATCAGTCACGAGTTAAACGTGGACTTGACCTACAAACCTATAAAGCAAAAGCGAAGGCGACTACAAACTTTTGTAGGCCGGCTTGATCTCTGAGGTCAGATATCCGGAATGGCTTGCGAACCCAGTCGCCGTGAAGAAGAAAAGTGGCAAGTGGCGAGTCTGTGTAGACTTCACGGATTTGAATAAGGCATGCCCAAAAGACAGTTTCCCTCTTCCTCACATCGACCGCCTCGTCGAGGCGACATCTGGGAACAAGTTGTTGTCATTTATGGACGCCTTCTCTGGCTATAATCAGATCTTCATGCACCCCGGCGATCGCGACAAAACGTCTTTCATCACAGACCGCGGAATCTATTGCTACAAAGTCATACCCTTTGGACTTAAGAATGTTGGGGCCACTTATCAACGATTGGTGAATAAAATGTTTGCGGACTTACTCGGCAAAACGATGGAGGTTTACATTGACGACATGATCGTCGAATCACTCAAGGAAAAGGACCACCTCGCAGAGTGCTTTGCGCTATTAAACAAGTATAACATGAAGCTAAATCCGGCTAAGTGTCGCGGCCTTGGACCGATTCATCTCGCGCTCTACTGATAAGTGCTTGCCTTTTTATGAAACGCTAAAGGATAAGAAGGGAGAACCTCGACAAGCTTTCGAGTGGACTGAAAAATGTGAAGAAGCCTTCCAGTGGTTGAAGCAGTATCTCGCGACTCCACCTGTTCTGACAAAGCCGATAGCTGGCGAACCGCTCTATCTTTACATCGCGGTCTCAACCTCGGCAGTTAGTGGAGTTCTGATTCGTGAAGACGGCACCGAGCAAAAACCCGTTTTCTACATCAGCAAGTCGCTAACCGATGCAAAAACAAGATATCCTCTGACAGAAAAATTGGCGCTCGCGGTTATTACGTCGGCTCGCAAGCTTCGACCTTATTTCCAATCCCACTCAATCGTAGTACTAAGTACCTTTCCCTTGCGAACTGTACTCCATAGTCCTACACAATCCGGGCGACTCGCTAAGTGGGCCATCGAATTAAGCGAATTCAATATCGAGTACCGCAGTAGGATCACGATCAAAGCTCAAGTGTTAGCCGATTTTCTAATCGAGCTATTGGAATCAACAACCTCGTCCGAAATCGAAGACACACCGCGGACAGTTCTTCGTCCCAAGTTTGGCAATTGCATGTCGACGGCTCGTCATCTAAACATGGGTCGGGAGTAGGCATTCGACTGTCGTCAGACGGAAAATCTCTAGAACAATCGTTACGCCTTGGCTTCAAAGCATCAAACAACGAGGCAGAATACGAGGCCCTACTCGCAGGTCTTCGATTGGCTAAAGTGTTGAAAATAACAAGGGTAGAAGCTTTTTGGGACTCTCAGCTCGTCGTGAATCAGTTCAACGGCAAATACGCGACAAAGGACGAGCGCATGGAAGCATACCTCGCTCTCGTCAAAACTTTAACAGCTGAAAACTCTCAAGCGGATGCCCTCGCATCACTCGGCTCGATTGCGAAGCCAGATAAAGATCTTCAAAGAATTGTCAAGGTCAAATTCATTGAAGAACCGAGTATCGCAATCGCAAAAGCAGTCAATGTCCTGACGAGATCTCAGGCAGCGAAGCGAAAAGCAGGTCTAAGCAATGGCTCGCCCGCTCGCTCCACTTTAGACCCGATGGACCTTGACCAAACCAAAGATAACGTCGAACCAATTCCGTTGGATCCTAGTCAGTCCGACACAGTCGGCACAGACGAAACGACGGATGTGATGGCAAAAGATAATGAGCTCGACCCGAATAACACAGCTTTTGACCATGGCCTTCTCCCCGAACAACTTGAGGAATCCCCAGAGGATGCTTAAACGTGTAGCGAGGAGCCTCCACCTGAGCATGAAGTCATCGACATTCCCATTGACGACAAGACCACAGTCTATGGATGCGACACCAAGTGGATGGCCGACATTCGCGTTTGTCTCGCAGACGGCGAGATGCCAACCGACAAATGGGCGGCTCGCAAGTTAAAGTCACAGTCGTCTCGTTACGTTTTACTTGATGGAAATATTTTCAAATGGCGATTGTCCGGGCCACTCCTCGCCTGTCTCGAGGGAGAGGAGGCTCGCGAGATAATGCACGAGGATCACGGCGGAACCTGCGGTAACCACTCGGGAGGTCGCTCACTCGCCATCCGAATCAAAAGGCACGGATATTTTTGGCCAACCATGATAAAAGATTGCGAGTTGTTCGTAGCAAATTGCGAGAAGTGTCAACGACATGGTCCGTTCATCCATCAACCGACGGAGTTCTTAAGCTCGGTCACCTCGCCCTACCCGTTTATGCGATGGGGAATGGATATAGTCGGACCGCTTCATCCGTTTTGGCAGAAACGATACCTCTTAGTCCTAACGGATTATTTTTCCAAGTGGATCGAGGCGGAAGCATTCGGATCGATCAAGGATAAGTAGGTCAAAAACTTCGTCTGGAAAAATATCATCTGTCGGCACGGCGTACCCTACGAGATAGTGACAGATAACGGTTCGCAATTCATATCAAAACGATTCAAACTTTTCTGCGATAAGTGGAAAATCAGAGTCAGCAAGTCAACACCTCGTTGCCCGCAAGGCAACGGCCAGGCGGAGTCGTCAAAACACTTATTCACGGACTAAAGAATCGACTCGACGCTAAGAAGGGTCGTTGGGCAGACGAACTCAAAGGCGTTTTATGGTCCTATCGAACAACGCCGCGACGTGCTACGGGCGAGACGCCTTTCGTCCTCGTCTACGGAACAGAATGTGTGATTCCTCCTGAAGTCTATTTTCCAGGAGTTCGCCGACGATTGCTTCCAGAGCAGGAAGGTCTCAATCATCTCCCCATGCTCGACGAACTCGACCTTATCAACGAAAGGCGCGACCAAGCACTTGTAAAGATGACCGAATATCAGATCGCAGCGTCCAAATATTACAACTCAAAAGTGCGAGTTCGGCGTTTCTATGAAAGAGACCTCGTTCTCCGCGCTGTAATTCAAAATATGGTCAAGACCATTGCCGGCAAGCTCGGCGCTCACTGGGAAGGACCTTATCAGATCACGAAAGTAGTTCGCCCAGGCGTATACGAAATCGCCAAAATGAAAAGCGAGATGATCCCGCATTCCTGGAATGCGCGACATCTGAAGAAATATCACTGCTAAAATTACTAAGTCATTGGACTTGAACTACGACGCGACTTGATCCCTTCGGACGAGTTCAGTTGCGCCCCCTATTTAAAAAAGGGGGGAGTGGGTCCGTATATTCATACTCCCATTCAATATGTAATAAACTAAGTTTTTTGCAATCAATCAGCTTGCCAACGACTTCGGTCTAAACGCGACAAGTCGACTCGCCAACGACTTCGGTCTAAACGCGACAAGTCGACTCGCCAACGACTTCGGTCTAAACGCGACAAGTCGACTCGCCAACGACTTTGGTCTAAAATGCGACAAGTCGACTCGCCAACGACTTCGGTCTAAACGCGACAAGTCGACTCGCCAACGACTTCGGTCAAAACGCGACAAGTCGACTCGCCAACGACTTCGGTCTAAACGCTACAAGTCGACTCGCGAAAATGACTCTGGTCTAAACGCGAAAAGTTGACTCGCCAACGACTTCGGTCTAAACGCGACAAGTCGACTCGCCAACGACTTCGGTCTAAACGCAACAAGTCGACTCGCGAAAACGACTCCGGTCTAAACACGACAATCAATTCGCAATAAGCTAAGGTTTTAACCAAGTCTTATTACTACTCGTTCAGCCCGCTAAACGACTTAGATGTCTAAACGAGCAAACTCGCTAAATGACTTAACTGTCTAAACGCGAGATCAATAAAAATTGGGCGTCATTATGGCCATAATGGCGACCTGATTAAAACTTCATCATCATTATGAAGTATACTTATACATCCTCAACGGATAAAGCGCGCTATATAAATTTATAGTTCATTACTGGGATAGACATATTCAGTGCGAGTATGTCCATTAGCCGGGGTGTCCATCTCGCGAGTCCATCTCGGGATAGACACATTCAGTAGAATGTTTGACTCGGAAACCCAGTTTTTACTTAACAAACTGATCTAACTTGGCAAATATAAATCAGGTACACTGTATACTGAATTTGCTTTAAGTAACAAACTAAAACAGGCCTAGCTGACGAGCTATAACAGGCCTCGCCAAGCATGGCAAATATCTAAGCGTCTTAAATCCGCATCGCGTCTTAAAACCGCATAGCGTCTTAAAACCGCATCGCCTCTAAGGGTCTTAAAACCGCATCGCCTCTAAGCGTCTTAAAAACCGCATCGCTAAAACAAGCTCCGACAGGTCTCGTAAAAAAACAGCGAATTTAAAACAGTTATGAAATTGCTTAAAGGCATTCATATAAACATGCTCGACCAACTCGGCATAAAAGTAATGTCACAAGTTGGATAAAGCCATCCAGGCACAAAACAAAAATCGAGTCTTAAAAACCTTAAGCAAAAACAAAAGAAAATCCTAAGTAACTATTACAAATTCTAAAATCAAGCGACAGGATCGCCTCTTTCGGCTTGATTGTCTCCGGCAATAGGTTCGCCAGCGTCGACCTCCTTTTCTTCCGCGACCAGCTCGCCTTCCAAGATACCTCCAGCTTCGGCTGAAACACCAACGACAACCGAGCTTGCAGCCTCGCCGGTCTTCGGGTCCTGATCTAGGGGAGCGGACTCGCACTGAGCATCAGTCTCTGCGGCCGGGGTCGGATCGGCAGCATGGTTAACCCCATCAGACTCGCTAGACTCGTGGTCGCTCGAATCTTCGCTCTCATTTGGCAGGCGCAGACCTAAGGAGCCGTCGTTGGATCCAGAAGCTGCATTAATACCAACAGACTTAGCGCTGACCTCGACTCGCGGAGAAAAAGCTATGTCCTTTAAGTTAATGGGAACCACGTAGTTCTTACCTAGCGTCTTCCCTAGCTCAAGGACCATCGCGTCAAAGATCTCGTCGGCTTTTGCAAGCGATTTCTTATTATCAACCAGAAGAGCGCGCTCAGCCTTGGGATCGAATGGCTCCTTGGGATGGGGCTTCTCCATATCATCAAGAAGCTGAAGGTTGGCATCCGCTTGTGCAAGATAGACCATCTTCTTAAGCGGCTTCTTCATCATCTGATGAAACAGCTCGTAAGCCCGATTAAGCTGGCCTTGCACTTCGGCGGCCGCAGAGTGCCTCGCAGAAGAGACAACCTCTTCAAGATCCCGCTCACGACTCACCTTCAGAGCAGAGAGCTCTTTCACCAGCTCGTCCTTCTCCTTGCCGACTCTGTGAAGGTGGGCGCCCAAATCATCGGAACTTTTCTTATACGAATCTCGCTCAGCAGCGAGTTGTCTCAGTTGGGCCGCAACCTGTTCCTTCTCGGCCTCTTCGTTCTGCTTGGCCTCGCCTATAAAAAGCTCCTTAGACCTCGAGTCTTGATCATATGAAATGATCAGCCTGTTGAAGTGAGCGATAGCCTGCAAAGGAGTTGAAGATAGGAGAAATGAAGCAAAATAAAATAAAAACGAAGCAAAGTAATGAAGTGCGAGTTTACATTAGCCTGGCGAGACGCGAACTCTTTATAGAGCTCGCTCTTAACCAGCCTTTCCGGGATCGGCATGCGAACGCCCGGATATTTAACCTTAGCCAACAAGGCAGCTGCGGCTAAGGGATCGTTTTAAAGCTCGTCGGAGCTTCCAGATCGCGGACCTGGAGGAATGGATTGCCCTGGTGATAAAGCCGGCCGCTCGCGACGAGATCTTTTCTTCTCGCCAACTTTGCCCTTACCTTTCTCAGAGGCAGAGCGCTTTCTTTTCCGAGCCAGTTGCTCCTCGGGCTCGTCCAGCTTGTCGGTAATGGTGGTTGGTTGTGAAGTAATAACAGCCAACGCACCACTGGCGGCTACAGCAGCCGCATCGTCGCCCTCTGCGATAGGAGTATCCGCCTTGTCGACGCTCCGCTCAGACGTCTCGACAATAGAGATGATGGCCTTTGGGTCGGCCTTTTTCTTTGCTTTCTCGGCTTTCTTCTTGGCGAAATCACGGAAAGTAAGCTTGGGCGGCATTATCTCTAGATCGTCGGACTCGCCCTGTTCAATCTTTTCCTCTTCGTCGTTTAAAATAGACTCGCGAGCTAGAATAACTCTTCGGAGATTGAAATGACGATTCCAAAGACACTTCCGAGCCTTCAACTTATTGACCAAATCGTCGATGTCGGCAACGGGAGTGAATAGCAGTCTGTTAGCTGTGAAAACAAATTGGCATAAAAGTTAGTATAAGCAAAGGGAAGCAGTTCGCGCGATGAACATTCGAGAAAATCTACCAAGTGTTCCCCACTTCGCCACCACCAAATGTTCGTCCTCAACCGATGCGGCCGATATCGGGACGAAGAAAAAACGTTTTCTCCAACTGTGGTCTTTGTTCGGGATGTCGTCCAAAATCTTGTACAGAAATCGACTCGCCAAATTATTATATTTTTTGCCACTCGGGTTGGATTGCTTGCGAAACTCAAGAAGGTTGTGTAGATGGCGAACTCCGATGGGCTCGCGACATTCGGCTGCTCGCGTTGTAATTCCCACCAATTGGCGAATTCCTCTCGCATTGATCTGCGCAAGCGCGATTTTATGAACTCGCGAAAACCGGAGAATCAGCGCTGGGATGGGGAATGTGAGGAGGCAACCTTTGAACCAACACGCGTAGGCGGTAAATGTGCCGGCAGGGGGATCGTCTTCTCGCTGCTCGACAGAGGGAGCGATCATCTCGACCGAGTTGGGAATTCGGCACTCTAAGCGATAGTCTTCCAAAAATTCCTCGTCGCACCATGAGGAACCTGGAGGTGGGCGTGTCTTTCGCCTCGACTTCATTTTCTTCTGGACCACCTCGGCCAGCCCGCACGCAGCCCAAGCTTCCAGTCTCTCTTTCTCTACCAAAGAGTTGTACGACCAGTTACCTTCTTCGATCTTTACTTGGAGAGGCAGCTCGGCAGGACTAAGGGACTCGTCGCGGAGCTGTGGGGTTTCCACAACTAGTCTTCGCTCGTCAGTAATGGAGGCCTCGCAAATTTGCGAAGGATGCGAAGTCCCAACTCCCTCTTCAAAGCCAGTCCGTTTGGCTCGCATAAACGAAGCAGACTCCCCCGTCTCGCGACTTTGTCTTAAGACGGGAGTGGGATAAGAAAACAGCTCGGCAAGAGGGGAATGGCCTCCGGCTCGATCTTCTCGACTAATAAGGCTCGCCTCCTCGCGGCCCGAAGGACTCGCTTCCTCTTATCCACGGATTCGACCACAGCTCGAGCTCGCGTCTACAATCGACTCACTATCGGGAGAGTACTCCCAGATTGGCCTTCTCTTCTCAGGGAGCTCGGCAGATTTCGCGGATACGAAAGAGCTCGTTGAAGACATCGTATATTCGGATCAAAACATAGAAGTTTTTTAGATTCTCTAAAGAACACTGCGGTGGCAATAATGAACACGGCGGCAGCGAAGTGATGGGACGGCAAAATTCTTATCTATTACTCGAAAGAAAAACGAGAGAAAAGGGAGAGAGAGCGAACCTGTTTTTTCGGAGGAATGAGAATAATGAGAAGTATCAAGGGAGTGTTGCCTCTTATAAAGATACTTTTGGCGGTTCTACTTTCGAGGTGGGCCTCATTTCTAAATGGGCCCAAAAATCTGGGCTCAGGAGATCAATTTCAAGAAATTTTAACCCAAGTTCATAATTCCTCGGTTTTCATCTGGCTCGAGACGCGACTCTGTGAGCTCCTCCTTGCTTTATTTCGCGACTTCATAGTTTCGATATTCTCAGGAGTTTGATCTTCAAAGAATGGCGCAACCTCGCGACTTCACTTACGAATAAATCTGCGACTTCAGGATTTCGCTTTCATGAAACTTCGAATCCCAGCTTTTACCGTGACCCCATAGTATTTGTGAAATAAGTCAAAATCACATATTTATAACTTGGTGAACTTGGCCTTTCCATGAAAAGCAGCTCGCAGCTCGCGACTTTCTCTCCATAGAAATCAACTCGCGAGTCCACCTCAATGGAACAGCTCGCGACTTTCTCTCTATAGAAATCAACTCGCGAGTCCATCTCAATAAATCAGATCGCGACTTTCTCTCCATAGAAATCAACTCGCGAGTCCATCTCAATGGATCAACTCGCGAGTCCATCTCAATAAATCAGATCGCGACTTTCTCTCCATAGAAATCAACTCGCGAGTCCATCTCAATGGATCAGCTCGCGACTTTCTCTCCATAGAAATCAACTCGCGAGTCCATCTCAATGGATCAACTCGTGACTTTCTCTCCATAGAAATCAACTCGCGACTCCATCTCGATGGATCAGCTCGCGACTTTCTCTCCATAGAAATCAACTCGCGACTCCATCTCAATGGATCAGCTCGCGACTTTCTCTCCATACAAATCAACTCGCGACTCCATCTCGATGGATCAGCTCGCGACTTTCTTTCCATCTCATCAAATCACCTCGCGACTCGAACGAGTGTGTGACTTGTGCTCTTTTTCCCTTGATCTTATTTTCTCCCTCTGGGTTTTCTAGACAAGGTTTTTACCGAGGCTCGTTCACACACTTATACATCTTCGTCTCGTCGCCTCGCACCTCCAATTGCTCACAAAGTTGCAATCACGATCGACCCGCAACTTCAACTCCTGATCGTCTCGACATTTCGCATCTTCGAGCGATTCGCGGATTTAGAACAAACTCAGCTCGTTACCCCGCGCATATCGAGCGACTGCCAGATCTGTGACGAGTCCATCTCACCACCCCGTGTCATCAACAATTCGTAAATTACGAGTATGGTCGGCTCGCAAACTCGCCTCTTAGTCGTCTCGACGACTCGCGCCTTCTCAGAGCAGCTCGCAGATCTCGACGTCAATTAGCTCGTGACTTCACAGAATCGGAGTCGATTTACTTGCAGCATCACACTCGGCCGGCTCGCCGAAATGGGGCACACTTCATACCATCTGGGCTCGACATTATCTTCAACACGTAAACCTTCTAAAACGGAAAACGACTCTTCACTTGGACACCCTAAGTTCAACTCTTTTATGAATAAAACTGTTGAACTGGGGGGCTAACTGTAGGGGTCGGATCCCCCCTTAGGAGAGTCGATAGCCAAAACGACGTCGTTTTCACCAATCAGCCCATCAAGTTAAGCCCAGAAGGCAGAAGCCCATTAGCAGCCTTTTACTGTTCACCCAAACCGACTTGTATTTTCTATAAATAAGCTTGTACCCCCTCACATGTGAGGGATCAAAATTTTTTTATAAAAACTCTGATCTTGATGAATAAGAACCCTAATTCATAATCTAATTCTAAATCTTTCTAAGTGTTTGAAACCCTAAAGAAGCTCTAATTCGCAAGAATCTTCACAAATTCAATTGTGTGAATTTCCAGCACGCACATATATTTTTATTACTATACGGACCGTTACGCACATGTTCCGTCATGCATCGCACTGTCACCATTTGCAGAAGCGTTACGCACCGTTATGTAACAAAACTACAAAAGTCTATGCGTATGTTTTTGTTTTTACTCACATATTTCCACGCATATCATGTCCCCACCGTAAAAACCTTGGAGTTTCCATCAAAATTTGTTGTACGTACCAAAATAAGGAAAAACTGTCCGTTTCCCCACCGTAACTATGACATACACATATAACTCCACGAAAAGTTTGCATCTGCACAGATATCCACCAAGTGAAAGTTCCATGTCTATTTCGCCACCAATTAGAAGTTAAATGTGTATATCTCCATCAAATTAAAGTTTCATGTTTATTTCTCCACTCGATGGTTTACTGTTTGGTTTACAGTTTTCAAACCGGATTAATACGGGTTTATGACCCGATTGTATATGGGTTTATGACCCGATTTAATCCTAAACCAAAACAAAATTCATTCCCAATTTAATTTGATGGAGATATAAACATTTAACTTCTAATTGGTGGGGAAATAGACATGGAACTTTCACTTGGTGGATATCTGTGCAGATGCAAATTTTTCTTAGAGTTATATGTGTATGTCATAGTTACGGTGGGAAACGGACAATTTTTTTCCAAAATAAGTACACGAAAAGATATTCCCGGTGTTCGATGGCCATGTAGTAGTGGGCAAGCTATTGCTGGTCTTGAGGTCGCGGGTTTGTTATTCCCCATTGGTCTGAGACAGCTAGTCTCGTTTATCGAGTAATATAATAGTTAATGGATTTTTCCACCCCATGCTAATATATTCGTTTGTGTTTATTAGGATGTTCAACCCAAAATTAGAAAAATACACTCTAGATCAAATATGAACCCAAACTACGAAGCGCAAATTATAGTCGCATAGCAATTTTTTATATTCTTCAAATCAATATATTAAACCAAACCCATCTAACAAACTCAAAAGAGCACAATTTTTCACACTTTGATGCACATTGTTAAACATTTTCTTACGATAATATTTTGGGTCTCTCAATCCTAAACCAATAGAATTAAATCAAGAAATAAAATAAAATAAATAAATGAATGAAAGAAAGAAGAAATAAAACCATTAGCTCAATGCACTAAAACCACCACCTTTCATCATTTGTCTAAACTCCTTGTAGTTAACCCTACCATCGCCATCAACATCCACTTTCTTTATCATCTTTTTACAATCCTCCAATGTCTTACCTTGCTTGAGACCCAAGGAAGACAAAACCGTTTTCAATTCATCAACCGTTATAAACCCATCTCCATTTTGGTCAAAAACATTGAAAGCTTCCTTCATGTCTTCTTCCTCTTCGTCTTCCTCGTCCATTATCGTCTTGTATAGTTCACCAAATTCGTCCACGTCCACACATCCATCACCATTCACGTCGATCTTCTCGATCATTTGAGTCAACTCATTGTCGGGAATGTAAATCCCGAGGCTTCGTAGCGTCTCGCTAAGCTCTTTCTTCGTGATTGTCCCGTCACCGTTCTTGTCGAACATTTGGAACACGCGGTTTAGCTCTGCCTGATCCATTTTTATAATTTTGGTAGGATTGCGTGTGTAGGAAGAAAAGAGAATGGTTAGGGCTCCGAGAAACCGAGAAAGGGTTTTTCAGGGAAGATTTTTTTACCCTTTCTTGGCTTCTTGGAGATTGATCGATGAATCGCCCCGATAAGGGCAGATAATTCAGAAATCTAGGAGGAAGTTAAAAGAGTCAAAGAGATGCAACCAGAGATATAAATTCGCCAAAATTAGGGAGGGAGAGCGGAAGAGAAAAGATTTGCCTTTGGTTGGTGTTATTATTGGTTGAGAGAAAGTGTTGGAGGGGTTTTAAAAGGATACAACTCTATGACTTTCTGTAATCAAATATTTGTTTTGTTTTGATTAATAGTGGGAATGTAACTAATTCTTTCGTTTCTACCTAACAACAAAGCAAGGAACAGTACGGGAAAAATCGAGTCAACTTTCATATAATCTAATAGATTTATGTATCTTTTGAAGATATTTAATAAAGATTCGTATAAAAATAGCTAACCTTTTTTAAGATGTGTATGTATAATGCAATTATGTAACGAAAAGAACATTATATCATGGTTACATCAATATAAACATATCACAATTTGCTACGAAAGAGATGATTAATCTCAAATACGAATTCGCGACATATATACATTGGCTTTATAAGTAAATTGATGTTTAATTTAAAAATAATTTATATAGATAGTATAAAGTATAAACATAAAAAAAAAGAATTTATGTAAAGCACAAACATGTTATGCTGTAAAACAATCAAATTATAAATGGTTGGCAAGTATGTAGGTACGCTCCCCACCTAGAGGAGATTGCTTGCACGTTTAGGTCCAAACATTTTGCTTCATCAATATTCAAAGCAATTAAATTTACTAATTAGCAATTAAAGTAGTTGATTTTTATCATGTAGAAATTATAATTATTCGTTTTAATATAGTTTCTCTAAGCAAAAGACAGCTACATAAACACAAACACCTTATTAAGTGGTGCACCACTATATGGGTATACTCACCCAACCGTGCGACTATGACCAAATGAAAAAGCATCCCAAGAAGATTTTGGTTTTATTAAAAAATCCAAACTTCGATATACAAAAATAATCAGTATAGATCTTTTCAGTTTTTTATTTTATTTGATCAATTAAAAAAAGGTTGAGAAATATAAAAAAGTGCCCACACGCAGGATCGAACTACGGACCTTCAGTTTACAAGACTGACGCTCTACCACTGAGCTATACGGGCATTCTTACTTCAATTCAGTAAAAGTATATAAATATAGTTATTTGTTATCTTTTCCTCTCTTTAACTTCATTTTTCATTTTTTTTCTGTTTCCCCCAAAAACGATCGCTCAAGAAGCACCAGTTTCTTCCGAAGAGTCGAATTTTCTCTGTAGCTGAGGTAATACTTCGATCTCTATGCTTCAATTCTTCAATGTCATGCTTGATTTCGCTTGAATTTGGCTACTATACATCGCTGTGAGAAGCGGATTTGAGAGGAGGAAGATACATAAACCCTAGATTTTCGCCATGGATTTTGTTCTTCGTTTACAGGAAATTCGTTACATATTTATTCGTTTGCATAGCGACTTTATCTCGAATTTCGCGTAGCAAATGGAAGTTGTAGCGCTTTTGCTTCGAGTTTCTGTGTAGCGATGCTTTACTTGGTTCCTGATCTTTTGCCTCGAGGTTTCTATTGGAACTAGATTTGCGCAATGGGTTTTGTTCTTCGTTTACAGGAAATTGGTAGCATCTTTTTTCGTAATTCCGTTTGTATAGCAAGCATTGTGCTCAAAATTCCCTGTAGAAAATGCTAATTGTAGCGCTTTCTCTTGGTTCCTGATCTTTTGCTTCGAGGTTATTGGAACTAATTCGTTTCCTCTTTCTCTGTAATTTGACTAGGATGGCTAATCAGGAAGAAGTGAGGTATAACACGTTTCTTAAGAAAGTCAAGCGGACTGTGTATATCGATGAGCTCACGCCTCTTGCCACAAAGACGGTTTTGGAATCTGCTTTTAATCAGTTTGGGACGGTCGAGGATGCGATCTTCATCCCGAATTACTTGGGTCCAAAGGAGCTTCCAGCGGGTGTTTTGGTTGTAATGGAGACTGAAGAAAAGGCAAAAGCTGTTCTTGACACTTTGTCGCAGTTTCCTTTCATGGTTGCTGGAATGCCTAGGCCTGTGAGAGCCACTGCTGCTAAGCCTGATATGTTCGAGGATCGGCCAAAGGAACCCAGTAGAAGGAATTATTGTCGCTGGATAGACCCGAACGATCCTGATTTCGAGAAGGCCAAGAAAATGAAGCGGCTTATTGAGAAACATGCTGCTCAAGCTGAGTTTATTCTCAAGGTGAGATTTGTTTTGTATTTTGTTCTCTCATTCTGTGGCATTGGAATTGATGATGGTGATTGCATTATTCTTCTGTTGTTGCGGGCATGTGTGTTTTGGTTTTGTTTCGTATTTTGTTCTTTGGAATGAGATTGATGATGGTGATTGCATTATTCTTCTGTTGTTGTGGACTTGTGCGTTTTGGTTTGGTTTCGTATTTTGTTCTTTCTTTCTGAGGCATGTGAATTGATGATGGTTATTGTATCATTCTTCTGTTGTTGTGGAGGTTTGTTTCGTATATTGTTCTCTCTTTCTGTGGCATGGGATTGATGATGGTGATTGTATTATTCTTCTGTTGTTGTGGACTTGTGTGTTTTAGTTTGGTTTCGTATTTGGTTCTCTCATTCTGTGGCATGAGATTGATGATGGTGATTGCATTATTCTTGTTGTTGTGGACTTGTGTGTTTTAGTTTTGTTTCATATTTTGTTCTGTGGCATGAGATTGATGATGGTGATTGCATTATTATTCTGTTGTTGTGGAGTTGCTTGGTCTTCTGAATATGTTTTCGTGTATTTTATTGTGTTTCAGAATCAGCTCGATGAGGCAGAGAAGCTGGGTAATAAGCAATCTGAGACGGCGAGTGCACATCACAAGAAGCTTGAGATGATGGAAAAACTCCTCAACGATGGTGTTCCTGAGAGACTGGCTAACCGTTACAACGTCAACTTGAGAAAATTTCCTTATCGTTAGAGAGACACGATTGTTCCTAAGCGATGATGTGGGCTTCACCATTGTATAGGTATGAGAAGAAGCTTAAGAGTTTGGTAGAGTCTAACTAGGTACTGATAAGTGAAAATTGTTTTGGGGAAATGCTGAAAAACTAGAGGATAGTATTTTGGTATGAGACTAGTTTGTGTAGTGTCTATTTTGGTTGACCTGTAATGCTTTAGATGCTGCATTTCTAGCATTTTCTAAACTCCTAATGAAAGAATGTTCTACGTTACTCATTTCTACTGAGCTTATTAGCTGTTTCAACTTTGGTTGTGTGGACCTATTTGATGGGAGTAGCATTAAATTGAATTGAACCGAACCAAAAATTGTGTAACTCATCAAATCAAATCCATTTCGGTTTATTTTTATGCGTTTTTTTTTTTCCTGAACCAGCCAATTCAAAGATAAACATTCCGAACCAAAAACCGAAATGTTCACTTCTGTAAATCAAAGATAATGATTAATTAAATTAGCAAGTAAACATTTTAGCTAGCATTTGTTTGACGAGAATCCAATGCGAGAATTCGCCAGATCAAAAGCGACACGTGTCCCTTGTTGCTGCACGTTGCCGAGAATCGCCAACGAACTCGCCGTAGGTGCGAACGCAAGACAAAAAGTCCCAACCGAATCAACCGGAATCATATAATTCTTCGCCGGCAAAGCCAACATCTTCCCGCCGGGAAAATGAAAAGCCACCGTCGGAACTTCTATCGTCGTCTTAGCCGAAAGATTAAAACACGTGTCAAACATCGCCACTCCGTTGGCTCTCTCCAGATCCGTCGTCCCTTTCACAAACGCATCTCTAAGCGAGTTATAAATCTCCGTCTGAAAACGAGTCACGGCGGTTCCCGAGTCGATGATGATCCCACCGCTTCCTGACTCATCCATCTCGAAAAAAGTCGCCGGAATCTGAAGCATCTCGCCGCCGACGCTTATTCCGGTGAGTTCGAGATAATAAAACGTGTCGAGTTGGTGGTTACGCAGCAACGGAGCCACAACGGCGTCGTTAGGTAGACCAGATCCGAACTCAACACTCGAAACCGAGTCAGAGTCACGGTCAACGAGGCAGTAAGAAAACGACGTCGTGTTAAGCTGCGACGGTAAAGCGAGTAAACCGCCTCCTAAACCGAGTAAACCGGCAGCTCCGACGAATAAACCTTCGTTACTATGTCCACATCCAACGGCGACGTTTTGAACAGAAGTGGAACCGATGGTTAGTGTCTCGGTGGCGAAATCACCGACGGTGTAAGATCCATCACCGTAAGAAACCTCGTAAAGACACGTGGCGTTTCTGCATTCGGAGATTTCGAGAGCTTTGCACTGTGGAGTATCGCAAGAGAGAGTTGTGTAAGTAGAGGAAGAAGCCGGTTCGAAGATTGGTTCGGTTTGGTGGTAACAATCGGCGCAAGGTGAACACTGTAGCCAATTAACGTCGCTTCCGGTATCTAGCACCATGTAAACCTCACGCGCCGGGTTTCCGATTCCGACGCGTGTGAAATACTCGCCGCTTCCTTGAGTTGTACCGGAGATTAAAGGAGCTTCGACTTCTTGCTCTGTTGTGTACGGTTTGAGATTTGCTTGTGATATGTTGTTTAAGGCGAGATTTAAACGAGTCATGAGAGATTTGACTCGGGCTGAGTCACGGTCGAGTCTTGCTAGTGTGAGTGACTTGTAGTCTGAATGTTCAGTTCTTCGGACCGAAGCTCGAGAATGAAGCTGCAAGCTAAAAGAAGAAGAAGGTGAGTGAATTTGTTCTTCTTGTTGGTTTAACCGAAACGACGACGCATAGTTGGTTCTACGAATGGAGTCGGTGACATCGAGAATGGTAACAGAGATGTGTGGCAAGAGTCTGGAGGAAGATGAAGTGAAGAAGAAGAGGAAGAAGAGGAAGAAGAAACAGAGAGAAGTCATTTTTAGTTTTTGACCGTTAGATTATCTTGAATGTATAAATTTGGTAAAATGAGATAGACAAAAGTGTGTGTTTGGTGGTGGGGTTAAGGGAAAAAGGAGACAAAAGCATCTTTTATAAGTTGAAGAATCCAAAGAGATAAAAATGGTTTAAGAGGAAGTGGAGGTTTCTTCATCGTCTTTAAGTGTGGTGATTAAATTAAACTTGTTTTATAATCTCAATGCACACTAAGTGTGCCGATTATCATAATCCATTGTTTGTTTACAAATCTCATCACTTTTGAGTGTTTCGAATCTCCTCACTTGCACAATTTGGCAAAAAAAAAAAAGAACTTTAGCTTTGCATATTATTGAACAGCTCAATTTCTCTGAATTTATGCATAGAATAAAGCTAGATGTTATATTAAACAATGTACCTAGCTAGTAAACTCCATAACAGATCATATAATTAAGCTCAGTTTGTAATTTAAAAGGGTATAATGGTAATTTAAGGAGTTTATCGGACTGACACTTTCCGACATTAATGGCGGAAAGAGAGAGAGAAAGTTGAATAATGATGAAATTAAAAATGATTAAAAGACGAGAGAGAGGATCAATGCCACCTCTGAGCGGGCAAGCGGGATTAGATTTTCTCTTCTTCTCCCCAGCTGCCTCTCTCGGGCTTTTTCCCCAATCTTATTCCTGGTAAATTTTTCTCTTACTCTTTTTTTTTTCTGATTAAATTCTTGCATAATTCGTCAATTTGTGTTAATTGGATTTGTAATTTCTGTAAATTCGATTCCTTTTTTCCTTTATGTGATCCCAAATTGAAGTTTTTGTTTTCCCCCTTTTTGCTGGGTTTCAGGGTTGCGATCTCGGTAGCTAGATATTGAATTTGGGTTCTATCGAATTCGTGCTTCTGCTGGGTTCGATTTTTATTGATTTCTTTGTTGCATTCTCTTTGGTTTTTTTTTCAATTTGATTGGTGTTGAGTCTGAAAGATGTTGTCTTGCAGGTGGGGGGAGAATTAAGAGGATTTGAAGAAAATGGGGGTTATGTCCAGACGGGTTTTGCCCGCCTGTGGTAACCTCTGTTTCTTCTGTCCTTCCTTGAGGGCAAGGTCTAGACATCCCGTTAAACGCTACAAGAAAATGCTCGCTGAAATCTTCCCTCGTAACCAGGTCAAACTCTCTAAGCTATCAATCTTGAAACCTTCTTGTATTCATTTTTTTGGTACACTAATGAACATGCTAATTCGAATCTCTAGATTGTTAGTGTTATGTAGAGGGATTTCACTTTTCAGTTACTTTTCTTGAGACGGAAAATGGGTAGTCTTCAAGTTTTGTACTTGTTGAATATACTATTGACAATTCTGAATGATTATACATGTTTCTCGTATAGCTCTTACGGATGTTTAATGGGTTTTGGTACACAGAATTATTGAGGTTTTGTGGTTTGTGCAGGAAGCTGAGCCTAATGATAGAAAAATTGGTAAGCTTTGTGAGTATGCGTCAAGGAATCCTTTACGAATTCCTAAGGTAGCTGCATTTTTTTTTCTGTTTCTCCCTATTATATTAGCTTGGCGTACTTCTCTCATGTGTTGCAGTCTTTGCGTGTGACAGATTACAGAGTACCTTGAGCAGAAATGTTACAAAGAATTGCGAAATGGAAATATTGGATCGGTTAAAGTCGTTTTGTGTATTTACAAGAGACTGCTTTCATCATGTAAGGAGCAGATGTAAGTAATAGTTTCTTCAGGTAAAACTTTGTGTGGCATTATCTGGTTACTTAGAACTAATATATCATATTGTTTTTTCTTGTAGGCCGCTATTTTCGTGTAGTTTGCTAACCATTGTTCGAACTCTTTTGGAGCAATCGAAAGAGGAAGAAGTGCAGATCTTGGGTTGCAATACTCTTGTTGACTTTATAAGTTTACAGGTACATTGATCAATATTTTAGGCTTCATAAGCTTCTTGTCTAGCTTGCACTACATAAAGTGTTTGTTGCCTGACAATAATCTTGATCCCTTCTGTTTTCTGTTTAATCGTATGGTAACACATTTGTTTGAATACAGACTGAGAATTCGCACATGTTCAACTTAGAAGGTCTAATCCCAAAACTTTGTCAACTTGCTCAAGAAATGGGGGATGATGAAAGATCACTCCGATTACGCTCAGCAGGAATTCAGGCTTTGGCATTCATGGTAATGCTTTTTTTTTTTTTCCTTTCTCGTTTGTTTGACTGGCAGGAAACACGCTGTTTCTGGTACTAACCAATAGTTATTGCCAGGTATCTTTCATTGGTGAGCATTCCCAACTATCAATGGACTTAGATATGGTGAGTCATAGGATACTTCAACTTCTGATGGTCATAGTTACATACTTCAACTTTTGATTTTGAAACGTTGTTCTTCTTGTATTAGATTATTTCTGTGATCCTGGAGAATTATATGGATTTGGAGAAGGGTCAAGGAGGTACCAACGAAGTTGGTCAAAATTCAGAAACGAAGAAACCCAACATGAGTAAAAAAGTTTCTTTCAAACCTAATCCTGTGACGGACTATAAGTTGGATAACATGTAAGGCTTCTCAGAAATTAATATTCATTTGTTTTTATGACCACTGGAAATGCATCATCTATTTGTTATTTAATTTATTCATTAAATCCTTTCAGGGATATTTCGAAGAGCCCCTCGTACTGGTCTATGGTTTGCCTTTGCAATATAGCCAAATTAGCAAAGGAAACTTCAACTGTTCGTCGGGTCCTGGAACCACTTTTGAATGCTTTTGATAGTGGAAATTACTGGTCTCCACAAAAGGGTGTTGCCTCTTCGGTTTTATTGTTTCTGCAGTCTCGTCTGGAAGAATCAGGTTAAAGATGATACTTAATTTGCTATCTATCCTGATATTACAGTTATATTTGTAAGTTTTCTACAAGGGGACTGACTAGAGAAATATTTAAACAGGAGAAAATTGTCATGTGTTGGTATCTTCTTTGATCAAGCATTTGGATCATAAGAATGTAATGAAACAACAAGGTCTTCAAGTTAACATGGTTAATGTAGCCACATGCCTTGTGCTACATGCTAAGCAGCAGCCTTCAGGCGCGATGACTGCTGTAATAGCCGACTTGATTAAGCACTTGCGGAAATGCCTGCAGATTGCAGCTGAACCAAATGTGTCTGGTGATGCAATGAAGCAGAACTCTGAGCTCCAGCATGCATTAGAAAATTGCATCGCAGAGCTCTCAAATAAGGTTAGGCAGACTGTTTTCTGTTCTTTGAGTTTCACGTGTCCACGTGTTTCATACACATCCTTGTAACTTTGTTCAATTTTGTGTTTTGCTTAAAGGTTGGGGATGCAGGGCCCATTCTTGATATGTTGGCAGTGGTTCTTGAGACGATATCAACTAATGTAGTCGTTGCTAGAACCACAGCATCAGCCATTCTCCGTGCTGCACATATAGTATCAGTGGTCCCAAATGTTTCTTACAACAAGAAAGTAAATGAGATTTCTTACAGCATCATTTGTTTTGTATTTGACTATTGCCGTAATTATTCTGTTCTGACGGATTTACCGTGGTCTGTCCTAGGTATTTCCGGATTCCTTGTTTCACCGACTGCTCCTTGCGATGTCCCACACAGATTGTGAGACCAGAGTTGACGCACACAATATTTTCTCCGTCCTGCTTCTTCAAACTCTTCGTTTACCTTGGTCAGACCAACATAATGAAACCTCCGAAGCTGTTTCAGTTGATGGAACTTGTACAGCAAGGAGCCAAAGTACCAGTTTACAGGAAGAAGGGAAAGATAAAGTTGAGGAATTATCTCATCCAAGTGTATCGCGACATACCCGTCTTAGTTGTCATTCCTTGGATAGCTTAAAGGATGTAGAGGATGGTATAAGGGTATGAATTTTCTAAACCTATGTCTCTTTGGGCTCCTCCTCCTCCTATGATATTATTAATTGGCACTTTTCTTATTGATTTGAGTGCATTTGATATCTAGTGAGCTAACTATAGTGTGATATCATGTTGTTACAGTCGTTATGTTCACTCCGACTGAGTAGTCATCAAGTGAATATGCTCCTTTCATCCCTATGGATCCAAGCAACTTCTACCGAGAATACACCTGCAAATTTTGAGGCCATGGCCAGCACGTATAATATCACTATATTGTTTTCACTAGCAAAGGTTAGTGGTTAATGAACTTTATTTATTTGATGGATCACCCCTATCTAGATAGGAGGGCTCCTTTGATTTTGTATTTTTTCTCTCTGATTTGGTGATTGAAAATTGCAGAGATCAAATCACATGGCTTTGGTACGGTGTTTTCAGCTGGCATTCTCTCTTCGAAATCTCTCGTTAAAGCAAAATGGTAAGTTAATGCTTTTTCAGTTCCTTAAGAAATTACCTCATTTGTTTGCATTTACTGTGGTGAATATAGTTACATTATATATGATGTGAAATTGCCTTAGTTGTGAAACGCCAATGAGACGACAAAGTTTCCTTGTAAATGCAAAAGGAGTAGCTCAACTCTCTTGAACTCCCCATTTTGTTGAGTTTGTTTCTGACATATATTTCTGTATGATGCTGTAGGAAGTATGCAGCTCTCTCGTCGAAGATCAATCTTCACTTTTACATCATATTTGCTCATTTTCGGCGCCAAGATTTCCAATATTCCAGAGCTAATTCCAATTGTCAAAGAAACTTTAGCTGCCCAAACGGTGAGCTTTTGGGTTTTCTCTTCATTTCTAAATCTCTTGCTTTTGGTGCTCAGTTTTTTTGAACCTGTATGTGCAATTCTTCGTCATGTCCTAAATAGGTTGATCCTTATCTTGTACTGGAAGGAGATATCAGATTGCGTGCTGCATGTTCTGGATTTCCACAGGAAGAAGTGTACGAATCTGACAAAGATGATAGTGCAGCTTTCAGTTCTGTCGTAGATGATAGTCGCCTGAAGGAAATCGTGATTTCTCATTTTACATCGAAATTTCAGATATTATCCGAGGTACTTATCTATTTTAAAAACTAAAATGGTGTTATGTGTAATAATTTTACACATTTTTCTGAAAATGTTTTTATGTGTAATGTTCTTAGGAGGAGCAGTCAAATTTGAGAAAGGAAATTCAGTCAGATTTTTCCCGAGATGATGCACACCCGCTTGGAGCACCGTTGTTCATGGACACACCAGGACCTAGTTCTCCTCTTAATGAACTAGAACTTCCAGCTTTTGAAGAGGTATAATGGCTCCATGAGAAATTTGTATTTCATTACAAACGTGCTTCAGGAGTGAATTCCTCATTGCAATAATGTGGATCCTTCAGGTTGAGCTTTCAGCAATAGTCGCGTTTGAAAATATTTCCCCGGGAGCTAGTGGAAGTCAGTCTGGCCACAGCAAATCATTGTCCACAAACACTAACCCAGCAGATGTTCTGAGTGTCAACGAGTTGTTAGAATCGGTAATACATAACACTCAGTGTTATATCATACTGTTTTTGATCGGTTTCCTTTTTTTCATGTAGTTTTGTCATTGGTGATGTGTAGGTTTCAGAAACTGCTCGGCAAGTGGCGAGTCTCCCTGTTTCCTCTATTCCTGTACCTTATGACCAAATGATGAATCAATGCGAAGCTCTTGTGTCGGGTAAGCAGCAGAAGATGTCCGTGCTTCGAAGTTTCAAACCTCAGGTAGCCAAAGCTATAACTTTCTCAGAAGACGACGAAAAGGAAGAACTCTTTCTTCTCAAGGAGGTGAGAGAGACAATAATTCTCATCGCATCAACCCTAGCATTCGGTTTTATACTCATTGTTTTGTTTTCTGTTGTGTGATGCAGACAGAAGAAGCTGAGGAAGATGATGAGAAGGCAATCACTGTGGCGACTCAAGTCCAACCTCAAGCCCAGCACGCATTCTGCTCACGAGAAGTGGAACAAAATTCTTTTCGGTTACCGCCTTCAAGCCCATACGATAAGTTCTTGAAAGCAGCCGGATGTTAAACCGGTACATTCGTAAGATCTTGCATATATATAGACACACACGACATGATTTATATATCACGTGTAATGTTCGGCTTCATATATATAAATATTCTTTAGTCATCTCTTGGCTCTTTTCTGGAAGCAACTATGATTGATTCATTCTATTTCTCTCCATTGTGAAAATATGTTATATCATCAAGTAAGCACTTATCTAACAGACGCCACAAAAAAATTTGTGCAGAAACTCGAAATTGTCTTGTATGTTTGTTTCGTTTGTATTTTTGGGTGGAACATAATCGATTTGAAATGGTGTTGATTCTTTTGTTTGTACGAGTTGGGTTTGAAACCAGCGTTGTGGTGATTTATTCAGAACTGGTTCTGGTCAGTCAATGTTTGTGTGTCAGTAACATTGGTGTTCACCAACGGAACACCCGTAAAATCGGCTGGTGGTAATTGTTTAGCTGTAAAAATAAAATAAAGTTATTTTTAGCAAGAGAAAAATTATAAAAACATTGGAAATATTTTTGATTTACACTATTTTTTTTTTATTAAAAAGTAAACACATTGTTTTCCAGTTATTATCTTTTAAAATGTACGTATATTTTAATGTTTTAGTAATTTTTTTTAATTCCGTGTGAAATGTGTTAAAAACAATATCCTTTTGTGAAAATATGGAGCAATTTACATAGATTTTAAAAAATGTAAACAGTAAGATCTCGGACGGTGGCAACTCTCATAAAGCACGAAATTAAATGAGGCAGACAAGGGGTAAGGAAAATTAAAAGATGAATAGTATCTGAAATAGTTAATCACATTTAAAGCGATTAAGAGTGGTAGTTGTTCAACAACCTAATCAGTCCAAATTAGTATTAATATCCATGTGAACCTAATGATGAGTTTATTATGAAAAAAGTATATAAAACCATGCACATCAGCACATGTATTCATAAAATTAACCGGAGAAGTAAAAGGAATTGGCGGTCGATAAGCAAGTAACGGCAGGAGAAGAACCACTCAGCCCGTTTCCGCGGTTGTTCAGCTTGTCGGGTCAGGACTGCTTCGATATCATAACCATCGGGTCCAAAACTGAATGTAATCCAATAGTCATTATTGAAGGCTTAAAGAAAGCATTAATTAACCATCCACGCTTCTCTAGCATTCTCGTAAACTAACACACATATATATATATATATATGTGCACCGTATGATATTATTGTTATAGTGGAAATGTTAATTTGTGTAGGAAACGGGTCTTGTTGAGCACAAAGGAAAAGCGAAATGGATTCGTACAAAAGTAAAAGTGGAAGAACATATAATAATTCCGGAAACAGATCCCAACATTGAAAATAGTGATGTATTTTTAGAGGATTATACGTCAAACATGGCTATGACTCCAATGGACAAGTCAAAACCATTATAGGAGTTTCATCTTTTGAAAATGAAGACATCACACGCAGAATCCGTGGCCGTGGCGAGATTCCATCATTCTTTGGGTGATGGGATGTCTCTTATGTCTCTTTTGCTAGCTTGTACTCGAAAAACATGCGACCCCGAGGCGTTTCCTACTTTTGTGGTTGCCTCGAAGAAAAGCGCGACGTAAATACTTGTTGGTTTTGGTCGATGGTTGCTTGGTTTTGGTACATATTAAGAGTAATATTTCACACTTGTGTTGGAGTTTTTAAGTCTATGGTTATGGTATGTTTTGGTGGTGATACTTCAAATATACTTATGGGTGAATCTGGTGCTACACTTTGCCCTAATAAGGTTATTCATCGAATCATTAGTTTGGAAGATGTCAAATTCGTGAAGAACGCAATGAATGCGGTACGTCGTTATTGGTTAATTTTATTTTATTTTTCTAAGACAAAATTATTTATATATATTATGATGAATTTTTTATCTTCATGATTTTCTTGGTTTGTTATTAAATAGCGGTGAATGATGTTCTTCTTGGAGTGGTGCAAGCTGGACTTTCACGGTATTTGACTCAAAGATACGGTAAATTAATCACGAACAATACTTACGTATACCCCCTAAGTTGAATCCTTTAATTCACCTCCCTTCTACTTACCAATCAAAATGCCACATAATACCCACAATTAAAATAAATTTAAACAAATTCAGAAAATAAAAACTAAAGAGTTTCACGGCTACAGTTGACGCCGTTGAGTAATTTTTTTTGGTTTTCTCGTTTCATTCAGCTTTTTGCAAAAAAAAAAAGAAGGAAATCGCCCGTGAAGAACACGACGTCGCCGTTGAATCGGGTACTTCGTTTCCTCTTTGGAATTGATTGATTGGTGGGCATATTTCTTCTTGTCTTAGATTATCGGTTGTGTGTTTCGAAGCCGTGAATTTTTTTTGCTGCATAAGTTCTTCGTTTTTAGATTTCGCAATTTAAGGAATACTTGGTGGATTATCTTTGTAATTGTTAGTAATCGTTATGTAATTAGTAAATTTGGAAGTGATTCGCTTCGATATGGGCAAAACCCAACGACTAATGTTGATTCTTTATGAAATTCGATCATATATGTGAAAGATTTTGTGTTTATAAGCATGTTCATATATGTATGGAACTGAACATTGATTTTCTTTAGGTGAGAAGAGAGAATAAGAGGACTATGAAGAAGAAGAAGGCCTTGTATCGAGATAAATACATGTTCGATTTGTCTGTAGTTAATGCACGAATAGTGTTTGTTAAAATGCCTTAGTGACGTTGGGTTTTCATTGTTACTCTGTTTTGCGTTTCTAATGCTCTGTTTTTCTCCTTCTCCAAGGTGAAGCTCTGTTTTTTTCCTTCCTTTTCCATCAAGTTTTCTTTTTTTCCCACGATCATGTATATAATGTTCAAAGCTTATAATATAAATTTAAATTTTAACAAAAAACTAAAAAAATAAATAAGCAAACTGAACAGATTACAAAGCTTATAATGTTTTAAACAAAAATAAATTTGTTCTTATCCAAATATAAAGAACCCTAAAACTGAGTCCACGCAAGTCATTATATAAAGAACCCTAAAATTGAGTTTTAACGCAAGCAGTCATTAGGCAGAGCAGGTCATCGTCAAAAATATTGTTGTTTGTTAGTCGACCTCGCCGTTTAAAGAGAACACTAGTCGAGCTTCACAAACACGACCGCGCCGGTTAAAGAGAATAGTCGCATATAGGTTTGTTCTTTTTAGCTTTCATCGTTTTTTGGAATGAAATTTGTGTGGTCCTCTTGATCAAACTTTTTTTTTTATGTTATCGATTTGAAAAGCTTCTCTATTTCAAAAAAGTGTTTGCATATCCTTCTCACCAATATGATCAATCCTTTTGGTCAAACTTTTTTCTTCTTTATCGTTTTTGTATAGTCCTCTTTATCAACCTTTTTTCTTAAATTTGTATAGTCCTCTTGATCAAACTTTTTTCTTCTTTATTGTTTTTCTCATGAATAATAATAATTTTTTTTATGTGTAGATCTAATTTAAAATCGAAGGAGTTTTTTTGCTATCAAATCTTACACGTGCATTAACATGGAAACTACATCCATGGTTGCCAAAGATGATGAACAAGTTCATCAATCCAAAGAGGTATGTCGATTATGATTACATTATGTGATTTATAAAGGAACAATTAGTTAGAATAGGCTATTGTATTAAGGAAGACATAGTTACAATAGGCTATGGTTAGTGCATATTGCAATGGAGAGTAGTCATTTAAGTGGTCATGATGGTCAATATGCATCTAGTTTGCAAGTCTCGGGTGAATCTGGTTTGTTAAGACAAAATCCGGATGAGTTATTAGCCGCGGAAAAAGATGCTTCACTCAGTGATGACGATGCTTCAGTCAGTGATGACGATGAAGAAGAAGACATAGTCAATAACGAGGATTATCTTCAGACTGAAGATAATGATGCTTTACAGGCAAACAATGAAAATGAGAAGAAATATGAACTCTGTATTGGAATGGAGTTTAGTTCTGATGAGTCTGCATCTACAACTTATAGAAAGTATGGAGGCAAACATGGTTTCGACGTAAGAAGACAACATACGTCGATAAAAAAAGGCAAGCTAGTAAGGATTGTTTATGTATGCTCAAAAGAGGGGTTTAGATAGGAACCTATGGTCAAGAAATCTTATTCACGACCAATCACAAGGTGTGGTTGTAAAGCTCGCATGTCTTGCTACCTTCAGAGTAATGGAAGATATAAGATTACGTCTTTTGAGCCGAATCACAACCATGATTTAGTGAAGACACCTATGAAGCATTTGCTGAAGGGCAATCGGGCAATCTCTATCTCTCAAAAACAACATGCAGATGATGCCGAGATGTCAGGAGTTTTAGCAAAAGCAACTGTTGAAATGATGAGTAGAGAAGTAGGGGGTCGAGAAAATCTGGGTTTTATGGAGAAAGACTATCGCAATTACATCTACCGTAAGCGAATGTCTGCAATGAAAAAGGGAGATGCTGGAGCAGTTTTGGAGTACTTTCAAAAAAAGAAAGAAGATAATGCATCTTTTTTTTACTCAATGCAACTTGATGAGGATGAAATGATCACTAATATCTTCTGGGCAGATGATCGGTCAATTAGTGATTACAATCTATTTGGAGATGTCGTTTGCTTTGATACGACTTATAAGACCAATGAATATGGTAGACCATTTGCTCCATTTGTCGGGGTCAATCATCATAAGCAAACTGTTGTATTTGGTGCTGCTCTCTTATATGATGAAACCACAGAGTCTTTCGAGTGGCTTTTTCAGACTTTTCTTGGAGCAATGTCTGGGAAACAACCAAAAACAGTTCTTACATACCAATGTGCAGCAATGACAAATGCAATAGGGAAGGTGTTCCCTGAAACAAAACATAGGTTATGTGTCTGGCATATATACCAAAATGCTGCAAAGAGGTTGAGTCGTGTATTTCATGGACCAGACCAGTTTGCCAAAGACTTTGGAAACTGTGTATATGACCATGAGAATGAAGCTGATTGGTTATCGGCATGGACTGAAATGCTCGAGAAGCATGGATTGACAGAGAATAAATGGTTGAAGGATTTGTTTGCGTTGAGAGAAAAATGGGCAAAGGTATACGGTCGTCATACTTTCACAGCAGATATGATGAGCACACAGCGTAGTGAAAGTATGAATAATACTTTGAAAAAATATTTGAAGCGCAGTTATAACTTGTTGCGCTTCTTTAAACACTATGAGAGAGTGTTGGATGATCGGCGATTTAAAGAATTAACTGCTGACTTTGGTATGATGCATACCTCGCCGGTATTATTTGCTCATGTAGAGATGTTGGAACATGCAGTGGGTGTGTATACACCAGAAGTGTTTACCTTGTTCCAGAAGGAATACACAGCTATCGGTGATTATGCTGCCAAAAGGGTCAATAAGTCTGATATGGTACGTGCTGAATACAATGTATCTTTTCGTGATGTTGGAAAAAATCATTTGGTTGAGTATGTTGCTGCAAACTAAACGATACATTGTAGTTGCATGAAGTTTTCTTTTGCTGGGATCTTATGTCGTCATCCATTGAAAGTGTTGACCAAGAAGAATGTTAGAAGAATTCCACCTACCTACATTCTGAATCAATGGAGTAAAGAGGCAAAAGCACGAACCATATCTTATTATCATTCAAAGAAACCTAATGAAACACAAAAGGAATCGATTGGAAAGCGATATAGTCATATATGTCGTACTTTCCGTGAGATTGCATTTGTTGCTGCTGAACATACAGAACTGACATTGTGTGCAGATGAAGCTGCCTTTCAGTTGCTTGAAAAATTGGTGGAAAAGAAAAAGGAACTTGTGAAAGCTAATAAATGGATGCTCCGTACTTCACATGTTGAACTCGTGGAAGAAGAAGAAGAAGAAGAAGAAGAAGAAGAAGAAGAAGAAGAAGAAGAAGTTCTAAATGCACGTGGAATAAAAAAAAAAAATCCCCCTGGACGACCAAGGAACCAAAAAGTCAAAAAGTCGAAGAAGAAGAAGAAGAAGAAGAAGTTCTAAATGCACGTGGAATAAAAAGAAAAAATCCCCCTGGACGACCAAGGAACCAAAAAGTCGGACGACATGGTCGATATTTGAGTGCTCTTGAAACTAAAAATCCATCAAGTAATGCTAGAGCAAAGAAAAAATTGTTATTTCAGGTATTTGATATATAATTTTTTTTTTGTTTATGTCCAATATTCATCGAAATGTGACTTAATCAATATATGTATTCAGGACTCAACTCTTCCTCCTAATACCCAGTTATTTGTTGCTACCACTAGTCCGACCTTACCTAATGAGCCATCTTTCTCACAACTGCTCCAGGTAAATAATTTGTTCTCCATATTCAATAATTTTTTTCTTTATGTCCAATTTTTATCGAAATGTGACTTAATCAATACATGTATTCAGGACTCAACTCTTCCTCCTGATACTCAGTTATCTATTGCTACCACTAGTCCGACCTTACATAATGAGTCATCTTTCTCACAACTGCTCCAGGTAAATACTTCATTCTCTATACTATTTATATTTGGGTTATCTGTCAATTTTTAATAATTTGAAGTATCATATTTTGTAGGGATTTGACAAGAGTTATGGTGGTTCATCGTAAAACTTTGTTATTTTAAATGTGAAAGGAGTCCTTAATTATGTTTTGTTTTCTTCTTACTTATGGTGTTTCTGATACATGTTTTTTTTTTTTATTAATATTATCTTCGAAAAATCATAATTGTCCTAAGAATTTAGATTGATTTTCTTCATCTCTGCTGTGAAATCACTTACGCACTTATCACATTTGTATTGCTAATTCTACTAAAGTCGATGAATGGTTAGTCACTTTTGTTAAGCCATTTAATACGAACCAATATTTGGTGATAGTATCACGGTTTCATCCAGAAAATACAAGAAACAAACAAAAAAACATTTCATTTCTAGTAAATAGAGGCGTGTAATTGATACATAATTCAAAGGGAAATAAAATGTAATATGACTCATGGTTTGATAGAAAGATAGATTACAAAATAGAATAAGATAGACTGAGAGATCAACCGAGGAGAGCAAAGCCATGTCCAATTAAAGAAGTGGCAAGAATCTCATTGGCCGGCAGCTTCAGAGGGATATACACTATTCGTGCATTAACTACAGACAAATCGAACATGTATTTATCTCGATACAAGGCCTTCTTCTTCTTCATAGTCCTCTTATTCTCTCTTATCACCAAAAGAAAATCAATGTTCAGTTCCATACATATATGAACATGCTTATAAACACAAAATCTTTCACATATTTGATCGAATTTCATAAAGAATCAACATTAGTCGCTGGGTTTTGCCCATATCGAAGCAAATCGCTTCCAAATTTACTAATTACATAACGATTACTAACAATTACAAAGATAATCCACCAAGTATTCCTTAAATTGTGAAATCTAAAAACGAAGAACTTATGCAGCAAAAAAAATTCACGGCTTCGAAACACACAACCGATAATCTAAGACAAGAAGAAATATGCCCACCAATCAATCAATTCCAAAGAGGAAACGAAGTACCCGATTCAACGGCGACGCCGTGTTCTTCACGGGCGATTTCCTTTTTTTTTTGTGCAAAAAGCTGAATGAAACGAGAAAACAAAAAAAGTTACTCAACGGCGTCAACTGTAGCCGTGAAACTCTTTAGTTTTTATTTTCTGAATTTGTTTAAATTTATTTTAATTGTGGGTATTATGTGGCATTTTGATTGGTAAGTAGAAGGGAGGTGAATTAAAGGATTCACCCTAGGGGGTATACGTAAGTATTGTTCATTAATCACTAATTAAGTAACTTCTGTTTTTTTTTTTGTCCAAAGGTAACTTCTGTTTATTTATCATAAAGTACCATGCATTTGTGAATGTGTTACGTTTGTTGTTGATTTGTTAACAGATCTTGAAACAACTTACAAGTCAAGAAAATCTCTAGAAAGATTATGTCTTCATGGTCCTGTTTTCTTTAACCTAAGGCCAAATAGAGACATCGAGGTGCACACATTTAAACATAGTAACCCATTGACGATTATTTGATCAGTTGAATCTAACATATCCATACACACATGCGTGATGCGTGCAGGATCTGGCTAAGATGATGGCGAAAGGTTCAAAAAAACTCGATGGGTTATGTTATGATTCCTTTATGGATCAAATCGGAAAATGATATACTTGAATACACTCGACGAGCCAAATCTATGATGGATCGCAAAAAACTCTCACTTGAACCTCTCTTTTCGTATGCTTTGCTCAAACTGATTATGGAAGTTTTGGGATTTAAGGTAATATTCTATATTAAAACATGTATTAGTATTACCTTGGTATACTATTATCATATGTATGTATATATATGATGGATTTTTTTTTGTTGCATTATATGTTAAATTAATTTAAAGAAAAATTAAACGTTTAAAATGTTTATATATGATGGATTTAATTTGATTAGTGAGGATTGAAAATATGCAGTCAATAATTTTATAAAGAGGATATTTGGTCGCTCAACGATGGTATTCTCAAAATGTGATCGGTCCAACAGAAGAAATAAGTTTTTTGACCATCAAATATCTTACATTGCCGCAACTTCAATTGGTCTACCACAAGTATTATGTTACCCTTATTTGATGATTGTTTAGTAATTATAGATTTTGTTTGTCTTTATCTTGCATTGAAAAACTCTACACCATGAATAACGAAACTGACATTTATTTTGTTGGACAATTAAGGCACTCACTATCAACATTCAGAGCTATGTAGACAAGGTTATCTTCAATCTTGGAGTTGATCTAGCCGTGATTTCAGATCCTCATCACCTTTGTGATTTCATCTTCGAAGCTCTAGGTTTGATGAAAACCGTTGGAAAAAGATTTGTCGCGATTCATAGGTTTTTAATTTAAATGAAATGGTTTGGATTATGAAATAGATCAGAAAATCTACGCTTACACTATTTTTATCAATCATTTTATTTCCTTAAAATTTCATGTATGTGATCCATGTTGAAAGTATAGTGTATGAACATGCTATTTTTGAATATTACTTTCCAATTTGATTGAGTTTGCCATAAAGAACTTAAAGGTGGAAAAAAAGGCTATGAAATTTTGTAAACTCTAAAAAAAAAAATCAACAATTTTCAGAGAATTTGAGACAAAATCCAAACGTCTTATTCAGTACTCTTCTTTATGACTGAGTCCAAACGGCAGCTCGCTTGCTAACTAAGTTACTCGACAAAATACAACATCCAACTTCTCATGATTGAATCCAAACTAACTTCTAGCATGAGTAGAAAAGAAATCCAACTCCTGGTTTTGTTTGTATTTTGAGCATTTTGGAAGAGCGTACCGAAAGAATTGCACGGTTTTGTTAGACTTTTGAGATATATTACAAGAAATCGAAGGTAGAAGAACCAAAAGAGAAGAAGCAAAAGGACACCACGCCTTATCATACCATTCTTGGGACCCAAAATGATAGTGTGGTTGAAGAAGTTCAGTTTACTTGAGCCAATTTCGAGATTTCACAATTTACCTTACAAAGTTCAATTTACCTTACAAAAAAATAAAAAATTACTTCAGTCTATTTTTCTCCCAGGCACGGTATTTGAGAAAGTCTATATCCCCTGGGTCAAAAGTTGTGTTCGCAAATATCCAATGGGCCTTTTCTCCTTTTAGTAAAAATTTCGAAAACCCCTTTTTACCTTCCACTCTCACCAAACTTTCTTTGCCTAAAGTAGTTCGGGTTTGTCTGGTACGGGTCTTCCGGCTTCTTGTCGACGGAGCTCCGTCGTATGTTAGCTCCCGCTGATTATCCTGCAGGCATGGTTATGGGTGATGGGAGCTTAGTCCATTTCCATCTCCATCCCAAAATGTACTGAATCTTTCAGTTTTGGTCATCTTTGTATACTCTTACTCTGTAATAGAGATCTTGTTCTTGTACTCTGCATTAGAGTTGTTATTTTAGCTACTCTTTCATAGAGTTTATCCATACTACTCTGTCATAGAGATCTAGACAGTATGTCTCATCGTTACTCAAGAGAAGAAAAAGGAAAATGGGTTCCTTCGACACCCAAACCAAGGAAGAGCTCTCCGCTTCGGATTCCACAGGGAGACAACTCAGCCCTCATAAAAGAGAATATGCTTTCCATTGTGGGTAGGGTTACAAATCCTGTCATCCAACACCCGCGACCTATCATCGACTATCTCCCGATGCTATGGAACCTGGAGAGTAGAGTTATCGGGAGAGAACTAGGTCCTGAGACCTTCCAATTCAAATTTGAGACAGAGGAAGCTCTACAATCAGTGTTGCGACGTCGTGGCCCTTATCATTTTAAGAAGTGGATGCTCCTCATCCAGAGATGGGAACCTATCGTGGTACCAATGTTTCCCTCCAAAATTACTTTTTGGATAAAGATTTGTGGATTACCTCTACACTACTCATCGGATGAGGCTTTTGCAACTATCGGAAAGGATCTCGGCTTTATCGAAGGCAGAGATGATGATCACTACAGAGTTAGAGTCCAAGTTAATGGATTAGAACCCCTGGTTATGAACATGGATATTAGACTGCCTAATGATGCGGTCACAACGGTGGAATTGGAATACGAGAAGCTCGAAAAACACTGCTTTTCGTGCTTCTCACTGTCTCACGACGAGAAGGATTGCCATCTCTCAAAGGCAGGAGTGAGAGACTTGAGTAGACTGGGAATTAATCAAAGAAGAGTCTTAAACAGGATGTAGCTAGACAAAAAACGCCTCAACGAAAGAAGATCCTCAGAGACGCATCTCTCTTACTCCCAAAGAAGAGAATCTGATACAAGAAGGTACTCCCAGAGACCCATAAACCAAACGTCTTACGGCAGAGAGTATCAAAGAGCTCGATCCTCTTCCCATCTTGTGGACAAAAACTATAGCCAAAGGTCTAGAGATCATTCTCATCAAAGGGGGTCTTTTTATAGACCTATCCTCAATACGCCAGCTCATAGCTCTCATTCTGCCACTCCCAACAGAATACAACCACGAGAGCTAGGTTTTTCTGAAAGTGACCACCGTATCAGTCCGGCTCAGAATGTGGCTCTATCGGGTATTGATCCGTCACTGGCAAGAGTATCTCATACTCCCTCACCAAATCCTCAAAGGGACCCTATTTCACCTCAAGGGCTTCATACTATCTTAGAAGAATCTTCTACTCCCCGATCCAGACGACCAGCCCTTGAACGCCTATCGCAGGGTAGGACCTCGGCTCTGTTACGTATTGATGGGGGTACCAGTGACGACTCTGGCCGCCTACAAGAGATAGACGTCCAGTACGATGCGGGTAGTCTCCAAAACCTTCCCCAAACATCTCTAATTCATGATCTGGACATCAATCCCATGGAAGCTCGTATCCCTGCAAATATGAGATTGAATCTTCCTCCGAGTTCAGAATTTGATTCGATCCAAATCACCATTCCACAATCAAAGGGAAGGCAGAGGAAAGGAGCCCCAAAGGAACCAAGTGATATTGGCAAAAAGAGAGTGGCGCACAGCCCTTTACAAGGAGCTAGCTCGCGCAAAAGGAATGCAACCCGAAATCTTATACTATCAAAGAAAAATGGGGTAGCAGAGAGAGCAAGCTCTTCTCGACAAGTTAACGGCTCCTCAGCGATTTCAGATTCAGGGCTGAATAACCAAAGGGCCACTTCTTCGACAAGGAACAGGGTGGATTTTCATCTTCCACCAAATCCTCTTCCTTAGCTCTAGTGAGCTGGAACTGTCAAGGCATGGGAGGTGACCTTACAGTTCCTAGAATCCGGGCTTTACGGCTTGGACATAACCCGGATATCATGTTCCTGATGGAGACTCAAAACAAGGATGAGGTGGTACTAAAGGAGTTTATTGGGACAGAGCTAGTAAATCATTTCACTGTACCTCCGGAGGGGCGTGGCGGAGGTCTGGCTCTTCTCTGGAATAAAAGTGTAGACATTCATATTATAGCATCCTCCCCAAATTACATTGATGCTAGAATAACTTACAAGAATCAATCATCGTTTATCACTTTCATCTATGGTCCACCTCAAGTTGAAAACCGGCAAATCTTCTGGGATCTAATTGCTGCAATAGGAAATACTAGAGAGGAGAGTTGGCTCATTACAGGTGACCTCAATGAGATAGCAGCGAACTCAGAAAAAAGAGGAGGTACAATTCGAAACGATGCCTCGTTTGTGAGATTTCGTAACTTTATGCTCCAAGCTGGATTGTGGGAAATTAAATTCTCGGGAAACCCCCTTTCCTGGAGAGGATACAGAGGTATCCATTTTGTTAGAGCAAGACTTGATCGTTCTCTGGCCAATGGAGCCTGGGCTGAAGAGTTTCCTTTGGGTCGCAGCGAATATCTTCGGTTTGAGGGATCGGATCATCGTCCTCTACTTACTCTGTTTGGAAATAAGAAAAAGAAAAGAAGAGGGGCTTTTCGATTTGATCGTTCTCTGTGTGACAAAGATGATTTCAGGAAGCTAATTGAGGAACTCTGGGTTTCTCAGGAACCGGAGTCTGTAAACAAAAAGATGGATCATTGCAGGAATCATATCATACAATGGCTAAAAAGAAAAAGGTAAATAACTCAGCTGAAATCTATAAGGCCCAACAACTGCTGGAAAAAGCCCTCTTATCAGATCCCCCTAACGAAGCAGATATCGCCTCAATTACTCAGGACCTTGAGAAGTTTTACAGATAAGAGGAACTATTTTGGAGACAGAAAAGTCGAATCCAATGGTTACAAGGAGGAGACCGTAATACGGGATTCTTTCATGCTTCGGTACGAGATAGAAGAGCGATAAACAACCTCTCGGTGATTGAAGACGAACAGGGTAATCCTTATTTTGAAGAAGTTGAGATTGTGAGCACAATTTCAGAATATTATGGCAAGCTCTTCGAATCTAACGGGAATAAAGACTTCAGCTTAGTTCAGGAAGCTCTCAAACCGTGTGTCTCTGCAACCATGAATGATGGTCTAATCAAGATACCGAAAGAAACAGAAATCCATCAAGCGGTTCTCTCGATCCACTCCGATAAAGCTCCCGGCCCCGACGGTTTCTCCGCAGAGTTTTACCAAGCTTTTTGGGACATTATTGGTGATGATGTCTCAAGAGAAATCTGTACCTTCTTCGAGAATTGTCGGCTCAATAAACGATACAATGAGACTAACGTATGTCTTATACCAAAGTATTTGGGTGCAAAGAAAATCACGGACTATAGACCGATAGCACTATGCTCAACTCACTACAAGATTATAGCAAAGATTTTGACGAGTAGGTTACAACCGCTACTCTCAAATCTAATCTCTCCGTCACAATCCGCTTTTGTCCCAAATCGAGCTATATCCGACAATGTGTTAATCACCCATGAAGTGTTGCATTTTCTTAAGACTTCCGATGCTATGACGCGGTGCTCTATGGCGGTAAAAACCGACATGAGTAAAGCATACGACCGAATCGAATGGGGGTTTCTTAGAGAAGTTCTAAAATGCTTTGGTTTTCACCGGATATGGATCGAATTGTTATTGGAGTGTGTTGGGTCTGTCTCGTATTCATTTATTATAAATGGTATTCCTCACGGGAAAGTGATACCGTCAAGAGGTCTACGCCAAGGCGATCCACTATCTCCTTATCTTTTTATCCTTTGCACGGAAGTTCTCTCGGCGATGTGTTCAAAAGCTCAATCCGCTGGAACATTACCGGGAATTAAAGTGGCTCAAGGCTGTCCGGCTATAAACCATTTGTTGTTTGCCGACGATACGGTCTTTTTACCACGACAAGTAACAAAAGCTGTAAAACTCTAATGGATATTCTCCACCGATATGAAGCGGCATCGGGCCAAATGATCAACCTCCGTAAGTCGGCGATAACCTTCTCTTCTAAGGCTCCGATGAATTTAAAGCAAAGAGTGCAGAGAATTCTTCACATTAATACCGAGGGCGGCATGGGCAAATATCTAGGATTACCTGAAAACTTTGGGAGGAAAAAGAAAGACATCTTCGCGGGGATTCTTGATAGGATAAGTCAAAGAGCGCTAACTTGGTCGAACCGCTTTCTCTCTTCGGCGGGGAAGCAAATTCTTTTAAAATCAGTTTTGACTTCGCTCCCCACATATACTATGTCATGCTTCAAACTCCCGGTTTTACTTTGTAAGAAGATTCAATCCGCTTTAACGCGGTTTTGGTGGGATGATAAACCGGGAACAAGGAAGATTAGTTGGGTTTCTTGGGAGAAACTCACCCTCCCATACTCGGCCGGCGGGCTTAGCTTCCGAGAAATCATAAAATTCAATGTTGCTCTTCTAGCGAAATTAAGTTGGTGGATAATGGAGAACCCGAGCTCATTACTTGCTAGAATGCTAAAAGGTAAATACTTCCCATCATCATTGTGGGGGTCGAAACCAACACAATTAGAATTTGTAAGAGTTCGTGAGGGAATTCAGAGATTTCTATGGTAAGCTAGGGTTGCAAAGGATTTGAGAAAGAGATGTTGTTTATTGCTTTGAAACGTTGAGTACAAGTTTTTGTGTATGTGAATTCGGATCCCCTTAGGGTTTGTACAAGAGAAGTATTTATACTATATCTAGGGCGGTTACATCTTCTAAGCTTCTGCGGAGTCATCAACATGGGCTTTGCGTCCGGACCGGGCCTATCTCAATGTCATTGGGCTGAAGATCGTCTTGGGTTGAGGATGCGACTGGAAAGCGAGGTTGACACTGTGGCGACCCTGTGATCGGTCCACGACCGAGCTCGTGGTCGGTCCATGACCGAGCATGTGGTCGCTCCATGACCGAGCACTCGGTCGCTCCACGACCGAGCATGAGGTCGCTCCACGAAGCGAGCGTGCGGTCGCTCCATGAGGCGCGCGGTCGGCCCGCGAGGCGAGTGTGCGATCGGTCCCGCGAGGCGAGTGTGTGGTCGACCTGCGAGCGAGCTTAGGATCGGACCGCAGTGAGCTCAGGGTCGGCCTTTGTCCAGTCCCGGTCCGTTTCCACTTCGCTTAAGTTCGCTCCGTTGCTACATGCTTTGCTCCGCAGGAAGACTTAGGTTCTGTAACGCCTTCATTCATCAAAAGTCCGGGGGCCATTTCTTCAACTAGTCTCGTCTTTGGACGTTAATGTTGAGCAGGTGAGAACCGACCCCAACAGTTAGCCCCCCAGCTCGGTAGTGTTAGAGCTAATAATGCCGAGCTAAAAGATGTGTTGAATATCAGCGTTAACGTTCGAAGTCAAGGCGCTTGCCTATCATGCAGTAGTAGAGAGTGACTTTATGCAAGAGGTTTTAAGACTCTTTAAATGTTATGAAGATTTCAAGACTTCGTGCTTCCTCAGTAGAAGCTGCTACGATTTCTGCAGAAAAGAAATATATGTATATATATATATTTATTTATTTTTATTTTTTTACTCGAAGATTTTAAGACTTCGTTTTTCCCTATGGAGATTTTAAGACTCCGTGTTGTGATTGCCAATGTCAATGACGTTTTCGTGAAATAGCAAAGCGATTTTCGGAGGGAAGAGCGTTGTGTTTTTTGAACGGAGACGGGACCCGTGTGGTGAGAGAAAGAGAGGATCTTTTTTTCCTTTAAAGGGATAAGGTTTGACTTAGTCAACTCATTCTCCTTCCTTTCCCTTTCTTCCTCCTAGATCTAAATTTTTTTTTTCTTTTTCTCCTCTTTTCTTTCCGCCGACCACGAGCTCCCTTGTCACCGACCGTTCGCTCACGACATTGCCGACCTCGAGCTCGGGTCTTCATCTCTCTTCTTTGGTGAGTTTTCTTATTACTTTCTCAAGCCATCTCTTAAGTCCCCATGGCTTCTTTGGAAATCCAAACTCATAGATCTAAGTTTGTTCATGGAGAATCAAGCTTTGTTGTGTTGAATTGATGATTGCTTTGGAGAATCATTGAGCCTTTGGTTGTTGATGGAACTTAAATTTGGATTTTGCATAGATTTTTGAGAATCCCTCTTTGAAGCTTGTTTGGGATTGAGTTTTAAGCTTGAGATGTGTTCTTGGTAAAAAGATGGAAATTCTTGACTTTTGATTTGTCTCGTTGACTTGTGCATAGGTATACTTGTTGTTATGGAACAAGACACACATGACTTGGCTAATAATGGTAGATCGGCGCTTGGGACCGACCCACCTTCGTGCGAGACCGACCGCGCGGTCGCGGACGGGCGTGAAGCCAACCGCACGGTCGCACGTGAGCGCGAGACCGATCGCGAGGAACGCGAAGATGACCGCGTGATCGCAGGCGATCGCGGTCGCGAGGATGAGACCGACCGCTCGGTCGCACATGGGCGTGAGGCCAACCGCACGGTCGCACGTGAGCGCGAGACCGATCGCGAGGAACGCGAAGATGACCGCGTGATCGCGGGCGATCGCGGTCGCGAGGATGAGACCGACCGCTCGGTCGCACATGGGCGTGAGGCCACTCGCGAGGCATGCGAGGATGACCGCATGGTCGCGGTCGATCGCGGTCGTAAGGACGAGACTGACCGCTCGGCCGCGGACGGACGTGAAGCTGAGCGCGCGGTCGCACATGGGTGCGAGGCCGACCGCACAATTGCGGGTGGACACGGGACGGATCACACGCTCGCGACTTCTTTGAACCGAATTGGGGATTCGGTCGCGGCTTCGTCCTCATCGATGATTATGATGGTTCCTTCGGCGAATCACGTTGGTACCGGTACCGGGATCCGTCTCCGTAACAAACTCACCGTTCCCCGGGTTAGCCTTGGTGGGATTGACGAGGGTGATGATGGTGCTGGTGACTTAGTAGATGTCGAGGATGCGAGGAGATCCAGTGGTGATGAGGATTTGATGGCTCGTCATGGGGGAGTTGGACTTTCCTTCCCCCTTAACGATGAGGATCCGAGGCTTCCAGAGGGAGCAGCCGATGTCGCTGTGTCACTCGACTCTTCTTCTACTTCGGGGTCACCTCCATCCGATGCTGAGGATGGCGATGAGGCGACCCGCCCTGTTGCGGCTAAGAAGAGGAGGAGGTGACCGGATCCCCCTGGATCTACCTTTTGCGATGAGGACTCGCTGCAGCGCCTTCGAGAGAGATGTGAGATCTCTGATGAGATTGAGTTGGTCGTTCCTGATCGCACACAGCGTGCTAATGCCCCGCCTCCGGGATACTTTACCATGTATGAGAACTTCATGGATCATTGCCGGTTGTGGTTCCCGGTGCCAGGCTTCCTCCTTCGCTTCCTGGATGGGAACGGTATCTCCCTTGCTCAGATCAACCCCAGGGGGTTGAGGCACATTATTGGTATCTACGTGCTTAGCCGGGAGTGCAATGCAGAGATTAGTACTGAGCAGCTGACCAGCCTTCTGGAGTTCAGGCCTAAGGGCCCTGCAGACGAGTTGCGGTATCTCGTTGCCCCAGCTCCGGGTCGCGCGCTTATTGATGGGTTCCCCAGCAAGGATGATCTCTTTGAGTGTTCATTCTTCTTTGTCAAGATCTCAGAGAGGACCATTGAGGCTGACTGCATCCCCCTTGTCAGGAGGAGTTGGGGGAAGAGAGGTAAGTTTATACTTAGAAAAAGTTTATTTTGTATAGTGACCATGTCTTGCATGCTAATGCATTGCTTTGTCTTTGCAGTGAGACCAGCATTAGTGAGCCGAGATGAGATGACAGCTATCCACAGCGCTCTAGCCTCTGGAGATGGTGATTGGGTGAAGTCCTTCACCCGTCAGAGGATCCAGAGAGCACTCTCCAGTCGGATCTTCGCAGGGAAGGTCCTTGGACGAGGTGCTCCTAGAGTCTCCGCTTTTCAGCGAGCTGAGTTGGCGAGGGCGGCGTTGACGAGCACCACGGTCTCAGCGAGGGCAGGCTCGCAGGCGGGTGCTCTGTCATCCGCAGCGCCCAAGACTCCCACTGCGTCAGCTCAGCGTTCTCGCGCTTCTGATCTCACTCCTGATGAGATTGCTAGGCGACGTGAGCAACAGCGGAAGAGGGCCCTTAGATCGGAGGGTAAGGCGGGAGGCACTCCTGATGGAGCACCTCCAAAGCGACAGAAGGTGGGCCCCTCTTCGGCGTTTGTTAGCGACCCGACCAGTGACGGTGCTGCAGCAGCTCGCTCTTTGACTCCTGGTTCTGGCGAGAGGGCTCTTGAGCTGGCGAGAGCCACAGTGGCTGAGGTTTGCTCTCTTTATCTTCCTCTCTTTGTCCTTGTTATTGTTTCTCCACTTATTCCAGCGTTATGTTTGCTTTCCTTTGTATGCGCAGCTCTCCACCCAGCTGGATGGCATAGCTTTCTACTTTGAGGAGGACTCTCATTCTCGTGACCGTGAGGTTAGCGAAGCCAGGAGGGCCAATGCTGAGCTCGCTGAGAAGGTCCTAGCCCTCGAGGACGATGTCGCTTCCGCAAAGCAGAGGTCGGATGAGTTGAGCGGGAAGTTGTCCAAGGCGTCCTCGCGGCATGCGAAGAACAAGGAGGAGATCACCTCGCTTAAGAGCAAGCTGTTGGAAACCGAGAGTCTTAGGGACGCCCAGATCGAGGAGGCCGTATCTAGGGCCAAAGAGGAGGCAGACCGTAGCTTCGCTAGCCGGACCCGACAGGTTGCCAGGTCGCTCGCTAGGCTTGAGGGGACAGCGAAGGATAACATGCTGGATCTTGCTGAGATCGATGCGAGCTTGGAGCTTATTGAGCGTCTTCGTGGATCTGATGGAGCGTCTTTGGACGCTGCAGCAGAGCTTTTGGTCGAGAGGAAGATCCCGATCTACGACGCTCGTGATGTGTTTGATGAACTTGTTTCTAGCGTGAGGCAAGCTTTGGAGATCTCAGAGGATGCTGATGTTGCCAATGGAGAGGTGTGACCGATGAGCGTCCGTTGCTCTTTTATTATGACTTAGTCTATTTCTAATCTTTTGTTTTTAATAACTCTTGTTAGACTTGATGATTTTCGGTTGTAGCATTGGATGGTTTGTATCCTTGCTATTATTTTGGAGCCTTGCATTGTGGAGAATGCAAGATGACTTTGCAGCTTTTGCTGATGTTAAACCTTGATGGTTACAGATTCAGGTTTTGCTTTAGATATTGTTGATGTTGTGCCTACACTTAGGAATTCTTTAAGCTGTTTAAGCGTTTCCGTCATGTATTTGCCAACACCAGCGTTGGGCTGGGTGAACCGAGGGCCATAAGACCCCGTGACTGATCAGAGGTCTGAAGGCTTCTCATTGTGCTTGCTCACGTATGAGGCTCTTGTTGAGACTATGAAAACGCTAATGCGCTCATGCTCTTTATTACCAACGTTGCTGTTGGGTTTTGCAAAATGGTGCTGCTCTTCTAGACACGTCTGTCCGAGAGCAAGTTCACCTTGACTTCGACCAGCGCTTGTCCTGGGTTTCAGAGTGACACGCTCAGGGTATGGGCCGGACGGAGGTCACTAGCAGCTGCATTACCAACGATGTTTGCTGGGTTTCTGAGTGGTCAGATGGGTACATCCGCCCCAGTACTGAACACTGGTACTTATATAGCGCGCTTGAATCCGTTGTGGATGTCAGTGTATTCGCATCTCCGCACTCATTGCTGTGGCCAGCAGCAATGAAAGCGGAACGACTCTGGTTGAAGCCCTGAAAGGCTCGTGACCGATGAAATTGTTCTTACACCACTAAGGATTTTTGGAAGAGCAGAGTATGGGTACCCCACTCCCCCCCCCCCCCCTTTGAGACGAAGGAGGGTGCTGACTTCGTCGGAAAGCTAAATGAAACACTCACTCCCCCCCCCGTTAAAGGCGGAAGAGATCAGAGAGCTCATCCGGCAAATGAGACTGATGAAGCGTAAAATCCCCCTCTGTTGATGGAGGGGGGCAACTGAACCTATCCGAAGACAGGCTGCCTACGTACCCTTTGCAGGGATCAAGTCGCCTCGTAGTTCAAGTAAAGGAGAGTAGACTAATGATAGTACTTCTTCAAATGCCTTGCGTTCCAGGAATGGAGGATTGGAGTCCCGGTCATGGTGACGAGCTCATAGACACCAGGACGAACAACTGTTGTAACTCTGTATGGGCCTTCCCAGTTGGCTCCGAGCTTGCCAGCGTTGGGTTCCGCTGTGTTCTGGAATACCTCTCGAAGGACTAAGTCACCTGGGTAGAAACTCCTTTCGTTGACCTTGGAATTGTAGTACTTGGAAGCGGCGTTCTGATAGTTGGCGATCCGAATAAGCGCTTGGTCACGTCGTTCATCGAGGAAATCCAACGCGTCAAGGAGCATTGTGCGGTTGATAGGCTCGTGGAGAGGTAGCAACTGACGGCGTACACCAGGCGAACAGACCTCGGACGGGATGACACACTCGGTGCCATAGACAAGGGCGAAAGGGGTTTCGCCTGTTGCTCTGCGGGGAGTGGTGCGGTGGGACCACAATACCCCTTCAAGTTCGTCGGCCCAGCGACCCTTCTTCGCCTCTAAACGCTTCTTAAGGCCATCAAGGATTGTCTTGTTGATAGCTTCCGCTTGCCCATTGCCTTGAGGGTAGCGAGGCGTAGACTTACTAAGCCGGATGTTCCATTTTGAGCAGAACGACTCGAACCGGTTGGATATGAACTGCGAACCATTGTCAGTTACTATCTCGTATGGTACTTCGTGACGGCATATGATGTTCCTCCATACAAAGCTCTCCACTTGAGCATCTTTGATGTTAGCATAAGCTTCAGCTTCCACCCACTTCGAGAAGTAATCTGTTAGGACGAGTAAGAACCTCTTCTGCCGTGACGGATGCAATGGTCCAACGATATCCATGGCCCATCTCATGAACGGATAAGGTGAGGTGACGGAGGAGAGCATTGCAGTCGGTTGATGGATTTTCGGAGCGTGCCGCTGGCACTTTTCACATTTGGCTGAGAACTTAGTGCAGTCACCTACTATAGTAGGCCAGAAGTGACCATGTCTCTTGATCTTTAGAGCAAGTGCTTTCCCTCCTGAATGATTGCCACAAGAACCACTATGAACCTCTTCCATTATCTGTCTTGCTTTCTCTCCTTCTACACAAGTAAGCATTGGACCAGAGAATCCCCATCTGAAGAGGTTTCCGTCAAGGAGAACATAACGCGCGGCTTGCTTTCGTAGTTTGCGAGCAGCCCACTTGCTGCTGGGCAATTTGCCATCGGCGATATATTCTCGTATCTCACTTATCCATAGCTTGTCACAGCCATACTCAGATTCTTCAGTGTCAGCGTCCATTGGGATTGCTTCAGTATGATGTGGGCTATTGGCGTCACGCATGTCAGCGTCTCGGATTTCTGGTTCTTCTGCCATTTCTATATCTTCGTCAGTAGCCCCCACAAGGGCGTCTGCTTGCTTCGCTGCTTGGGAACGTGTCAGGATGGCGAGTGCTGCATCCTTCGTGATGCTAGGGAATTTGATGAACTCAACTGGGATAACTCGCTTTAAAGTTGGATCCTCTGGCGCAGTGGTAGCGGAGGCCAAATTTGCCAATGCGTCAGCATCCATATTCTCACCTCTAGGAATCCTTGTGAGGATAAACTCTTGAAATGAAGCAGCAAAGTCCCTTACTATCTTCAGATAAGCTTCCATTCGGTCGTCTTTTGCGACATACTCGCCGCTGAACTGACTGGTTACGAGTTGTGAATCCGAAAACACGTGAATGTGTTTGATTTGTAGCCCTTGGGCGAGCCTCAGACCGGCGACAAGAGCTTCATACTCTGCCTCGTTGTTAGAAGCTTTAAAACAAAGTCGGAATGATTGCTCAAGGACCTCTCCAGTCGGTGACAGGAGTTGTATCCCAACTCCGGAACCGTTCTTTGAGGACGAACCGTCTACGTATAGCTGCCAAATCCCTGGCGGCACCTCCTTGGAATTGCTATCCTCTGGAAGCTCTATGAGGAAGTCCGCCAGTACTTGAGATTTATTGCACGTCCGCCCTCTATATTCGATGTCGTACTCGCTGAGCTCTACAGCCCACTTGGCCAGCCTACCGGACTGACTTGGGCTGTGTAAGACCGATCGTAGCGGGAAGGTGCTAAGTATAACGATTGAGTGCGATTGAAAGTAAGGCCTTAGTTTCCTTGAGGCCATGAGGATGGCTAATGCTAGCTTCTCCAATTGAGGGTATCTCGTTTCAGCATCTGTGAGTGTCTTGCTCACATAGAAGATAGGCTTCTGCTCGCCTCTTTCCTCACGCACAAGGACGGCACTAACTGCTGTTTCTGAGACAGCGATGTAGAGAAAGAGAGGTTCACCAGTTACTGGCTTAGCAAGGATGGGGGGCGTCGCCAGATACTCCTTCAGTTGCTTGAAGGCGTCTTCACACTTCTCTGACCATTCAAACTGCTTATTGCCTCGTAAAGTGTTGTAGAAAGGCAGACACTTATCAGTGGATCGGGAAATGAACCGATTGAGTGCAGCCACTCTCCCAGTCAGCCTCTGTACTTCGCGTTTATTCTTTAGTGAAGCCATCTGGATCAAGGCATCGATTTGTTTCGGATTGGCTTCAATACCCCGGCGAGTGACCAGGTATCCAAGGAACTCACCAGAGGTTACAGCAAACCGACACTTCGTTGGGTTGAGCTTCATGTTGTGGAGGTTCAGCTGATTGAAGCATTCTTCTAGGTGGGAAATGTGATCTTCTTCCTCGAGTGACTTAACGAGCATGTCGTCAATATAAACCTCCATGGTCTTTCCCAACTGGTCTTGGAACATTTTGTTCACTAGTCTCTGATACGTTGCACCAGCATTCTTAAGGCCGAAGGGCATTACTTTATAGCAGTAGATACCTCTGTCAGTGATGAAGGCCGTCTTCTCACGATCCTCAGGGTGCATTAGGATTTGATTATAGCCTGAAAAGGCGTCCATGAAGCTAAGCAGTTTGTTACCCGCCGTTGCTTCTACTAAGCGATCTATGTGAGGTAAAGGGAAACTGTCCTTCGGGCACGCTTTGTTAAGGTCTGTGAAATCAACACAGACGCGCCACTTCCCATTTTTCTTCTTTACCACAACTGGGTTGGCGAGCCAGTCGGGGTACTTGACCTCGGTTATTGATCCTACTCGCAGAAGCCTTTCGACTTCATCATTCACAGCCTTTGCTCGCTCAGGACCCAACTTCCTTCTTTTCTGCTTGACCGGTTTAAATGTTGGATCTACGTTGAGCTCGTGGCTCGTGACGCTGATGTCTATCCCGGGCATGTCTTCAGCGGCCCAGGCAAAGGTGTTGATGTTCTCCCGGAGAAAAACCACCAACTTTGTTTTGAGCTCCTCATCAAGAGCAGCTCCGATCTCAACGCATCTCTCCGGGTGCTGTTCATCAATGCACACAGAGATCACAGGCTCGCAGGTGGGTCGCTCTTCTTCTTCACGACCCTCTGCAATCTGTAATTGCTATAAGAGGGTGGTTAGGTCCTTCACTTGATCGGACCCGGCCTTCGCTTTCTTCCGTGGCCCTTGTGAGTCCGAGTCGTCTTTCTTTTGGTCGTGAGCTTCTGGATTTGATCCCTTGCTCTCTTCACGGTTGCGCAACTTGTGCTCTGCTAAGAAGCATGTGCGTGAATCCCTTTGACTACCAAAGATCGTGTGAACGCCTTGGCTGGTTGGGAATTTCAAGCAAAGGTGGTATGTCGACGGCACTGCTCGCATCTGACTGAGCCATGGTGTCCCCATAATCAGATTGTAGATGGCAGGATGATCGGACACTGCGAAGTTGACCATCTTCTTAATGCCTCCAGCTTGGACAGGCAGGCGAATCGTTCCCCGTGTCCAGGTTGTTTCACCTGAGAAGCCCGTTACAGGCTTTGGCTGTCCTGTGATGAGGGACTGGTCGATCTTCATCTTCTCGAGTGTTTCCCGGAAGATAACATCCACTGAGCTTCCGGTGTCAATGAGGACTCGAGCGACATTGAAGTCGTAGACAGTCAGGTTGATTACCAACAAGTCGTTGTGCGGATGATCGATGCCTTCAGCATCCACTTCGTCAAAAGTGACGAGGTCACTAGCACGCCTTGTTGTTGGAGATGTCGAGATGTTGGCGCAAACCTCAGCGCGCCGTTGATAGGCCTTGATCGCAGCTTCGTTATCGGCACAGTATTGCGATCCTCCCAGGATCACGGAGATAGTACCATGGGCGCTTCCGTTTTCGGGGTTATCTCCATGACGCTGTCGCCTGGGGTTCTCAGTCTGAAGCTCAGTAGCATCTTGAAACTTCTCCTCTGGCTTGAAGTCCGACAGACTGATGTTACCCTTGAGGGTGCCTTCGGCCAGCCTAGCAGCTAGCTGTCGACCCAACTCTCGGCACCTCGCGGTGGAGTGCCCAGTTGCTTTGTGAAAATCACAATACAACTTCTCATCATACTCCTTCGGGTCTCTTATCCAAGTGAGATTTCCTCTGCCACGTCCCCGACCACGGCCTCGACCTCTGCCGTAGCCGGGCGAATCGATCTGGTAATTGTGAGCTCCGCCTGCTCCCCCTTCAAACTGAACGAAGGCGGGATTACTTCTTTTAGAAGCAGCTGGGGTCAGAACTTGGGAAGGTTCGCCTATCTGCTTCGCTTTACCACCCCTCTTGGCGCGAAGCTCTTCTTCGCTTCGGGCAAAATCAGCTGCACGGTGAAGGGCGTCCTGAATCGTCGTTGGAGGGTTTATGGTGAGCTCTTGCCAAAACGGGGATGGACATCTCACTGCACCCCTCAACGCTTCCAGTGCGGATGTGCTACTGATTCCATCCACCTTAGACAAGGTGTTCTTGAACCTTGTCATAAAAGACCGCAAGCTTTCACCTTCTGCTTGCTTGTTGGTCCATAGGTCCGCATCGTAGATCTTCCGTTCAGCGAAGATGTTATAGTGTTGGACGAACATCTCGGAGAGCTGCTGGAAGGTGTGGATAGAATTCTTCTCCAGCTTGTAAAACCACTGGAGGGCAGGTCCCTTCAAGCTTTCCACGAATAGCTTGCAGTATCCGATGTCCTTCTCGGAATCTCTGAAATTCGCCCTTCCTAGGGCCACCTCAAACTCCATCAGATGATCAGCGGGATCGGAGGTCCCTTCGTAAGTCGGAAGCCTAATCCTTCCCGGGTCAGAAATCCTAGCCCCTGAGATGTTATCTGCGAAGGGGGTGTTCCGTGCCTTCTCCAACACGTAAGCGACCCCGGGAGCCTTCCCAGTGCTCCGATACATCTGCAGCTTAGTCGTCCTTAAATCTGAGACGACATGATCCAACTGGGCCTTCAGGGCGGCGACCTCTTCATCACGGGAACCTCTAGGAGCTCTGCGCTCTCGCTCCCTCCTGCGAGGCTCTGCTATGATTGCATCGCCTTCTGCGGCAGCCGCATCGTGGTCAACTTCAGGGTTGACTCGGGTTCGCCTGCGAGGGGGTTGATCGTCGTCTGACCCCTCCATCACTCGCTCAGGAGTCGGATCGAAATCCCGACGAGGTGGTGGTGGAGGCAGATCCTCCGGATCCGAGCGATCAGTCCGAGGTGGCAGCTCCTCGTGTTGACCCCTCCGAGTAGCTCGCGGTGTATTGAATCTGAGGCGCGTCGGACGGACACGGGACCTTCTGCGCTTCCTCTTCTTGAGCGATTGCAGCTCGCTGGCCGTATCGTCAGTCTTCTTCACCAGAGTCTCAAGCATCTGCTTGATATGTGTGAGGTCAATTGCGGCGTTAGGAGCGGGAGGCACCGTGTTCTCCGTGGAGTTGCTTCTGTCTTCGTCGTGCTGGTGAGACGAAGATCCTTCGTTGCTCATGGTGTTGCTCGACATCGTGATCGTGTGTTGAAAACCCTAACTCTTGAGTGTCAGAAATCTGCGGAAATTCCCCTTAGTCGGCGCCAAATTGTGGGGGTCGAAACCAACACAATTAGAATTTGTAAGAGTTCGTGAGGGAATTCAGAGATTTCTATGGTAAGCTAGGGTTGCAAAGGATTTGAGAAAGAGATGTTGTTTATTGCTTTGAAACGTTGAGTACAAGTTTTTGTGTATGTGAATTCGGATCCCCTTAGGGTTTGTACAAGAGAAGTATTTATACTATATCTAGGGCGGTTACATCTTCTAAGCTTCTGCGGAGTCATCAACATGGGCTTTGCGTCCGGACCGGGCCTATCTCAATGTCATTGGGCTGAAGATCGTCTTGGGTTGAGGATGCGACTGGAAAGCGAGGTTGACACTGTGGCGACCCTGTGATCGGTCCACGACCGAGCTCGTGGTCGGTCCATGACCGAGCATGTGGTCGCTCCATGACCGAGCACTCGGTCGCTCCACGACCGAGCATGAGGTCGCTCCACGAAGCGAGCGTGCGGTCGCTCCATGAGGCGCGCGGTCGGCCCGCGAGGCGAGTGTGCGATCGGTCCCGCGAGGCGAGTGTGTGGTCGACCTGCGAGCGAGCTTAGGATCGGACCGCAGTGAGCTCAGGGTCGGCCTTTGTCCAGTCCCGGTCCGTTTCCACTTCGCTTAAGTTCGCTCCGTTGCTACATGCTTTGCTCCGCAGGAAGACTTAGGTTCTGTAACGCCTTCATTCATCAAAAGTCCGGGGGCCATTTCTTCAACTAGTCTCGTCTTTGGACGTTAATGTTGAGCAGGTGAGAACCGACCCCAACAATCATCCTTCTTGGATTGCCCGGTTCCATCATCTTCTTCTCATGGTTGGACGAGCATTTTGGCGGGACGCGAGGTGTTAAAATATGGTCTTGGTTGGATAGTGGGAAATGGTGAGAGTATAAATGTTTGGGAAGATGCATGGCTCTCTACGTCGGAACCGAGAAGACCTTACGGACCATGTCATTATACCGCTAGCAATTTGAAGGTTGCGGATTTGATTTATCCAAACACCAATACATGGAACCTTGAAGCTATCCGGTTATACTTACCTCACTATGAGGATACTATTACATGCATAATCTTGAGTTCCTATCCTTTGGAGGATTCGATTGCTTGGTTATCGGTGAAATCCAGAATTTATACATCAAAATCTGGCTATGCTCTTACTAAGATTAATCTCTTGCCGAGACTAGTAGAAAGGTTGGATTGGAAAGCTTGTATATGGAATGTCAAGACAGCTCCAAAATTGAAAAATTTTCTTTGGAAATTGAAGAACAAAGCTTTAGCCGTGGGTCGGAATCTCACTGTTCGTGGAATTGCCGATGTTAAACATTGCATACGGTATGACGCTATGGAAGACGAACTCCACATAATCTTGACTTGCCCGTTTGCAGCTCAGGTTTGGGACCTAGCCCCGGTGTTGTTTAAACCCGATCCTACTGCTCAAATCTCGATGAATCAACTCCTTGAAGCAGCCCGCAAACAAGTAAACCTTCCTCCTCTTGGAATTACAGAGTCTCCCATGTATCCTTGGTTATTTTGGCAGCTATGGAAAGAAAGGAACCAAGTCTTGTTTGATGACCGGAGATCATCAGCCCATGATGTGTTGCTAAGAGCAATTTCAGAAGGTCGTGCTTGGCAAAATGCACAAGTACTTGTACCGAAAGCAAGCCGACCACAAGTTCCCAAGCAGCCCCTGCCTTTGGACCGAGCAGCGTTTCACTGTTTTGTGGACGCCTCTTGGCAGCCGACGACACGTGACTGTGGAATGGGATGGTGCCTAAGGGATGCAAGAATGAACATCACTACTATCTCTTTTACGTTTATTCCTCGCTCGGAACTCTAGCTAAATTTGGTATTGTATCTTTGAACAAGTCCTCCTAGTTTTGGGGAGTAAGAGTATAATTTCAAACGGTTTGACCAAAAAAAACTGTAGACTATATTTCAGTTTTGATATGTTTTTTTTTATTTTTTTTTATATGCGTTTTTTAAGCAGGTCATTGAAGAAATTGATTAACTAATATTAGTTATTCAGAAGGAAAATTGGTTAACTAATATTTGTTTTCCTTCTGAATAATAATATTTATTAAATGAATAAATAAGTAGATGATAAACATGGAGAAGAGATCTTCAACCTCAGTTTCTTCAATGACCTGTGTTTTTTAAGTACGTCATTGAAGAAACTGAGGTTGAAGATCTCTTCTCCATATTTATCATCTATTTATTTATTCATTTAATAAAAAATATTATTCAAGGAAAACAAATAGTACTCCCTTCGTTTCACAAAAATGGATTTTTTTTATTTTTTCACAAATATTAAGAAAAATAATTATTCTTGTATTGATTTCTACAATAAATAGTTTTCAAGAAAATTCAACCAATAGTCTTTGAATCTTTTTTTTGGAAACTACGATCTTTTGTCAATAAATAATAAAAATCTATCTTTATGAGCCAAATTTAGAAACCCAAAAAATTTATCCTGATGAAACGGAAGAAGTATTAGTTGACCAATTTTCCCGATAAAACAAAAAGTCTTGAAAAATTTGAGGAAGACCTTTTTACGGAGATGAAAAATATATAAAAAATAATTTTTTTGATAAGAAAGGAGAATCACGTACATCGGTGTATGTAAAAGTAGAGCAAACCTAATTGTCACTAATTTTCTCAGCCTTTGAGGAAGACCTTGTTTTTAACAATGTTTTTAAAACCCGGCGACCGAACCGAAAAAACTTTCGGGTCGTGAGTTAATATGGTCCAACCGGGTCCAACCAGATTCAACTAGATTTAATAGTTTTGTTTTTAAAATATTACTTTGTCTATATTTGGTCTTATATGTTTCTTCAATTTATATGTTCATATCTACCCAAATATCAAATAAAACATTTCAATTATTACAAATATTTGAAAAACAAAAAAAATCAATAGCAAAATAAAACTAAATTATATATACTAACACAATTGTAGCAAATTTAAGCGTTTTGGTCTAAATCTTTACGCGTTTTATAAATTTAAAATATTTTACATGGAAAAAGTAATATTTCATTAGTGTATCAAATTTTTTTGGCTTTGAGACTGAATTTTCCTATGTGCTTCCTTACTTTAGCTAGTCTTGCCGCAATACGTGGCATTGCTCTTCTGCATATTGTCTCTAGCATTTCCACAAGTGGCATAGCTCTTGCAGGATCAATAGCATGATTAAAAGATTCAGAGATGTTGTTACTTACATCGTCACAAGTAGGGGCTGGTGTGAAGTAGGCAAGGCTACATTTTTGGGGATTCTTCATCATCATGGATTCATAGACAGCCATATCATATGCTTTGACTTCATCAATCCCAATCTGATACACTGCCTTGTTGTAGCTCTTAGCAACTTTCTAGAAAAGACTTTTCTTGTCAGTCTTGTTTGGATGCTTCTTCTTGAGGTTTGCATAAATGTGTCTTGCACACATCCTTTACTCAACTTTTGGTAACAAAGCTGTTACAACATTCAATAAGCCCTGCAAGCAATAAGTAATTATTATCATGAAACCGTAAACAAAATATATTGAAAGAATGGAGAAGTTTTATATGTTTACCTTTTGTCTATCATATATTACTGTAATTCCAGAATCATCATGTAGCTTTAGATCTTTCTGCAAGTTCTCAATGAACTATGTCTAATTAGGCTCATTCTCTACATCCACCATAGCTCAAGCAATGGGGTACATTTGGTTGTTAGCATCTCTTCCAACAGCTGCTAACAATTGTCCCTTCAGTGTGCTCTTAAGGAAACATGCATCAAGACCAAAGATAGGCCGTTAGTGAGATATCCATGTCTTCTTCAAAGCTCTAAAGCATACATAGAATCTGTCAAATACATCAACACCATCATCTCCCTGGTATGTCTCTAGCTCAATAGTTGACCGAGGATTCTGTCTACAAAATACAAAACAATTAATTACAAAACATAATCCACAATAGCAGATTAAACAAGGCTTGAAATAAAGGCAGAAGTAATTACTTACTTTAGTAGTTCAAGTCTGTAGTTTCTGAGCTTTGAAAATTGTTCATCATGCTCCTCTTGGATGATTTCCAATGCCCTTGTCTTTGCATTTTTATGCTGATCATAAGAAGCAATCAAGTTCCACCGAATGTGAATGATTTCTACTATATCTTTAGGACTCATATCTGGATTCTCTCTAATATCGTCCACAAATAACTGAGCAATCACCTCTTGAGTAAACAACTTCAAATGCCTAGTCTTCATGCAAGTATGATTCTTGACCAAGGTTTTAATCATCCATTTTTGAACTGGTTTTTCATAGGAACAATAGACACTCCACAAACATTGTTCCTCTCCTTCTTTTGCTACACTAGCACATATAAGCTCTGATATGCCTTTATTCCAACGATTATATTTGGTATTCTATCCATGAATCATCATGTATTCTACCATTACCTTCTTGAAATGCTCTAAACTGTTAAAAGCTTGCCTTAACTTCAACTCACCATTGCCTTTTTTGTACAAGAGGTAATTAAGCCCACTATCATGATCTTCATCATCTGAGCACACATGCGTAGCATACTCATTAATCTCTTCATCAACAAAATCAGCAACATTCCATTCTACTCTAGCTTCTTCAGGAAACTCGTGCTCACTTTGCCTTCTCTCATTATCCACTCCCTCACTCTGCCTACTCTGCCTTCTCTCACTCTCCACTCTCTCACTTTGCCTTCTCTCATTCTCCACTGTCTCACTCTGCCTTTTCTCACTATCCACTCTCTCATTTTGCCTTCTCTCAGTGTCACCCACTATCTCACTCTGCCTTATCTCACTCTCCACTGTCTCATTATGACTTCTCTCATTCTCAACCACTGTCTCAGACCATCTCTATCATAATCAGGTTCCACAAATACATCAATTGCCTTGGTCCAGTTTGCTACATCACACATCTTCTTAAAGTTCTCATCACCATTTGTTATTCTTCTTCTTCTCTCTTCTATTCATCAAAAGGGACCTCATAAGAAATTGTTTTACCGTAAAGGCTAACATGCAACTTATTCATAAGCTCTGTAAACAATAAAGATGCTTGAGCTTCAACAAAACGATGACCACCACCAACGTATGCAGCTTTGCCATTAACCAAGGAAATATGACTATTATGATAATAACTGAACGATGTAATAGGTTCTTCACTGTAAAACACAAATGAAAATCAAGTTACACACTTTTTGATATTTTATCGAACCTTAGTAAGCATATTACAATCAAACTCTATCATCATCAAAATCCAATACAAATCGCAACAAATAACCTTAAACTTATACTTCTCAACCAAAAATTATTCTCAAAAATCAAAATCGACATAGAAGAACAAACCAAAATCGATTTACCTCATCTCAACACTCGGAAGAAACACGTATCTGAGAAGACACGATTTGAATTGATTCGTCACTCACAAACTTATCTGATTTCTCTCTATCTCTCGATATTTCGATCCCTCGATTTGTTTATCTCTCAATTTTGCGATATTCAGAGATGTTGCAGAAACTCTCTATCTCCCAAACTCCCGATATTGAGAAAGGAACCCTAATATTATTTTTCCCCCAAATCAGAACGACCACGTTTTGATATCCCTTTACTCATAAAACAATCGAATTCGGTTATCTCTAAACCTAATTGAACTCCCATTTGCCACGTGTGTATCCGCTAACGGGAAATTGACTCTATTGACAATTTTATGTAAATTGACCCAATTTATGTAGATCATGTTCTAAATTCAAATAAAAGTGTAGTTCATGGAGTTTTAGGCCGATGTCAATAGTTCATGGGGGTTTAGCCGGAAGACAAATAATAGTTGATGAGGGAATTGGCCATTTTTCCTCAAATAGCATGAGGGATGATGTCGTTCTTTGGTATAACATTTTCTAGATGTTCGTACGTGTTAAGCATCTTTGGTTAAACGGAAAGAGAATGCAAATAGTTGTCCAACATTACAAAATACATTAAACCATTACTGGAGATCATACATAAAATACCAAACATTAAATACCATAACATATATAATCCATGATAAAATATTGTTCATTAATTAAAACACACAGCCTTGAACGCGTTGACATCGTTGATGGCCGCCTTTGAAAACAGAGCCAGGTCGGAACCCCCAAAGACCATATGATAGCCTCTCTTTTTCAGCATAGCTGCCGTGTCATGGGGGGGCGTTGAAACGCCGGCCAGAAACACTGCGGGATCGGAATCAAGAACTTCTTTCTCCAACCGTCTTAACACCATTGTCACTCGAGGATCCTTCGCGTCATGGAGGAGTCCAAGACTCGCGCTGAGATCCTTTGGACCTGTGCTCACGCAATCCACACCATCGACGGCGATGATGTCTCGAATATTGTTAACCCCCTTTAGGGTTTCAACCTAAAGAAAAATAAAACATTAGTATGACGAAAAATCGCAACTCAAATGAAACGACACAATCCTTGAAAAAAACCATTATAAATAAATCGAAAAAATCTTCAAAAAAATATTCGTTTATTTGGATTTATTATTATATATAGATTCATCCTACTTAAAACGTATTCACTTTAAAAAAATATATATATTATTCACTCGCACCTGACACATGATGAGACAGTTTTCCGAGTATTGATCCAGATAACTCTTGTTAAACCCGTAGCTGGAGTCTCGGACACGAGTATAGGCACAACCTCGAATCCCATGAGGTGGGTACCGGCAAAAGGAGACTGCTTCGGAAGCAGCCTTGCCCGTCTCGATTTTTGAAAACATGATCCCGTCTGGACCAAGATCGAGAGCTTTTTTCGCACACGCTGCCGTGTTTTCCGGGATGCGGATGACGCATGAGGAACCGGCGGCGTGGATTGCTCTCATGCAATGGAGGGCGTCGGTAAAGTCACCTGGGCCATGCTCCAAGTCGACCATGACGAAATCGTTCCCGGCCAAAGATGCGATTTCCGACAGTGTTGGAGACATGGAGAAAAGCATGATGCCGTGAAGCTTCTCTCCTTGGTTGAGACGGGATTTCAGAGATTGTCTCGAGGACTTCACGGATGAAATTTCACGGCCTGGATTTGGGAAGGTGGAAGAGTTCAACATTCGTGTTAAACGTGGAGGAGTTTCGGGTTTTTTTTTTGATGGAAGTGAGAGTGAGTGTCATCAGTAACATATTATATAGGAAATATTTTTTTTTCTTTGATAAAAAAAAAAATTAATATTGAGTAGACATAATAATTTACTGATTAGTGGTTAGTGGTTGGTTGTTTGGGATAAATATGAGTAAATGCATTTCTTAAGTTTTTTCGAATACAAATTAAAATATTCATCAATGTGATTCAACGACTGCCATTTAATTTAAAAACAAAAACAGAGAATATTTTTTAAACAAATCTGTCTTTTTTTTTTTTTTTTTTTTTTATAACCGTGAGGATCTAAAGACTTTCCAGGCCCAAAGACTAATTTCACGAGACCTTGCATCCGATTACACGTAATCCCAATTTAAAGGGCACGGTTAGGTGGCCAACCAGAATCGAACCCAGGTGGGGGAACTCACAGTTGTGAGCCCTTTAACCAACTGAACCAACGCGGATTGGTAAATAACGTTAAAAATAGTGGTATTTTACTTGCGTCGAAGCTGCCACTTATACTACACCTCTCAAGTCATTTCACAAAGTCGGACTAGAGTCAAGCTCAACAAGGTCTTCTTTTCCCGCTAGGGGATCTGTTATCTCCATATTTGTTTGTCCTATGCATTCGGTTATCAACTAGAAGTGGAAGCCCATTCGGTTGTCAAACGCATGTCCGTTTTTATCTCATATTTGCTTTGCTGATGACTTGATCCTTTTTGCTGAAGCGTCGGTATCTCAGATTCGGGTTATCCGGAAGGTGCTTAAAAGGTTTTGCTTGGCATCTAGACAGAAGGTGAGCTTAGAAAAGTTCAAGATCTTCTTCTCGGATAATATTTCCCGGGAACTACGGAAGGAGATTAGTGATGTTAGTGGAATTAAAGCGACTGGGAAGTTGGGGAAGTACCTTGGTATGCCAATTTTACATAAGAGGCTGAATAAGGATACTTTCGAAGACGTCTTGGCAAGAGTCTCTTGTAAACTAGCAGGATGGAGGAGTCGGATGTTGAAGAACTGGAGAGTTCGTTTTGGTCACGTGCATCGAGAAGCTAATTATCTTGCCGATGGATTAGCGAATCATGCTTTTTCTTTACCATTTGGTTTTTATGTTCTCGATTTTGTTCTTTTAGATTTGGAGACGCTATTGAGAAAGAACGCCCACGGGCGCACTCGACGAAGACGAATTTGCTTGTAGTTTTATTTTCTTAATATATGTTGAGGGGTTTTCCTCAGCCATTCAACATTTGTTTATCATATATTAAGAGCCTGACTGGTGTAGTCGCAGTGGTTGCGGTTGCGGGAGTTTGCGGAAGCGGGCGTTTGCGGTTTCAAGCGTTTATGAGCGCTGGTGCAGCGGTTAAAAATTGGTGCGTTTGCAGGATATTTACGACTGGTTGTCAGCGGTGCAGTAGCGGTTAAATAATAAATTAACAATATAAATACATTAAATAATTATAAAAAACATCAAAAATTATATTACTATAATAAAATATAAAAATGATTAATTCAATAAATTTAATATGATTTTTACATTGTTTATTATTATTATTATTATTATTATTATTATTATTATTATTATTATTATTATTATTATTATTATTATTATTATATTTATAATTATAATTATTATTTTGGATTATTTTGGCTATTGTGTCATAGCTAATGCACCAAAAACCGAACCAACGATTTTTGGTTTAAATTTTCATTAATAACGTATTTAAATATGAGATAATTAATTGTATAACTAAAAAAAATTATAATTAAAAATCTAACCAAAACTCACTTATGTGGTCAATTTCTAACCATTAGATTTAGAGTTTTTAATTAGATTTTGTATAATATTTTTTTTGGTTATCTAGCAAATTAACCCTTAAAATATTTGGTTACTCTAAGTAAAGTATAAATGAATATATTATTCCATTTCACAATCAATGAAATTACTGTTTTATCGACCTTTTCATACTCAAGTAAAAAATAAAATGAATTCTGTGATCCTACTCTATTTTCGAATTTTGTATGTGATAACTTTGTATACTTGTGTTGTCTAATTTCTTCCCACAGTTTTATACACTTTTTGATGGTATATCACAAGAAATCAAAGATAGTGGACAAGTGGTACTTTTTGTCTAATTTCTTCCGTCTCTGTTCATATGATTTTTAAATCCCTTGGCTACTTGAAAAATGACTATTTTGTGGCCAAGTGCTTTTATTTTTATTTTGCTAATTATTTGTTTTATAGTAGTTAGGCTGTCATGTCAGGTTCTAACTAAACTTCTATATGTATATTGTTATTGAATGACCACCAAAAGTCTTGTTATGCCTTATTGCCTGTAAATAATTATTTTATAGAAGCACGACTTTGATATTAGCATAAAATTTGAGATTAGGGGCGATTGTTTGTGACTTTAAAAACTTTTGGCTCTAGATTTTTAGAAAATAAAATGACTGTCAAAATTTTGGTTTAAAATTTTGGGGTTGTGGCTAGGGCTGGACTTAAAATCCGTATCCGATATCCGAACTCGAATCCGACCCGAAAATTAGCGTTTGGGTAGGATACAAATATCATAAATTACCCGATCGGGTATCATTTTATTTACATTCGGGTATCCGAACCCGATCGGGTAATACCCGATACCCGATCGGATATCCGAATCTATACATACATATACACGATTTTGTACCTTAATCATTAAACCTAACCCTAAAACACTTATTTCATTTTTTTCTTTTTCGCCTATGGCTTGCATGATCGAGATCCTTGTGTTTTTGGATTAAAAATCATTATCCTTTTGATTCTTTAACTTGTTATGTCTTTATTTAGTAGTAAGATTTACTACATTTGATTGTGTTTTATTTTTTCCGTTTTTTAACTGTCATATTTTGGTGTTTCGTTAACTTTGACACTTTTAAACTCAATTTATGTTTTAGACTTGGTCTTTTGAAAAATAAAAATTTAGTCTTTTGATCATTTTTGTTTTATTTTCTTTTAGTATAATTATAATGTTTGGGTATTTGTGTAATATCCGAACCCGCTATAACCCGATCCGTACCCGACCAGATTATAAGTTATCCCGAATGGGTTTAAAATTTTTTTAAACAGGTACTCGACGAACATAACTACCCGCATCCAACCCGAACGCTCAGGCTTAGCTGTGGAAAAAAAAGTAAAAGTCTCAAATTAGTTGCTTTAAAAAAGAGAGATACTTGTATACACCCCCTTTGTTCACCTCCCTTTTAATAACCAATCAAACTGCCATGTCATATAATGACTAAAATAAAATTAAAAAAATCAGAAGAGAATAATAGTTAAAACTTTTAGGTTTGAGTTAACTAGTCCCAAATTAGGGTATAGTTTTGGAGTTTAGGGTTTGAGTTTGAGGTTTATAATTTATTTTGGGTTAACTATTCCCAAATTAGGGTATAGTTTTGGGGTTTAGGGTTTGAGTTTGGGGTTTATAATTTATTTTGGGTTAACTATTCCCAAATTAGGGTATAGTTTTGGGATTTAGGGTTTATAACTTATTTTGGGTTAACTCTTCCCAAATTAGGGTATAGTTTTGGAGTTTAGGGTTTGAGTTCGAGGTTTAAGGTTTGAGTTTGGGGTTTAGGGTATAGCTAAACCCTAAACCCCAAACTCAAAATAAATTATAAACCCCAAACTCAAACTCTAAACCCCAAAACTATATCATAATTTGGGAATAGTTAACCCAAAATAAATTATAAACCCCAAACTCAAACCCTAAACCCCAAAACTATACCCTAATTTGGGAATAGTTAACCCAAAATAAATTATAAACCTCAAACTCAAACCCTAAACTCCAAAACTATACCCTAATTTGGGACTAGTTAACTCAAACCTAAAAGGTGATGGTGCGATGGTGCCTTGGAATTCTATGGAGAAAGGTGATTGTTGTGGACGCTTTGAAGCTATCACTGATGGTTACTACTGCAAAATCTGTGATTTTTTCGTTCACAAGATATGTAGCGAGTCCTTAGAATATATCGAGCATCCATCTCACCTCGACCACACTCTTCAGCTTCGAAGAAAATTCTATCATTGTTGCGATTTATGTGGAAATGGAAGCGGGATGCTATTCTATCATTGTGAGATATGAGGGTTCGACATGGATCTATACTGTGCCAAGTATCCACCACCAAGATTATCGATATTTCCAAGAAGCATGGCCACAATACACCACTTTAGCCATATGTGGAAGTAGAAGATATAAATCCATATGTGGTGATAGATGAAAACACAATACACCACTTTAGCCACAAAGATCATTACCTTAGACTCAACATTCATAGTGTTTTGTATGAGGAGAAAAAGTGGTGCAGCGCATGCAGCTATCCCATCTATCTCCAATCCTTTTATAGCTGTATGGACTGTGACTTCGTTCTCCACCAAAGATGCGCTGAGTTTCCTAAAAGGAAACGGCATGTGTTACACAATGAACAACTTACATTAGTTACAAATGAGGCCGATTACTTTGAGTGTGATGGTTGTGGTAAAATTTCCAATGGTTTCGTGTACAAGCATGGGGAAATGGAATTAGACGTCCGGTGCAGTTCAATTTCTGAGCCATTTGTCCATTCTAGTCATCCTCATCATCCTTTATATTACATTCCACAAAACGAAGAAGAAATCTGCAATGGTTGCGGCTACGAGGTATTGCATATGCTCAGGTGTATTGAAGATGGTTGTGAATTTGCCTTATGCTTTGGATGTGCCACTTTACCGGAAGTGGTAAAGCATAGAGTTCACGATGATCATCTCTCACTATGTTATGGTGGCGAAGAGGCAAGTGGTAAATATTGGTGTGACATTTGTGAGAAAGAAACCGATCCGAAAACATGGTTCTACACGTGTAAAGATCACCAGGCTAGTTTGCATACAAACTGTGTGCTCGGAGACCTTGCAGGGCTCATGATAGGAAGCGCAATAAAATATCGGAGAGGATCGTTTGAGTTGGTTCTCAATAATAGTGTTACTCGTCCATTTTGCAGGTGGTGTGGGTCACATTGCATGTACCCTATCATCTTGAAGGAGCATGGAGCCTCAAATACATATGTTTGTTCGTACAGATGCCTATATTATCACTGATGTTTGTTTGATCAGTGAAGTAAAAGTTTTAATAATTTATTTTTGTTTGTTTGTGATGTTTAATTTAATTATGTGAGTTGTATTATGTGTTGTTGTAAATAGGTCATAGACCCTTTTTCTGAAATACACATTTTTTCAGAAATTTGTACAACCTCTATGTCTCCTGAAAAGATTTTGGACAGAATCATCTTGCGTCGTTCTTCACTTCTTCTTTCCTTTTTTTTTTTTTTTTTGAAAATTTGATTAACATCTTCTTTCTTGCTCGCTTATCTTTCATCATACAATGACGTAAATGCTACCAGCATGTATTGAAAACTAACATTCCCATGATTCAAAAAGTCATCCAATTTCTGAATTCTTCACGCCAAATCTTTATTTTTGCATCCCATTCTTGCTTGATTTGTCTTGTTGTGGGCTTTCTTCTCACTATTGCATCCATTAGATTTCTAGCCACCAGTCTTTGCTGGAGTTTTTATTTAATTTTATTTTGCGCCTCAGCCCAGAAATAATTATCCAATACAAACCCACCACGTGTCTCAATGAACCGTATCAAAAGTCTCTAAGAACAGAGACGTCTCAGAGCATATTTACCATTTTTTATTTATTTTTTAATGCTTCAAACCTTAAGATATCCTTTAAGTATCACCGTTAATCATGTTCTCACCATCCCATCATCGGTTACATACCTAAAAAGTTTCTTATTTAATAGTTGGATTGGCTGCCTATTTCACCCTGTACTATAGCGACTAAACGTAAATCACCCCGAACTTTTTGCCTCCCGATTTTGCAACCTAAACTACAAAACTCTTCATAAAACAACCTGAACTATAAAACTCTTCGAAATTCCACCTTTAAAATTGGTTAAGGCATAACCGTCCATTAACCACTAATCGGTTAAGTAAACCTCAAATTGGTTAATTAAACCTCTAATTGCGTTTTTAAAAACCGCGATTTGGCCAACCCAGTTGACCCGAGTTTGACCCGAATCTGTTTTTTCTTTTTCACAGACACGACAAAACATAAATCCAAACACACAAAATCGATTTGGGGGAAAATTCAAATTAGGGTTCTTAGTGTTCTTTGGAATTTCAATTTATCTCAAAATTGATGTCTGAGGATAGCGATATGTCCGATTCGGCGAAGGAGAAGTCCAATCCGAAGCCCGATGTTGAAGAAGAAGTTCGGATTGAGAGTCCTCAACAAGTCGAAATCGAGAGAGAAAGGGAGAAGACCATATATGAAATGTGGCTTGAAGAGAGTGATCCCGATGATGTAGATTACGAAGAAGAAGAGGAAGCCGAAACCGACGGTGATGAAGACGAGAAAGTTAAGCAAAGAAAGGGTAAGGAAAAGAAATCAGATTCGGGTCAAGATGATGAGGATATATTTGAAAGGTTTGAGTTCGAAGTTGAGGAAGAAGTAGCTAAGTTTATGGATGAACTCTCTATTGGCCGAAAGCAAATTCCACCGGATTCTGATGGTGAGTTGGTTCAAGTATATTTTAGAGATAGGCGAATTAGGAGGAGGCAAATTGAGAAATTAGTTGTAGGAAACTCTTTCTTGAATGGTGTTGAGTTTAAGGAGGCAGTTTTAGATTATGCGTTGTCGTCAGGTCGAAATGTGAAGCAACAGAAATGGGACAACAAGAACAAGAAACTTAGTTTCAAATGTGGCGTTGGAGGTAAGTGTAAGTGGCGTATCTATTGTTCATACGATGTGCCTTCACAGTTGTGGTTGGTGAAGACTACATATTTGCACCACTCTTGTACTCCCAACGGCAAATGTAAGTTGCTAAAGGCTCCGGTGATTGCAAGGCTTTTCTTGGATAAACTCAGAATGAATCCGGGGTATATGCCTAAGGATATTCAGTTGCATATCAAAGAGCAATGGAAGTTTGTGTGTAGTAGGGGGCAGTGTCAGAATGGAAGGTTAAAAGCACTAAGAATGCTTAAGACAGAGTATGCTACTCAGTTTGCTCACATCAGAGGTTATTGTGAAGAGATTATCAAAATGAATCCTGGATCAACAACTATTGTTGACACAGTCTCTAACGCAGCTGGTGAAGAAATGTTTGACAGATTCTATGTGTGTTTTGAGAGGATTAAAAGCTCTTGGAGAGGAGCATGTCGACCAGTCATTGGCCTGGATGGTACGTTCTTGAAGCAAACAGTTAAAGGATGCATTTTGGTTGCGGTTGGTCATGATGCTAATAACCAGATATACCCAATTGCTTGGGCTGTTGTGCAATCTGAAAATGGAGCAAACTGGTTATGGTTTGTGAAGCAACTAAAATCGGATTTAGGGTTAGAAGATGGGAGTAGATTTGTTATTCTATCAGACAGATCAAAGGTGAGTACTTAGTCAACATCCCTAAGGGAACTTGTACTTGCTGTAAATGGCAAATCTCAGGTATTCCTTGTGAACATGCATACGGTGCGATGATAGATGTTGGTATCGATGTAGAAGACCACGTTTCCCCATTTTTCTCAACAGAACTATGGCGTGATACTTATGAATCAGCCAACATTCCACTAAGAGGAGCACGTTTTTGGATGACTTCTACTTACCGGTTAGTCACTGCACCTCCACAACCGAAACTACCTGGAAGAGAAAAAGGTAAGAAGACAACTTTTCCAAGGATAAAGGGCCCATATGAGTCTCCAAAAAAGAAGCTGGCCACAATGGAAGAAACACTTGGAAGAGGAGGTCGCATTATGCATTGCAAATCATGCAAAGAAGCTGGCCACAATGCAGCTGGATGTAAGAAGTTCCCTAAGGAGAAGGTCAAGAGGAAGAGGAAAACTGAAAAGGGTGGTCCGAGGAAGAAGGTATGTGTTGTTCATAAGAGTATTTTGCGAATGTTTTCAAAATGTGTAATGGTCTGATCTAGTGTATGTGTTTTGGGAATATTTTCAGGGTTCTTCATCCTTTGGTAAAGAGTCGGAGACCATCTCACTTACGCAGCCAAGTCAAGAAACACAAGGAAGCATGGAAGCTTGAAGAATTTATTGTTTAAGTAGTTAGTCACTTGTTTTCAGTTTCTAAGAACACACTTTTGTATCCTTTTGGTTTTTTGTCAACTACTCGTGTCGGCTATAAGACAATCCTTTTGTAGAACAAAATGCAGGGTTTGATGTTCCCTAAACATGAATATGCCTAGAACAATACAGTATCCTTCTCTAGAACAAAACACCAAAGTACAACAACATAGTATCATACAACAACCACCACAACAAGAAGTCTATGAACCATAAACCCAAGCCAATGATCCAAACACAACCACCACAACACCTATCGTCTTCACGGTTGACATCATCATCTCACGATTTATCTTCTCCATTTTTTCCTTCATCATGACAAACTCTGCCTCAATCTTCTCATTCATCTTCTTTGTAAGCACATCTTTCGCCTCTTCAATCACTTTCTTTTGGACCTCCACATAACTTTCCATCATGTTTCTCAAGTCTTTCACATCTTCCGCAAGTCTTATATGCTTTGCCTCTACCATCCTAATCTCATCAACGAATGCTTCATCAACCCACTTAAACAAATGCTCCTCTCCTTTCCTCTACAATGAAAATAAGTTTTACCATCACAAATTATAACTTAAATCCCTTCATTTCTCTACAATAAACTTACCTGCACAGCTATTACACATCGATAAAACCGTCGATATGGGTTTTCTTTTGTCGTCGAGGTGTATGTAGTAATCTCCTCCCCACACCAACAAAGCGTCGGAATGCCTCGTGCTCGTTGAGTTCTTGCAGTCACGAAGCTAGAACCAGACGACGAGTAGCTGCTCATCTTCGTAAATAATGATATCGACTTCGCTTTCTTCTCGATTGAGAACGCTAAGAACCCTAATTTGAATTTTCCCCCAAATCGATTTTGTGTGTTTGGATTTATGTTTTGTCGTGTATGTGAAAAAGAAAAAACAGATTCGGGTCAAACTCGGGTCAACTGGGTTGGCCAAATCGCAGTTTTTAAAAACGCAATTAGAGGTTTAATTAACCAATTTGAGGTTTACTTAACCGATTAGTGGTTAGTGGACGGTTAAGCCTTAACCAATTTTAAAGGTGGAATTTCGAAGAGTTTTATAGTTCAGGTTGTTTTATGAAGAGTTTTGTAGTTTAGGTTGCAAAATCGGGAGGCAAAAAGTTCGGGGTGATTTACGTTTAGTCGCTATAGTACAGGGTGAAATAGGCAGCCAACCCTTAATAGTTTTATCTGTTTTCATTTATTTTTAAATTGGTTTTACTTAAGAAATCTCCTTAAGAGCATCTCCATTAGATAGAAACTCATAAAGTCTCTCATGTATAATATTTTAATGGTTTATATTTCATTTAATTATTTATTTTAAATATTATATTATAAGATAAATATTTAACTACTCTGATGTTGACATGTGGAAGTTAAGTTTCTCAGAAATCCATGCATTTGTGAATGTGTTACGTTTGTTGTTGATTTGTAAACACATCTTGAAACAACTACAAGTCAAGGAAATCTCTACAAAGATTATGTCTTCATGGTGATGTTTTCTTTAACCTAAGGCCAAATAGAGACATCGAGGTGCACACATTTAAACATAGTAACCCATTGACGATTATTTGATCAATTGATCAATCTAACATATCCATACACACATGCGTGATGCGTGCAGGATCTGGCTAAGATGATGGCGAAAGGTTCAAAAAAACTCGATGGGTTATGTTATGATTCCTTTATGGATCAAATCGGAAAATGATATACTTAAATACACTCGACGAGCCAAAGCTATCATGGATCGAAAAAAAGCTCTCACTTGAACCTCTCTTTTAGTATGCTTTGCTCAAAATTTAAATGATCATGGAAGTTTTCGGATGTAAGGTAATATTCTATATAAAAACATGTATTAGTATTTTAGCTTGGTATACTATTATCATATTTATATGATGGATTTAATTTGATTAGTGAGGATTAAAAACAGTCGGTCAATAATTTTATAAAGAGGATATTTGATCGCTCAACGATGGTATTCTCAAATGTGATCGGTCCAACAGAAGAAATAAGTTTTTTTGACCATCAGATATCTTACATTGCCGCAACTTCAATTGGTCTACCACAGGTACTACATTACCCTTATTTGATGATTGTTTAGTAATTATAGATTTTGTTTGTCTTTATCTTACATTGAAAAACTCTACACCATGAATAACGAAACTAACATTTATTTTGTTAGACAATTAAGGCACTCACCATCAACATTCAAAGCTACGTAGACAAGGTAATCTTCAATCTTGGAGTCGATCTAGCCGTGATTTCAGATCCTCATCACCTTTGTGATCTCATCTTCGAGGCTCTACGTTTGATGAAAACCGTTGTCGCGGATTTGTCGTGATTCGTAGTTTTTTTTTTTTTTTATAATTTATATGAATTGGTTTGGGTGTTATGAAATAAATGAAGAAAAAAATTACTCTTACACTATTTTTATCATTCCTTAAAATTTCATGCATGTGATCCATGTTGAAAGTGTAGTGTATGAACATGATATTTTGAATATGACTTTTGAATCTGATATTGGGTAAGCCATAAAGAACATGAAGGTGAAAAACTTCTAAAAGCTTATGAAATTTTGTAAACTCTAAAATTAAATAATTTTCAGAAAACAGAATCCAAACGTCATCAGCACTCTTCTTTATGGCAAAGACCTCAGAATCAAAAGTCAAAGTCCTGTCAATCACTAAAAGAAACAAAAATCCCCTAAATACCCTCAAAAGAGACTCAAAATTACAGTAAAACCCACAGCACACATAAGAATTGGGGACTTTTCGAATTTTGCAATGTAATTAAAAAACAAATAAAAGCAAAAAAAAAGGGATAATTATAGAATCTGCCATAAATCAAAACACCATCTTATAAAATCTGTCATAATTTTAATTTTGTCTTATAGTGGGAAAGTAATTTACTCTTATATCCTTCTCTTCTTTATTTTTTCTTCTTCCTTTTTTTCTTCTTTTCTTTTTTTCTCTTTCTTCTTCTTTTGTCTTGTAGTTAGAATACTCATTTTTCTCCTCTCTCATCTCTCTTTTATACACTCTATTTTTCTCTCTTTCGTGTTGCTGTTTTTCTCATACATTATAGATCACTCTTTCTCTCTTTCTCTCTCTTTCTCTCTCTCATTTTCTCTCTGTGAAATGGACGTCTCTCGGTGGTTGACGGTGTTAGACATGGTGGTGAACATAACAAAACACGATGGACAAAATAGTTACCATGAAAAGACAAAAAATTAATGGCAAATTTTGCATTTTTTTGTCCTCAAAGAAGGACGTCTAGTTTGGTGACATCTTGTCCTTCGATGTCCACCACACATATGGTTATAAAAACGGTGGTCAACGGTGTAAGTGACGGTGGTGGACATAGCCGGAGACAGTGACCATCGAAGGACAAAAAATATAAGACCCAAAACAACAAATACAAAACAAGGACAAAGAATATAAGATATATGACAAAACCTATAGGACAGAAGAAGACCAAGGACGTCTAAAGGACAACAAATATAAGACATATTACGACAAAGGACGTCTAAAGGACAAAAACTATAAGACATAATACGACCAAATGACGTCTAGATTTTGTATTTTATGTCCTCTAACTGGGATGTCTAGTTTGGTGACATCTTGTCCTTCGATATCCACTACACATACTGTAACGCCCCCGATCGGGATCTAGGCCCATCGGTCGCCCAACAATCAGACAAGAACATGAGCGACTAACTGCATACCGATTCCCGGCCAGAGTCGTCACAATGCGCATACTCAGTCGCTCGTTCTGAGGTTCTAAAAACGCATTTTAGAACTTTAGAACAAACGTCCGAGCACACAGTTCCTATCGTTCAGGACTTCAAGGCTTTTCAACCCGAGTCTTGAACGCTAGTTAGATCGTCCAGACAGGACTAAGTACCATATGAAACCCGAGTTAATTAAAACCTTTCCTTTATTATTTATACTTATAGTTTCAAACGGTTACAAAACTATATTTGACCCCGAGTCTAGCACTCCAAAACGTTACTGTACATAATAAACATTAACATTTACAAAAGCAAGGAAATCTACTACTGATTGGTCCTAATGTTCCATATTGTGCTCCCCAAAGGTCTACCCGCTAAAGGTTACCTGCAAAACAAATTTGAGTCTTGAGCACTAGTTGTCCAGTGAGTCTATGGCTCCCCTAACAGTCAAATATATAATTCTCAGCCCAAAACCCAAAATAACAATCATCACGCAACACGCAAATGCAAGCATAAATAAACATGACAATATATGCTATGCATTATCATTTTCCATTCCATAAGGCCTTACGCGTTGTCAATTCCCATTCGTGTAACCAAGGCATCTTTCAGTCCAAAACCACAAAGGCTAAAGACTTAGGATCCTTAAATAATTTCTCCCATGGCCGTACCTTTACGCTACCACATCGGAAATTCTGCATCGTCATGCAGTACACGGCTCTAGGCTGCAATCCCGTCTCTCCATGTCTTCGTGACCTTAACCCTCCTCGGCTAAGTCACGGATCCGGGGAATGACCAACCGCGCACAAATCAAGTTATATATATCATGGATCTAACATGTATGCAAATAACTTGAAAATCGATTCACTTAGATTCTTTCCATATTTCACTTATTAACTCTTAGCAATTCCAAACAATTCATTTAGGTTCATTTCCAACACTTAGCAATTTTCAAACATAATTTATATGAACCCCTATTAGAATTTAGTAAACAAGCAACGTGTGTTCCACTCATCTAACACACGAACAAGCATAACCAAGACTCACCTTTGCCTTAGGAAAAGATATGCGATTTTTCCTTAGACTTCTACTCGCGGTCTTGCCTTAGGCTCAGACTAGGTCGGATCCGGAGCTTACCTAGCTCGGAACACTCTTCCTAAAAGTTTAGAAATTTCTAAGGAAAGCTTAGGAAAAGAAGGGTTTTTGGTGGTATGAACTCTTGGAAAAAGGATGGTTTTAAGGGGGGTTTTGGATGAGTTTTTGGATCCTTTTGAAATGGGGAGGAGAGGCCTTATTTATAGGCATGGCTTGGTGGCTTGAGTGGCCTCTAGGGCAGCCACGTTTTGCCACCAAAAACATGACACACGGCCGGGCGTCGTGGCGCAACGAGAGCCGTTCATCCTACCTACCAACGACGTGGCGCAACGAGAGCCGTTCATCCTACCTACCAACGACGTGGCGCAACGAGAGCCACTCGTTTTACCAACCACAAGAGTGGCTAAAAAAATTTAGGCGATGTGGCACAACGTGAGCCGCTTATCCTACCTACCCACGACATGGCTCAAGGAAAACCACTCGTTTCTCTCGGACGCGGATCGATATTTTCTCGGGTTGGCCTCGGGCGTTGTCGACCCGCGGTACGTGCTGTCGTCCCGCGGAACGTACCAAACTTGTCCTGAATAATTTATTTGACCTAAAATTATTTTTTTCCTCGGGCGTTCCCCGCTTTTCCTCGAGCAAAACCTTCCTAAGGACATATTTTAATTTTTTTTCCAAGTTAAAATTCCTCGAAGCCGCTCCTTAGAAATATCATGGCCGCTCCGGTCGGCCATAGACCCTAAACGGGTCATTACACATACGGTTATTGAAACGGTGGTCAACGGTGTAAGTGACGGTGGTGGACATAGTCTGAGACGGTGACCATCGAAGAACAAAAAATACAACACCGAGAACAACAAATACAAAACAAGGACAAATAATATAAGATAGAGGACAAAAACTATAGGACAGAGGACTACTAAGGACGTCTAAAGGACAAAAAATATAAAACAGATTACGACCAAAGGACGTCTAGATTTTGTATTTTATGTCCTCTAACCGGGACGTCTAGTTTGGTAGCTATTGGAAGACAATACATATACCGAGAACAATAATACAAAATGACAAGATGTAAGACAAAGGACAAACACTACAAAACTAGGACAAGAAATACGAAACAGACGTCCATCTTCCCAGAAAGAGAAAGAGAGAAATAGAGAAAGAGAGCAAAGCGAGAGAGAGGAGAGAGAGCAAAGCGGGATAACGGAGAGAGAGGGATACAAGACAAGGACAAGAAATACAAAATAGACGTCAATCATCTACGAGAGAGAAGGAGACAAAGAGAGAGAAAAGAGCAAAGAGGGAGAGAGGTGAGAGAGTAGAATAATAGTTTCATTAAAAAAAAAAAAAAAGAAGATGATGAATAGTGAATATGATATTTTTGTAAATACCAAAATTTATTAAAGGTAATATTGTAAAATTGTGTGGACGTCCGTACTGTTTATGGCATATTTTAGGGAAAACGATCTATTTCCCCACGAGAACTATCATATCTAAGTATATATCCACCAAACTATGACCTCTATCTAATTCCACACCAAATGAAAGTTTTATACCTATATCCACACATATCGAAAGTTTCACACCCAAATACACACAAATTCAAATGTTCAAATCAATTTACACAGAAATATCGGTAATGGTGGTTTACTGTTTTTGGATGATTACTTAACCAACAGTAAACCGGTTTTAGACCCGATTAAACTCTGAAAACCCGATTAGAATCTTAACCAAAAACCTAACCGAAATCAAATCCCTAAATCGTTAAACTACCCAGAATCCCCAATTTTCCTTCATCTAAGAACCCTAAAAAATCAAATTCCCCCCTCAAATCAGAAGTCTCTCAAATCAGAAGTGAACGAGCCAGATCGGTTTCGATGGAGGAGAATGCAACGGAGGTGAATGCGACGGAGGTGGATGCGGCGGAGGTGAATGCGGCGGAGGCGAATGCGGCGGAGGCGAATGCGACGGAGGTGAATGTGACGGAGGTGAATGCGGCGGAGATAGAACTTATGGTCTTAGATGTGCAAGAACAACATAAAGGATTTGATGAAGAGGCTGAGGAACGAGATGAGTTTCGCATCCAACAGCTTTTACTCGAATTCGAGGATGAAACACCGATCAATCACGATGAAATCCCTGATAGTGAGAGTGACGATGATGAAGAGGCCAGAGAGAGAGCTCGCACACACATGAGACGTGGTGATGGGAGTTTGTACAAGAAGCAGAAATTCATCAGTGGGGTTGCCTTCAAGGAAACTGTTATTGACTACGCACTACGAACCGGACATAATCTGTGGCAATACAGGTACGATAAGCTGAAACTTGGGTTCAAATGTGCTGGTGGTGGTTATGATGCAAAGTGAAAATGTAAATGTAAATGGCAAGTCTATGCTTCTCTTCTGCCCAAAAATTCATGCTGGAAGATTAGTAAGTTAATAGACAACCATACTTGCATCTCTAATGGTGAGTGTAAACTGTTAAGGGAACATGTCATAACTAGGTTGTTCATAGATAAGATTCGTGAAGATCCTGCCTATTATATGCCTAAGAAGATTGAAGAAATGATCTTGGACAAATGGGGAATCACTGTGACTAGGCATCAATGTCAAAATGCTAGAGGTACGGCTCTAAAGTGGATTGAAGCTGAGTATGATCAGCAATTCTCACGCCTCCAAGACTATGCTTCTGAGATACTAAAAGCAAATCCTGGTTCAAGTGTTCAGGTAGATACATTGAAGAATGATGCTGGTGAAGACATGTTTAATCGGTTTTACGTATGTCTTGATGTCTTAAGAACCACTTGGAAACAGACTTGTAGGCCACTAATAGGATTAGATGGTACATTCATGAAACATAAGATAAAGGGACAACTTCTGGTAGCTTTAGGCAGAGATGCAGATAATGCTATCTACCCAATTGCATGGGCTGCAGTACAAGTGGAGAACAAGGACAACTGGTTATGGTTTGTGAAGAAGCTAAAGACTGACTTGGAACTCAAAGATGGTGATGGATATGTTATGATATCTGATCGTCAAAAGGTACATTATCCTTACTGTTTTAGTTATATTTAGGGTGTATATGATGTATTTAGGGACTGATATATGTGTTTCTGTATTTGTTTAGGGACTGATAAAAGCTGTAGAGCTAGAATTACCTGAGATTGAGCATAGATCATGTGTTAAACACATATATGAGAATCTAAAGAAGAATCATCCTGGAAAGAAATGGATGAAGCCACTGTTATGGAGCTTGGCATGGAGCTACAACGAACCTGAATATCTTACAAACCTAGATAAGATAAGGTGTTATGATGTGAAAGTATGGGATGATGTCTTGAAGGCAAAGCCAAAGACTTGGTGCAGGGCTTACTTCAAGGAAGGGAGTTTTTGTGAAGATGTTGACAACAATTTCACCGAGTCATTCAATGGTACTTTAAGCAATGCAAGAGAGATGCCTTTTGTTCCTATGCTCACCATGATAAGCAGGCTTGCAATGGCAAGGATTGCTAAAAGGTCTGCTATATCCCACACTCACAATGGTTAGTTGTCTTTCCTCTTTTTGTTATATTTACTATATGTTATCTTTTGTTGTTATATTTACTGTGCATTGTGTTGTATCAGGTATATGTACACCGTATGTTGCTAAATTTCTGGCCAAAGAATACGACATGGCTAAAGAATGCACTGTCACTCGAAGCACAAATGGTGTATATGAATCAAAGCTCAGTGGATGTGGTCGCAGGGTTAATTTGGAGAAACAGACATGTACCTGCAAGAAGTAGGAGATTACTGGGATTCCATGTGAGCATGCATATGGAGTGATTTTCACAAAGAAACTTGTAGTTGAGGACTATGTGTGTAAGTGGTTCAAGACAGCCATGTGGAAGAGGAACTACACAGAGGGTGTTGCTCCCACCAGAGGTAAGCCATTCTGGCCAAAGACTCAGGAACCTGATATTGTAGCTCCTCCTGAGCCTGCCCAACCAGGAAGAAACAAGATCACTAAGGCCGACAAAACAAGGAAGAGAGGTGCCAATGAATCTCCAACCAAAAAGCAGCCAAAAGTAAAGAAAAAGATCATGCATTGTGGCATTTGTGGTTGTGATGAGCACAACTGCAGGTTCCATAAGAAGAAAGATAAAAACAAAGAGGTTTGTTTCTTGAGCACAATTGTGGTGTTATCTATTTTTACTATCTTTCTAGCTTGCTTATTCTCTGAATGTGTATTTTATAGGCTCCTCAAGGCAGTGTAAATGGTGAGTCTTCTCAAGGGATCACTCAGGCTTGTGAGTCTTCTCAAGGGATCACTCAGGCTTCATAGTCTCTCTCTTTTAGTAGTCATTAGCTTGTACTAAGCCTGTCTCATGGCATGATGTAAACTGCCAATCTTTTGTACTTTGTTTTAAGTAAACCTATGTGTTTGTTTCTTCTCTTTTGGTAACCGTATGGTTAAACATGTATTCACATTGTGTACTTTGTTTTAAGTAAACCTATGTGTTTGTTTCTTCTCTTTTATGCTCTGTTTTATGAGTTTGTTTCTCCTCTTTTGTTTCACCTTCTCATTCATGTTCTTAAATCCAATAATTAAAATCAACAAACTGAAATGCCAGATGTTTACTCAAGAACAAACATACACCGAATACACATACAAAGAAATGTTCCACAATATTCAACCCAATAGCTTACTCAATCCGATCATGACCATGCATCCAATGTAGAAGAATCATCATTTTTTCGTATTGCATGATGACTCTAGCAAGACATCTTCAACCCTATCGAATATCTCTTTCTCAATCTTCACAAGCACCTTCTCAAACACCATTTGTTCAAACTCCTCTCTCTCTTTTGAAATCTCTTTAAGCTCCTTCTCAAGTTGCACATTTTTCACTTGCAGGGACTCAATCTCATCTAACAAAGCCGCATCTACCCACTTGAATACATGGTTATCATTGATAAGCTACAAAGTCATTCAACAATTAAAATCAGTCAAGATAACTTCAAAATCAGTGAAGATAACTTTGATTCTTAATTTAAAGCCATGAAAGTGTTTGACAAACCTTATGAGATACGGCATAAGAACATCGGTAGTATCTTCTGTAAAGATTTTGGTCGGATTTAGAGATTAAGGCTTCAATCGAGCTTCCACATGAACATCTCTTAGGAACTCCAACTACTCTTCCCCTCGAACGACCACAAGACATTGACGACGACGACCCAGAATTACTCATTCCTATCACTTCTCTTCACGATTTTAAGAAACTGATTTCACGGAATTGAACAATTTCACGATTTAGGGTTCTAAATAGATCCATTTCACGATTTGGGATTTATTACCGTTGGAGCATGTCGGGTCGGGTTACGGATATGGGTTTATACGAGTCGGATTCTAATTGGGTTAAAATTTGGTTTATTCGGTTAGGTGTTGTATAACCGATCTGGTATACGGAAAACCAACACGGTATTATATTTTTGTGTATTTGGGTGTGAAACTTTCGATCTGTGTGGATATAGGTATAAAACTTTTATTTGGTGTGGAATTAGATAGAAGTCATAGTTTGGTGGATATATACTTAGATATGATAGTTCTCGTGGGGAAATAGATCGTTTTCCCCATATTTTATAAGAAAATTAGATTTGTGACAGATTTTATAAGGGGTATTGGATTTATGGGAGTTCTATAATTGTCCAAAAAAAAAACAAGACACGAATTTGATATGATGTCTCTTCCTCTTCCTTTCTCTTCTCACTGACACATTTTAATTTTTTTTTCTCTCTCTTCACATTACAAAAAACGGTAATCGAAGAAATTCGGAACAAATTCTAGGGCTTTCCATTTCCGGTAAAGTTCGTCACTTTCTCCACTGAAATTAAAAATCTCAACTTTGAATCGCTTCTTCTCCTTCTTCTCTCTAGTGGGTTCGGCGAATTTGAACTCCAATGCTTATTTTTTCTGTGAATCTGTTTTGCCCTTTTGTTACATAATGCGAAAAATCACTTCTTTGAGCTCGATTCTGCATTTTCTTACATTTGTCAAATCTTTTGTTGCAGTGAGATTATGGAAGAGGAGGTAGATTCCTCTTTACCGGCGACGAAGACCACATCGGAATCTTCCTCTGAAGTCTGTCCTACCGAAGACGCCATTAGAGCTCTCTTAGAAAACTTAGTCGACCCTTTGCTTCCATTAAAACCCTCTCCAGATGATGCTCCTTCGAAGGATGTTCGTGAATCTGTGGCTAAACAGGTGAATCTCTAACCATTCCTCAATCTCTTGGTCTAATTAGCTCTGATTAAGACAACAATACTTTAAAATTTCTGTTTTTGGTGTTTGATTTCAGGTTCATGCTGTTGTGTTGTTGTACAATTACTACCACAAAAAAGAGAATTCACATCTGGAGAATTTGTCTTTTGAGTCATTTCGTAGCTTGGCTACAGTTATGAGACCTGCACTGATGCAGCATTTCAAGGAAACTAGTGGAGATGGTGCTGCTTCAGAACAACAACAAACTTCGTTACTAGAGAAGGTTATTGTGGATGCATGTAGCTTATCTACGAGTTTAGATGCTTCTTCAGATATGTCTACTTTGAAGAACGTTGCAGTTCTTTTAGTTGATTCAAAGAAGACTACTTGTTATCTTCAAAACAGTACAATCACACAAGGTGTTTGGTCATTACTTGAGAAGGCGGCTCAAGATCAGAATGAAGAGGTTATCTTTCAAAAGGTTGCATTTGCAGCGATTAAGGAAGCTATTGGTTAGTTAAGAATGACGAATCGTATGAGCTTTTAAGTAGTGTTCTTGCTAGAAGTTGGTTAATTAACAGAATTTGAGTCTTTTTATAGGTATTGCGATCTTGGAGAGGCATTTAGTATATTCGTTGAGTGAAGATAAGAGCTGAAATTGCTGCTTAAGGAAAATGGTTTTAGAGAAAGTAACTTAGAAATTGCAGGCTAAAAAAGATGCTGGTCCACTTAGTATTCCCAGAGTTAAAAAGAAAGTTACTCCGAAGACACATAGTCGTAACTTGAGAGGAAGGGTAATTACTGGTACAAAGGAATCCTTGGAGACGGTATTCGCACTGAAAGCTAAGAATGCGGATAACGAAATGAGCCCTTGTAAGGGAATTTATTCGAATGGAGAGAATAGTGGTTTTGAGGTATAAAATCTGAAATCTTACTTATATATCCTCAATTCTTCTATCTTCAGTTATACTTTACTATCACTATTGTGTAAATGCAGGTTGTGTCTGACTCAAATGATCGCAGAGAAAGAGTTATTAAGAAGGGGAGTGAAACCTAAACCTCGAGGAGCTACAGACCACTCTTCTTTCTAGTGCAACATCGCTATACGAAACTGCATTGAAACACATTTTGAATATCCCCAAGTAGTACTTTTTGTCTAATTTCTTCCATCTCTGTTCATATGATTTTTAAAAATGACTATTTTGTGTACAAGTAATGCTTTTTTTCCCCTAATTATTTGTTTTATCGTACTCACTGTCATATTTATTTATTGTTAATGAATGACCACCAAAAGTCTTGATATGCCTTATTGCCTATATTATTATTATTTTATAGAAGCACGACTTTGAGATTAGCATAGACTTTGAGATTGAAAGGAGCCTAGCTTTGACATCTCAGATCCAAACTTTTCTTCTTCTTCTTCTTCTTGGTCTTCTTCTTTTGAGTTGAGAGAGAGATATATACTTAGGTCCAACGATCTTCTTCCCAATCTTGTTGTATACGGCCATGGAATCTAACGCAGTATCACTGCCATGGATCCACAGGCATTCGATGGTGCCTTGGAATTCTATGGAGAAAGGTGATTGTTGTGGACGCTTTGAATCTATCACTGATGGTTACTACTGCGAAAGATGTAGTTTTTTCGTCCACAAGATATGTAGCGAGTCCTCTGAATCTATCGAACATCCATCTTACCATGACCACACTCTTCAGCTTCAAAGTGGTTCAAATCCATATCTTAGGTGCGATTTATGTGGAAGAGGAAGCGGGAAGCTATTCTATCGTTGCGAGATATGTAACTTCCACATTGATCTGTACTGTGCCAGGTTTCCACCACTAGAGATTATCGATATTTCCGAGAAGCATGGCCACAAGCTCACCCTTTTCAAGGAGCGGGAAGAGTTCAACTGTGATGCTAAATGTGGGGAGAATGTTGACGGGTTTCCTTACGAATGTGATGAATGTGATCTAGCCTTCCATGTGAATTGCGTATGGCACCCTGTGGAACACCCGTTACAGGTAAACCACTCCTTACACCTTCTATGATTGATGAGAAACGGTCTTACCTCTTTGCTATATATGGTTTTAATTATGTTTGATAAACAATATGTAATCACTGAACTGTTGATTTTTATAATGATATTTACATTCTTAGCGAAGAAAAGAAAAAAAGGCTTGGACATTACATATCTAACTTCTCTTCTTTTTTCAGTATACGACGATAGATGCTGGTGAGAGAGTGTCACTTCCATGGATGCACAAGCATTTTATGATGCCTTGGAATGATTTGAGGAAAGGTGATTGTTGTGGACGTTTCGAAGATAACAACAACGGTTACTTCTGCAAAATCTGTGATTTTTTCGTCCACAAGAAATGTGGCGGCGACGAGGCCCCAGAATCTATACAACACCCTTCTCACTCCGTTCACCCTCTTTGGCTTCGAAGAAATCCAGATAATAATTATTGTCGTTTATGTGGGAAGAGCATTGTGGATCTATTCTATCGTTGTCAAATATGCAACTTCGATGTGGATCTACACTGTGCCAAGTACCCACCACCGGAGGTTATTGACATTTCCAAGACACATCACCACAAGCTCACTCTTCTAAATCCGAGGGTCGAGTTCGAGTGCGATGCTAAATGTGAGAAGATGGGCTACGGGTTTCCTTACGAATGTCATGAATGTGGTTTACGTTTCCATGTGGATTGCGTATGGCAACCACCGGAGGTTAAACACCCGTTAGAGGTAAACCACTCTCACCATCCCTGGCATCCTCTTAAGCTTCTCATGGGTCAATTGCCAAGTTATTCTGATGGAAATTGTCGACTTTGTGAAAGAAAGATTGATGATAGATTATATTATCATTGTTCTTCTTGCAACTTCACCTTGGATATGCGTTGTGTTTTAAAGCCCCCACCTCAATCTCTTCTGGATTTGAAAGCTCATGATCACCAACTCAACCTTCTCCCAAGACTCGATTCTTTTACATGTAATGCTTGCGGCCTGAAGGGAGATCGAAGCCCTTACGCATGTTTTCAATGTGGTTTCATGATTCATCAAGACTGCCTTAAACTTCCACGCATCATAAACATCAATCGGCATGATCACCGTATTTCTCGCACTTCTGTTCTTGGTGTTGTGAATTCGGTATGTGGAGTTTGTCGCAAGAAGGTGGATTGGACTTGTGGAGGTTATTCGTGCCAGAAGTGTCCTGGCTATGTCGTTCATTCCAAATGTGCTACAAGAGATGATGTTTGGAACGGTAAAGAACTCGAAGGAGTACCTGAAGAAGTAGAAGATATAAAGCCATATGTGGTGATAGATGAAAATACAATACAACACTTTAGCCACAAAGATCATTACCTTAGAATCCACATTCATAGTGTTTTGTATGAGGAGAAGAAGCGGTGCAACGCATGCAACTATCCCATCTATCTCCAGTCCTTTTATAGCTGTACCGATTGTGGCTTCGTTCTCCACCAAAGATGCGCTGAGGTTCCTAAAAGGAAATGGCATGTGTTACACAATGAACGACTTACATTAGTTACAAACCAGGCCGATTACTTTTTGTGTGGTGGTTGTGGTGGAATTTCCAATGGTTTCGTGTACAAGGATGGGAGAAGGACATTAGATCTCCGGTGCAGTTCAATTTCTGAACCATTTGTCCATTCTAGTCATCCTCATCATGCTTTATATTACATTCCACGAAACGAAGGAGAAATCTGCAATGGTTGCGACCGCAGGGTAGGTCATGCGCTCAGGTGTATTGAAGATGGTTGTGAATTTGTCTTATGCTTTGGATGTGCCACTTTACCAGAAATGGTAAAGCATAGAGTTCACGATCATCATCTCTCACTATGTTATGGTGGGGAAGAGGCAAGTGGTAAATATTGGTGTGACATTTGTGAGAAAGAAACCAATCCGAAAACATGGTTCTACACGTGTAAAGATCACCAGGCTAGTTTGCATACAAAGTGTGTGCTCGGAGACTTGGCAGGGCTCATGCTAAGAAGCACAATATATTGGAGGAGGCAATCGTATGATGTGGTGCTCAATAATAGTGTAACTCGTCCATTTTGCAGGAATTGTAGGTCACATTGCATGTACCCTATCATCTTGAAGAAGCATGGAACCTCAAATACATATTTTTGTTCGTTCAAATGCGTCGTTTCATGGTATGCGTAGCGAGCGAACTGAAGAAAGATCATTTAAACCTCTTTTATTATCATAACGTTTGTGAAGCCAAGATATTCGTTTGGATCTCTTTTATTATCATTTTACAAGTTTTATTTCCATTGTGAGTTGATTTCCTTGATTTATTATTGAAATAATGTAAGAATGTTGCAAACTTGTTTGGATATGAAGTAATATTTTCAGTTTTCAGCCTTTCGTTTTCTTTTAAGTCTTCTTAAAAAATTGAGTCCAACGATGACGAAGTATGATATGTAATTTCTTAATTTTGGAAAGTCGTGTAAAAGATATACAACTCATATGAACAGAGAGTACTATGACACTCCACTGAACAAGAAAGCAAACTACTTAAGTTTCTTTTCCACTGAAACTTTCATCTATAAGAAAAATTAACAAGATTATAACATCTTATCTTCGTACCAGAAAGCCTAATATTCACCTAAACCTATAATTTTTACTCTATTAAATCAATAGCATCACCTGCGAAATCAAGAGCCAAGAAAAGGATTCCATTGCGCCTGAAACACCAAAGACTAATATTATCATCATCTTGTTGAAAGTTAAACTTGATTTTGCTACTCCAAGCAAACTCCTCATCTTGATAAAATCTTCGCGCTTAAGTGGCTTGGTGAAAATATCAGCAACTTGATCATTCGTCTTCACATACTCCAATTGCACTTCCTTCTTGGTGACACACTCTCTGATGTAGTGATAGCGCGTGTCAATGTGCTTACTTCGATCATGGAAGACTGGGTTCTTTGCCAAAGCAATTGCTGACTTGTTATCCACAAAAATCTTCGTTGGCTCTTCTTGTGCCAAGCTCAACTCCTTTAAGAGATTTCGTAACCAAATGGCATGACAAACACAAGAAGTGGCTGCTACGTACTCTGCTTCGCAAGTAGAAAGCGTTACAATCGGCTGCTTCTTTGACATCCATGTGAAAGCTGTATCTCCAACATAGAACACGAAGCCACTTGTGCTTTTTCGATCATCAACGTCGCCACCCCAATCGCTATCGCTATATCCAACAAGCTTGTAATCGTTAGAGCTAGAGTAATATAAACCAAAGTCTATAGTACCTTTGATATAGCGAAGGATCCTCTTAGCCGCCTTGAAATGAGTTGTTGTTGGATGCTCCATGTAGCGACTAACAACTCCGACTGCATATAAGATGTCAGGCCTAGTGCACGTTAAGTAGTGTAGACTTCCTACCAAACTCTTAAAGAGTGTTGGATCCACCATTTCTCCCTCTTCATGCTTTGATAACTTGGCTCCACATTCCATTGGTGTACTAACTGGGTTTGAGTCATCCATCTTGAACTTCTTAAGTACCTCCTTAGCATAGCCTTCTTGAGTAATGAAGATTCCATTATCTTCTTGCTTAACTTCAATCCCAAGGTAGTAAGACATCAATCCAATGTCCGTCATCTCGAATTCTTTCGTCATCTCCATCTTGAACTCCTCGAACATTCTTGGATTACTACCGGTGAATATCAAGTCATCTACATATAAGCATGCGATCAATATATCTTCATTTTAAATTTTGATATAGAGTGCATACTCATATGGACACTTGATGAAGTCTTTTTCCTTGAAATACTTATCAATCCGAGTATTCCAAGCTCTTGGGGCTTGTTTTAAGCCATAAAGTGCCTTCTTCAACCTTAGGACCTTGTCTTCTTCACCCTTGACTATGTAGCCTTGTGGTTGCTCAATGTAAACTTCTTCTTCAAGATCTCCATTTAAAAAGGCTGATTTGACATCCATTTGATGTATCTTCCAATTGTTTTGAGCCGCCAATGAAAGGATTAGTCGAACAGTTTCTAAACGAGCCACAGGAGCGAATACCTCATCATAGTCGATTCCGGCTCTTTGACTATAGCCTTTTGCCACCAATCTTGCCTTGTGTCTTTCAACTTCTCCTTTAGAATTCTTCTTTGCTTTGTACACCCACTTCACACCGATCGCCTTGTGCCCATTTGGAAGTGATGCTAACTCCCAAGTATCATTCTTTTGTATCGCCTTGATTTCTTCATCCATTGCATTTCGCCATGTCTTCTCTTCCATAGCTTCTTGGAAGTTCATGGGCTCACAATCCGTAAATAGGCAAAACAAGGTAAGATTGTCTTGGTTTTCGGTTACCTCATAAAGCTCTTGTATACTCCTAAAACGTGGACTCCTTTCACTTGAGCTTTGATCTCCTTGAGAACTAGGTGTTGGTGAAGTTGGTGGTGTAATGGGCTCTTCTCTTGGTTGCTCCAAGTCTTCTTCTTCAAAATGTGGAAAGAAGTTATAATCTTCACTATTTGATCTCCAATCCCATTCTCCTTCTTCATCAAAGATGACATTTCTGCTTGTGATTGTCTTCTTTGTGTTAGGATCGTAGAGCTTGTAGCCTTTGGAGTTGGCGTCATAACCAATGAAGATGTACTTCTTGCTTTTATCATCTAGTTTGCTCCGCTTCTCGTCCGGTACATGAGCATGAGCAATGCTTCCAAAGACTCTTAGATGAGAAACACTGGGCTTTCTTCCACTCCAAGCTTCTTGTGGTGTTTTCCCCCAAACACTTCTTGTCGGAGATCGATTTGAAATATAAACCGCACACGCAACTGCTTCTGCCCAAAACTCCTTTGGTAGTTTCTTACTTTTTAGCATGCTTCTCGCCATCTCAAGGATTGTTCTGTTCTTCCTTTCTGCTACTCCGTTTTGTTGAGGGGATCTGGGCACCGTTAATTGTCTTCGAATGCCATTATCTTCACAATACTTCAAAAATTCTTTGGACGTGAACTCTCCTCCACGGTCAGATCTCATGGCTTTGATCACAAGGCCACTTTCCTTCTCGACATGGGCTTTAAACTTTTTAAAGTTTTCAAAAACTTCTGATTTCTCCTTTAAAAAGTAAACCCATGTTTTTCTTGAAAAATCATCAATAAAGAGAAGGAAATAGTTATTTTTACCGAGTGATCTTGGCTTGATCGGACCACACACGTCCGTGTGTATGAGTTCCAGCGGCTTTCGAGCTCTTGTACTTGACTCCTTTGGAAAACCCATTTTGAATTGTTTTCCAAGTAAACACCCTTCACACACTTGATTTGGATGGTTGATGCAAGGCAAACCTCTCACCATTTCCTTCTTTGAAAGAAGCTCTAATCCTCCAAAGTTGAGATGCCCGAATCGAAGATGCCAAAACCATGAATCCTCTTTGTAGCACATCTTGAGACATTGCGCGATGTCACTTTGAATGTTAAGTATAAACATTCGGTTTCTTGACATCGGTACCTTAGTAATGAGATTGCTTCCTTGGTCTCTTATAGAAAGGTGATTATCTTTTAAGCGAATATCATAACCTTTCTCTAAGAGTTGTCCAAGGCTCAAGATGTTAGTCTTCATGCTTGGAATATAGTAGACGTTGGATATAAATTGGTGATCTCCATTCTTCAATCGGATGAGAATATTTCCTTTACCTTTCACCTCCATCTTCGATTCATCTCCTAAAGCCACGTTTCCTTTCACCGATTCATCAAACTCCACGAACATGCTTCTTTGCCCGCACATGTGATTGCTTGCACCACTATCAAGGAACCACTTGTGGTTTTCTTCCTTTCCATCATTCTTGCACGCCATCAACAACATATCTCCTTCGCCGCTTCTTTCTTCAACATAGTTCGCCTTCTCTTCAACTCTTTTGTTGTGAGGAGCTTTACATTCGAAAGCATAATGACCAAACTTCCCACAATTATAGCATTTAACATTTGACTTGTCGTACCTTGGTCTTGGATTTCCTCTCCCACGACCTCTTGAAGAACTTTCTCCTCTTTGGTTGGTATTGTCTTCATATGGTCTCCAACCTCGTCCATTTCCATATCCGCGACCTCGTCCTCGGAATTGGCCACCACCACGTCTTTGTTGGCTTCGACCACTTTCTTCTTTAGTTTCATCAATCCGCATCTTGAGTACTTGGTCTGCGATATCTTCTTTTTTCTTCTTCTTTTCTTCATACGCTTGTAGGGATCCAAGAAGTTGCTCCATTGTCATATCCTCCAAATCCTTTGTTTCTTCGATCACGGTGACTATATGCTCAAATTTTGGATCCAACGATCTAAGAACCTTCTCCATGATTCTTACTTCGTCTAACTTCTCTCCATTTCTTTTAAGGTTATTAGTAACCGTTAAAACCCTTGAAAAATAATCGGAGACGAGTTCACCTTCCTTCATTTGCAACGCTTCAAATTCTCCTCTTAGAGTTTGAAGACGTACCTTCTTGACTTGTTCCGCACCCTTGTAAGAGGTTCGAAGTTTTTCCCATGCTTCTTTGGCCGACTTTGCTCCCGCGACCTTCTCGAACGTGTCTTCATCTAATCCTTGATAGATTAGACAGAGAGCTTTCTTGTCTCTCTTCCTTGAGTCTCTCAAACTATCCTTTTGAGTTTGAGATACACTAGCTTCGTTCTCCGGTTCATCGTAGCCTTTAACGACTATCTCCCACACGTCATGTGCTCCTAGAATCGCCGTCATCCTTAGACTCCAATTATCGTAGTTGCTCTTTGTAAGCATCGGAACTTGGAAGGGAATGCCGCTACTCGCCATCTTTAGGAACCTAACGCTCTGATACCACTTTGTTGGAAATAAAAGTTTTAAAGAGATGGAGAATGTATTTGAGAAATTTGGAGAGAATAGAAATTTTAAGAAGTAGAAGATTTTATTACTTAGAGATTTTTGTTGGAACAACTTGATTACAAATGAAAGGGGAAGGAGGTATTTATAGCCTCCAAGGTACAAAATATCTAGATTATTATAGTCCTAAATCTAGAGAGTTCTAACATTATTTTATTTAGATATTTTAGCTCCTACACCGATGATCTTTCCATCGTTATTGACATCGTTGTCTCCAAGGATTCTTGATTCGTCCCAGTTGGATAAATCTTTGCTTATTAAGCTAACAAAAGGGATCGAGAGACGGTTTTGAAGTGGATGGGAATCGTTTAGGTCAAGGGCTTTCTCTGTGATTAGCTTTGGATCATCGTAATCGAGTATCTTCATGTTTTTCATTACACGGAGGATCCATTTCGGTGGAGTCTTGATGTTTTTGGTGTATTCGAACGGATCTTTTTCTTCGATCGAAGATTCTCCGCATGTTCTCTTCTTCTCTTTGTTCTGGAGTCTTCCTATACTTCTTCTTCTTGCGTGGATCATTCAGTGACGTGTTCAAGAATCTCATCTCTTCTTTAAAGTCCGGTGACTGAAACAGAGTATAGAGAGAGAAGAGAGAGAGAAACTATGTTCTCGATTAATATAGACGAGGGAGAAAATTCACAAAAGATTCTCTCTTGAATCTTGAAAATCGTCTAAGAAATTTGGTTTTTAAGTGTTGATAGAATCTCAGTGTGTTAAGGATGATTTTCCCGCTAAAAGTAATCTCCAACGGAAACTCTAGTTGAGGAGTGAGAGAGTTAAATGGATAACTGTGTGGCACCAATCAGTTTCCTCCATTAAGAATCTACCTCAAGATTATTTTCTTCTTTTTACTAAACTAGACTATATAAGAAGTAATGATGAGTTAATCACTTTCTGATGTTTATAACAACACATGAGACCGAGGAACTACTACTAGAGATGGTTTTACTAAGCAGGACATGAGACCTAACAGTTAGTACTACAGATGGTTTTACACTTTTACCAAGCTGGACAACATAGAAACCGTTATAAGAAACACAGACCTACCAATCTTTTGTTTGTTTGTTTGTTTGTTTTTTTTTGGGAATTAAAGGTGCAAGTTCGACTTTACAAGAAGTTCCTATTGATAAACTACTACTTTGTGTTCTTGGAAAGAAGAATCCAGATTATAAAAAAAGAGAACATCTTTTGTTTCTAACCTAGTGACCGATATGAGAAAGTTTTAGCCTCAGAAATTCGCCTGACGCTGCGCGAATTCTGATAAAAATCTCAAAATTGAATGCTTAGGGCTTTTGTCGTTGCCAAACCCTTTGTCCAAAGTCTCCAGAACTCCCTTCATGATTCGCGTATACAGCCTCTCCATCTGCGGGATGCCGTAGTTTTCGGTACGCTCCATGAGTATTCCCTTTACAGATTCTATTCCGCTCAAAATTTCTTCGTCTGACTTAGCCGAATCTCGGGAACATTCACCACTCATTTCTTCTTCCTCCTTTCTTGGCGGCTCGGTTTGCTCTTCTTTATCACCACCATCTGCTGAAGAAGGAGCTGGTGAGTTTGAGTTGGCTGCTTCCGGAGATGTCATTTCTTGGCCTGATTCTTGGTTTTGACGTTTGTCTGCAGCTGAATCTGTTAACACACAAAGCAAGTATTTAGAACACGAGATCGCAATATAGGTGGTTGCGGTGGCCATTACCTGTACAGACAGCATCAGCAGTTTTCTTGGGCTTTTTAAGACCTTCATGAGCTCGATCTAAATTTATCTCTGGCTGCACATTTCGGAGTCGAGCACTGGCTCTAGTAAGAATTCCCATCTGTACCACGGAAGCTAAACCAAGGATAGATCCACTCAGATCATCTGGTATCTGTGAAGGACCACCTTCAGCTGCGATCTTATCGCAGTATGTTAGCAGTGCTGGATCCATCTGCGACAGCATCCCGTGCACCTGAAACATAAAGGTTATTACGGCTTCAGAGAAAAGCTTTGAGGTGGGGTATAATAGGCTTGCAACAATTTTTTACTGAAAATTATATATGCAGTCAAAGAGACAAGCGAACTTACTACATCTCGAAGCTCATAGGCTCTACTGACAATTCTTGCTCCAGCGTAATCATCACCATTGTAAGCCTGGAAGAGATGGCCCATCAGGTTTGTCATTTAAGCCTGAAATGACTGAGAGAGCAGCTTCAATCAAATGGTCACAGAATGAAGACCTGTCTTCGCTTGATGGTATGTCCACAGTATAGCTGAAAGCAAAGGTACACGATCTAAGAAACTGAGTATAAACTACATGTGTGAGGGCTATTACATGAACAACCAAAAGAATGAAAAAACTCCATAACAAGCGTTTAGGAGAGAGTATGTTAAGTTGGCATATGATACCAATAAAAAGGCAATGCCAATTCTCACAAATTTGCCTGGCCTTCCATGTAATTTGTCAAATATAGTATATAAGTTCATAACTTTATCTGATCATTAATTGCCCAGTGTTAAGGAAACTTAAAACGATCAATATCAGACAAACCAAAAACATCAACTTGGACACCATACGTAAGCATCAATAGCTTCATATTATATTGAGAACCTAGTGAAAAAAAAATTGGCTCAATAACAAAAAAAAATCACCTACCAGCTTCTGTGGAAAACAAAAGAAAAACTAATAATAAAGCTATAGTGTGGTAGTGTATAAAGTGATTACAAGTAGAGCATAAACTTACACAGATCGATTGTCGAATACTGACTGCTCTTCCATGTCAGATAATTCACCATAAGATGTAGCAAGTAATAATATGGGCAGATTTGATGGCAATTCTTCTAACAAAGTCAGAAATACAGCTCTGAGCTGTTCATGCGCCTGCAGTCATCAGTATCAAGATCATTAGACTGGCAACTTAAAACTCAAGACAGTTGCTGCTACAACCAACACGACGACCTACTACATTATATTAAGCAATAATGCAAACATGATCGCCCAAAGTAACTGCATCAAAATGAATTTGAAAAGAAACACACTTACATTTTCCCACCAATTATTAAACATCGGTATGTAAAGTATCGAAGGTGTTGTTCTTCTAGCTTCACTAAATATATGTACTAACGCCTCCTCCGGGGTCTTTGCACCAGGATCCGAAAGAAGAGATGGAAGTCCCAGAGAATGAATAGGAAATTTTTCTAGCTCATGTAAAATAGCAGGCCCAAGATGATCCTGTTAGGCTAACAAGTAAGTGAATTCAGTTCATAATAAAAAAGCCTTCTGACAAAATCACAAGAAACGACAAGCAATTACCAGTCCAGCTCCTTCACCACCAAGCAGCAGAAGTCAAGGACGATAAACGAGAGGGATTGCGGATCCAAATGAAAGCATTGACAGCTTGGTTAACTCCGATGACATGGTTGACGAGGGAAAAATATCTGATATTAAACTCATGGATTCCAGGAGGTGTCGATGTAAACATGGCAGTACAACTGGAGAGAGTGGTCTGGACTGCACAACAGACCCTCTATGGGCAGCAGGAGTAATAGCTGACATTGCCTCTACAAAGTGGCTCTTCTCAACCTTAACTGACCCAACATCTATGGCAAATTTATCATCACTGGTATAAACTTGTGGATATTTCTCGCGAAAAGCACGAATGGCAGCTTCCGTGCACAAAGCTTTTAGATCAGCACCACAATACCAATATTTCAGCTCGTGCTTCACAGCCTGGTAAAGAAAAATTGAACTCCCGATCAAATCTGCCGGGACGGCATAATGCTCCATCTATTGCATCTACCCTGTTTGTTGCTCCAATGAGAACAACTTGACCGCGAGAATCAAGGCCATCCATCAGTGCCAGCAAAGTTGAAACAATAGAATTATCTATACTAACATCATATTACCAAAAACGGTAATCGGAGAAATTCGGAACAAATTCTAGTGTTTTCCATTTCCAGTAAAGTTCGTCACTTTCTCCATCGAAAATAACAATCTCAACTTTGATCGATTCTTCTCCTTCTCCTCTCCAGTGGGTTCGGCGAATTTTAACTCCGATGCTTAATTTTTCTCTGAATCTGTTTTGCCCTTTTGTTACATAATGCGAAAAATCACTTCTTTGAGGTCGATTCTGCAAAATGCATTTCTGATTTTTTTCTTTCATTTGCATTTTCTCCGGTGGGTACAGCGAATCGTTATGGAGGAGGAAGATTTCTCATTACCGGCGACGAAGATCACATCGGAATCTTCCTCTTAAGTCTGTCCGACCGAAGACGCCATTAGAGCTCTCTTAGAAAACTTAGTCGACCCTTTGCTTCCATTAAAACCCTCTCCAAGTGATGCTCCTTCGAAGGATGTTCGTGAATCTGTAGCTAAACAGGTAATTAGACTTCAAAAATCTCCAATTAGTATTCTAATTAGCTCTAAACAAGACAACAATTGTGAGACCTGCACTGATGCAGCATTTCAAGAAAACAGTAGTTGTTTAGTGACTACTTTTTGTGAAAATTTGTGACTCATTTGTGACTGATCAGGACCCTTCTGCGACTACTCCAAAAACAGTATGAAATCAGTTGCAAATTTGTGACCAAACACTATCGTCGGAAAAGAGTATGTAATGAGCGATTGGTTTGAGACTCCTTTTACATTAGTCACACATTAGAGACCGCAACTCAAAATTCCAATGACAGATTTGTGACTAAATAGCTTCTACATTTTGAGTCACAGTTTTGCCACTGTTTGATTTTGATCACAAGGATATTGCGATCTTGGAGAGGCATTTAGGATATTCGTTGAGCGAAGATAAGAGTGCGGCTCGGTTTTACATAATGAAGTCCACTTCACCAGACAGTTTTCGTGGAGAAATCGTTATTGAAGACGCACTTAATTTGTAAGTGTATTTTGGCAAATTGGTTTATATTGAAAGATTTGACTCATAAATTTGGCAAGATGGTATTTTCTGCTCTGATTCTTGAACTTGCTTTACTTCATATCAGTTGCATGATTTGGATATTTCTTTCATGATTTACATTGTTTATTTGAGAAGAGCTCCTCTGAATGGTTGTTAGGAGGGGATCCGGGATGGATGGATTCTGACCCGAGAAGAATAAGGAACATTGGATCAGGTGCTTCTAGAAGAGGGTGACTCATGAAGACACGTCAAAAGCATCCAGCTGGTGCAAGAGTGGCAATAACAACCTTGAGCCGTATCTCTCTATAAAGGAGTAGTCTTTGTCTTTTGTTTTAGCGATCAGAGAGCTGATCAATTTGGATGTTAGTGTGAGGAGGAGAGCTAGGCTCTTTTGATTCTCAGGTTTAGCTTAGGGTTTATCTTTTGGGTTTTGCATTTCTTTAAAGTTTGTTCCTTTAGTTGTATTTGGGATCTTTTGGTTAAGAAATAAAGAGGGTTTCTATTGATTCAAGAGTTTACAAGTTTATTCTTATCAATGGTCCACACTTTCATGTTCTTCCGTATGTCGAGCTCATAAAAGATTGGTTTTCCAGGTTTGTTTGCACCCTTTTACATCGGTTCTGACTCAGATCTTCTGAGTAATGCAGCAGTAATGTAAATTGATTATGTTATTACACGCGAGAAAGAAGTAGAAGCTGTATGCGATGATGTCGAAAGGAATGGAATGGAAAGGCAGATGCTACCACTGAGTCAGAAGTTTTCGACATTCCAGTAAGAGCTGACAATTGCAGGCTAAAAAAGATGCTGCTCCACTTAGTATTCCTTCGGAGTTCAAAAGAAAGTTACTCCGAAGATACATAGTCGTAACTTGAGAGGAAGGGCAATTACTGGTTCAAAGGAATCCTTGGAGACGACGGTATTCGCACTGAAAGCTAAGAATGCGGATAACAAAATGAGCCCTTGTAAGAGAACTTATTCGAATGGAGAGAAAAGTGGTTTTGAGGTATAAAATCTGAAATCTTACAATAACAAATTATATATCCTCAATTCTTCTATCTTCAATTGTACTTTACTATCACTATTGTGTAAATGCAGGTTGTGTCTGACTCAAATGATCACAGAGAAAGAGTTATTCAGAAGAGGAAAGCTATTGATGAACAACTTAATCGCAATCTTAACCATAATGCAGCTTCTGCTTCTGCTCACAACTCTAATCTAAACCTCGAGGAGCTACAGACCACTCTTCTTTCTAGTGCAACATCGCTATACGAAACTTCATTGAAATTTGTTCTTTGCAAACGAGATAAACTGGTAATAATAACTGTAGAATTTGATCAGAAGATACACTATTCAGTAAAAAACTGATTCAGCGACTAAGAGTCTCTCTTCTTCTTTGGCTGTGCAGGTTTTTCAGCATCGGAACATAGAAGACGAGATTGCTGAATGTGATAATCTCGCCAAGAAAATGAAAGGTAATGTATATACTTTCCGTTTCTGCCCACAGATTTGTTTTTACATGAATTTGAGACTTGCGAGTGATTCTTGTGGGTGCTACAGGTGATCTGCAGCTGCAACTTCAAACAGTACTTGAGTGTTCTAACGATGCACACCCGAGGAGTATCCTCGAAGAATCTCCTGCCAAGTCAGCAAGCCAAAGCAACAAGAGGTTGAAGCTCAGTGAACCTCTTCCTCCTTATTTGTGTCAGGTAAAGTTTATGATAATTTTGATCATTTCATGTTCAAAGGAAAAAGATTCATTGTCCCTTATTTTATTGCAGAAACTTGATGAGATCTGTATCGAGAATAACTGGGTGCTACCAAACTATCGCGTGTCTCCATCAGACGGTAATGCTTTGAGATCATATGTAGTTATTCTGTTCCTTTACAAACTCATAATTTTCATGTTGATGTTGTTGGAAAAGGTGGATTTAAGGCTGAAGTAAGAATAAAGGAGACTCGTTTCTCGTATACGTTCTGTGGAGAGGTAAAGTCTAATGCTGAAGGAGCTAGGGAATCCACGGCAGCTCGGTTGCTACCTAAGTTACTCAACAACATATAACATCCAACTTCTCATGATTGAGTCCAAACTAACTTCTAGCATGAGTAGAAAAGACGGTAGAAATCCAACTCCTGATTTTGTTTGTATTTTGAGCGTTTTGGAGGAAATGTACCAAAACAATTGCACGGTTTGTACGAATTCCATCCCTCTGTTTAGAACTTTGAGATCGAAGGTAGTAATGATGCAGTAAGTAACGTAGAGAAACCAGATTCATGTCAAAACCTCAATTTTGATAGATACACTTGCAAGAAATAAACAAAACCAATGTTTGAAAAATAAAAATAAAAAGGAAAGAAGTAAACAAACCAAAACCTCTAAAAAATTCACCTGAAATTAGATGCCTATGCAAAAACTACTACTATGTTCCATTGTTAGGAGAAAGAGCAGGAACAAGAGCAAAGGAGAGGACTCCGTGCCACCTGAAAGACCAAACACTGATGTAATCGTTCTCTTTCAATCCGTTTGCCTCAACAACGTTGTTCCAACCACATGTCAAAGTGTAGTTCCAGGTTCCTTTCTGCTCCCATCTCTTAAAATTCACACCATACTTTTCAGACCTTTGATCCACAAGAACCGCTCTAACTCCGGTCTTGTTATCATTGTCAATGTCTTCTTCAATGATTCTAGACTCATTAGGCGTCAAGATATCGTTATGGAATAGTAGATTGGATGGCATTGAGAGACGGCTTTGTCTATTGAATCACGTTGGATATTTGAGAAACCAAGTAAGAATACCTCTCTTTATTGCTTAAGAAAATCACTCAAAACTTAAGCTCTCAATCTCTCAAATCTCTTAAAGGTTTACCACAACTAGGTAACTCTTTTTATATAGAAAATATCTAGGTTAATTCCTAATCATAAAGGATAACTTACATATTTAGATAACTCCTAAATATGTCTGTTTTCCTAATCTCTTTAATGACCATAACTCGGTAGGATTATGATAGCTTATTCCTCAAGCTTTCTTCAAGCTTATCTCAACATTCTCCCCCTTAAGTTTAAAACCTTCATTTGACACATCTTGAATCTCAACAAGATCTCTCATCTCCTTGAACTTAATTCTTCCAAGCGCTTTAGTTAAAATATCATCCTTTTGCATATTTCCAGGAACGTGCTCAACCTCCACTTGTTCATTCTCAACACACTCTCTTATAAAGTGATACCTTCTGTGAATATGCTTGCTTCGTCCATAAAACACATGATTCTTTGTAAGAGCTATAGTGGACTTATTATCAATTCAGATTGTTACCTTTCATACGGTTTGTCAGTGACTTCTCCAAGTAGTTCTTGTAACCAAATTGCCTGCTTAGCTGCTTCAGTAGCTACCATAAACTCGGCTTCACGAGACAATAGAGCCACAGTCTCTTGTTTCTGTGAACACCACGTGATCAGACAATCATTGAGGTAGAAAATATGACAAGTCGTGCTTCTTCCATCATCCACATCCATATTGTGGCTGCTATACTGTATCCCACCAGTTTCGTCTCCTTACTCCTTTTAAACGTAAGACCATGTGAAAGAGTACCTTTCAGATACCTTAGTACTTGCTTTAAAGCAGCTCCATGAGAGTTTTTAGGCTCTTGCATGTATCTACTTAGCACACCAACACAATAAGAAAGATTAGGTCGCATATGTATCAAATAACGTAAGCAACCAATATTTCTTCTATACTCTTTCTCATCTATACTTTGTTTTTCTGGCGCTTTGGATAGTTTCACGCCTGAGTCCATTGGTATATGCACGGCATTACATCCATCTAAGCCTGCCTCCTCCAAGATCTTCTTTGCATATCTCTCTTGCTTCTTCATGTTGAGTCACTTCAATACCAAGGTAGTAACTTAACTTTCCAAGGTCACTCATCTCAAATCTTGTTGACATTCCCCTTTTGAACTCACATATAGCTTCAAGACTTGAACCCGTGGCGAGTAGATCATCTACATAAACAACAACAAGAAGAACATGTTCCTTTTCTTGTTTCCGGTATAAGGAGGATTCCTTTGAGCACTTCACAAACTTTAATTCTCCGAGAGCTGCATTAAGCTTTTCATTCCTTGCCCTAGGTGCTTGTCTTAAACCGTAAAGTGCTTTATTCAACTTATACACCTTGTTTTCACTACCTTTAGTCACAAATCCATCCGGTTGAGAAACGTAGACAACTTCTTTTAACTCTCCATGGATGAATGCGGTTTTTACATCCAAGTGATGTACTTCCCAACCGTTTGAAGCCGCTAAGACAATAATAAACCTCACCTGTCTATGCGAGCCACCGGATCAAACACTTCTTCAAAATCTACACCGTATCTTTGAACATAACCCTTTGCTACTAGTCTTGCTTTGTGCTTATTTAAGCTTCCATCAGAGTTACGTTTGATCTTAAACACCCACTTCAAATCGATTACTTTTGCACCAGCTGGGAGGTGAACCAAGTTCCAAGTATTATTTTTGACTATTGAGTGTATCTCTTCCTGGCACGCATCTCTCCATACCTTTTCCTCCTTCGCCTCATTATAATCTCATGGTTCCCCATTAACCATCAACAAAAGTCGTTCATGCTCAAATTCAACAAGTTGAACATAGTCTTCCAAGTAACTCGGTTTAACACTTTGTCTAGTTGACTTTCTTAGCTAAGGTTGACTTTGTTCTTCCTCCTCATCGTACTCTTCTTCAAGTGTTTCATCATCTTCCTCATTTCTATGATGATTTTCTCAAGCTTTTGTCACCTCTCTACTTTCCTCCTCCATGCCGTTATTGCCAAATTCTCCAAAAATAAGCTTTAACTTTCCCGGCTCATCCTCAACTTCCAAGTTTGGTTGATTCCACTTCCAACTCTTGCTTTCATCAAACACAACATCTCTACTCACTACAATCTTTTGACTTGTGAGATCAAATAGCCTATAAGCTTTTGATCCTGGCTCGGTTCCGAGGTGTACCAACGTCCTGGATCTATTATCTAACTTCCTAAGATATGGAGTTTCTGCTTTAGCGTATCCAATGCATCCAAATACGCGTAAGTGTCCAACGTTGGGCTTCTTGTTCTTCAATGCTTCATAAGGAGTTTATGAGACTAATACTCTTGTTGCTACCCGATAAATGAGATAAGTAGCATGTCTTACTGCTTTTCCCCAAAGATAGTTTGACACACTCATATATTTCATAATGCTTCTGGTCATCTCCATGAGCGTCTTATTTCTCCTCTCAACTACTCCATTTTGTTGTTGAGTATAGGGAGCCGTCAAATGTCTTTTGGTCCCATGTGTCTCACAAAAATCTTGAAACTCTTATGACATAAACTCACCGCCTTTATCCATTCAAAATGTCTTTATGGCAACACCCGTCTCTTGTTCAATCAAGACTTTAAACCTTTTAAACTTTTCAAAGGCTTATCCCTTCTCCTTTAAGAGAATCGACCACATGTACCGAGAGTGATCATCAATAAGCACGAAGATATATCTATTCTTTGCGGCAGTAGGTGGTGAGATGGGTCCACAGAGATCTCCATGCACAAGCTCAAGAATCTTCTCGGCACGATAAAAACTCGCTTGAGGGAAGCTCTGTCTTGCTTGCTTTCCAAGCAAACATGATGCACACGTCTCTCTTTCAATGCTAAATTTGGGTACTCCGAGGACAAGTTCTTTACTCACCATAGCTTTCATTGACTCAAATCATATGTGTCCTAGCCTTGCGTGCCACCTTGTAGAGTTGCTTTGTGTTATGAGCTGTAGACATTTGTTATCAAGTTTCTCCATGAGAACCTTGTTCAATCGGTTCTTTGATCTATTGGCTCTTGCGGTTAGATTTCCATTCTTTTCGTGCAGTGTGAGGTAGTTTTCTCGCATTCGAACATGGCATCCTGATTCAGTTGCTTGTCCTAAACTGATAACGTTGCTTCTCAACTCCGGTATAATGTAGACATCGGCTAAGATTTTTCTATCTCCACTTTTGGTCATGAAAAGTATAGACCCTTTTCCTTTTATGTCTATACGAGAATCATCTTTGAACCTTACCTTTCCTAATTGACTCATCGATGGACTTGAAGTAAGCACGGTTTCCCGTCATGTGATTACTTGCCCCATTATCCAAATACCAAACATTGTCTTCATTTGCACAAGTTTCAAAGTCCCTTGGTCTTATCTTCCTTTCATTGAGATAGACTACTTCACTAGTCTTCATACTCTTATCGTTAATGCACACCACTTCATGCATCATGAGTTCATCTGCTTCTTGAGTATCAGTATTCCCATTCTCCTGAGCTTCTTGTAGCTTAAGTAACCGATCCGGACCGCTTGAGGCATAGTGTCCGATTTTATCACACCGGAAGCATTCAACGTTTGATGCATCTCTTGTGTCATTGAAGCATCCACGACCTCTTCCTCTACCATAAAATCGACCTCCTCGGCCTTTTCCTCTGGAGTCACCACCGTAACTTCGATTACCATAGTCACCACCATAACTTCGATTATATTGAGGGGTTTGAGGTTCCATATTGGCATACATCAATTTATTTTGCTCTTCTTTGATCTCATCATCCTCAACGACACGCTCTTCATATGCTTTCATACGACGAATTATATCTTCGAAGCTTTTTTTATTGAGATCAAGCACTTGTTCAAGAGAAGCAACTATGTGTATGTACTTCTTTCGAGGGAGGCCCGACAAAAACTTCTTAACCAACTTAGGTTCTTCTATTTCTTCTCCTAAAGCCAACGATTTTGATGATATCTCAGATAAGTTACTCACAAAGTCATCGATTTGATCGGTGTCTCTCATCTTCGTCCGATCAAACTGAGCCATAAGAGTTTGTAACCTTGCTTCCCTGAATCTATCCACTCCTAGATGCCTTGCCTTAATAGCTTCCCATACTTTTGCCGTGTTTAGTTCTCCAACTTGAAGTTTGAGAGCTTCGGGTATTGATTGAAAGATTAGGGCTATGGCCATGTCGTTTTTATCACCATCGTTCTTCCCCGACTCTACGACCTCCCAAGCCTTGTGAACTTTAAGAAAAATCTTCATCCTCATGGACTACACCGTATAATTCGATGAATTTAGCATGGGACACTTCATGGTGGAGGATCCTCCTCCTTCCTTTGTCTTCTCCATAGTTGTCTCGCTACTCTCTTCCTTAGCCATAACTTTCTTACTTCGTACGATCTCGAACCTCGCTGATACCAATTATTGAATCACATTAGATATTTGAGAAACCAAGTTTAAAGAATACCTCTCTTTATTGCTTAAGAAAATCACTCAAAACTTAAGCTTTCAATCTCTCAAATCTCTTAAAAGTTTACCACACCTCGGTAACTTTTTTTATATGGAAAATATCTACGTTAATTCCTAATCATAAAGGATAACTTACATATTTCGATAACTCCTAAATATGTCTCTTTTCCTAATCTCTTTAATGACCATAACGACGCGGTAGGATTAGGATAGCTTATTCCTCAAGCTTTCTTCAAGCTTATCTCAATATTGTCCACGTTCAACATCAGTTTTGATTAGAGGCCTCTCGAATATGAGCCTTGCGCTGTAAGTTTTTCCGTTTAGGTTTTCCATCATCTCGAGAAGCGAATTCGGTGTCTCTTTGCCTTTCCATGTAAAAGAAGGAGCTTCAAGTTTTGGTTTCTCGGATTTATTAGTACTACTAGGGTTTCTCTCTTGCACGCCACGTCTCTTGCAGCTTCTTGTGCTCTGTGCTAGGATTTTTGTCTTGAAATCAGCTGCAATCTTGTAATCTCCGAGGAAGTTCATATAAGAAGGCCAATATTGAAGTAGGGGTTTTCCTCTAGGACCACGTTTCTTCAACCAAGGATTAATATTGAAGTAGGGGTTTTCCTCTAGGACCACGTTTCTTCTACGATATTAGATCATTTTTCTGGTTTTAGACCCTCAAGACTCTTAAAATTTAATATATTTAATTCTAAAAAAAATTAAAATACTTATGGGAGTGTCTACAATGCACATGCCCTAGCAAAATTTTGATAACTACCACAAAATTAAATGAAAATTTGAAAACTACACTTAATCTTACAGAAGTTGGAAAACTATACTTTTATTTATTGAAAAGTACGTAAATACTCTTATATTTATTTTAAATTATTATATGAATGTAAAATAATCAAATATCATTGAACTTAAAATGAAAATTAAAGTTCGTATTTAGTTTTAATTTTAAAAAAAATATTCTATTAATTAATCAATATATAAAAGCTAAAACTAAAATTATAAAATTATCACATTAGACTTATTTTACACAGTTGACTTATATTTTATTGGTTGATTTTTTACATTGTCGATTTATTTAACTGCTGACTTTTTTTTTAGCTTTGATGACTTAGTTTTCAGCCCTATTGACTTATTTTTAATTGTTGACTTATATTTCGTTTTGTCTTATTTCTTACCTTGTCGACTTATTGAACCATTGACTTATTTTTTTTACATCCGTCGACTTAATTTACAATTTCGTCGACTTATTTTCAACTGTTGACTTATAATTGTTTTTGCTTGATTTTTTACTCTATCGACTTATTTAACCATCGACTTATTTTTAATTTTTGTCGACTTAATTTTCTACTTCGTTGACTTATTATAAACAACCGACTTACATTTCATTTGCTTGACTTTTTATATTGTCGACTTATTTAAACTATTGACTTAATTTGTTGAGTTCGTCGACTTAAACTTGGTTATTCAGTGATTTATTTTAAAGAGTCGATTTATAGATTCGTTGGTTGATTTTTTACTTTGTTAACTTGTCTGGACCACTGACTTAATTTGTTATGTTCATCGATTTGATTACTTAATTTGCTATGTTCATCGATTTGATATTGGTTTATTTTATTTTTTGGATATATTTGATTACTTTATATAAACTATATCCAAATTACTAGCTTTAAAATTATAATTTAACATTGTATTTAATTTAAAAAAATTAATCATTTTATAAAAAACAAATATAATTAATTTGGAAAGATTAGTTATGGGTATAATTGTCATTTTACTATAAAAGAGAGTACTTTTCAAATGTTGAAAATTTTGGTATACATTGCCAATTTCTAACAAGTTTCAAGGTATATAAATATTGGTAGAATTATTAACATAATTGGTTAATTTTGGTCATTTGAACCCCATTATATATAAGTTTTACATTCATAATTGGTAATATATATAAAATGACCCCATTATATATAAATTTTATATTTATAATTCGTTTAATCATATGCTATTTAAAAAATATTATATAATGACCCCGATAAAACAAAATTTTTGATTCGCCACTAGTTATGGCTACTTGAAAAACAACTATTTTATGGACAAGTAGTGCTTTTTTTTTTGTGTGCTAATTATTTGTTTCATTGTAGTTAGGCTGTCATAGTTATTTATTGTTATTGAATGACCACCAAAAGTCTTTATATGCCTTCTTGCCTATAGAAGCACGAGTTTGACATTAGAGAGAGAGATTGAAAGGAGCCTAGCTTTGACATCTCAGATCCAAACTTTTCTTCTTCTTCCTCTTCTTGGTCTTCTTCTTTTGAGTTGAGAGAGATATAGACTTAGGTCCAACGATCTTCTTCCCAATCTTGTAGTATACGGCCATGGAATCTAACGCAATATCACTACCATGGATCCACTACCATTCGATGGTGCCTTGGAATTCTATGGAGAAAGGTGATTGTTGTGGACGCTTTGAATCTATCACTGATGGTTACTACTGCGAAATCTGTAAATTTTTCGTTCACAAGATATGTAGCGAGTCCTCTAAATCTATCGAACATCCATCTCACCACGACCACACTCTTCAGCTTCAAAGTTATTCATATCATAATTGCGATTTATGTGGAAGTGGAAGCGGGAAGCTATTCTATCGTTGCAAGATATGTTACTTCAAGATGGATCTATATTGTGCCAGGTATCCACCAACAGAGATTATCGATATTTCCGAGAAGCATGGCCACAAGCTTACCCTTTTCAAGAAGCGGAAAGAGTTCAACTGTGATGCTAAATGTGGGAAGAATGTTAAAGGGTTTCCTTACGAATGTCATAAATGTGATTTAGCCTTCCATGTGAATTGCGTATGGCACCCTGGGGAGGGTAAACACCCGATACAGGTAAACCACTCCTTACACCTTCTATGGTTTTATGTTTTTTAGATTTTTTTTGTCGTGGAACCAATTCGTAAAGTTAGCATTTTGTCGTGGAACCAATTCGTAAATTACTCAACTGTTGATTTTTATAATGATATTTACATTCTTTTGACATTACATATCTAACTTCTCTTCTTTTCTCAGTATACGACGATAGATGCTGGTGAGAAAGTGTCACTTCCATGGATGCACAAGCATTTTATGATGCCTTGGAATGATTTGAGGAAAGGTGATTGTTGTGGACGTTTTGAAGATAACAACAACGGTTACTTCTGCAAAATCTGTGATTTTTTCGTCCACAAGAAATGTGGCGTCGAGGCCTCAGAATCTATACAACACCCATCTCACTCTCTTCACCCTCTTTGGCTTCAAAGTAATCCACGTAATAATTATTGTGATTTATGTGGGAGGAGCATCGTGGATCTATTCTATCGTTGTCAAATATGCTACTTCAATGTGGATCTACATTGTGCCAAGTACCCACCACCGGAGGTTATTGACATTTCCAAGACACATCACCACAAGCTCACTCTTCTAAAAGCGAGGGTCGAGTTCGAGTGCGATGCTAACTGTGAGAAGATGGGCTACGGGTTTCCTTACAAATGTCAGGAATGTGATTTATCTTTCCATGTGGATTGCGTATGGCAACCACCAGAGGTTAAACATCTTTTAGAGGTAAACCACTCTCACCATCCCTGGCATCCTCTTAAGCTTCTCATGAGTCAATTGCCAAGTTATTCTGATGGAAAATGTCGTCTTTGTGGAAGAAAGATTGACGATAGATTATATTATCATTGTTCTTCTTGCAAATTCACCTTGGATATGCGTTGTGTTTTAAAGCCCCCACCTCAATCACTTGAGGATTTGAAAGCTCATGATCACCAACTCACCCTTCTCCCACGACGTCGTTCTTTTACGTGTGATGCATGCGGGTTGAGTGGAGATCGAAGCCCTTACGCATGTTTTCAATGTGATTTCATGATTCATCAAGGATGCCTTAAACTTCCACGCGTCATAAACATCAATCGGCATGATCACCGTATTTCTCGCACTTCAGTTCTTGGTGTTGTGAATTCGGTATGTGGAATTTGTCGCAAGAAGGTGGATTGGACTTGTGGAGGTTATTCGTGCCAGAAGTGTCCTGGCTATGTCGTTCATTCCAAATGCGCTACAAGAAAGGATGTTTGGAACGGTAAAGAACTCGAAGGAGTACCTGAAGAAGTAGAAGATATAAAGCCATATGTGGTGATAGACGAAAACACAATACAACACTTTAGCCACAAAGATCATTCCCTTAGACTCCACATTCATAGTGTTTTGTATGAGGAGAAAAAGTGGTGCAGCGCATGCAACTATCCCATCTATCCCCAGTCCTTTTATAGTTGTATGGACTGTGACTTCGTTCTCCACCAAAGATGCGCTGAGTTTCCTAAAAGGAAAAGGCATGTGTTACACAATGAACAACTTACATTAGTTACAAACGAGGCCGGTCGATTTCGGTGTCGTGGTTGTGGTAAAATTTCCAATGGTTTCGTGTACAAGCATGGGAGAATGGAATTAGATCTCCGGTGCAGTTCAATTTCTGAACCATTTTTCCATCCTAGTCATCCTCATCATGCTTTATATTACATTCCACGAGAAGAAAAAGAAATCTGCAATGGCTGCGACCAGTGGGTATCGCATGTGCTCAGGTGTATAGAAGACGGTTGTGAATTTGTCTTATGCTTTGGATGTGCCACTTTACCAGAAGTGGTAAAGCATAGAGTTCACGATCATCATCTCTCACTATGTTATCGTGGGGAAGAGGCAAGTGGTAAATATTGGTGTGACATTTGTGAGAAAGAAACCGATCCGAAAACATGGTTCTACACGTGTAAAGATCACCAGGCTAGTTTGCATACAAAGTGTGTGCTCGGAGACTTTACAGGGCTCATGCTAAGAAGCACAATAGAACATCGGAGCCGATCCTTTAAGGGCCATTTTGAGGTGGTGCTCAACAATAGTGTAACTCGTCCATTTTGCAGGAAGTGTGAGTCACATTGCATGTACCCTATCATCTTGAAGATGCATGGAACCTCAAATCCATTTGTTTGTTCGTATGAATGCCTATTGGATTCCCATTTTAAGTTTTTTTCAGCTTATTGAAATAATGTAAGAATGTTGCAAACTTGTTTGGATATGAACTTATATTTTCAGTTTTCATTCTTTCGTTTTCTTTTAAGTCTTCTTATGAACAAAGTCATGAACAGAGAGTACTGTGACACTCCATTGAACAAGAAAGCAAACTAGTTAAGTTTCTGTTTCACTGTAACTTTCATCTATAAGAAAAATTAACAAAATTATAATATCTTATCTTCGTACCGAAAACCCTAATATTCACCTAAACCTCTGCTGTTCTTGGCTTTTTATCAAGAGCCAAGAACAGGATTCCATGCGCCTAAATCACCATAGACTGATATAATCGTCATCTCTCAATCCATTAGCTTTAACAATATTACTCCATTCACCACCCAACACTAAACTCTCCAAACTCGTCCCTGAATCAATATTCACCACAACACATTTCTTCAAAAACACATGAATCGCTCCTACGCCGATCTTTCCATCGTTATTGACATCTTTGCCTCCAAGGATTCTTAATTCGTCCCAGTTGACGAATTTTTTTCTTACTAAGCTATCGAAAGGGATTGAGAGACGGTTTTGGAGTGGATCGGAATCGTTTAGTATTGGTGGTAACTTGGAGGGCAAGATTTGTATCTTGCAAACTATCTACTTTGGGTCACCAAAACCCAACTAAGAAATGAAGCCTTTGAAGTCCAAACCGAAGAATATTCTAGATCTCTATGTTACTTCTTGTACAAGGTATTTCCTTTCTATGTTAGAGTTGATTAGGAAGGTTTACATTACGTTGGTGTTAGCATTATGTTAATGTTACCACTATATATATGTATCTTGTGATCTCATATCAAACAATTCAATATAATATATTCTATTCTATAATATTTGACATTTAGGTCAAGAGGTTTCTCTATGATTAGCTCTGGATCGTTATCGAGTATCTTCATGTCTTTCATTACACGGAGAATCCATTTTGGTGGAGTCGTGATGAATGTGTAAGGAGTTCGGGTTCGTCTTGGGATTTTTGAGAAGTCTGGGAGTGTGAGTCACATTGCATGTACCCAATCATCTTGAAGCAGCATGAAACCTCAAATACATATTTTTGTTCGTTCATATGCGTCGCTTCATAGTATGTGTAGCGAGTGAACTGAAGAAAGATCATTAAACCTCTTTTATCATAACGTTTGTGAAGCCAAGATATTCGTTTAGATCTCTTTTATTATAAATTTACAAGTTTTATTTCCATTATGAGTTGCTTTCCTTGATGTATTATTGAAATAATGTAAGAATCTAGTTTGGATATGAACCGGCTATTCGTAACTTATATTTTCAGTTTTCAGCCTTTCGTTTTCTTTGAAGTCTTCTTAAAAAATTGAGTCCAACGATGACGAAGTATATGTAATTTTTGAAAGTCATGTAAAAGTCACCTTATCTTATCTTATATTTTTACTCTATTAAATATACCTTATCTTCGTATCAAAAACCCTAATATTCACCTAAACCTATATATTTTTACTCTATTAAATCAATAGCATCACCTGCGAAATCAGGAGCCAAGAAAAGGATTCATTAGCTTTAACAACATTACTCCATTAGACTGATATTATCATCATCTCTCAATCCATTAGCTTTAACAACTCGTCCCTGAATCAATATTCACCACAACACATTTCTTCAAAAACACATTCCACTGTTCTGTTCTTCTTGGGACTTTAGAGATATCAGGATGTTTTTGGTGAATTCGAATGGATCTTTTTCTTCGTGGGACGAGATCGAAGATTCTCCACATGTTCTCTTCTTCTCTTTGTTCAGGAGTCTTCTTATACTTCTTCTTCTTGCGTGGATCATTCAGTGACGTATTCAAGAATCTCATCTCTTTTTCAATGTCCGGTGAATGAAACAGATTAGAGAGAGAGAGAGAGAGAGAGAGAGAGAGAGAGAGAGAGAGAGAGAGAGAGAGAGAGAGAGAGAGAGAAATCTTTTGTTTGTTTGTTTTTTTTTTTTTTGGAATGAAATGTGCAAGTTCGATTTTACAAGAAGTTCCTATTGATAAACTACTACTTTGTGTTCTTGTAACTTTTTCCGTCAAAGAAGAATGCAGATTATAAAAAGACCGAAAATCTTTTGTTTCTAACCTAGTGACCGATATGAGAAAGTTTTAGCCTCAGAAATTTGCTTGATGCTGAGCGAATTCCGACAAAAATCTCAAAACTGAATGCTTAGGGATTTTATCATCACCAAACCCTTTGTCCAAAGTCTCCAGAACACCCTTCATGATTCGAGTATACAGCCTCTCCATCTGCGGGATGCTGTAGTTCTCGGTGCGCTCCATGAGTATTCCCTTCACCGATTCTATTCCGCTCGCAATTTCTTCATCTGACTTAGCAGAATCTCGGGAACAATCACCATTCACTACTTCCTCTTCTTTTCCTGGCAGCTCGCTTTTGTCTTCTTTGTCACCACCATCTGGTGAACAAGGAGCTGGTGAGTTTGAGTTGGCTGCTTCTGGAGATGCCATTTCTTGGCCTGAATCTTGCTTTTGTGCTTTGTCTGCAACTGAATCTGTTCACCACAAAGTAACTATTCAGAAGTCTCATAATCTAGAAACTGGAGATCGAAAAATATGTGTTTGCGGTGCCAATTACCTGTACAGACAGCATCAGCGGTCTTCTTGGGCTTTTTAAGACCTTCGTAAGCTCGGTCTAAATCAACCTCTGGCTGCACATTTCGAAGTCGGGCACTGGCTCTAGTAACAGTTCCCATCTGTACCAAGGGAGCTAAACCAAGGATAGATCCACTCAGATCATCTGGTATCTGTGAAGGACCACCTTCAGCTGCAATCTTATCGCAGTATGTTAGTAGTGCTGGGTCCATCTGCGACAGCATCCCGTGCACCTGAAACATAAAGATTATTACAGCTTCAGAGAAAAGCTTTGGGGTATGCTGTGCAGTTTCTTATTGAAAATTATATATGCAGTCAAAGAGACTTGCGAACTTACTACATCTCGAAGCTCATAGGCTCTACTGACAATTCTTGCTCCGGCATAATCATCTCCATTGTAAGCCTGGACAAAATGACCAGAAAAGTAAAAGTCTCATTCCTTATCACTCATTTGGAAAAGACAAAAGTCGTGTGATTAGGAGAATAGGAGGGCACCTTGGCGTTTTTCACAATGAGATCAACATCTATCATGAACGGTGAACAAGTGAGGTACTGCCCAGCATCAACACGTTGCAGCAGAGTAGCCGTATCCATTGGATTTTGAATTATTGAGCGATAGTTTGGAGCATCCTCATCAGAAACTGGGAAGTGGAATGCGCTGAATCTTTTATCATATAGTATCCTGCACAGCAAAAGTATCTCACAAGTTATAATATAAGACAAGAGACTATTAATACAGGCTCATCTGAAATACCCAAGAAAACTCCCAACTTGATAGACTTTGCAATGCTACCAAATGTATAAATTGAGAGCTAAAAATAGTACTGTTACATATCCAAATTGTTCATCTCTGTGCCTCCAGTTGACAAAAAGTAAAAGGCCTTCTTGATATAAGTATAAATCCGACAATAATAAAGCTTCAATATTAAGTCACTGCAACCCTTTCAGGGGAGTGCAACGAAGTTTATAAAAAACAGAGAAGAAGAAATGGAAGTATTTCCTAAAACCGGTTATCTCAGCAGTTTTCAAGTGTAGCTAATCTACAAACTAGCTATTCTATCACATAAGCATTAGATATAGAGAGAGCGAGCATTTGGGACTTGTGCACAGTAGGCCCTCAACACCAAAAGATTATTGATCAGGCACACACTTTGAATGGATGTTTATTTAAAATGAGATACCACAAACATTTACCTATTGCAAACATCTCTGAGACACATACGCAATCGACGAAGGGCATGCTGCTCTGCTTCCACCTTGGCTTTTATTTCTGCGGGTTTTGGACCAGTAGGTGCTTTTGGAACCTTGGGAAGTTCTGGAAGGGATTGTGATCCATCAGATTTGTCATTTAAGCCTGAAATGACTGAAAGAGCAGCTTCAATCAAACGGTCACAGAACGAAGACCTATCTTCGCTTGATGGTTTGTCCACAGTATAGCTGAAAGCAAAGGTACACGAGTTAAGAAACTGAGTAACAAACCACATGTGTGAGGGCTATTAAATGAACAACCAAACGAAGGAAAAAGTTAATTCTATAACAAGTGTTTAGGAAAAAATATGTTAGGCTAGCATATTAAACCAATAAAAGCAATGCCAATGCTCAGAAATTTCTCTGGCCTTCCATGTAAATTGTCAAATACAGTATACAAGTTCATAACTTTATCTGATTTGCCTAGGGTTAAGGAAACTTAAGGTGATCAATATCAGACAAACCAAAAACATCAACTTGGAAAACATACGTAAGCATCAACAGCTTCATATTTTACTGAGAACCTAGAGAAAAAAAAATTGGCTCATAACAAAATAAAATCACCTACCAGCTTCTGTGGAAAAACAAAAGAAAAACTAATAATAAAGCTATAGTGTGGTAGTGTATAAAGTGATTACAAGTAGAGCATAAACTTACACAGATCGATTGTCAAATACTGACTGCTCTTCCATGTCAGATAATTCACCATAAGATGTAGCAAGTAATAATATGGGCAGGTTTGATGGCAATTCTTCTAACAAAGTCAGAAATACAGCTCTGAGCTGTTCATGAGCCTGCAGTCATCAGCATCAAGATCATTAGACTGGCCCCTTAAAACTAAAGGCAGTTCCTGCTACAATCAACAAGACAACCTACTAAATTATATTAAGGAAACATGATTTCGCAAAGTAAGAAACACACTTACATTTTCCCACCAATTATTAAACATCGGTATGTAAAGTATTGAAGGTGTTGTTCTCCTAGCTTCACTAAATATATGTACTAGCGCCTCCTCCGGGGTCTTTGCACCAGGATCCGAAAGAAGAGATGGAAGTCCCAGAGAATGAATAGGAAATTTTTCTAGCTCATGTAAAATAGCAGGCCCAAGATGATCCTGTTAGGCTAACAAGTAAGTGATTTCAGTTCATAATAATAAAGCCTTCTGACAAAATCACAAGAAACGACAAGCAATTACCAGTCCAGCTCCTTCACCACCAAGCAGCAGAAGTCGAGGACGATAAACGAGAGGAATTGCGGATCCAAATGAAAGCATTGACAGCTTGGTTAACTCGGATGACATGGTTGACGAGGGAAAAATATCAGATATTAAACTCATGGATTCAAGGAGGTGTCGATGTAAACATGGCAATACAACCGGAGAGAGTGGTCTGGACTGCACAACAGACCCCCTATGGGCAGCAGGAGTAATAGCTGACATTGCCTCTACAAAGTGGCTCTTCTCAACCTTAACTGACCCAACATCTATGGCAAATTTATCATCACTGGTATAAACTTGTGGATATTTCTCGCGAAAAGCACGAATGGCAGCTTCTGTGCACAAAGCTTTTAGATCAGCACCACAATAACCTACACAACTAGCTGCCAGTTCCTCTTTCAGCTCCCTAGTAGGAGGATTCTTCCATTTTCGAGTGTGAATATCCAATATTTCAGCTCGTGCTTCGCAGCCTGGTAAAGAAAAATTGAACTCCCGGTCGAATCTGCCAGGACGGCGTAATGCTCCATCTATTGCATCTACCCTGTTTGTTGCTCCAATGAGAACAACTTGACCGCGAGAATCAAGGCCATCCATCAGCGCCAGCAAAGTTGAAACAATAGAATTGTGTATTTGTTCTTGTTTGCTAGATCTTACAGGAGCAAGACCATCAATTTCATCAAAAAAGATTATCGACGGCTGATTTCGCTGAGCCTCCTCAAAGAGAAGTTTTAGTTGTCTCTCAGCCTCGCCAACCCATTTGCTAAGGACATCAGCACCCTTTCGCATATAAAAGCTAACTTTCTGTCCAGCTTTTGAAGCAGCACATGCCAATGCTCGAGCAATCAGTGTTTTACCAGTGCCTGGAGGACCACAAAGCAGTACACCTCTGGGAGGAGTAATGTTGTAACTTGCAAAGAACTCTGGGTACAGCAACGGAAAGAAAACCATTTCCTTCAAATCATTAATATATCCGGACAGCCCGCCAATGTCATTGAAATTTATATCCTCATTAATCTGTAGTGGCTGAATATCTGCACCTCCTTTAGAGCTTGGTCCAGCAGTCTGAACCCCGGAAGTTAACGCTGCTAAACCATCACTCTGGTGACCCCAACCAGAGGCTCCAGCATTCAAACCCAATGAACTTGACCCGTACGTGTCCAAACCCCCAAATAGCCAAGGTGGTCCAGATCTGTTTCCACCTCGAGCCCAGGGAATTGCAGGGCCCTGGTCTAACTCATCCACAAGAAGAGAATCATCTGAATCATCTGTTCTTGTAAAGCGATGGCGCTTGTGATGCCGAGACCCACCTCTCCTAACATCCCTTCCAACCCTGGTGCCCATGCCTTGATGCAACACTCTTCGAGGAGATCTAGGTTGTTGCTGCTTGTTAATTTCTTCTGTAGGCATCCTACGCACTTCAGCACGGTTTCGCAGATCATATCTCTTCCTTCCCTCCTGTTCTTCATCATCATCACCGTCTTCTTCTTCCTCATCTTCGCCATCACCCTCATCTTCTCCATTACCCTCGTCTTCAGCCTCAGCCTCAGCCTCAGCCTCATTTTCACCATCATCTGTATCATGGTCATCTAATTCATTTCCATTCTCCGCTTCATCTTGGCCATCTTTCTCTTCTGACGAATCTTGATTGGCACCAGATTCTGTTTTCAATCGCTTATTAGCAATTATCTTTGAACGACGAGGACGGAGACCTTCACGTCGTGGTGCCAATTCAGTTTCCATGGCATTTCTAGCTTTTGAAGTTGAGAAATTTTGATGAACTCCATTACTGACTCTACTCCTCAAAGTTCGATATCCTGGACTCTGAAAGAGATCAGAAACTTATTCTCAAAAGGCATACCAATTACTAATAAAATAGCTTTAGTTTTCATTATCAAAGAGCCATTTTCAAAAGAAAACTATCCTGACCATCATATCTTCATCCTCCGCCCCAGAACTGTCAGTATAGTCCTCAAGATTTACAGCAATTCTTCTCTTCCTCGTAGAACGCCGGAGGTCAGATGCAATTGGCTGTACGTCATTAGCAATTTTATCGACATTATGGTTTAATCAGACTAGAGATAAACGGTATGCAATACAAAGCAGCTAATAAGACATCCAATATGAGAAAAATACCCTCCTAGTTAACATGATGGTGAATGATGCTTACCGTGGCATTTGATGCCCGTGCTGGACGGTTCCCTTTATGCAACATCTTTGCGATCTGCGAGGCAGCCGTTCTTGTCTTTGTGTTTCTTTTCCTATTATGTAATATGTTTGGTGAGTAGTAATAGTACGAGCGAGCATGCAATTTGGGCCTCCTCCTAAGCCTATCGCTGCTTCTAACTGGCTTAGCACCTGACCCATCTCCTTGACTTGATCGCTTCGGATGCATAGAGAAACTGCTACCTCTGCTGATTACCTCCTTCCATAAACTACAAACTCAAGATTCACAGATCACATTTCTGCACCGCAGCCAGCAGAAAATGAAAAAATAAAACAAAAAATGTCGAAAATCATTCAATATAATCCCAGAAGGAACACAACTATCATTCTCACAGAGCCACGCACTATAACGGTAAGCTAACTCCTAATTGGCATGCATTCACAGAGATAAACCCCAAAAGAGAAGCCACTAAACCTCCGAGCAAAAACAATTCCGAATTCCAAACCCTAGAAACTAAACCTCAAAGTGATCAATTCAATCAAATCCACAGTTCCAATCGAGAACGAAGAACAGATTATCGATTATCAACAGCTAACCCGACTGTTTATCCGATTGCATTTAGCCTTGGAACTCGAACGAGAACAATCAAGTGAAGCGATGAACAGAGATAATGCAAAATCGAGCAAGCCCTAACAGGAAGATGATAACAGAGAAGATGCGAAACCTGAAGATTGAAGATGGTGAGAAGAGAGAAAGATCGGGAAAAAAAGTGTCAGTGTAGACTGCAGAATTTGCAGGTCCGTCTTCGTTTGCTCCTTCTCCCTTTTTTTTTTTTTTTTCTTTTGTTCGAGCGTTTTTTTTTTTCTTTTTATTTTCCGTTTGCTGCTTTAATAAATTTTTCCTCCCCCAGTCTTTGTTTGGATGTGGGAATAACTCTATCCCTACCTCTCTTGATCCGTGGATATCCTCAAACGTTTGAATTATTTTCAGAATTACTCCCTAGAATTTATCATATATTGTAAATTAGCCCCGTAACTCCCTTTTACTCAGTCGCTTCCAAATCTCAAATTACCAATTACAGTGGATTTTCTTACTAAATTACGGAAGACGTTATATTTAAATTTTCATGACCATTATCATTTCTTAAAGGGTTAATTAGATGTATAATAGGTTGGAAACCTTTAATTAGGTGTCTAACACCCATTAAAAAAAGATGACTAAAATACTCTTAATAAACTATTTAATAAAATTAGTTAAATTTCTTAAAAATTCTTCTCTCTTAATCTTATTTCTTAATTCATTTAGGAAAGTAATTAATTAAAATAAATATCCCTAAAATCTCTCTTCAAATCTTTCTAATGGAATTTTTTTTTTTGTTCAGCCTCCCATAAAATAAGGTTTGAACATAGAGATATTCCTGCAAGATTTGACAAACCTATAACAAAATAAAAATATATATAGTCAACTATTCGAATGGATATAGTCAACTATTTATGTAAGATATTTTGTAGATAGTGAACTATATAGAGAATTATGTACATATATTTGATTATAGTAGTTCAGTATAACCATATGTGGCAATGGTTGTATACATAATAATAATGAACTATACATGGATACGAGAAGTTTACCATACATAGTGATAATGAACTATATAGTTTGTTACACTAGTTCACTATATAGTTATATGTAGCAATGGTTGTATACATAAGTAATAGTGAACTATATAGGAATACAACTAGTTTAGCATACATAGTGATATTGAACTATATATGAGATTATGTTCAAATAGTTTATTATAGTAGTTCAATATAAATATTTGTTACAATGGTTGTTGGTAAACTTACTTTTGATTCATCTTTCTCAGACTTAGGGGAGATCGCATGTCACCTTCTAGACAATGTGTATCCTTGGTCATATATTCCTGATTAGATCACAAATCACTAATCGTGAACAATCTTAACCATCAATCGTAATCAAAATCACCAATCTTAAAGAAGAGGAGGAGAAGAAGAAGAATGGCGGCTTTGTCACCCATGATTTCTATTGCATCATCAATTAGAAGAAATAAAAAAAAATAAGAAAAAGAAGAAGAAGAAAGGCATGAACGGCATAAGAGGAAGGAGAAGAAGAGAAGAGAAGATTTAGGTTTTAATTTCTTTTTATTTAATGTAGAAATATTAAGGAAAAAAACTATATTTTTATTTTTTATTTTCTTTTTAAGAGTGAAAACTCAAAATAGACTAAAGACAAAAAAGTAATTTTAAGTGGTGTCAATGTTAGATACCTAATTTTGATTTAGGGCATGTTATAGACTTAATTATTAATCATTAACCTATTATTCATGCCAATTTCCCTTTCTTAAAATACACAATGTGAGATGTTGACCCAAAAAAAAAGAGAAACTCAATTGTGAGATTTTACTGATCAGACAGGTTTTTTTCTTGTGTGAATTCATTTGTTGAACATAGAATATCAGTTACTTGACTTTCTATATAAAGGAAGTATAAACTTTTTGGTACTTGGTAACAAAATTAGACAAAATAGAAGGTAGGATGAGTCCAAATCACTTGCTTTTGTGGAAAAACCTTGGAAGATTCTTGAATTATCTCTTAAGCTTTTTCCTTGCAGTCAATTAGTAGTAACCATCATAGATTTACAAGTTTCAGTAATCTCAGCCTCATAAAGCTATACAATTTCTTGGATACAATTAACCTTACAGAGGATTAATCAGAAAATGGGTTAAAAAAAGATCTACAAGGAGAATCCAGAGACAAAGCAATTAAAGCTTCTTGCTTTTGATAGGTTTCTTCGACTTGGATGATGCGCTTGGTGTCTCTTTGAAGGCGGAAGGACAAAGCTCACTGATACTACAAGTTCCACATCGTGGTCTTAGCGGTGTGCATATCGTTTGTCCAAAACCTACCTGCGTACATTTCAGATGAATATATAAATTTCAGCCATTTGTCTCCCTGACATACGAAACGTTGATAGTAATCGCAAGAAGATTGTTTTATGTATGTTCAAGCATCTCAGAAGATTACGCACCAAAAGAAAGTTAATAGCGACCCATTCTTCTTTTGGAAGCCATTGTTGCAGAGCTACTCTAGTTTCCTCAGGGGACGACGTTTTCTGGTTAAAACCAAATTAGGAATAGGTGACAAAGAACAGACAGAATATGAAGCAGAAATTTAATGAGTGCTAGAGCTAATATCATAGAGAAAGAGAAGCACCTGTTTTGTCCCCGGTTTAGACACCCAACCAAGTCTATTGCAAATGCGATGCACATGTGTGTCTACACATATCCCTTGAACATCATTCCATGCTATATGCAAAACCTATAGCAGGGCATCGTAATAAACCTTTGAGAACTTTTGAAACATGCAAGTCCCTTATAAAACTCAGTAATATGGCCAGTCTTACCAGATGAGCAATCTTAGGACCAACTCCAGGAAGTGAGAGTAGTTCTTCCAAAGATCTTGGAATGTCACCGTCGTATTTCGTGAGACAAATTTTTGCAACTTTCTTCACATTAGTAGCCTTTCTAGTATAGAACCCCACCTAAAAGAAAAGGGCAAGTAAGTTTCATATCGAAAACAATATGGCACCATGGAATAACTTTTCGCAAACAATATGGCACCATGGGATCATGTCAAAGTCAAAGAAGCCTTTAATAACAAGAAGTAAGATAACTAAGGGACAATGTACCGGGTAGATCAATTCCTTTATGGTTGATTCATCGGCTTTGTCAATGGCTTCGGGAGTGAGAAGGCCAGTTTGATGAAGACGTTCTACTGCCGCTGCATATTCGAGGTGTCAGGATATTATATCAGGGAACTTGAAGATCTAGATGATATCAGAGATACTAGAAGTATTGAATAATCAGGTCAAAACTTACCACCAACTATGTGATCTTTAGTCTGGCTTGAAAGAAGTGTTCCTATGAGGACATAAAATCGCCTTTCCTAGAAACAGCGGGAGATGAGCTCATAAGCAAAAACTTGAATATACGAAATGTGAAAACAAAGGTAGCAAGAATCAAGAATAACAAAAGTCCTAAACATAAGCTAGCATTTATTACCAGTAGCATAAAGGTTTCCGGTGTTTTCACGGTAAACAACTTGGAACTTTGGTTCCCAATCTATACATTTGGGAAGTAATATTTGAGAAATCAATAAGCATATCTCACTGCATTGCTTCCAAGTAAATCCAATAGTCACAAACTCAACATTATCTCAATTCTAAGATAGTCTACCTTGGGAGGTAAAAAGCTTCCGGTTCTATCACATTCTATAGTGTCGTCAACTGGTGCCATTTCCGACGATTTCATTTTTCGAATACCCTCGAGCACCTTTTCCCAGTTTTCAGGTGGTCTGCCTAAAGAAGATGAACATCTTAATTAGGAATATGAAAAGGGAAAATGTAACTATAGATAGTGAGACTTACTAGATAAAGGAGACCCATTTGTCTTCTTGTAAGAACACTCTTCTATATCAGGTACTCCACACATCTCCTGCATCATTCACATAAACAAACACATCTGAGAAAAGTTATTCATGTTTGTTCATTTCCAGAAACTTTGCAAGCCAAAGAATCAAACAAATTGGCTAAAAAACTCTAAAGCCTAAAGCTTTCAAGAATTATCATACTCAGACACAGGATTTGAACATTTCCCAAAAAACCCAATTCTACAATGCAAAAGCTAAAGTGAAGAAATGTTACTTTATGGGGATTGATTCCTCTGCTGGGATTTATCTCCACAGGCTTCAAAGCTTCCTGCTTTAGCCTCTTCTTTCTTACAGAAACTCGATTCTCATATTCGGAAGCAACATTGGCTGCTTCTGATGCAAAAACAATCATCGAATCAACAATCGACCCAGTACGCAGCGAAGTTTCATAAATTCAAAATTTCCCATAAATCCGGAGACAGAGAGAGATGAAACCTGAATTGGAATCGGAACGAAGAATTAGGGATTTGCGAGTAGCGTACATTCGGCGATTCAAAGCATTAAAAACTCGAGAGGCAGGGATGAGAATCATAGAGCAACTCATCAAAACCTGCTAAAGTTCTTGTTTTTATGGTCACAAATCATTTTAACAAATTAATTTGAAGTTTAGGTTGATGCCATTTAAATTGGTAGTTGAGGAGCAAATTAATTGATTTTTTGACGTTATTTATTATTGGAAAATCATATTGCCGAAACTGTTATAATATAGTCCTACTCCTACAACACCTATATATATATATATTTATATATATTTATAAATGTCAAAAATGTATAATTGATCATGAAAATTGTGGATTACAAAACAAGATATTACGAACAACCAAATACAAAGTTATAAGTTACAACAAATATCTTGTTTCGTATTTGACAAGTAATTATTTGTTGTAACTTATAACTTTGTATTTGGTTGTTCGTAGGGTACTCGGGGTGTAGCCACACACAAACTTTGAAAACTGGCACTTACCACCTGGAAGTTTCACCTCTTGCTCTACCCACACATAATTCTTTTTACGGTTTGTAACCACACATAAAGTTTAAAAATCGGGTACAACTACATCGCCGTTTAAATGAGACGTTTTCCGTCTAATTGCTTCATAAACCGGATTAAAATCAGGATTTGGTTTAACTTTCGTTTTAATTTTGGTTCAGATCTTGGTTTAGCTAATCAATTGAAACCCTCTTTTAGCTTTAGAAGGTTTCAACAAACCGTAAAAAAAATAAGGTTTCTCCGACTTCCTTCTCCGATTTATTCTGGGTTAATAAGAAAGAACCCTAATTTCTCAAATCTGTCTTCTCCGACTTCCTTCTCCGAGCAAGCTGCTGATATGAGGTCGAAATCGATTCGAAGAGCAATCGAAATCCAGGTCGAATGTATTATCGTTGCTCATATGCTGCGGATAATAGGGTATTATGAACTATGATTATGAATGATGATTCTATAGGTGTGATTTTATCTTGGCAAGAAAATGATTTATGATTATGGTTGTTTGATTTGTATCAGTTGATGAATGATAGGCATTTTTTCAAGTGGGTCGATGAAGTTTCAGGTGATTTGAAGGCAAATACACTTGAAGAAGAGTTGGCCGAGATGAAGCGAAACATGATTGAGAGTATGGAGTTTGAGAGAAAGAAGCTTGAGCAGATAGAAATTGAGGTTGAAGAAAGGTTGACTGAGAGGATTGAAGAAGCAATTTTGAATGGAAAGAGAGAAATTTGGAAGGCACTGTGTGTTATGGTTATCGTTGGTGTTGTTATCATGGTAGGATTTGCAAAGCTATTTGGTTAGTTTCTGCAAGTTTATGTGTTGAGCTTGAGTTTATGTGTTGGCTTGTTTCTGCAAGTTCCATAAACAGTCTAAGTTTTTGAGATTTTGTCACAAAAACAAGTGACTTACAACAGTCTAGACGAAACATGATTAGTCACAAAAACAGTCTAGACCAAACATGATTTGTCACAAAAACACCTCACTTACAAACCGAAAAGACCAAACATCAAAACACATTGAATTAAAAAAGAAAACAAGTCCTCCAAAGCTTTCTTCTCTGGATCTTATGCATCATCAACTTGAGAGAATTGTTGTGTTAAACATTCTCCACCATTATCCTGAACCAAAAGTGAAAATCATCATTGTCACCAGCTCCACAAAGACGAAAACATGGAAAAACATACCTTTTTTCTCATTTGACATGATCGCTTATTGTGACCAGCTCCTCCACAAGCACTACAATGCACTTCTCTTTTCGGTTTCTCTTGAGACTTATCACCATTATCTTGTTTCTTCTTCTTAGATGGAGACTCATTTATCGACCGTTTCCTCTTCTCCTTGGTATTATTCCTTATCCTCTCTGGATCTTCATAAACTAAGACAATATCACCACGAATCCATGAATCTGGTCCTCTTACGGGATTGGGCGCATGTTCATAGGTATCTCTCCATCAAGATGTGAGAAACCAGTCAGCAACATACTTATCTGGATCGTCATTAGTGTACAGAATCACTCCATAGGCATGGGCACACGGGATTCCAGTTATTTGCCATCTACAACAAGTACATTCCCTTTTAATCATGTTAACGGACTCGTACTCATATCCAATCTCAACCTCATACTTCCCTGTGCTGCCTGCATAAACTTTGCTTTTCCCAGCATCACCAAGTTTTTCGTCTAGAACTTCCTTCACATAAGGAGTAAACATTGCTTGGTGCTTCGTAGCAACGGCAAATCGTGTATTTATACGAACCATTGCAAGTCTCCGTATCATCTCCAACATCGGCATAACTGGTTTCTCTCTTGGACCAACGATGGTGTTGTTAAATGATTCGACAGAGTTATTCTCCACATCCTCACAGCAATTACCTTCTATCCTATAATACGCTAAACACCAACTCTCTGGATCTCGCTTCATTACATCTTTCCAGACCTCTTCATCATAATCCTTTAGCCTCTCAAGATTCTTCTTATATTGGGTCTCGTTGTAGCTCCAAGCCAATTGCCAAATGAATGGTTTCAACTCCATCTTCTTCCCATGGGTGGACTTAATGTTCATGTAAATGTGTCGAACACATTTCCTGTGTTCAGCTTTTGGAATCACCTTTTGAACAGCATTGATCAGACCCTGTTAGAAACAAAAAGACGACAATTTTGAAAGCCAACTCAACTTGAAAGACATGTCAAAAGAAACCAAATTTAATCACTATACATACCTTTTGCCTATCTGACATTATGATGAAACCTGCTCCATCCTCTAACTCTAAATCATCTTGGAGCTTCTTAACAAACCAAACCCAACTCTTCTCATCTTCCACTGCAACTACAGCCCACGCTATAGGGTATATGCAGTTGTCAGCATCCCGTCCCTGAGCTACAAGGAGCATTCCTTTTGTTGTTCCTCTAAGGAAGGTACCGTCAACACCAATAAGACGCCGACAATTTCTTTTCCATGAGTCTCTGAGTACGGCAAAACACACATAAAAGCTCTCGAAAATGTCCTTACCATTACCATCGGGTTTAGTAACAACTTCTACGGTTGAATCGGGATTTGAACTTAGGATTTGTTCACAATAGCCTCTAATGTGTGCAAACTGATCTTCATACTCTTGCTTGATCCACCTGAGAGCTTTTTTTCTTGCCTCTTGACACTGATTTCTTGTAACTGAAATCCCTTTAAACTTTTCCCTAATCAGGGCCTGAATCTTCTTAGGCTTAAAGTACACTGGATCTTCTCTTATCTTATCAACGAACAAGCGTGCAATAATCGGATCTGTTAACATCTCACAAGCTCCATTTTGACTGCAAACATGTGGCTCTATTAACTTTTTGATCTCCCATCTGTTCTTCCGCCTGTTAACCGAACAATAAACCCTCCATGGACACAGCTTACCCGTTCCACAACGATAACCAAGCTTCATTTGATCCCAACGATACTGCTTCATGTTATACCCAGTATTCAAAGCAAAATCTAAGACATTTTCCTTAAAGGCAACACCACTTGAATAAGCTTTACCTAGACGAAGAGCACCACTACGCCGCCTTTCAATATGATGAGATCTCTTAACGTTAACAAGTGGGACATTCTCATCGTCACTGTCAACACAAACATTGTTTCGTATACGAGGCTCAAGTTGGTATCGTGCAACAGCATCCTCTATCTCCAACGTATACTTATCTCTAGCTACTTCCTCAAGAGGAACCGATTGGTCTTGAACCGATTCACCAATACATGAATTATCGTCTTCAGGCTCTTCACTCATATTAGCAGCTTGCTTGATGACGATTATAGACCCAGAAGACTCGAATTTTAGAGACAGATTTGAGAAATTAGGATTGTTTCTTATAACATAGAATAAGTCGGCGAAGGAAGAGGCAGTCGGAGAAGATCAGTTGAAACCTTTTAAAGCTAAAAGAGGGTTTCAATTGATTAGCTAAACCAAGATCTGAACCAAAATTAAAACGAAAGTTAAACCAAATCCCGATTTTAATCCGGTTTATGAAGCAATTAGACGGAAAACGTCTCATTTAAACGGCGATGTAGTTGTACCCGGATTTTAAACTTTATGTGTGGTTAAAAACCGTAAAAAGAATTATGTGTGGTTAGAGCAAGAGGTGAAACTTCCGGGTGGTAAGAGCCAGTTTTCAAAGTTTGTGTGTGGCTACACCCCGAGTACCCGTTGTTCGTAATATCTTGTTTTTGTTAATGATAGTATAATTATGATTCATTGCCATAAATTTTCTCTTGATATGTTTGAAACAAGATTTTGTTTTGACATGAATCCAAAACCAAAGTCAAATCAATTATAGTGACCGAAATCAGTTTGTTTTTACGGATTGTAATATACGTTAAAATTTTTATTCAACCTATTCTACTACTCTTTTTTTAATGTAATCTTCTCTATTTATATATAGTAATTTGATTTTCTTTCATTTTGTAAACATTTAAGAAAAAAATTATTTATTTATTCTTTAGATACCCATTTTAAGTATTACCATTAGACACAAAAATATTACTAGAAATTTGTTGAGTTTCAAATATTAGATTAATACTAAATTTGATACTAAAAATTGATGTAAGAACCCATAAGGTGTCACCATAAATGATTTCCTTAGATGAGTTTATTTGTTGGGCTAGGTAAACTATGAGATTAAATGTTGATGTAACATATTACATGTCAAAAAGAGTGTTTTTATTGACTGATTATAATTATGATTAAATTGCTGACACTTAAAAGGCAAAAATTTTCTCTTTTGTATGAAGGAGTTGTACAAGGTACGCACATCCACTTTATAGTCTTTGAAAATCTTATTTATTATACATATTTTAGATGAGTTATATACAATTCTTAACACAACTCAAAAGTTAAATGATCATTTTGATTATGCAACATTGATTCATTTATACAGTTGGTAAGTGCATTATACCTTATCACCAACATAAGGAACTTTTGCAGATCTTCTTCTTGGTCATTCTGATTTCAGGTTCTCCCAAATAGCAAGTTTTGCAAAAGAGACACTTCTGCTACTGGAGAGAGAGAGAGAGAGAGAGAGAGAGAGAGAGAGAGAGAGAGAGAGAGAGAGAGAGAGAGAGAGAGAGAGAGAGAGAGAGAGAGAGAGAGAGAGAGAGAGAGACCTTTACCATCTTCAAGGGTTTGAATTAATTTTAAAAGTAGCTCAAGAATAGAGATTTGAGCTCTTGCTGATTAGCCACCTTCTCTTTCTCGAGAACTTTGGAGCTATATAAATCCGAGCTCAACTTCTCAATGGAAAGTTCAAGACTCTGAATCAAAACACGAATCAGCCACACGATTCCATCCTGTCCGTCGATTTTATTGATGACGTATCGAATCAAATTGGGATCAGACACACATTCGTTGAGAAATAAAGTTAATCAAAACACATAGCCTAAGAAGTAAGAAACAATAAGCAAAATGAGTTACAGAAATCAAAAAGCTCTAAAAAGCGTATCCCATACCAACGTCAGTGTTCTTCTACATAGTATCGACCAAAAACACCACATATTCCATTAGAGATTGAGTAAGACCTCTACAGTGATCTATTGCACTTAACAAATGATCTAACCCTTTGTCTAGAAAAAAAAATGATCTAACCCTAAAAGCTTGCTTCAGTCCGTTAGTGAGAGAGATTTAATTGTCAAAAATGTTATTAGATTGGTCATGCGTTGTCAAAAAATACAGTTATTAATACAATTAATACAGTTACTAGATTGGTTTGAAAATGCATTGTCAAAAATACAGTTTAAAGGGAAAAAAAAAAAGTTAACTGATGAAACTTTTTTTTTGTGGTCACCGACTGATGAAACTTATAATTAACGAATTAAACCCGAAAAATAAAGACAGAGAAGCTTCCAAAATATTGCACTAATTAACTTTTGTGAAAAATGGAAATACATAAAAGAGTCTAAACAGTAATTTTAACGATAGCTTTCGACTCAAGTAAAAACTTGCTAATATCTTTATCAACAAAAAGGAAAATTTCACAAGAAGCATAATTAGTGACTCTAATCACGGTGATTAAACACACTAATCCCAAAGGAAAAAAATGGAAAAAGTCAAAAAATAAAAAGCAAATGGCATAAAGTATATAAATGAAAGAGAAGCTCTTTCTTTCTCATTCTCAAAGGTTTTCATCTCTCTGTTCAACAACCATGGCTCTGTATTACGATGATCTCGCGGCTATGGACTCTAGTTTCTGTACTTTGGTTGATTTAGCGGTTATGCTATATGAACAAGAACACCCCAAATGCAACAACACGAAGAAGACTCTATCTGAAGAAGAAGAAAAGAGAATCTTCCTTCTCGTCCCAAGAAAATCAAGAAACAAATTCGTTACTAGAAGAAGAAGAAACCTTACTTTTTCATCAATCCTTGACCTAAACACAATCCACCTTGCTTCTAACCCACGTAACCTCCTTCAATGGCCTTCTTCTCCTTCTTCATCATCATCATCATCGTCGTTGTTACTCGAAGATTCGAAGACCAAAACCCTAAAAGAATCTCCTTCTTTTTCAACCTTGCTCGTTGGTTACAAGACTGATGACTCCGAGGAGATGGAGATGACAAATAGCCCACCAAACCCTAATTCTCCATCAAATACCCCACCAAACCCTAATTCTCCATCGTCACCGTCTTCGTGCATAACAGAGAACACAAGAAGAAGCCGAAAGAGACGTGCCGAGAAACAGAGAAGTAATGGTAAATCCAAGAAAGCGAAAGTTGCTCTTTCTTTTACATATATAGGGAAAGAGAAACCGAACTGGCTGGTCCAACTAATGGAAGCCATGGATGGAACCGACTTGAAGTTGATTTTTGAGAGGGATCTATACAAAACTGATGTTGAACCAGGAGAAAGCCGTCTCTCAATGCCATCCAACCATCTAATCCGTAACGATTTCTTGACGCCTATCGAGTCAAGAATCATTGAAGAAGACATTAACAATGATAACAAGATTGGAGTTGGAGCGATTCTTGTTGATCAAATGTTTAGAAAGTATGGTGTGATGTTGAAGAGGTGGGAGATGAAGAAAGATACAGGTAGAGGAAGCTGGAACTACTCTTTGACTTGTGGTTGGAACGATGTCGTTAAGGCTAACCGATTGAAAAAGGACGATTACGTTAGTGTTTGGTCTTTTAGGTCGCGTCAAGTTCTCTGCTTTGCACTTGTTCCTGCTCCTAGCTCTTCTCTTGCTCTCTCTCTCTGAAAATTTTCTTTGTTTGATCTATTAACTTGATTGATCTACTTTTAGTCTTTTGGTTTTGGATCTAATAACTTCTTGCAAGTGTAATTATCAACATTGTGATTCATTTTTAGACCTTGTTGGGATTTCTCTACTCTAATATTAGTAACTTGTTCCTTCTGCTTTTGGAATTAGCATTTTTGAAATGAATCAAAGTTTGTAGTTTGGTCTAATTTAGTTACTGCATTTGATTAATACCTTTTATCTCTTGTAATATATCTCAAAGTAACCTCCAAAATGCTATAAACAATGTAAAAAGTACAAAAATGATAAAAATCAAGAACAAAATTTGTTATTAAGACATGTATTTTGGTTTGGCAAGTAATACAATCTCTAGTTTTTTAAAGAGAATCGTCGAACAAGAAAGTTTTTGAGTTGAATTTTGAATCTATACCTTCTCGGCCTTTGAACTCGCCAAGCCCCACCGCGTTTTCGATTGAGAAATCATTCATCAACGCGAAATCGTCTTCCAACATTGTCTTGCTTCTGCGGTTTATGAGCTTTCTAGTTGTTATTTCAACTTGAGCTTTTTCTGCTGCAATCACTTCTTTTTCAGCCACTTCAATAGGTACAACCTTTGAACATGTTTTACTCGATTTTCTCAATCTTGATGGTAAGCTTTTGTTCCTCTTTACGAAGTTCCTGATTGGCTCGTTCTTGATGATGTCGATTTTCTTGTTGTTGTTGCTGCTATTGCTGCTTGTTCGTTTGAGTTCTGGAATCTTGTATGCATTTGTTACAGAACCATTGAACATAAGCTTTTTTTTACTCCCATCTTTGAGTTCTACTTTTCTTGTTTGGAGAAGTTGTGTTCTCATGGATCTTGGAGAGTAGGTACCTGCAGAAACTTTGGCATTCAATAACTTCTTTCTCCGAGGCGACATTGTGAAATGCTTCAAAATATCTTCTGGTGTCCAATCAAATCTCTGCTCATATGGCCAGAAAATCGGCTCAATGACATTAGTCTTGTTCTTAGTATCCACAATCTCTTCACTTTTCTCAAGAACCAAACAAGACTTCTCTGTTTCAAGTTCTGTACCTGAAAAGCTAACTTTCTTTCCTTGTGAACTTTGAGTAGAAGAAACAAGAACTGTGGAGTTTTCTTTTGAAGCATTGTCCTTAGTGTTCTTTGGGATTCTTGGACGGTCTTTAGTGGAACTTGCTTCTTGATGATTCATAGAAATGGCAAGATTTGATAACCAAGAGACTACACTTTCATCAACCGAGAAACGAAAGGAAACAGATAATCTTGGTTCTTGAAGAAGGGAAGTAGGAGATGCACAATCTGAAGATAACCAAATAGAATCACTATCATCAAAGCTTCTCCATTTTCCGAAACTCTTATTCGTTTTACCATTACCACCGCGATCATCGATCTTTTCCCTTCTTGGTAACGGCGTTACGCTAGCTGATGATTTGATCCTTGTTTTGTTTGTGACATCTGAAATTTTCTTTGATGGTGGTAACTTCATGGATTCATAGTTAGTAGTAGAACCTGTTGATTTCGACCTTGGAAGCAACTTCGGTACATTGCTTTCTTTTGTACTTGTTGCATTCTTCTTCTTCCTCATGGAGAAAGATGAAGCTACTCTTTTTACAAATCCTTTAGATCCATCTTTCTTATCAATGAAAGCCATTGAAGAACTCAAATCACTCTCTGTAATTTAGCTTGTAAAAAAAATCAGACAAGAGAAGTTGTAGTAACAAAACATTGTGATTATAGATTGAGGATTACATGTAGCATTACATTTAAAAAATCAATGAAGATAATGACACACTAAGCACTAACTTCTTGGAGACTTTGAAAGAGTCAACAAATAAGCTTTAGAGAAACACAAAACAAGTAGTTGACCATTGTATTAGATGAGTTAATATACAACAATTAACAAATTTTATGTTTGTAAATTTAAAATTAAGCAGCTCACTGGACAGAACGTTCTCTTTGACCTTTGTAGTGGGTGCATTAACCATACAACTGATTCTCAAGGGAATGATTATTTTAAACACAGACCTTGATCTCAATATTTACAAACAATGTTGTAGACTTTTGTAACCCAAACACACAAAATGTTGCTATAGACTTTAGAATTTCTTAAGGTGTTTTGGATTCAGTATCACAAGCAATTAATGTAAAGGTCATAGTACCACAAAAGAGGTACCATTTGCTCTTGACATGGAGAAATTTTTCAGACAGGAGACTAAAGTTTGGTTCGCAGACATTGCACTAGCAGAGCAAGACAATCAAAAGCCAAAGTTACAATGTGCAGATTCTTTTCAACTATACAATATTTAGGGTAAGTTAAAAACTATCATCAACCCATGAAGATAGATAGAGAGAGTTCACTTGTGCTCTTGTGCCTTGAACAACCTTCAAACTCAGAGGCGGCTACTGGAATGTATTGTAAAACCCAAACCTTTCTCCAATTTGCTCAGCTCTTAAAAAGTCTATTCTTTTTCTTCCGAATAATTTAGACATTCTTAATGAGAGAGCCAGAGAGGGATATGTAACTGAAACCTGAGAGATCTCAGTTGTCATCTTGGTTTCTGCTGGATACGCCATTTTTCGAGCTTCCTTTACCTTTCCCACCGCCTTTTGTCTTGCTAGAAGATTTAGAGTTTGTTGGTTTGCTAGTAGCCGCTTGCGAATCCACATCAGTAAGACCATTCTCCAAAGCTTTCACCAGATTTTCAAAGTAGGTTTTCGTTATGCTGTTTTACACAATACAAGCCATTGGGGTTAGCCTCCATTTGGTTGTTCAAAGTCTCAACTATCTTGATTTATCTGAGAAGCCGATTCTTGTTCTGAACCAAACGGCCATATAGCTGTAAAATAGACAATAGTTTACCTGGTCAAACCGGTTAATTTTGTCCGGAATTGATTAAAATCTTCTGAAGGGCTTTCAGCATTTTGAAACACCTCGAGTTCCTTCTCTACGCATTTGTGGAGCCTCTCCAAACCTGACTCAGCCTCCCCTGATTAGATCAACAAGAGAAACTTCAGACTTCAAGGGTTCAATAACACAACTAACTGTTCCCGCCAAATCTACAGATGAGGATTCTGACCTTGCAAATATTCGAAAAATGGTTTCTTAGCATGATCAGCTAGATAGTACCCATATGCATACGTCCATTTCAGTACCCGTCTGCATTCAATGATCTGCAAAGGTATACATTAAATGAAGAAACATTCAGAGAGATGTTGTATATAAATATCACATTTATTTAAATATTTTAGTTGCTAACCTGAAGCCACGCCTCTGTGATAAACTTGAGCTGAGATTCTGGTGTGCATTGTATGTCACTAAGCTTCTCAAGCTAGCAGAACAAGAGAAAAGTTTAAGAACAGTAAGTGAGAAACTGCCAAAAACTTTCTTACGTTCAAAATTCTATATCATTTCCACATGTATAAGCACCATAAATTCAGATCAAATTCAACAGAGTAAAAGCAATGCAGTCCCTACTTAGAGTCTGTAAACAATTTGGTCTGGCAATTAAAAGTAAAAGCAATACCTAAAGAAGAATTAGGTAGCATTTGTAGATAAAGATCAATAAGAAAATGAAATTTAGAAATAAGAACAATTATTTACCTTTTCCAATTGCATTTTCTGCAGATCCGCCATAGCTTTCAGCCTCGACTGCCAAATCAAACCCAAAAAAAAAGAGTAAATACATATGATGAGAAGATGCAAAACCTCCTAACATAGGAATAGAAAATAACGGCATGCAAAGTATTGCAGCCTAGTAAGAAATGTGACTCTAAAACTATCTTGGTTATTAGCTGTAAATTGCCAACAAAATACATTAGTTAATTAGCTTAATAAACTAGAAGAAACATGATGGCAAAGCGATTACATAACCACACCCTTCACATGATTCACTTTTTCAATGTTCACAAAAGCCACGGCTCACAAACAAGAAAAAGCAAATGGACAATGACAATTGTCCTAAAATTATGTATAAATTATTTTCATGGAAATGTAAAAAAATCTGCCTACCGTTTGATTGCTTGCCCAGCGTTCATAATAATGAGTGTATCTCTCTAGGGAATTTTTTGCCATCTCTCGCCTCCTTTCAGCCTCATCATACTAGAACAGAAAAGACACATATGATATCAACAAAACAATATTAAAAGCCATCAGTGATTGCAGAAAATACCACTACAAATGATCAAATAGGTACAAGAGGTCCTACCAGTCCTTCTTGCTTGGCCGCTTCATACCGATTGCAGGCATAAAAACCACCAGTTCTTTCCCCGTGATCTGTCCAGGGATTAAGGCAAAGCCTAAAGATTCATATAAAGATACATAAATTAGCACTTCCATCATAAGATTTAATCCTAAGACACCAGAGAGAAACAGGCTTCCAATCCAACATTGCAGAGAAAGGGTAATAACCAAACTTAGACATCTTTAGAGATGGGGATAAAGGATTACCAACAAAACTCATATTTACAAGGTGGAGTGCATGTCATGTGCATGCACCCATGATTCTTTTCAATTGGCCGCTTACACCTCGGACAAGGCTTTGAATTGGCAAGTATCCTGTGTATGAGGAGACAAAATATGATTAGCACGTAATGAAATACAAATGGAAGATGCAAAAGAAATGTCATAGCTCCAATGGTAGTTGAACATAGTTATGCAATATGTATGGTAGAAATAACTAGAAGATGAGGAAGCATGAACATGAAATAATACCAATTCATATTTTCAGATTCAGCACTGTTCTTAAGTATCCATTGTCCAACTGTATCACAATCCACAGGACGGTGAGCCTCTTCAGTGCACTGAAATTTCAGATAGCACAGTTCCACAGATTAACCGAAATGATTAAATAGTCAAGAAAAAGCAAAATTATATGGCTTTGACTGCAAGAACTTACATTCCAGCAAAAGCTATGCGAACACAAGCAAGAAACATCATAACTGCCGGTTCCATCAGCAAAATCAATTGCATGCTCACATCCTGGGGCAGGACACCACTTCATCTGAAGCAGAATAAACAAATGGAAGCACATCAAAACTTGACTAGCGCCATATCATTGGCATATATATGAAGGACAAAGTACAATAGTCGGCTCAAAGCAAATGCACTGAAGAAAGTTGAGATCACTGAGATTTAATTCAAGAACAAAAACTGGCTGCCAATCCATACAAGATTGAGAATAGGAAAAAGAGGCACTTCTATCAAGACTAGTAATAAGCTAAAAAAATTATAGCCATTTCACTACATAGAGAAGTAAAAGCTTCCAAGGACACTTAACTTTTAAAGGTTAAATTTAATAGACAAACTCCTTAAGTATTAAGTAACTCGGGCATTTTGCATTACTTGTTTAAAAGGCTGAAAATATTGCATTGGTATTAAAAGAGCAGCAAGTAGTTTCTGCTCCTTAAGGTAAGTTATGCTGTCTGATATACGTTAAATTGGAAGCCTTACCTTTCTGTTGTCTTCAATATAAGACCTAAGAAAATATCTGTAAAACTTCTTCTTGTCTTCCTCAGAAGCCAATTTTTCGATCATATCTTGACCAACAGCAGCAGTACAAGGAGGGTCAGGACATTTTAGCATTAGGCATCCTGGGCCATCATTAATGGTTGTGCTGATATAACCTATACAAGAGAACAGTATAAAAGGAAAGGTGTCAGAAAAGCAGAATATAGAACTTGATTCCACACATTTCTGGCATGGAAGAAACTAAGCTTAACAATTGAAGTCCTAGGCAAATTTGTTTGAAACTGTGCAACTGAAATGCTAACTAAATATACACTCAGATAAATCCAAGGAAATTACAAATCTAACAGTCCCTGTTTCTGTAGAAGCTATAGATGCAAGGAAAGTAAAAAATACAACATACCAGTCCAGCATGTAGGGCAGAAAGGATGACCACAAGAAACCGATACAATATCCTCATGAGGAAAGGATTCAAAGCATATCCCACAAGTAAGCTAAACATCAAATAATGCGTCAGTGAGAAATGAATTACCAAGTGAGAAATATAGAAAAAAAAATTCAAAGTAGAAAGGAATTACCTCTTCACCATCAGGTGTTGGAGCAACAGGTCCCTCCAATATGCCAACAGTTCTCCGAACTCTCTCCTCATCCGCAAACCATTCGTCATGAACTTTACTAACACTCCTAAAATGACACATTTCTCAGAGCATTAGGAAACTAGAGAAAGCCCACAAGTATGGATATCAAACAATACCATTGAAGAGAAAAGTCGTTTCGAAACAATTTGAGGATAAATAATGTCAGATATATAACCGAAAACATGGGAAACAGCAAGATTAATAACAAAATCACACAGTTAATGTCAAGGGAAGTTACCAGTGATAGTGAAGAAGCAAAATGCTCGCTTCGACCTCGCTTATGGAAAGGACCATGGAAACCCGTCCCATATCCTCTTTCTGATGCCTGCGAATATCTTCTTCCTTGAGAACAGCATAATTTATCTGGAAGCAAGCATCATTAAAACAAAAATGAGTCAATAGTCACAGTAAAACAAGAGCAAATGTGAAACAAAAAGATAGAAAACAACCAGCCATACCATAACTCCACACATAGATATAAGAAAGTAAGCCAAACATGTAAGTATTTTGGGAAATGACATAACAGCTATAGAGTGTACCAAATCACTGCATTTCCATCAAGCTACTACACTAGTCTTAACACAACAAACAAATATAGCCAAACAAAACAAAAGCTGCTCAAATCTCAGCATTTCCCATCATAGCCGAAGGAACAAATGAGAAAACTGAACTTCTAAAGACTAAAAATAAGCTCAAAAAACAAAATTCCAAACTTGAACAACCATTAATAGCTTACTATCAAATGAAGTAATCAACAAAAGAGCCATAAACCCAATCACAGAAAAATGTCAAATCTCGAAATCAAAAAAACCCCACCTTAGAGCGATGCGATGCGATTATGGTCGAATCGTCAACATCTTCTTCAACAAACCCGTAATCTGGTTCATCTTCATCGCTATCGTTGTAATCATCAGTTCCGCCGCTGTAAAAATCATCATCCACCGATTCATCATCGAGCATATCATCTTCAGAATCCATGATCGGTGAAATCTCCCAAACAAAGACTCCGAAACCTCACCTTCCCCTTTCTCGCTGTGTCAAAGTAGGGTTTAGGTCTAATTAGGGAGAAAAAAGGTTTCTGCTTTATAGGGGAAAGAGAGAGAATCGGAAGGTAAAGTAGACAACTTTATTGGATAGTTGGAATGAGATGGAGAAATTGAAGGTAGAGGAGGATTCTGAATCGCCAGGTTCGCGATTCAGAAATCGAGTAGATGAGAGATGGACTTGTACCACTATCGGCTTCTTCGTCGGCTTGAGTTGATTTTAGTAGACAAAATATTTAATTTTATTTATTACCATTTGTTATCATTTCTAAAATATACAATTATATTGAAACTTCAAATTATAAAATCTACATTATTTTATATATATCCAAAAAAAAATGTTTTCCTGATTTCCTTTTTACACTAAAAAAATGATATTTTCTTGTTTTACGTATTTTTAGAGTAAAATCTAGGGAAAAAATAATGTTTTAAGCTGCATATTAATGAGGGTGAATAACATCAACTGTTTTTACTTGTGAGAACGAAACTTTTTTTTTTTTTTTTTTGTGTGTGTGTGGTTAGGTTTGATTATAAAATGAAGACTTTCTCAATTTGAAATATTTAATAGTAGTTTACAATTGAGGCCAAGATCCGTAGCCGGCTTGAGTTGGAAGCAAGTATCAAAACTTTCTACGTAATTTCTACAAAAAATTGATCACCATTTGTTTTTGTCTTCGTGTTGTGTCCTAATGACATTTGTCAAACTGATTGATAAGTTGCAGGTTAACTAAAGGGTAGGTGGGGACTAATTTCATGTGTTTATGTATACCGTATATCTAATCTGTTTATATTGTGTGTTTTTGAACTCTTAATTCGATTTCCCTTAGAAGAATGAAAAGTGGTTTTCAATAAAATCTCAAATCTTTCACTTAAGACCCAAAACTGAGCCGTCAACGAGACCTTCGAAAGGGCTTCTAGTGTCGCTCTGTTTGGTTTCTCGGAGTTAGTGTCTTGCTTTCATATCCTCTTCTCGAGCTTCAGTTTTGGTGAGAACATTAACATCAGTCTTCGTGCTACCGTTGAGTTTTGGACCCAAAATTGCAATGTTTTATGGTTCCATGTGTTTTATCTTTTTTTGCCATGGATTCATTCATGTAGGTTTATAATGTATTGCCTTGTAAACCTAAAAATTTTCATTATTAGTTTCCAAAACAAAAAAAAAAAATTCATTATTAATGAAATATTTACATTCTTAGCAAAAAGAAAAAATAATTCAAACCCAATATTTTTCGCGTATATATGGTGAAATTCAAACATTATGTACATGTACAAAGAAAATCTGCAATTGCCAAATAAATTTGTCGGTAATAAAATGTGTGTATATAACAAACCGAAAATCAATAATTAGCTTCGATTAATCATCATGGTTAACTCGGTCCATCTTCAAGATCTCTTATCAGCGTCTCATTGTGTTTTTGCGTTGTCCTGTTAATAAAAACAAAAAAAGATAATCAAGTTTAGGTTTTGATTGTTTGATCTTTGCTTAAAACACAAGAAACAAAATGATAGATTCCAAGTAGGGCACAAAGATTGAGTGGATTAACCTAGTTAGTCCAGTTAACTTGATACAAAAGGCATTAAAATCCTCTGATGACCCCTCCGCGTTAAGAAACTGCGGCAATTCAGTCTCTATACAGTCATTGAGCTTTTTCAGAAGAAGCTCCACATTATCTATTCAACAAAGAATATTAGCTTAATCTCTCTATTTCAAAAAGAAACCTAGTAAACTAATCTTAACTAGTGGATGTGTATATGCACAACGCAGTTATACAGACCTTGCCAGATGTTCAAGAGATCATGCTTATCCTCTGGTAAGCAATATTGATAAACATTACTGTGACTATTCAAGTTTAATCTACAAAGACTGAAAACAAACACAAGAGTAGGAATTAATAATAATACAAACATAGATAAATCTCTCTTACATCAACACTGCGTAGTTGCTCCAGCTTTGCTTTTGCATTTTGCATCAACTGTGTTCAAAAGAACTAAACAAATCAATGCAATTTCTCATAAGTGAATAATGGATTTAAAGTTCATATATATATATATTACCAAATCATTACTATCGAATCTATCTCCAGAAAATTCTTCCATTCTCCCTTGTTGATTAGTCTCTTGACTCCCTTCACACTACAAAACATTGAGAAAAGGTATAAGAAAAGATTTTTTAAATAAAGAAGATCATTTGCGCAACTACGCCCCGAGGAAGCACGAGGACACAGTTTCATCTAATGCCAAAACAAGAAAACACTAAGTTCATTAAACCTTCTAAGATATGTCTAAATCTTTCTCTTTATGACTATTTATACCGTTTCGCTGTCTTCAACGTACGATTCAAGGAGATATCGATCGTACTTAGTCTTGTCTTCCTCGGAAGAAAATCTCTCAATCATATTTCGACCAACAGAAGCTTGACAATGTTCGTAAGGACATTTGAGCCACACATTCCATTCTTGAGTTTCATTGAAAATATTCTTGATACGCTCTATAAAATTATTACATGTCAATACATATTATAAGGTAAAGATAATAAGACCGGACAAAGAATTAGAATAAACATTTGAATACATACTTGTCCAGCAGTTAGTGCATACACGATGACCACAAGAGACCGATGCAGAGTTCTCGAGTTGGTGGTATTTGTCACAGAATCCACAAAAGAACTATACCAACATTGAAATGAATTTGTGTTAAACTTAAATCGGACCAAAATGAGCGTAAAACATAAATATTTTCATTCGAAGATTGTTAATTACTACTTTGTCATCAGAATTTTGATCAAGCGACCTCTCGAATATTCCAACTCTTTCTCTAACACTTTTAGCATCATCAAACCATTCACTTAGAAATTCACTTATATCCCTGCACAAAAACAGAGAGATCGAAAAGGGTTCTTGTAGACGAAGAAATACAAATCTAGCAATATTAAAGCTTTTTCTTACCAGTGAAAGTGAGAAAGCACAAGTGTGGCTTCAGATATGGAGAGGGAAGTAATATCTATAACACTTTGGATCATATTTTCCATATCTTCTTCTTTCAGAACAGTCACATAACTCTGTTTTTGGATAGATGTTTCGGTCTGATCATCTTCTTGATCAGGTGAGTCGAGCTCTGGTTTCATATGGAGCTTGACCAGACTTCTTACGGAATCATCCATGGAAGAACAAAACGAGAGAGATGATGTTTAACGAGCTTTTTTACTTTGTTTAAATAATCGTTGAAATTGTATATATTAGTATATGATACGAAAAGGGTTAACAATTTCTGTTAATTACTTCTATGACAAACAATCTCTTACATTCTAATTTTTTAATCCCACGTTCAAATGGGCACTTGTTCTTCTTCCCCTCAAACAAAGAGTTTACCAATACATTTTAAAACAATTATGAGATGGTTGATCAAATAATTTATTTCATTTATGGTAAAGTTTATGCGAATTTGTTCGCTTTCATTCTTAATGATTATTTTGTTCTTTTCTCACATTAGCTAATAGCTTTGATCTTGTGCAACTTCGAATTATTATAATCACATTGGTCGTCAATAATTTATGTAAATTTCATACCACTTACTTACGAAAAACATATATTTTAGACGTTGATATCAATCTACAAGCCAAGGTAGAAAAGCCATATTTAGATGTTGGAAAAGTCATAGATGTTTAATCACGCATGCAATTGGGGATAGTATATTTTCTCCATTTTTTCTAAGAAAGAGCCTGTGTGAATAGACTTAACATCCGAAGAATTTGTCATACAAGTTAGTTTTTCATTCGTTCTCAAGTTAAACTTCGGTTGACTATAGACTTTGATTGGTAGCATGTGGTACCAAAGGTGAGTTGCAGTAAGTATTGTAGTTCGATGTAAATTTTTAGTAAAATAATGTGGTAGAAATTGCAGATTTTTGTGGTGAGTGTGCTGTGAAAATATGAATTAACGCTTTTATCGATACAACTGACTGGTAACTTTTTTGATTTATAAGTTGCAGTATGTGTTATTAACATCAATTAAAATAAGTAATATTAACATTTTTATTAGAAATTAAATAATAAGTCAAATGAAATAAAAATAACTTGGATACTATAAATTTATAAAATAAATAATTTTCTCATAAAATGAAAAGCAAGAAAACTAATAAAAGAATTTAAATATACTACTTTGTTTGAATTATTCAAATAAAATTTATAAATATACAACCAAATCTTTGACTAAATTATTGTGTAGTTGGAATATTTGAAAGTTTTTGTGTCATAAAAAGATATATAAAAAATGAAATTAAAACTCACGTTATTTTTTGGAAAATTAGATTAAAAAAATAAAAAATAGTAACTCATCTTTAATACATGATAATTTCCATGTTGTTGAGTTAATTTTTGAGTTACCAATTTTACAAAGGAGTTAACTCAAATTTGTACATCAACAATAACACATCATAATTCAAATTCCAATTTAAAAAAAGTATTTTAATTCATGATTGTTAACATTTTTGAGTTAACTATGAGTTACACCCATAAATCAATCTTAACTCATGGTAACTCATGTTACCAATCAAAGCCATAAGAATCTAGACTTTGGTTACGTCGATGTTTAACTAAAAGAAAAAAGAAAACATAAACCACCACAAAATTTCTCTCTCTCTAATCAGATTTAAGTTAAAGCAAGGTAGAATAAACTTCTTTTCTTAAGCACATTCGATCTTTATATTTTCTCATCGCTTAAACATAGATTTAGTCCAAATTTGCAGTTTCATCGTAGATTTTATTATTTGTTTGTTTTAATTCATAATGCATATAGAGATTATCTAGATGGGAGCAAATATAGTAGAGAATTAGCCTAGCCCTTATAGGCAATCACACATCTATACAAGTAAAAAAGTAGTCAAAATTTGAACAGAAAAAATCACCTCAATTTAATTAGCGTCTAAACTTAGCTAAAAGAAGAAATAACAAATACCACAAACCCCATCTAAACCATCCAAACAGAACCGTCTTCTCATAGCCCCTTAAAAGCAAGCCTCAATTCCAATCTCGTAGAAGAAACAAGAAGTCGAAAACCCTAATAACCGCCAAAAATGATGATGCTAAGGCAAGCTGCGAAGAAGGCTCTAGGGCTTACGTCACGTCAATCAACCCCGTGGTCCGTCGGTATCTCCCGACTCTACCACGAGAACGTCATCGATCACTTCAAAAATCCTCGCAACGTGGGATCTTTCGATAAGAATGATCCTAACGTCGGTACGGGTCTCGTTGGATCTCCTGCGTGCGGTGATGTGGTCCAGCTTCAGATCTACTTTTCCGCATTGTGATTTACTCAGAAGACTCGCACTTCCTCTAAGACCCTTACAAATTCAATTGTGCGAGTTACGACTCCTACACCGTTACGGGTTACGGCCTACACAAATTTGAATTTTGAAGAAACATAAAAATAAGCCAACCCAAGAATAATTTGGAACCAATGCAATAAATAGTCTACAAAGTTCAGAAAAAGTTGTTTCTTTGTTTACTCAAAAGAAAACAAGTTAACCACTAATCCAAATACAATATCTAGGAGAAGCGTTTTCAAAAGCGTGGAGGTTGAGGCTCATCGTCTATGGCCATAGTCGAGGCAGCTATTTTTAAACCCTCTTTAGTGAACCATGTTTCCAACTGTTTCCACGACGGTCTCGACAGGTATAGCAAATGATATTCCTTGACAAACTGTTTCGTCAGTATTCATCAGACCATGGCTTGTCATCCCAACCAACTTACCATCGAGATCGATTAGAGGACCTCCCGAATTCCCCTAATCAAAAATTAAAATGGTATATTGGATTAGGGGTTTATGACTGCAATCATTTATCTGCTACCCTAAGACTTAAATGAGAAAATGTACCATGTTAATGGCGCAGTCAGTCTGTAGCACAATTCTCGTCTTGCCTGGCTCACTGAATGGCATCGGAATTTCAGAATCAGTTCTATCTAGACAGATGCAAAACAAACCAAACACAGTTAATATCTGTCAAACACAACAAATACACAAAAATAACAATGGACACACCTCACAACACCAATAGTTAAAGACCTCGCGAGGTTGGTCGGGGACCCGAATGCAAGGACACAAGAACCATGTGAAAGAGATTGGAAATCACCGAAAACTGCTGGAACCATATCCATCATTAGATCGGGTACGACAAAGCAACATCATTGTACTTGTCGAAATCCCAGACGTATCCAATGAACTTGCGACCATCGAACATAGTCACACTGATCCGGAAAACAACAATACAAATCAGACTTAGATTAGTTACCCATATCTTCGAAACGCAATGAAAATCATACTTAGATTAGACCTAAAGAATTCCTACAAAAATGTGAGATTATTTACCAATATCTTAGATTCTTTGTACCTAGGATGCACGAGACGTCTATCCACTGACGTCTCGCATCTCCGAAACGTTTAGGGGACAGGGACAACCTAGCTCTGTACTCTTGACAAGATTCCCAGGCCTCATAATTGATAATGCTATGAGCACATGTCAAAATATGTCCCGCCGAAGTGAAAAAGAAATTGGACATAACCCCATACTCAGAATCGTTTCCCGGTTTACGTGCTAGAAGATGGGTCACAGACGGTTTAACCCTCACAACAATATCCTCGATATTGTGCGAGGTAGAAGAATTCTCTCTCGACCTCGTCATCTTCTTAAGAAGCAAAAATGTTGCTCAATTAACACAGTGGGGATCATCTTCATTGAAATCGGATCTAGTTTCTTGAATAACGCATGAGCAGCCACCATCCCTTCGAACTTTCCAACAAGCTCCACGTACTGAGAAAGGTGGTTGGGAGATAAAGTCATATCTTGACTAACAATCCACTCATAAACCTGTCTTCACACAATTCAAACAAAATTCTTAAGAAATCTATCACAAATCCAACACAGATCTTCAACATCATTATCAAATTAATGAAAAACTATCAATCATAATCACTAGCAGTAAAATGTACCATGAACAACATTAACTTATAAGTATTAAACATTTCTATATCAGATATCAGCTAGACACATGCTTAGCCATCAAGATTTTGGTACCTTTAATGCATCAGTGTCTTTTCCTTCATTTAAGAGGATATTGATGCATCCATACATATATGACGAACTGAGAGAAATGCCTTGGCCTTGCTCCTTAAAACCATCGAAGAAAGAAGTTGCGAGAGTCTGAACGCCAGGACAGAGCTTCCTCGCCATATGAGGATCAGTAACAGTCTTCGGAACAGAAGAATCTGAAGTTGTAAACCGCCTACTCACAATCAGAGAGGTTTTGGACGTGACAGAAAGAGCGGAGCCAGAGAACCCGACTTGGTATACAGGTAGGAATGTTTGAGAGCGGAGCTCGAGTCAAAGAGAGAGGGATGCTTTGCGATTTGACTGGCAAAATAAAATCCCAAAAAGAAAAAATACACAAATGATTCAACTTAGAAACTCAATGACATAAATTCACTACAAGAAAACATGCCCTTTTGCGAGGGTTTAAAGCGTCGCAAATTTGCGAGAAATTTGCGACCAATTTGCGACGAAATTCCATGTTTTGACACTAACTCGTCGCAAATTTGCGTGGGAAAATTCCAAAGCAAAACCGTTGCAAAGTTTATGTATTTACGACGGTTTTGCGGCGATCGTGAAGTGTCGACGCAAAACCGTCGTAAATATTGCGACGACTTTGCGTGGTAAGATATTTTGTAATAAAAGCGATAAATTAGCGTCCGTTTTGCGACAAAAACAAAATTGTTACCCTTTTGCGACGAAAAATATTCCAACACGTTTTTATGATTCTTACTTGTTTATGGGTACACGACGTAAAAAGAAATAGGAGCTACACTGACAAGTTTGAGCCATTTGTTTAAGCATCCCAAGCAAAGCAATTAGTCTTCATTCCTTACCCTCGTACTCGTGGACGATGGGATCAAGATTGGTTATCTGTGATTAAAGTTAACCCAAGGGGTCGAATTGTTGGAGGGTTAGCAGCTGATGCTCATGATGATCAACCCCCAGTGCAACATGCCATAAGCGAAGAAGTTTTGATCCCTACGGAGGTAACCACCAAGTTGACAAGAATTGACCCGCTTCATAGTGGTCTTGATGTGATATTCGAGGATTCGGAAGGAAACGGAGATGAATTTGATGAAGACGACGAGAAAGCTGAGGACGACGATGATGACGAAGATGGCGGAGTAGAACATTATCTTTCTGATCATGATGAAGAAGATTAATAAATTTAATTATGTGTATATATTAGTTACGTACTTTCGAGTGTGTTGTAATAAAAAAAAATTTTAAATGATGCCTATATGCGGCGATTTTGCGAGGCTTTCGTCGCAAATACCCCGCAAAGTATATATGACAATTTGCGACGAATTTGCGAGGAAACCCTCGCAAAATCGTAGCAAAATTTTGAAACACTAAACCCTAAATGAAATATTATGCCCTTTTTGGAATATAAAAACATATCAAATAGGTCCTAACTGATATATAAAATTATTTGTATCAATGTCAAAGTAATAAGAATAAGGTTGAGGGTATCACAACTTGCTACGGTTTTGCGAGGCTTTCGTCGCAAATGCCTCGCAAATTTGCAACGGTTTTGCGATGAAAACCCTCGCAAAACCGTAGCAAATTTTGAAACTCTAAACCCTAAATGATATATTATGCCCTTCTCGGAACATAAAAACATATCAAATAGGTCCTAATTGATATATAAAATTATTTGTATCAATGTCAAAGTAATAAGAATAAGGTTGAGGGTATCTCAATTTGCTACGGTTTTGCAAGGCTTTCGTCGCAAATGCCTTGTAAATTTGCTACGGTTTTGCGACGTAAACCCTCGCAAAACCGTAGCAAATTTTGAAACCCTAAAATCTAAATGATATATTATGCCCTTCCTGGAATATAAAAACATATCAAATAGGTCCTAATTGATATATAAAATTATTTGTATCAATGTCAAAGTAATAAGAATAAGGTTGAGGGTATCACAATTTGCTACGCTTTTGCGAGGCTTTCGTCGCAAATGCCTCGCAAAACCGTAGCAAATTTTGAAACCCTAAACCTTAAATGATATATTATGCCATTCTTGGAATATAAAAACATATTAAATATGTCCTAATTGATATATAAAATTATTTGTATCAATGTCAAAGTAATAAGAATAAAGTTGAGGGTATCACAATTTGTTATGGTTTTGCGAGGCTTTCGTCGCAAATCCCTCGCAAAACTATAGCAAATTTTGAAACCCTAAACCCTAAATGATATATTATGTCATTTTTGGAATATAAAAACATATCAAATAGGTCCTAATTGATATATAAAATTATTTGTATCAATGTCAAAGTAATAAGAATAAGGTTGAGGGTATCACAATTTGCTACGGTTTTGCGAGGCTTTCGTCGCAAAACCGTAACAAATTTTGAAACCCCAAACCCTAACCAATACCTATATTAGCCGGTTTAAATAGACCCTTCTTCGAATATTAAAATATGAGTATAAGTCGTCTAATGAATAACAATCCCTCCAAAATTATTCAAAAAAGACACTTACCAAAACATTATCGAGTAACATATATAACGAAGTATCATACACTTATACTATGAATATGATCAATCCATCATTTTTCCGATTTTACGAAGAACTTCATTTATTGGGCTAACTTTGCTTCATACATGCAGTAAGGACCTAAACAAGTGTATATTTACCATTTATGAATTGTAATTTTGGTCTAAAACATCCAAACCCCTAAATATATCCTAAACCTCATTTGCGTGGGAATTGCGACGAAAACGTAGCAAATGTGTAGCAATTTACTATTTGCGAGTTATTTGCGACGATTTCGTCGCAGATTCCTCGCTAAATTTGCAAAGCTTTTGCGACTATAGTTACGGTCAAATCTATTAATTGATCGTACATTCGCCTTGGGATTTACATTTTGCGACATATTTGCGACGGTTTTTGAAATTTTACGAGGGATTTACGACGCTTTGTGCGCGGGAAACGAAAAGTTTTCGCGGGATACATGCATGGGTGAAAAATTTGGCCCACTTTGCGACGGAATTGATACGTTTGTGCGAGGGAAAATTTTCCTTATATATGCAATTCCAACTTCCTCGCTCATTCTTCACATCTCTATATCTCTCTCTAAACAAAACATTTCTCTCTCTAAAAAAAATTTCTCCAACCTTCCAAATCAATCCCGACCTCATAAGGTAATTCTCTAAACTTTTCTTGTGCTTTATTACTTTCAAATTTTTCATTCATAGGTAATTAATTAGTTAAGTGTGGTTTTTAGGAGAATGGTTAGGAATAATTAATTAGAAATGGAAGTGTACTTTAGAATTGATAATTAACTAATGTTGATTAATTTAATTTATTGTGATCATTAAAATTGTTAAAATCATTAATAGATTAGATATTTAACTAATATTCTATTACTAATTTCAAAGATTATAAAATTTATTGTAGATGGCGGATAACGAGTATAGCCAGTTCGTACAGTCTGGTGCTGGTTGTGGTAGAGGAAAAGGTATTTCACGACCTGGACAGCGTACACATCCCACAGAGTTAGCGAAGACGAACCCCACCATTGCCGAACATTATGAATAAGAAACAAGGAGCTTCGCGAAGAAGACCTGAAGCAGATGAAGGAGGCACATCGACCACCCGGGATCCGATCGATGATATCAATTTTGATATTTAAATTTGTTTTCGGATTTAGTTTTATGTATTAAAACATTATTTTATGCTTTTTAAAAAAAAATTCATATTTTCGAATTTATTTTTTTCAAATTAAAAATTATTTTCATCTTTTTTTTTATATATAAAAAAGCCAATATTCCTCGCAAAACCGTCGCAAATTATAGTCGCAATTCCGTCGCAAAAATGTTCGACGCAAAACCATCGCAAAATAAAAGTCGCAATTCCGTCGCTAATTAATTTGTCGCAACTGCATCGCAAATTATTTTGTCGCAAAAACGTCGCTAATATAGCGAGGAATTTGCGACTACGTATATATTTGGGACGATTTTGCGACGATTTTTGGGTTTGCGACGAGCTAGTTGCGACAAACGAAAAATCGTCGCAAAATCGTCACAAATTAGCATTTGCGACGAATTTGCTACGAAAATCGCCCTCGCAAATGGGGGTATTTTCTTGTAGTGATCACAATGTGTTTTTTGGCGATTATTAGGGTTTTCGACTTCTTGTTTCTTCTACGAGATTGGAATTGAGGCTTGCTTTTAAGGGGCTATGAGATGACGGTTCGGTTTGGATGGTTTGGATGGGTTTATTTGTTATTTCTTCTTTTAGCTAAGTTTAGACGCTAATTAAATTGAGGTGATTTTTTCTGTTCAAATTTTGACTACTTTTTTACTTGTATAGATGTGTGATTGCCTATAAGGGCTAGGCTAATTCTCTACTAGATTTTCTCCCATCTAGATAATCTGGATATGCATTATGAATTAAAACAAAACAAATAATAAAATCTACGAAGGAACCGAAGATTTGGACTAAATCCATGTTTAAACGATGAGAAAATATAAAGATCGAATGTGCATAAAAAAGAAGTTTATTCTACCTTGCTTTAACTTAAATCTGATTAGAGAGAGAGAAATTTTGTGGTGGTTTACGTTTTCCAACCGTCGTTCTCGAAGGAACAATAAGGGATTAACCTGCTTCTGGTAAGTTTTCAAGTTCTTGTTCCGGTGGTAAGTGTTAAGTTCTTGTTCCGGTGGTAAGTCTTCAACTTACTAATGGTTCATGTGTATATATGGTGAAATTCAAACATTATGTACAGGTACAAAAAAAATCTGCAATTGCCAAATAAATTTGTGGGTGATAAAATGTGTGTATATAATAAACCGGAAATCAATAATTAGCTTTGATTAATCGTTATGGTTAACTCGTAAACATGCCTAAACGGGCTCGTTTTAATAAAACGAACCCGTTTAGGACCGCGGTATCAAGTCCGTTTTAACATCACTGTTATATGCCCTTTGCGACCTTCTTGACATCATTAGCTAAGCCATCTTCAAGCTCTCTTATCAGCGTCTCGTTGTACTTTTGCGTTGTCCTGTTATAAAAAAAAAAAGGTTAATCAAGTTTAGGTTTTGATTATTTGTTGCTTAAAACACAAGAAACAAAATGATAGATTCCAACTAGGTCACAAAGATTGAGTAAAACCTATTTAGTCTAGTTAACTCGATACGAAAGGCATTCAAATCCTCTGATGATCCCTCCGCGTTAAGAAACCGCGGCAATTCAGTCTCTATACAGTCATTGAGCCTTTTCAGAAGAAGCTTCACATGCTCTATTCAACAAAGAATATTAGCTTAATCTCTCTCAATTTCAAAAAACAAACCTAATAAACTAATCTTAACTAGTGGATGTGTATATGCACAACGCAGTTATACAGACCTTGCTTGATCTTCAAGAAATCATGCTTATCCTCTGGTAAGAAATATTGGTAAGCATAAGTCCATTTCAGGATCCTTGTAGATTCAATGATCTGTATACATGTAAACATCCCTTAAACTCTGTTTATGACGAAAGTTTAGTTTGTGGTTTTAGACTCAACCGTATTGGATATATTTAGTTATATTCTATTATTCAAAACAAAGATGCATTTTTATGTAAACAATGGGTTTTTTTTGTGTGAATAAAATTTAACATTCATTTCAAAAAAAAAAAAAACATTGCTTAAACTCTGTTTCGGAAACCAAACACAATTTTTAGTTTTTGCTAACCTGTAATGCAGCTTCTATGATAAACTCAAGTTGTTGTACTGTTGGTAACTGTATTTGACTTAGCTCTGGAATCTGGAAGAAATATTCAAGTTTAATCTACAAAGACTGGAAACAAACACAAGAGTAATAATAATAATAATACAAACATAGATAAGTCTCTCTTACATCAACACTGCGTAGTTTCTCCAGCTTTTGTTTTGCTCTTTGCATCAACTGTGTTCAAAACAAAGCAACTAAACAAATCAAGGCATTTTCTCATAAGTGAATGATGGATTTAAAGTTCATATATTACCAAATCATTACTATCCCAATTTTTATAACAATCCTCGAATTTATCTCGAGAAAATTCTTCCATTCTCCATTGTTGATTAGTCTCTTGACTCTCTTCACACTACAAAACATTGAGAAAAGGTATATGAAAAGATTAAAAAAAAAAAAAAAGAGAGAGAAATTGGTTATATAATACACAAAACCATCAAACTAAAAAATTTCAAGATCAGATAAAGTACCGGTACAGCATCATTGTAACAAGCTCCTTCACTATGTTCAGTCCAGTCGCCACGACATAGCCTACAGAGGAAATTTCATGAAAATAATGCTTAAATGTGATGACAATCACAAGAAATTATGTAATCAGAGATCACATATTAGTAAATTACCAACAGAATTTGTAGTTACAAGGTAAGCATTTCATCTTCAGCGAAAATTCTTCTGCGTATTGATTTTCTGCGATCTTTTGCTTACACTTAGGACAAGGCACTGTATTGGCTAGTGGCCTAAAATCAAAATCCAACAAGACTTGAGACATTCTGAAAGATTCAAGGTTTATAAAAATGTGAATTAGATAAGCAAAAAACATCGGTTTTGTTTTGTTTTACCTGTTCGGGTTTTGGTAACCAGAAATGATAATTTCTAACCATTTTGCAGCTGCTTCACAGTTCACAGGACTATGAACGTCCTTGCTACACTGAAGCTAAGATTCAATTACAGTAATAGAAACTGAATTAAAGACCAATAATACAAAGATTCAATTCCAAGAAAACTCACATTCCAGCAGAATTTAAGCAAACAAACAGTAGACACTGGAATTGCCAGAAGGACTAAGATCAATTGCGGAACTACGCCCCGAGGCAGCACGAGGACACAGTTTCATCTAATGCCAAAACAAGAAAACACTAAGTTCATTAAACCTTCTAAGATATATCTAAATCTTTCTCTTTATGACTGTTTATACCGTTTTGCTGTCTTCAACGTAAGATTTAAGGAGATATCGATCGTACTTAGTCTTCTCTTCCTCGGAAGCAAATCTCTCAATCATATCTCGACCAACAGAAGCTTGACAAGATACGTAAGGACATTTGAGCCACACATTCCATTCTTGAATTTTATTGCAAATATTCTTGAAATGCTCTATAAAATTATAACATGTCAGTACATATTATAAGATAAAGATATTAAGGTCGGACAAAAAATTAGAATAAACATTTGGATACATACTTTTCCAGCAGTTAGTGCATACACGATGACCACAAGAGACCGATGCAGAGTTCTCGAGTTGGTGGAGTTCGTTACAGGATCCGCAATAGAACTATACCAAATTATGAAAATGATCTTGTGTTAAACTTAGAATCGGACCAAAAAAGAGTATAAGAACAGAAACATTTTGATTCGAAAGATCGGTAATTACTTCTTTGTCATCAGAAGGTGGATCAAGTGAACTATCCAATACTCCAACTCTTTCTCTAACACTTAAAGCATCATCAAACCATTCACTTACAGATTTAATTATATCCCTGAGCAAAAGCAGATAGATCAAGAAAAGAGTTTCTTGTAGATGAAGAAATACAAATCTTTAGGGCACGAATAAAGCTTTTTCTTACCAGTGAAAGTGAGAAAGCACAAGTGTGGCTTCAGATTTGGAGAGGGATGTAGCATCTATAACTCTTTGGATCATATTTTCCATAAGCCCCCAAATATCTTCTTCTTTCACAACAGTCACATAACTCTGTTTTGGATAGATGTTTCGGTCTGATCATCTTCTTGATCAGGTGAGTTGAGCTCTGGTTTGAAATGGAGCTTGTCTAGACTTCTCTTGACCACGGATTCATCCATGTGGGAACAAAAGGAAAGAGGTGAAGTTTAACAAGCTTTTTTACTTTGTTTAAATAAGTCAATCGAAGAAGACCAAGTCATTGAAATTGTATATATTAGACTATTAGTATATGATACGAAAAGGGTTAACAATTTCTGTTAATTACTTCTATGACAAACAATCTCTTACATTCTCGTTTTTTTTAATCCCACGTTCAAATGGGCACTTGTTCTACTTCCCCTTAAACAAAGAGTTTACCAATACATTTTAAAACAATTATGAGATGGTTGATAAAATAAATTATTTCATTTATTGTAAAGTTTATGCGAATTTGTTCGCTTTCATTCTTAATGATTATTTTGTTCTTTTCTCACATTAGCTAATAGCTTTGATCTTGTGCAACTTCGAATTATTATAATCACATTTGTCGTCAATAATTTATGTAAATTTCATACCACTTACTTACGAAAAACATATATTTTAGACGTTGATATCAATCTACAACCCAAGGTAGAAAAGCCATATTTAGATGTTGGAAAAGTCATAGAATGTTTAATCACGCATGCAATTGGGAATATTATATTTTCTCCATTATTTCTAAGAAAGAGCCTGTGTGAATAGACTTAACATCCGAAGAATTTGTCATACAAGTTAGTTTTTGATTCGTTCATTAACTCAAGTTAAACTTCGGTTGACTATAAGAATCTAGACTTTGGTTACGTCGATGTCTAACTAAGTAGAAAAAGAAAAGTAAGACGATAGAAGAAAAACGATGCTTTGAGCTTCATATCTTCCCTACATATATAATCATGATTGATACTCTTTGAATATAATCTTAGTATTTCATTTGTGTCTTCTTTATGAGTTTTTTATTTGTTTGTAAAAGTGACATGTGGTACCTTTCAGGGGCTAAAAGGAAAAAGCCGAAAGCATTAGATCATGTGGATCCTACCAGTGTCTCCGTTGTGGGTCGCACCACGAGTGCAAGTGTCCAACATCAATTAAATTATTCGCTTTTTAGAGGAAAACAAATGGCATAAACTCTATGGTGATGAAGAAGAAAATAAGACCTTAATAATGGTGACTTCTTTTTAAAATTCCATAATGATGGTGATTCTCAAACCCAATACCCTAATAATGGTTACACCAAACACTAATAAGAACGACAAATACCTTAGTAATGGTGGTTGATTCTTTTCATATTCAAATGATCACAAATCCTAATAATGTTGCTAAATAATTTTAAATAATAAAAAACCGCCATTTCTTTTGTTAGAGCATCTCCACCCCTACACCAAATCCCATTTTTGTGTAAAATATTTTCCAACCCAACACCAAATCCTACACAAAAATGGTGTAACACCAAATTTTACACCACCATTTTGGTGTATAACTTTATTATTTATAAATTGGTCCTTTAAATTATAAATAATTTCAAATTTAATGAGAAACATATATAAATGATGACAATTAAACGCAAATCTAATATATTTATGATGATTAAACCAAAATCTATTATACATACCTTTATTTTATATGATGTATTATATTTTGTTTCATATTTAATGTTACATTTAAATGATTTTATAATTAATCAAACTAAAAAAGTATATAGGTTAATATGTTTGTAAAAGAATCAATTTAGAATATTTTTTTTTGTGTGTAGAAAATAGTGTAATACATTGAAGTAAAATCCAACACCATTTTGTTGTTACACCATTTTAGTGTAAAATATAGTATAATAATACATTGGAGATGCTCTTAATCACGCATATTCAGCCGTTGATCTCATCATCAATACCTTGATTTCGTTATTTGACGTTAAATTTCATATCGGAAGATTTCCCTTTGTAATATCTTTCCTTTATAGTTTGACTAGTCTTCTAAATAATTTTGGTATTATTTATCTTACTTATGTAGTATTTGTCTATTTGTTAAAGTTTAACACATTAGGTAGTTTCAAGTTTCAATATTATCAAGGCCATTTGATAAATATAAATGATCTTACGAAATAAAACATCTTATCATATATAAAAACTGTTAGAAGTTGATTATGCATACAATCCCCAAAAAAGGTTAGATGACATTCTTGTTCGGTGGAAATTAGTTTTAATTCATTTTAGAATCATTTTTCAACAGATTCCGGTATATATAAACAAATGAATGCTTGAAAAAGGGAGAAATGTAGAAATAAATGGTATGTTAATAATTGAGAGCTTCAACAACAATGATGCGACTTTGTATGTATTCTCCTACCAGCTAAATTATTGAGCGACGAAGACATGCCTCGTGGGTTTGTTGGCCCATATTCATATTCATTTTAGGATCTCTCCAGTCGTTACCTGCCACGTGTCTTGATCAACAAGGCCAACTGTATTATTACATCTGTCACAACCAAATCCTTACAATGACACTATTCCACATCCAAAAAGGATATAATATTGCATGTGACAATTATATTTTGCACATAACATATAAAATCATACACATAACTCTCAATCTCTGATCATTGCATATTACACACATGGCGATTTTCAATGTTAAATTTGGATATTAATAAATTAAAGAAGTTAATTAATGGCTTCTGTTGTATATTTGTTTTCCAAAACCATATGGGTTTACTTGTTAAATTTTTTAAATGAATATGGCACAAATAAAAGTTATCTATATGTACTAAAACTCAAATTTTGTAAAAATTCACATCTTGTATTTTAGAATCGCGAATGGAATAACAATAATCCTATATATTATTTGAGGAGCATTTTAGGAGCATTTTGCTTAGGTGTCATTACTACAATTTTTCTCTTCTTTATTTTTATATATTTATTTAGTTCTCTTATACTCATTACCAAACACATTTATTTCCAAATATACTTATTTTGATTACTACAACTCTAATTGTCAAACACATTTGAATCTTCTTAAACTTGCCAAAATTAAAATATTTTGAAATCTTAAACTTGCCAAAGTCAAAATATTTCGAAAATTATATATTTAGAATAGAAAAAAAACAATTTATTATCATTTGAAAATATATGAACATGTAAATCAATTTTTCATATATATTTTTGCATATGTTGTTTTGTTTGACAAGTAGATGTTTTTAATTTTTTTATAAGTACACTTCCTACAAGTAATATAATTTTTAATAAAATTTGTTAGTTTAATTATTTCATGGGTAAACCATATTTGTATAAAACATAATTGCAAAATTCAAATATATAAAATAGATCTTAGATTATGTATAATAATTCATAAAAAAAAAAAATTTAACTAAAATTATTAGTTTTATTCAATAATTATTTTATCCCGCTTATAACGCGGGTAATTTTCTAGTATTTGGTTATAATTGGAAAATCATAATTCAAATAACACAATCTTTTTAATTTAATGATCGAATAACATTCAAATATCATCAAATCAATGAAATCCCAATATTTATTCCAATAAATCCCTGAAATGGCAAAAATCTTTACGTTCAGCCAGGGCCCACTAGTTTAACAATAATCACGCGTTAAGATGCGACATCATCACGATTCATGATCATGATCATGATCATCATCTTCATCATGATGCCATGTCACTAATCGCAGCTTTTATAAACAACCAAATCAACTCGTGAGAATCGGAAAGAAAAAAAAAACTGAGAAGAACGAACGAGTGAGTGAGTGAGTGATGGATCGTCTTCGCAGCAACAATTCATCAGATTCATGGCAATACTCTTCCCAACGCAAATCATATGACAATGCCTTGGACGATGAATCAGGAATCCACGAAGCCTGGGCTGAGATCTCTACCCGCCGATCATTCATCGCCGGCGGCGACAATAGTCGGAAGAAGCTAGAGAAGAAGAAGAAGAGCCAGATTTTGGTCGAAGGTTACGTCGAATCTGCTTCCTCGTCGGAGAATCGTGACGATCTGACGAGATCCAAGAGCTTAACCGATGACGATCTCGAAGATCTCAAGGGATGTTTAGATCTAGGGTTTGGTTTCAGCTACGATGAGATCCCTGAGCTTTGCATTACTTTACCTGCTTTAGAGCTATGCTATTCCATGAGCCAGAAGTTTCTAGACGATAATAGGTCATCGGAAAGTCCGTCGGCGGACGATTCTCCGTCTCCTCCGATTGCTAGTTGGAAAATCTCTAGCCCCGGTAAATATCTAATCGTGATTTTTGTTTCCTTCCATTGATTGATTCTGCGATCTATCTCTGATTTCGTTTTGGGTGATTGGTTTGTTGATTAGTGCTAGTGTGAACAAATGTTAGATTACGAGAAATTGATCTGAATGTTTTCATTTTGTTGTGTTTAGGTGATAATCCGGATGATGTGAAAGCAAGGCTTAAGTACTGGGCACAAGCAGTTGCATGTACGGTTCAATTATGCAGCTGAATGAATGATTGTCAAGTCTGGTAAAAAAGATCACATGAACAATCTCAGAGGCATTGTGAGATGAGGAGGAGATCTTGGAGAGGTATTGAAAGGTCTGAAATTTAACTGAACAATCAACAATGATTCTTGACTTGATTCTATGTATGTGTAGTAGTATCTAGTCTATTAATGAATAAAAAAATCAAATTCTTTCTCATTTCATTGCTGGTCTCTGCATCTTAAGAGCTGGATTCTTGTTATGATGCAGTGATTAGAGCCTACTTTTCTCTTTAAAAAGAGTATTCTTGTCTTCAACTCACTGGTCATGGACCTACTGAGGTAACTAATCTAACTGAGTCTGTTAACTTATGTGATGTGTTAAAGCTACAATGTAAAGCTTACTACGTGTGAGGTATGAAAGCTGGATTGTTGTCCTTGTGCAGTGGTTAGAGACTTGTATTTGTGACAAGTGTCACTAACTGGTTATGGACCTTTGCTTGCTGAGGTAACTAATCTTAACTTGATAACTGGGATCTATAACCTTTTGACTCATTCCCTTTTCCTGGATGTGTTGTGTGAAGCTATAATCTTGCGGCTACGTTGCAAACTCTTGTGAAGGAAGAGAAGGAAGATAGATGAATTTAAGATATTGTGTGTTTTATCTTCTTTGTTCATTAATTAACCAAACTGGCGAAAGAGTGGATGTCTGATTACAATTGATACAGATCCTAGATGCTCAATAGGGTGAGTGAAGATGAGTAAAGCATTTCCTGGATCTTGTGAATGCATGTAAAGTAGCTTCTGATGAATATTATGTGACAACATTGTTTCACTCTCCTATCTAAAACTAGATTTTCAAATTACATAGCTTCCTAATCAATGAACTTCTTGAACATTGCTCATGATGTTGAAGCATATTGTGTAAGTTTGTGATGATATGAGTTCAAGTCATTTTCAAGGATGCATCGCTCCCAAGAACATAACGGTAATAACCAAAAGTTTTGAAAAGATTATTAATTGCCATATCCATGTCAGAATCAAGTTTATCACAAGATTCAAAAGCAAACTGTTAGCAATTTTACATCGAACAAAATGGTGCCTTACAAAAACCCAAAGACTTCAAACTTAGATTTGTAAGGCTTCACTAAACAATTTCCAATGCTTAGCAAAGGTATTGAGTTTCATATTTGTAAGGCTTCACTAAACAACTCTACAAGCTTCGAAAAAAAACACAAGCCGCTGCATATTGGAAACTAAGCAACAATGCTAAAAAACTATAAGTCAAAGCAACTTATTGGAAATTGACTGCCAACAAAATAGAATGAAAACCATAAGACACCTCTTAGAAGCCTAGCCATTCTAAAAGCAGATTTGCTATGCTAAGATTGAACTTTATTTCATTACCAGGCATAGAGACTACCGTATCTAGCTACCTGTCTTTCTCACTTGTGCTGATATACCAAGCCACTTATCTAACCTTTCCATCTTTGCACATTTGTGGAAACAAATTATTTCTCTGCACTCTCCAACTGCTCAATTTTTAGCTTGTATTTTCTTCTTTAACTATGCTTTTCAGTTTCCCCTCTTTCCGAAAATCCTTTCTTTTCGCTTGAATATGATGCACAAACGCCGCTACAATATCATGAAGCTTCGGAGGAAGCTTGCTTGCCGAAGAAACATTATGACCAGCATCTTTCAAAGCCCGAGCAACATCCTTTTGCGCTTTCTGAAAATGCACATTACACAGAGCAGGAACAGTCGATGCTAGCGTTGGCTTTGGACATGTTATTGCTTTTGACTGAGTTCTGCACATACAAATATAACAACACCAAGTTAGAATAGAGCTAGTTAAGTAATCAACACATGTATGGTCAAAAGCAAGCACCAACTCTACAAACAATGCAAAAAAACTTTCAATGCAAAATCATTAGACCAAACCAGTATCAAAGAACTAAATTTTCACAGCATTACTACTACATTCCAAACCATATACACTAGCATGAGAAATTCAGAACGAACCTTTTATTGACGTAAGTACAAGAAGTGTAAAGCTTCTGTTTCTTATCAGAGAGAATATGAAGCAGACAGTAATTCGCCATAGGCATTGCCTTTGATTTGCAGCCATTACCACAAGCCACACAATTACCTTTCATAGTCAAATCACTCTTAACACCATTGTTAGTATTATCATTGTCTCCACTACCTTCAATCACAGTTTCGTCTATAATCTCTCCATCAATCCCAATCCTACGTCTCTTGTTTTGCTGATGATTCTCTTCTTTGAAAGGACTAACACCATACTTCCAGTAATACTCTCTGTGTTGCGCCTTGAGATCTTCCATTAAAGCCCAGTAATGGTCTCTATAGCATCTAGTGAGCTGCTTGAGGTTATGAGATCGGCGCCGGAGAAGCTCCGGTCGGGTTAAGTGAGTGGAATTTCCGAGGATCTGATCCTCCACCGCCATAGAAATCGGCGAATTCGAAACGCTTGTGGTCGGAAAATTATTAGGGTTTCGAAATTGGGATTCTTCCGGTACACCGGATTTTATCGGGATTGAGGGAGTGTTGGGAGGTGGATGCTTTGGCGGTTTTGATGAAGAAGAAGGGTTTTGCTTCGAAGCAGACGCCATTGTCACAGTAGCGAGAGATTCGGAGAAGAGAGAAGACGAGAGAATATTTCCTTCCTTGGGAAATTCACTCGCTGGTTTAAAAGGCCTGATTAAAAGCCCATTGGGCCAGAACTAGAACGAATTGAAATAAACCGGTTGGTTAAACCGGATCTGGTGTGTTGCGACTGTCGGTGGAGGCTACACTTCAGTTAAGTGGGGTCCAGTAACACGTTCCAGGCTGTTATGTCATACCGACACATTCATCTCACCAAACGCGATCTGCACCGTTGATTACCATTTACATCTAACGGATGACAGAGACTGCTGATCCGTCACCTGTTTAGTTACATTGCTTCCTCTCTCTTTCCCGAGAATCTCTTATTTTCTCGGCAACGAAGCTAAAAAAGAAAGTAGTTTTTTGGTTCCCTTTGAAGCTAAACTAGTTTTTGTCGGTCTGTCTGGATCTAAGCTGATATCAGCATTTTCAGGTAAACGATGATCCTTCAGTTCTTGAGTCTAATTTCGGTAACAATTTAGCTGATTTGACTCGGGAAATTTTATTTAGCTGTTGATTTTTTTTGTTATCTACATTTACATTTTGAAGTATTTCACAAATTGTAACACTTCTGATTCGAATCTAGTATAGATCATCCTTTCCAATTTGGTATAATTTTGGTCAATTTACAGTTATTAATGGTTAGCTAATTGTTGTTAGTTTTTACTTGGAAGAGTTTTTGTTGCTGATTCCAATCTTTCCGGGGTAGAATTCAAGAATTTTCAGCTGGATTTGGTGTTTTTTGGTTTTAGCAGCATGTTCTTGAATTTCTTGTTGAGCGTAGATCTATATGGTCAGACTTTAATATGTATTGTATTTTTGCCATAAATGAGTTTTCTTCATGGTAAAACGTTGAAATTCATTTCTTGATAGCTTGTTAGTAACAAAGAAAGTTGCTATTATTTTGCGAACAATTCGAACAAGAAACTCGTTTTAACTAGTTTCTATGATCTTGTAGCTGATACTTGCTCCGTTGTAAGCGATGGTGACGATACGGAGTGGTTCGATCCTCATTCTCGTTCTGCTTGCTATATCATGCATGGTCATGGTTGCAAATGGAGAAGACAAAACAATCAAAGTGAAGAAAGTGAGAGGAGAGAAGGTTTGCACACAAGGATGGGAATGCGTCTGGTGGTCGAAATTCTGCTGTAACGAAACGATATCAGATTACTTTCAAGTTTATCAGTTTGAGCAACTCTTTTCCAAAAGAAACACTCCCGTTGCTCACGCCGTTGGTTTCTGGGACTACCAGTCCTTCATTACCGCCGCTGCTCTCTTTGAACCCCTCGGGTTTGGTACCACCGGTGGAAAACTCATGGGACAGAAAGAAATCGCCGCCTTTCTCGGTCATGTTGCTAGCAAAACATCTTGTAAGTTTCCTTGATTTTAGTTATGTGAATTCAAGAAGAAGCTTTGCATTATTAGTATGAGTGTTGTTCTGTTGTGTTATGTAGGTGGATACGGAGTTGCAACGGGAGGGCCTTTAGCTTGGGGTCTATGTTATAACAGGGAAATGAGCCCCGACCAATCTTACTGTGACGAATCATGGAAATACAAGTACCCTTGTAGTCCCGGAGCTGAATACTACGGACGCGGGGCCTTACCCCTTTACTGGTACTACATTTTCTCTTCTATTTCATTTCTCGGTTTTCAAGGATCATCCGACGCTAAAAGGTAATTTACTTGTGTTTATTTTGCAGGAACTTCAACTACGGTGCAGCTGGAGAAGCTCTTAAGGCTGATCTCTTGAACCACCCCGAGTACGTCGAGCAGAACGCGACGCTTGCATTCCAAGCTGCGATTTGGAGATGGATGACACCGATCAAGAAATCTCAACCCTCGGCTCACGATATCTTTGTCGGAAACTGGAAGCCTTCGAAGAATGATACTTTGTCCAAACGTGGACCGACTTTTGGCAGCACGATGAACGTTTTGTACGGAGAGTATACGTGTGGTCAAGGTGATATTGATCCAATGAACAACATAATCTCACACTACTTATACTTCCTTGACCTCTTGGGTATTGGGAGAGAAGACGCTGGACCAAGCGAGGAGCTTAGTTGCGCCGAGCAGAAAGCTTTTAATCCTTCTACTGTGCCTTCCGCTGCCACTTCGTAAAGTCTCTTTGTATTGCCATTAATCTTCTTGCTTCAGTGGAGAAATGTTACGGAATAAATGAATTTGCTTGTGGTAAAAAAAAAAGGTGTGTTTTGTTCTTTTGTCTTTGTAGAACTTTATGCAAACAAAATTTTATATTTTTCTGTATGTAAAACCTTATTTTAATTATTGTATTTGCAGAATGTGTGTGATATAGAGAAAACAAGAAAAAAAACATCATTGTGGTTTTCCAATGATGTTTCTGTTCGTTCGTTATAAAATTGTTTTTGCATTTAAATACAAAGGGAAATTAGCTTTAATAATACTCATTGCACCAATAATTAAGTATATAACATAACCTAAATTATAATTAGGTAAATAACATGAAGCATATCTAAAATGACTATTTTAGAACTATATTTTGATCTCTGATAGTTGGCTATTCTCAAATAAATATTGAAAAAAAAAATTGGATAAAAAAAAAATTGGATAGCTGACTATGCATGCATAAATAACTAACTATAATCATAGTGAATTAATCACAAAGTGAACTATATTATAATTAGAATACCAAACACTCTTTTACGTAAACAATGTTTTACATAGTCATCTATGTTTTGAAATGATAGTTGATTATTTGTAAATAAATGTTAAAAAGAACCGAATAGCTGATTATGCTTATAGTTGACTATACATGCATAAATAGTAAACTATAAGCATAGTGAATTAATCACAAAGTGAACTATATTATAATTAAAATAGTAAACACACGTTTATTTAGACAATGTTTTACATAGACAACTATTTTAATTAACATATAGTCAACTATTTTAAGCAACATAATAGCCAACTATTTAAAACTTATTAGATCATTAAAGGTATTTTAGTCAATTCTATTTAAGAGGGTGTTATTTACCTAAATTCTATTTATGTCATGTTATACACCTAATTATGATCTCTAAAACTATTATACACCTAATTAACTCAAATATAATCCACATTTGAAGAAAAATATTCTAAAATAACTAAATAAGGAATCGAATCTGGTTAACTAAAATTTTTATAAAGATTTTAAAGAAATTTTGGAAAGTCCACGTAAGAAATAAAAATAAACAAAATAGTAAAAAAAAAAAGGCTGTATTGGTCGAACTGATCAACAAACAAACTCTGAAAAACTTCACAACTTCACCGCTCCCTCGTCGCCGTCTCCGGTGGTTTCTGTCAACTTCTCCGACGAGACGCCATTAAATAAGGCGCGAGGGAGAAACGAAAGGAGATGAACTCATCAATCGTCTCTTTCCCCATGATTCCATATCTCACTGCTCTTCTCTCGCTCGTTTTCGCTATCTCCGTATCTTCGAATCCCGGTGTGTTCAATGTCAAGTATCGCTATCCCAGGCTTCAAGGCTCGCTCAGTGCCCTAAAAGAGCATGACGACCTTCGTCAGTTCACAATTCTCGATCTACCTCTCGGCGGAACTGGTCGCCCCGATATTCTCGGGTTCGTTTCTCTCAATTTCAGATTCCTAAAACCTGATTCACTCTTTCGAGTACAGAATTCTTCGATTTTTGTTTGATTAAGCGTGAAAATCCTTAGTGTTTGATCACTGATACATAGCTTGTGTTAGGGATTCATGCATTTTTCATCTATGTGAAGGCTATACTATGCTAAGATTGAGATTGGAACACCTGCAAAGAGCTATTATGTTCAAGTAGACACAGGGAGTGATATTATGTGGGTAAATTGCATCCAATGCAAACAATGTCCAAGAAGAAGCAATCTTGGTGTAAGCATCTACATTTTTGTGATATCCTTGTCACTTGTGCTCAAACTCAATAGTTGTGTGTTTTTTTGTTTTCTGTATAGATTGAGTTGACACTATACGACATAAAGGAATCGAACAGCGGGAAGTTAGTTTCATGTGATGACGACTTTTGCTACCAGATAAGTGGTGGTCCTCTCACAGGGTGCAAAGCTAATATGTCATGTCCTTATCTTGAGATATATGGAGATGGGAGCTCTACTGCTGGTTACTTTGTACAGGATATTGTGCAGTATGATAGTGTAGCTGGGGATCTCAAGACAAAAACAGCTAATGGAAGTGTCATATTTGGGTACGTTTCTTTTTAACATTCTCGCTTTACATACTAGCAAGCTGCTGCAACATAGTATTTGCAGCTTTGTTAGAGTTTCTTTCTGTTCTCACTGAAAAGAGCACAAGTTCACCTTACTTGTGGTCACGGTTTTACTTTGTTTGCCAAGTGAAGAAAAGAAAAGATATGGGAAAGGCTGTAGAATTGATTACTTGGCAAACAATGCTTAGAACACATACAAAGGCTAAGCAGATAGAATTTGATTGGTAGAGAACAAATCTTAAGATTCTGGCACCTTTTCCTTTTTTTTTTAAGTAACATGTGAATTAGTTCTCCAACATGTATGGTGATATTCTCATTGAGTGAAGTATACTTCACAGATAAACCAAATTCCTTACCGAAATATCTTATGCTTTTGATTATGATGATTGGTTAGTTTGCTTAGATATTTTACTGAGCACAGCTCATTTCATTTCTTTCATATGTATCTACATGTTTGGGAAATTTTCATAGTGATTTAGCAATACAATACATATGTAACTATATTTCAGGTCGAGGATTGCTGGTCACTTTTAATGTTTTGATATGGTTTTGAAGGTGTGGTGCTCGACAGTCAGGAGATCTTGACGCTACTAATGAAGAAGCACTTGACGGAATACTTGGGTTTGGAAAAGCTAACTCCTCAATGATTTCCCAGCTGTCCTCATCAGGGAGAGTGAAAAAGATATTTGCACATTGCTTAGATGGAAAAAATGGAGGTGGCATATTTGCTATTGGACGTGTTGTGCAACCAAAAGCAAACATGACACCATTAGTACCCAATCAGTATGTCTAGATTGTTTTACCTTTTCTTGCGTCTTTGCAATCATATGCTGCAAATGCAAATAGTATCTATTTAAATTGGATAAAAAGCTTAATGAGATGCCGTTAGATGCAGCTACCGTGCTATTCCTGTTATAGTCTTGCTTGAAACTAATCTAATACGCTCGCTCGCCTAGATAGAAAGCTTGTTCGAGTACATTGGAATAGCTGGAGTTTTTACATGAAATAGAGTACATTGTAGTCTATGTTACTTGGAAAGCTTCTTTCGAAGTGTTGAACGTGTTTGTTCTCTAGTTGTTTCCTGTTAACAGGCTATTTTTGTTTGTAATTGTAGACCACATTACAATGTCAATATGACAGGAGTTCAAGTTGGTCAGGAGTTTCTCGATATTCCAGCTGATTTATTTCAAGCAGGAGATAGAAAAGGAGCAATAATTGACAGTGGTACAACCTTGGCCTATCTTCCAGAGATAATCTATGAACCACTGATAAAGATGGTACACTGCAATGAAATTTCATGTTCGAAAAGAATTTTTAACTGCAGAGTCTATTCTCATAAATCTGGTTCTTTTGTTAGATAACCTCGCAGGAGCCTGCTCTGAAAGTTCACATAGTTGATAAAGACTATAAATGTTTTCAGTATTCCGGAAGGTTAGTCTTATGATTAAAATGCATCTACCGAGAATTGGTCTACAATAGTTTCTTACAAAACCACCTGTCACCTTTGCTGCAGAGTTGATGAGGGATTTCCAAATGTCACTTTCCATTTTGAAAACTCGGTTTACCTCAGGGTTTATCCTCATGACTATCTGTTCCCTTATGTAAGCATCTTAAGTTTTTATGGTTGATTCTTTCAATCTTTCCTGCATTTTACCCTGTACTCATTACACCAAAATTTTCACAGGAAGGAATGTGGTGCATTGGTTGGCAAAATAGCGGAATGCAATCCAGAGATAGGAGAAACATGACACTTTTGGGAGGTACCTTAAGAACACTCATATAACCTTATTCACCTATAATCCTTGTTTGATTCAATCCATTGCCCACAATGTCTTTACGTTCTCTTTTGCAGATTTGGTCCTTTCAAACAAGCTTGTTCTCTACGATCTAGAAAATCAGGTCATCGGTTGGACTGAGTACAACTGTAAGTAGTAGCTCAAGATTCATGTCTCATAGTGTGACTGTGAAAGATTTTGAATCTGAAACTATTCATCTTTGTTCTTTCTTGCTCTTTGCAGGCTCATCAAGCATAAAAGTAAAAGATGAAGGAACAGGAACAGTTCATTTAGTAGGCTCACATTTTATCTCTTGTGCATTTCCTTTAGAAACCTCTTTGCTTTTACTTTCTTTACTTCTACTCATGACTCTTTTATTCCTTTAGAACACTCCTAAATAGAATCTCTCTTGTACATATATATTCAACATTTTGCTCAAATGGTAAAAAAAGAAAAGTCTTGAATATAGAGAAAAACCAAGCAGATTGATGAACCAAGAGAGATCTATTCTTATTGATTTTTAACTATTTTATTAATTTACTCGCACTGAAAAGACCAAGAAAGAGGACGCAGAGCAAACTGGTGCGAGTTGGAGTAGTTGAAAGAGAGAGTCTCCATTGGACTCAACGGCAAGCCGTCGTTGACGACGCAGTTTCCGGCGGAAGAGGAGAGAACACGGAGGAGTGTAGGGTCCACGAGTGACTGAGGAAATCCTTGACATTTGAGACGAAGGTTGATGATTGGACACATTGGACATTTGTTCATTACTTCAACTCTGTACTTTCTTCCTTCTCTCCACTTCACTTGTGTCTGCTTCACCATTGGTTCGCTGCTTTTGCTCCCACATTTCTGTCCAAAACCTATATACAAATGCATCCATTCACATGTATCTATTATATACATAATTCTACTTGTAATGAATTATAAGTTTTCACGTTACCTATTTGAAGAAGCAAGAGAGCAAGAGATGACCAAAGAAGGAACTTGAGAGTTTTTGGCATTTTGGACACTAGTAAACCAGAACTACAGAAGAATTTAACTCCAAACCTGAGTATATATGCACATACGTTTGTGTGTGTGTGTGTGTGTGAGGGAATGGGTCAAGGGATACGACCAAAAATGGTCACATGCAAGGAGAACCAGAAAAAGGCGGAGATAAAGTGAACATTACAAAGGACTAAAGGAGTGAACGACTTTTTCATTCACATGTTCTGTGTCAGACTGAAGAAAACTATGCACCTCTTATTTGTGACTTCAAAACTTAAATCCCTTTTTGAATGAATCTCTCTAATCACAGTGCTTACAAGAGACAAAAACTGATAATAATTGTTTTGTACCATTACATATCCATCATGTATAAACCTGAATTAGCATCTATACAAATAATGGATTGTGACAAAAAAAAAATCTTGGGATAGAATTTGGTCTCTAGTCAAGAATATTGAGAGGTACTGTCTATGTTCAGGGAGATTAATGGGCTTCTCTAGAGTGTGAAGCTAGTCACAATCATGAGAATTTGCATAGGTTGTGACGTCCTCGTGAAGATATCATGTACAAAACAGCAGGTGTGAAGATCTGGAACAAGTCGAAACAGATGGTTAGAAATTCCCATTCATCCATTGGTATAATAGTGTCTTTTGACTAGTGTAACCATATGTTCAATACAAATGACTGGCCTCACCATGAAATTAGACCGTTATCATCCAAAGGGATCAAGACGCATTACTCATCATCTCTGATGAAGATAGAGAGATCTACTAACCTGAAAACTAGCTTTTATAAGCTACAAAGGACAAACACTACATAGACCAAAACTCTTCCAAAGTTAAACATGTTAAAAGATACCTCTCAGGTCTCTGTCCACTCTTTTAACTCACAGCGAGAAGCAAGAATATTTGCCTGTTGTTCTTCGGCTTCTGTGTCATTAACAACACCCCGGCATCTTGGGAAGCCACAGTAACATGAAAGGCGCTCATCAATTGAAAGGAACCTGCAATTTTAAAGATAAAAGAATCAGCATAATGATCATGTAATATCAAAGGCACACAACTAATAAAGGGCACAGAAAATACCTATAATCATAGGTCAGCTCCTCCCATTTTGCGACATCCCTCTTTGCAAATATGATGATATGCTCATCACCATTAACACTAATGACTCTTGAATAGCAATTTGGCTAACGCAGAAGCAAATTCATAAGTAATGTGATGATATTGCAGATGCTAACCACATCAGATACAATTGTCAAAAACTATTTGACCATACCTCACAGGAGTGATTAATCAGATGGGCAATGCTTCCTGTCCTTGTTGCGTCTATGACCCGTTCATTATCAATTCTAAACATGTAGGTCCCAGCACCCTATATCATAAAAGAAATTATTAGAAAATTGATATCTAACAATACTCGTCATAACCAAAAGCCACTGATCATGGAATAGTATAAAATGTACAAGGTCAGATACTCACCACCATTGAGTTGTATATAAGATGTTCTCTCTTGTCAGCTATTGGGGCCCTAACAAGTTCACCAGTGTATTCAATCACCTGCACTTACCGAATTCAAAATATTCTCATGACGGAGGCTTTACCATAAAAGAATAGACTGTTCAAGTTAAGAATACTAACCATATCTCCTGCCTTGTGTGGAAGCTTTGCAAATATCCCAAACCCATGAATTCCTGATTTCCCTGTAGAAGAAAATGAACCATTTTAAAGGAAGAAAAAATTCAGAGAATATTAGATTTGAGGGACATGTTAGGCTTTATGGGAAACGTTTCCGCCTATTTCATAATAAGTAGAAATAGACAATTTGAACGAGTAGCAGACAATTTGAACGAGTAATAACATCTTTTAGGACTGCTGATTAAATGCTTACCGAATGCTAATCTCTTCCTGTATGTTTCCTTCATGTATCTATATTTCTCGACCATAGATAGAATATTGCTTGGAGTTATTATCTGTGACACCTTTGATCCATAAATGCGTTCGTAGGTTGAAAATTCATGTCGAGAGTATCCACCAACAATGTATGGCTGATTCTCAACAAATAATCGTTTTGAAGAAGCACCAGCAAGAGCTTCAGGTTCCTTTCGTCCTCTTCTTCCAAGATAGTTATAAGGCTCTACAAGAAACAGGGGATATATAAATTAATTATCCAGCAAGATAAACTAATAAACTTGCATATAACTAGCAAAAAGTTCCATCCCAAACAGGAGCTGTAAATCTACTTTGTTTCTAGCAGGTATTGATCAATGCAACTGCATACCAGTACGAGCACAGCCAGATGGATTAGGAGGTGGGAGATATTCGGCGATATTATGAGCAGGTTTGATCATGTACTCTGTTTCTAAGTGGTCATTTGATGTTTGTCGATGCCTCTTGCAGAATGAAAGTAAGCGGATGCATTGATTTTCTTCATCATCCTCCATTGATAAAAGAACAAGCCTATCCTCGTCCGCAAGCTACAAGAATGTTATCATAGTTAAAACTATCTCTTTTATGAATTCTGTGTGGCTGAGTATATGTATATGAATGAATACAGAATCTCATGATCCCCTGTAGGATAAGAAAGTACCTCAACACAGAGACCAGCAGCTCGTGCGCATAGTGGATGATATGCCACTCGACAAGAACTGTTTGAACACTGAAAATGTGCATCATAGTTTCTAGGTAAATACTTTATTCAGTTACTGATATATATATATGTAGAAGTCTAAGCATTGGAAGCAATAGACACCCCTAATTGACAGGAAAGCTCAGAAAATTTATGCTCCTATGCAGGAAGTTTCTGCTAGAAAATATTGTCAAGTGAAGGGTACACAATGACTCAGTTTCTCATCAAAAGAATTCTTACTTGGATACAAGCTCCATAAGAAACCCCACAGATGCTGCACAATAATTTCCAACGATCCTGTTTCAAAGTGTTAAGAAAAGAAGACAACTAATCAAACATCAAGTGGCTACTAGAAACCGGACTATGCTGCAAAGGCCATTGACTATATTTGAGACAACAGATGTGAAGGAAGCTGATAAGAAAAGTCCAAACCTTATTGACTTTATTAACCCCATCAATGGGTTCCATCTTCTTGATATCCAGTAAGCATGTTTCTGGATAATATTAAAAGTATTAATCACACATTTTGGATAGTGAAATTAAAGCCTCCTAAATCCTTAGTAGAAAGTAGACACATGCAGAATAACATAACAATGGTCAAGATTGAACCTGGGATCCATATGGCACAAGCCAGATGAGCCCAGCGCCCATCAGTTGTCGGCTTCATAGCGCCACCTGAAAGATCCTTTGTTAGTCACTAATGAAAGCATATAAAGACTCCATACCAAAAGAGTTTGGTCAAATTACCAACTACAGGACAAAGACAACATCGTGGAGGAGTATCAAGAGCGCCAGGACGGCACAAGTTACACAACCACAGAACGCCATCACGAGGTTCCAGCTGCCCATAGCATCTAGTATGAACCTAGTCCAGGAAAAAAAATTTGAACTGAGCTTCATCTAGAAAAAGTAAGGATACCAGCCACTATAGAGTATAGATCTAAAAGGATATACAATAACAAACAACTCAGAGAAAGAGCAATACCATCATTCTACATTTATCACATTGCAGGAACAGATTGTTCTCATATTCCTGCAGACAGGGAAAATCTAAGTCAGAACTCACTTATTAAAGCGTACAAAATTAAATGAACATAGTAAATGTTCCATCAAGAAAGACGCATTGATAACCTCATCCATGTGGCAGACATTGCACTTATCAAGATCTTTCCAGTCAACCCGAACAGGTCGGTAACCAGTAGGATGATCTTGATACTTTCCCGAACTATATTTGCGCTGAGAAACGTTGGAAGTTGGTCTGGATTGTAATAGCCCCTGCGAGTTAGATCAAGGCTTTATCATAGGGCATCGAGTGGGAAAGAATCAAAATTTAACTACGATGCCTAATATGCGTTTTAACAGCAAAACAGAAGGCAGAGAGAGCACTGCAGTTTTTTCAGTGTATTCAAGTGAATGGAGTAAAAAGCGACGAATTTAAAACCACTCCATATAATTCATAAGATAATACCTTTACAAGTTTATCAACTTCTGGGTTGGAGAAACCAAACATATCTGTACCAGATTCATGCAGTCCCTCACCCAAAACATCAGGACTATCAGAAGCACTCTGTATCTTTTTTATCCTATTATATATTTTACTCCAGCAGGCAGATGGAGTGTCCCCTTTGAACTGTCCAAATATCAAGTATCAATGTAACATATGGTTATAACAAAGTTCTATGCACACATCCAATTAGAAAACGAACCTGCTCACCACTGTTCGTCGTTACTCTGAAAACAGGGTGACTCTTTGACTCAGCATCCCTGAGCACTTCCATCTTGTACATGGCAGATGCACCAGGATCTGCTTAAAGGCAAAGCAAGAAATCACACATATAGATGAGCTAAGTACAACCAACCAAAGACAGAAAATGCCCGATTAATATACAAGTACGAAAACTCGAAATCGTTTTGGACCTTTTAGTGATATGAACTTTCTCATAGCTGTATACCCTTCAGGCCAAGTATGATGACTATCCTTGAAAAACTCAGAGTCTGTCACGATCCTTCCTGGAAGACCATTAATATACATGCATAATGAGCAGCCCATTCCAACCAAAGATGATACAACATACTTAAAAGTTTCACACATTACCAAGATTTATGATTTGCAGATCTCCTATTGTATGCAAACAATCTCCAAGTTCTACTGGTCGCAACCATACTTCTCCATCTTTTGAGCAATCATCACCAGAGTTTGAGCTGTTCTCTTCTCCGCTATTAGTTCTTTCCGAACAATCAGTATCAGAAACTTTTTGAAGTTGATCCATCCTTCCTGGAAGCTTAAATTCTTTTAGGTACCTGAGTGAGGTCATTTACACAATTTAGCAGGCGTAAGTTCATGCTCGGATAAACATAGGAAAATGGTCTACTTGTTAAAAACTTCACTAGATTGAAAACTTATAAAAGTGAAAAGTAAGAGAACTTGCATTTTTGCTTCCTCCATGGCCTGTTCAAATCGAGGTTGCTTGCACTTGAGGGGGGACTGTGATAGAAGCCCTTGAAGAAATGAGATCGCTTGCTTGACTTGTATTCTATATAACCAAAAGAAAAATTGTCAAGTACCACTTGATATGATGCGTATCATTCATTTCAACAATTCAGTATGATAACAAGATTTCTAAACATTTTAAGAAGATTTCCTAACCTAGCAAAATCATGAGTACCAAAAAACTGTACAAGGATTGATTTTCCTCCAGATGCTTTGGTGTTTAGACCTTTTCGCTTTACCACAGATTCATCCACAACAATTGCTGGCCACATAGCATGACCTGTCCGGAAAAGTTAACAACCATGGTTAGTAGGCATATTTTCTTTTATAAAGAAGATTTTTTGGAAACCAGAAAGCTAGGCAATACATACTTGCTAATCACCAAGAAACTCTAGTAGCAATTAGGTCTGGCAAGTTATATGCTTCCTAACAGCATCAAGTTTTCTTATACCATAAAAGAGGTTTATATATCCTCAATCTTTTCTACAAAAAGTTGAGCAAATACATGTACAAGAAAACAGAAATCGGGTTAGTATAGAGTGTTTACCAGTTAGTTTCGCCCATATGATGTCCCTAGGCTCAAAATCTTGGCACCCCTCAAAAGAAGCAGCCAACACAACCATCTCATTATATGCTTGACCACCTACAGCCACTTCGTTAGTACCAAACTTCAGATTTCGCAGCTCCATCTCTTCACGAGAAACGAGAAATTTGATCATTTCACGGTGAAGATTTAACTTCTCGCCATCTCCATCTCCATATTTAACCTGAACAATAATTTAAACAGTGATGAAAAGAACAAACATTTAGATATTCCACCAACAGTCACCAAAAATCCAAAACATAATGGCAATGAGCCAGATACAATAGACTTACTAAGTGATGTTTTTCCTCTGCATTGTATCCAATGATAGTACCCTGATACCAATCAGCGTCCAGTGGCCAAAAAACCTAGAGATTATATAACAATCAAACTGTTAACAGATACCTTTCATAAACATGGAATGGAATACCTAAAGCACATAACTTTACCTTGCATTGCAGCCCAATGAAACTTGTAGGATCAACACCATCAAAGCTCAATCTGCAAAGCCAAAACTCATCCATTAAACAATATCAAATAATGTGCCAATTAGCAATCAAACATTTAAAGTACTCGGTGCAAAACAACAGGCATATGAACCAATATCGAAACCGCTATAAGTAAACGATAGGTGAATCCTAACCTGACCCATTTCTTAGCTGTAGCAGAAGCTGTGAATGCCTTCCCCTTCCTCTTGGAAGTTCCATTCTGCTTATTTCCGCTACAAACAGCGTTGGTTCTACATCCCCTTAAACGCGGTGCACTAGAGACGCTTAAACTACTCGAATCCACTCCCAATTTCATCAGCTCTCCATTACCAACTCTTCTCTTCTTCTGCTTTCTCTTCTCATCTTCCTCCTCATCAAGCTCCGCACTATCAACTTTCACAATTTCGTTTTTTATCTTCACTTCCTCATTCGGAACCATTGCTGAATCCGCAAAAGACTCTCGCCGCCGCCTCTTACGGCGAGAGTAGACATTAACAATCTCCGGTAGCCGATTCGACTCAAAATCTTCGTATTCCTCAAAATCATCGCTAATTGGAAGCTTCTGGGTAGAATTAACCTTCTTAGACATCACATTGTGTGAACCAGCGACGCTACTAACACAGCACAGCGACGAGGAAGAAGATGAAACAGAGTAAACGCGCTCGAGAGACGCGTATCGAACGGGAACATCGACGTGGTGGTCGCGGAGTCCGATTTTGATTTGGGTTTCTTCTTCCTCCAAGGGTTTTACAACACGCGCCATTGAAATCATTCGGGGTTGGGTTAGATTTGGAAGAATCTCTCGCTCACTAGTAGAAAATCGAAATCGAAATTGTTAGGGTTTGAATTTTGGAGAATCTGGGGGAATTAGGGTTTATGAGGAAGAAGAAGAGCTTTTGGATTTTTTTCCCCCAAAAATTTTCCGTTTTCCCGCCGGGTAAAAAATTAACAAAGGGAAGTTAGTTCTTGTTCTATCAGATCTGATCCTCTTTTCTCACTTTTAATAGCTCTACATATATACACACATGATAAAGTGTATGTATATGTGTAAAAGACAAAACGATACGGTTTCGGAAACAATACACGTCCTTGTATGATAAAGAATTTCCTCTTAGAATAGTTTGGGTAAGTAAAAATTAGTTTGTACTAATTTGAAATGAATTATCAAATAATTTATTTTAATTTTCGGAAAAAAAAGAATATTAAATTTAAATCTCAAGACTATTTAGGTACAATTTTGTTTCATTAAGATACAGATGTTTGGTGAATTAATACGTTTGTGGGGGGGGGGGGGGCTCAATTACATGTATATGCAGAAGAAAAGGGTGAAAACCCTTGTGTAGATTTCTTTACATTTGTGGCTGAAAGAAAAAAAAAATGTTTGTTTTCATATTTTTCTTCTTCTTCATTAGTCTCCAGAGTTTTGAGTTATGTTAGAGCAATTTATGCTATTGGAGTTGGATTTACATCTGAAGCTGAAGGCTGTTGAGTCCCATAGTTCCACAAGTCTGTGAGTTCTCTCCTCACCAACCCGAGTATGACCGTGATTCCTGCAAATTTAAGTATATGAAATGCATAGCGGATTAAATGACTCGAGTCTCTATCAAAAATTCGATATTTTCTTCGGATGAATGAGATACCGAGTGTGCAAGGGACGAGGTAGAGCAACGCAGGTTGTCCGTGACCGTTCATAATGTACAATCCCAAGTATGTTAAGAAAAGGCCAAGTCCGTAACCAAACATCAACCACGGGAAATATGCTTTCGAGATTCCCTTGTTATTTTCCTTGTCATATCTAAGACGCCAAAAGATGAGTGCCGAGTCAGTTATTCGCGAACCAGAATCATTATAAGTTTGATGTATGAGATGGTTACCTGAAAATAAAGCATTTGAGAAGGCCTGGGAAAAGAATATCTCCAAAACCGATCATGTTGTAACCACCCCATGGATCAGAAAGCCGCGGAAATTTCAAAAGCATGGGAATAGATTCTCCAGTGTCTTTGCTCCCACGAGCAACCTATGCCATAGATGAAATCACAACAAGTGCTACTCAATATCTAAAGAATATTTTGTTAAATGAAGGAATATATCGAAAACTCTCACCGCTATCATTACACTTTGCTTGAAAATTAATGGTGATATGAATACCCAAAAGATGTCATAGATAAATGCACAACTGAGAAGAATGGTAGCAACCTAAAGTGTGAGACACCATTAGAACATACAAAAGAGATCACAAAAAAGAAATACAGTTGAAAAATGCATACTGAATGAACTTACCCTGATATTAGGTAGCCGAGCCACTTGCAAGACGTTTATCATCATGCAAATACCCTGTCATGCGACAAGTCAAACTTAGAGAGCCAACTAAGGACAATAAGCATGAACCAAAACACATTTTCGCTTTAGACAACGATAAAATTACCAGGCTAAAGAGGACTTACAAAAATATCTTGGCCGGCCCATGCATACGAAGTTTTGCGCTTTAGAAACCATACGACAGCAACCACGGAGCAGAATAACATAACCACAAGTGAGCAAACCGAAGCATTACCAAACAGAGGGACTTTCACTTTCTTCTGGCTACATTTATTGCATCTCCTGCAGAGAAATAAACCAATGAATAAGAGAAATCAAACATATGATGCTTTTAACTAGCTGGAGCTCTGAGAATACCTTGTTATGAGGGTAGTGATGATATTATGCATTCCCTGAGATAGAAAATATAAGAATTATTCTGACGTTATAATTTGACATAAAAACGGTTCAGCTAGTCTCTGTTTCATTTCATTTCACAAGAAGTATTCATCATGTTTTGTATTCCACCAAGGATATAATGCTAAAGAAATTTGTACTATCAAGTTATAACCGGCATTGATCATAATTCTACCTATTGAGCCATGAAACTAAAGATATGCTCAAAATTAGACAACATTACCTGCACACCACCAATGCAGAAAAATATGGTCAGAATCAAGATAAACCACGCTGACATGAAGAAGAAGAGCAAAATGAGGAATGAGGACGCTGTTATGACAAAGATAACAGCACCCTTAGCACTGATATCAAGAGTTTCCTCTTCCGCGTCAGCTTTGGAGGCATCATTTGAAGATTTCTGCCAGAAAATTTAGATGTTAGGAAAAGATCAAGAATTAGAGACAGGACAAGCTAATTAGATTGTATATATATATTGTTGTCATTTCTTTTACCAAAACATATTTTCATGATTTCATCTATACGCAGATAATAAAAGCAAGTTTAGTTTCAGTGAATGCAAACCTTAGGTGATAATTCATCATACTGCTCTTCGTTCTCCTTAGGAGCGGTGACATGTGACCAAACAGCAGCAACGAAAACTGTTCCAACGGACATTAGCCAGAGGAATGCCACTGCATAGTCTACTACTGGGCTTTTTGGAGCATACAATAAAATCTCCACTGCATAAAGAAAATCATCAAGAAAACTAAATAGCCATCAAAAGAAACTTTAGGGATATATATTATGTAATAAAGACTAATCAGTTTAAGCCCTCCCAATCTAATTTCATCTACATTTTTATTGAAGATCTATTTACTTAATGATTACAGTTTAAGTGGGTAAGTGCTAGAAGATATGAGAATCCATAATAGCGCCGTAGATAGATAAAGCTTAGACCTTTTTTATTTTGCGTAATGGATTTCCTCAATGCGTCTCCGGCTGACGTTTTAATCATCAAAACAGGTATAGCAACATTTAAGGATGTATCTTTCTCATTACAAACCATCTCATCCAGCTCTAAAAACACCAAAGATAGGGAAAAACATATTTCAGAGGCTCATCAAAACAAAACAAAAAACCGCAAAGCAAGAAATGACAACGTGGAAGTTAAATTTAAATATCTCGACCTTCTTTGTCGTTTATTAACACCAAAGCCGCAGCTCCAGCTGACTGAGCAATTTGAGCCTTAGCCGTGAAAGTACATTCGCCACGTACAGATAACGCAATGGAACCAGATAGCTGCAGAACAAACATCGAACCAAGTAAATAACTTTAGATTTTGGGAAAGCAAAGACTATTCTCAGATGGAGAAGAAAGAGGAAAGAAAAACCTTTGAGGTTAAATTGGAGCAACTGTTCAAAGGAGTGGTAAGAACAACGGGTAGTTTAACAGCTTTGTCTTTATCAGATGGAAGTATGGCACCAAATTGAGCAGTCATGCCAGTAAAAGCTTCACCGTTTTCTCCATCAACCCAATTCTCAACCTTAACCTGGAAAAAAAAACATTTCAGTATTTATAACACAAGCTTATTCAACAAAACGGATAAAGAGTTTAATAATCAGTAGCTGCATGAAGTAATCTGATTTTAAGCATACAAATTTTGTGCCCTGCATGAATTTACATAGTTTACTTAAACTAACATTTTCATAATAATCATTGAACAATTACCATTTCTCACCAACAATCTCGAAAATCGATTTTCAATAGACGATTAAAACATCAAATAGAAAAATAGTAGACGTTAAACAAAAACTGCATTCCATAGATAAGTGAACGATTCTGTGTAATTGAAGAACATTAAGACCAAATTCTCACACGAATTTCCTAAGGAACCCAAAAATTTTGGAATTTGGGTGAAAAAAATAAATGAAAAGTTTTAATGAAAAATTACCATTTGAAATTCATTGAAGCAGCCAGGGATTTTAGGAGGAGCACCATTTTCGCCAGCACCAACGCACAACAGACCGATGAGATAGAGGGACAACGCCGCCGCGGGAATGCGGCAGTTAAACGGAGGTAATGACATCGCCACCGTAAGAGAGAGAATTGAAAAATTTGATGGAACAAAAGAGCGAGAAGAGGGAAATGAATTATTCTCCGTTCATCTTCGTTGTTACAAAACCATAGAAAACTCTGTGAAAAGCCATCTTTAATTTATTTATTTTTACGTTTTTAATAGATTTTTTTTTTCCTATTAGGATTTTCTTTTTCCCTCGCTTTACACCAATTTCCAAATAATGAAAAGAAAGAAAAAAAAACTCACAAAAACCAATCATGGATTAAAATAGAGAATACAGAGAAAAAAGAAAAGAAAATATAAAGTGAATAGATAAATAAATATATGCCAAAATTATAAATTACAATTTAAGGATTTTGACCTTTTTTCTTTCTTCTATCAGAAAAAAGAAAAAATAAATATATTGTGTACAAAGAGAAAGAAAATCAAAAATATAGTTTTTCTTTTTGGTGGGGGTAATATCAAGTGGAACAGCAAGAGAAACCGGATCTTTGTTTAGAGGAAGTGTTGGTATCGTCTTTAACGAGACTTACCCGATTCACGGTGAGTTCATCTTTATAAGTGTCGGAGTTTAGTTGCTTACGGCTAACGTTATTGTAGATATCGAGAATGACTTTTTCGAAAGCTGTTCCAACGTTTGTCGAATCAAGAGCCGATGTTTCCACAAAGAAGAGTCCTTCCTCTTCCGCTAGGGCCTTGCCTTCGTCCACGCTCACCGCTCTTATGTGTTCTAGATCACACTTGTTTCCCACAAGCATCCTCGCCACCGTTGTATCCGAATGGACTGTAGAAATGAGAGCAAATAAATTGGTTTTACAAATGCCGAAACTTTCAATGACCGATGCACTTACATAGAAAAAATCGAACATATCGTTTTGTTTTATACATTGGCTCGCCTGTTGATTAGGCCAATGTTCTTACGAAATGGCGACGTTTTGCCAAGCGGTTCAAGAACAATCTAGTGAACTGTCCTACCATAATCTATCTATACCGCAAGAATTGCGAATATCGAACAAGAATCCTGAAATTGGGAATATATATGAGCCAAGAAATTTACTATATAAACCTCAAAATTAGTGTTAAGTCACAAAGTCCTAGAGATGTAACAGAACGCAACTAACCAATTCCGGACAAGAAAATTCTAAAAATTCAACCAAAATCAGTTTCAAAATTCGCAATTCTAGTCAACACCCAACGACCTAATCGACCCAAATAATCAATTTCTACAAATTCAAATTCAGAAACAGAATCTGAGACTTACTCTTGAGCTCATCGAGCCAACGACCGACACTCTCGAATGTCGTGCGTCGAGTAATGTCGTAAACGACGAGCGCACCGACCGCGCCACGGTAATAAGCAGAGGTAACGGCACGGAACCGTTCTTGACCAGCAGTATCCCAAATCTGAGCTTTAACTTCTTTACCTTCAATCTCCATACTCTGTGTTTGAAACTCTACACCGATCGTCGCCTTTGAATGCGCGCTAAACTCGTTACGAGCGTACCGAGAGAGAAGGTTCGATTTACCGACGGCTGAATCGCCGATGACTACTATCTTGAAGAGATACTCTTCTCTTCCTTCGTCGTCTGAAGACATCGTGTTCGGCTCCTTCGTGTTCTTCTATTCTGGATTGTAGAGAGAGAAAGTAGGAGTGGGTTTTAGAGAGAGAGAGAGGGGAAGGTGAGGAGACGGAGGACGGTGCAATAAGCTGGCAAGAGGACATACTGCGCATTAAGTGGCCTCTTTCAATGGGATGTCTTTATTTCTTTACTTTTTTTTTCTTTTGTCCGAATATTAAGTTTTTAATCGGGGTATTTGTATATTAATCTTCATTTTGTGATCAAGATTAAGGCTCTCGTAATACTACAAAATATCAGTTTTAAATGTCTAGTGGTTTGTGTTAGTATGGTCATTGAATCACGAATTCAAATTCGTATTTTGCATTTTATTGATAAAATGTGTTTTTTTTTCTTTTTGTCAACAAACTCCATATATTAAATCACATTTAGTCGGTATAAATATCTAAAGTCGGGTACTTTCTACCGACTCATCGAAATCTGCATAGGAAAATAAATTGTTATGTGCTCGTGCCGCTTTTGCAAGGGCATCGACACAGTCGTTACAAGACCGAAGAATATAAGCTAATTGAAAGAAAATAAAATATTTTCTAAGTTCTGCGAAGTGATCTAGCTCAGACTAAAAGCTGGCCGATCTATTGATAAAATGTTAAAACAACTTTTTCTCATTTTCTTTCCCCAAAAACAAAAACTCACGATTTTCCTCTGATTTGTATTTTTTTGGCTTTATTATAAAGTCCATTATGTTGGAAGACTTTTGAGTGCAAATTGATAACGTAGGAGTGCGATGTTTATTTTTACTTTCGGTTTGCCATGAGTAGGTTTTGTTTAACTGACGCCAAATCTTGGAATCCTTAATTTAGGATGTACTTCCTCTGTTCTTCAAAGATTGATGTTTTAGGTTTTTCGCACATTTTAAGACACAATAAATAAATGTGTTAACTAATTATTTATTTTTAGTTTTTAACTTACTTTTTTGTTTTCTAATAATTTTATTACATACATCACACTAATTTTCTTTTTTTAATTGATTAAAAACTATTTAATCACTTGGTAAAACGTAAAAGTATAAAGTAAAGTTTAGAAAATCAATCTTTCAAAAATAAGGAAAAAACTAAAAAAATCAATCTTTGGAGAACAGAAAAAGTATAAATTAGTATAGGTTAGAAAACTTAAAGAAACTAAAGTATATATATAATGAAAGAAAAATAATTTTAAATTAAGAATGGATATACTTTTGTAACGTGCATACACGCTTGTAAGGTTAACAGGAAACTCGATCCCAAGATTCCCAACATATGCGACGAAAATGAGTATTCTTGGTTAGGCAATGTAGCATATAAAAAAGTAGCTATACATTTGTATTTGGACTTCTTTTTCTATTTTAAAGTTCAAGACAAATAATATGACACCATTTCAATTTTCAAACGTGTTGATCTTGTGGCGACTCATTCGCACAAATTTATATCATCACTAATTTTTGAATTTTAGTTCACAGTGTATCATTAAATATCACCGTTCTTATTAATGATTATGCCTAGGCTCTACTTATATTCTACTAGAATTCATTCCAAAACTGTATTGACATTAGTAGTAACTAGTAACTAGCGAAATAAAAACGCCAATTAGCTGAAGCTAGATGCCTAATAATAAGTCAAAAATCAAATTAATTAGTTACAAAATTCATAACAAACTCCATCCAAAATAAAAAATATTCGTAACATTTGGGGGAAAAAGAACATAATGGACAATTGTTATAATGTTCTAGTATATTATAATTGACAACGAATAATTAAGAAGCTTGTAAGAGAATTAGGCATTTGTTCATCTATTTATTTACATCTTCTCTATGTCTCGTACACTTTCAAATGGCTTAAAATCCGAATAACAAAAATAAGAATAGGATGATCCCTACCGTTAGGGCCAGAGCTAGCTTGGTCTTTCACTGCATCCACACGTGCAATTCTCTTGTTCTTTTTTCAAATTCTGCGTGCATATGAATATGTGTGTAAATAACTAAATCTATTAATGAAATTAGGGATAAATCTAAAAATGGAATCAGATGATATAAAGATGACTAATAGTTTTGTAGGGAACCTGAAGTTGGTGTTGAAGGCCTTTGATGTGTTGTACAGCTAAATCCAGCATGTCTGAATAGCTTGTTTGCTAATAACATCATTAACAAGTAGTTTAACACTTTTTTTATTTATAATGTTACCAGAGACTAAATTTTATCAGATTATTAAGAAGTACCTTGTCCATGTTGGGTACAAGATCTTGTAGCTTCTTTAGTTTCCCGCTTATTCTCGTTCTCCTCTCCTATATACATTTATATATCATCAGTATATAAAAAAGATAGTAAATTAAGAGGGCAAAATTAAAGTTCCACACGAAATTTTGTTTAGCATAATGTTTTGTTTATCTTCTTCTATATATTTTTAGTAGTAATTCATTACTAACATTAGTGATAGATTTGCAACAAGTTTTCATTTCCATTGCTAACTTTGGAATAAAAGGAAAGAGTTCATTGAACTGACCCGCTCCGCAATGCTTCTCGGATGGGTGGCGCAGCCGCGTTTGGCTCGAATTTTGCAGGGCACGGAATCTTCTGGCAGCTGCATGTAGTTATCCATGTAGTTCATCGAAGTGTCTGATGGAAGACTATACTGCAAAAACCAACGATAAAGAAACTAGATTAGAGTTTATCCATTGAGCAAACTTTTTATACCTTTTTTTTATACTAGAAAGTTTGATACATTTTTATACCTTTGCTAGTTAATACTTTATGTCCATCTCAATACAACCAAACTTTTTAATTTTGCAACAAATATTTGTTTTGGAAATTATAAACACAAAGAAGCAATCAAATCACACATCAAAACAAGTGGGCATGAAAAGAATGAAAAATCAAAGTAATAAATAAATAACAAGTGGTACCTGTGAAAAAAGACCTGACTCCATGTCCTTCGATCGTTTACTGGGTCGAGTCACGGTAAACCCTATTGAACCGGAACCATCATCCCAAGACTCACTAGCGGCAACAAAGCTAGCCGCGGAAAACGAATGGCCCGAGCCATCGTGGGAATGGCCCGAGCCATCGTGGACAGAGGTCTCATTGTCCTCAGAGATTCGAGACAGAGGATCATGACTCGTGAAGCTTAGTTGTGACTTTAGTCTCGATTGTCCTCGTCCTGCATTAGACCCTCCCTGCTGATTATTATAATCACTAGTTGGTTGGTTCAGCGAAAAACCTGAAAATATTATAAAGTAGACTATATCAAATTGACATTCACATCAAATATAGAAACAAATTGGTGTACAAATGTAAGACTGGTTTTATGGATATATCGGTTAGTTAAATTCCGGTTCTGATTGGCGACCGGTTATGTATTGGAAGTCACATCCGAGCTGGGTGGAAGATATTATTACAGATTTATTATAGATAACAACGAGGCAAAATTAAAGCACCAATCAAATCCAAAGGACCTAAAAAAACGAAATAAAAAAAGACAAGATCCACCAACTAAGATCCATCACTTTACATTTGAATAATCTTCTAAACAACCACTAACATTTCGCCACATCAGCAGACATAACTATTGGACACGAACTAAAAAGACCCATCCACGTATTTTGCAACTTGGCTATACGATTCCTCGAAGATATAACCTACTAAATATCCCAACTGAACCAGATTTTGCTGTATAAAGTTTCCAGCACGTGGTTCGGATCAAAGGGCGTTTTCGTCATTTTAAAATACGAGGATCACGTCTTGCACAAGTACCAACCAGCTAAAATTTACCAACGACCCTAATCTCAAAAATGTCAACATGTTATAACGTCGTATATACACTGACTAAACTAATTTACAAAGCTACAAATTTATAACGAAAATACCCTCAGCAATCTCATGTGCAACAGATAGATTTCACCAAATGGATGTTCCTAACTAATTGAATAACTATTTTCATTGACTACATTACGATTTTGGCAAATTATACGAAACATTCTGATTATTGAGTAAATATGCATACATATATAGATATAATACTTCTTGATCAAAGAAATAGTAAAACAAGAAAATGAAAAAGAAAAAAAAAACTGACTGTTTTTTTCGCCGGAGAGATAGCTAAAAAAACCGGCGGGAGAGCTACGTTGTCTAGCGAGAGAGTAAGATCCTCCAGCTCCGACGTCGTTGCTCTTATGTTGCGAGATCTCGTTAAATCCACCGTAGGATCTATCGAGCGGTTTCTGACCGTCGGATGAGTTGACTCCACAAGTCGTAGAATCGGATCTCAACGAAGAAGAATCTCCTCCGCCGAAGAAATTACCGAGAAAGTTATCTTGCGTCGGTGGATAGTTAAAGTCACGAGCGTTTGAACCAACTCCGATGACTTCGTCAACCATAGAGTTTAGAAGAGATCCCGGAGCTGAACCGTATCGGATCAAACCTCCGCCACCACCGCCTCCGCCGGGAAGAGATGATCTCTGAGACGATGATGACGTGGAGGAAGATGATTGGTACATGACTTCTTCTATCGCCAAATGGAGAGAGAGAAAGAAGAGAGAGAGAGAGAGAGAGAGAGAGAGAGAGAGAGAGAGTTGGTTTTGAGAAAAAGAAAAAGATTAGATGCTTTTGTTATGGCCTATGGGGTAATAAAAAGTCTTCACTTTTCAGCGATTGGCCAATGGATTGATGTCACATGCGCCACATGTGATCTTGTAATAGATACATTAATGAACCGGACCAATCCGACGTTAACCTTTGATGTTTTAGTGTAATGTAATACCGGTTACCTAGTCAGCTTTTTATTCACATTTTTGGGCCATAATAGTTACGGCTTTTTAACTCTCTTGGTGTATATCTTTATAGATTGTTATTATAGGGAATCATTAGGGGGAACTGCATTTTGGTTTAAGAAAACTCTCATTAATTTGAATTAGAATTTTATTTGGGGTTGGATTGATAAAAAAATGAATGGATAGAAAATATTTGTAATTAAAACCTAATTATAATCTATTTTAAGAACTTAATAATTCGGTCCAGTTTGCTTAGAATAACTATGATGTTCATATGGCTTGGTTGGTTATAAAACCGATTGGTTTGTAGCTTTTGGTGATTATGTTCTGAGTCCTGACAATTTATATTGACATAAGCTTTTGAAGATTTGATTTGTTTATAATAGAAAATCTTAAGTGTTATGTCAACAACAAAAACATTAATAGCTTTTGGATGGACCATTGTTGGACCCTCCTTATCCTCCTCCACACTCTAGTTGAGCCCGCAAACACTTAGACGTCAAGGCTGCTCATGCGTCCTAGAAACAAAATTCTATCTCATTCAATGGATAATTCTTAACAGAAAAAGAAAAGTAGAAATTTATTTTATTTTAACGAGTTACAAATACATAAAACTACAATTTCATACATAAAACTACAATTTCACATTGAAAACGTCTATGATATGGTGATGTCAATATCAACTTCAAACACCCGATGACAAAACTACATGTCGCTACTGTATTTAGAAGACACGAGAAAAGATGATACGCACAAATAAGAAAAAAACACTAAATTTTAAAAACTTTAACAAAATAATATAATAAAATATACATTTCTCTTCTCTTTTTTTTTGCTCCAAATGAGTCTTTTAGCTCACTTAACATGTAAATGGATGATCTTAAAAATCAATGCTCATATGTCATCATATAGGAATGCAATCCATAATATTATGCAAAAAAACAAAGAAGTAGTTATCACGTTTCATCGAAGAAACAATGATTCTTTAAAATTTTAAATATAACTAACTTTAAAATTTTTTCTCAAAAGCAAATAAGCATCCTAAAATTCAGATACCGGAGACTTGAGTAGCGTTCATGCTTTTATTTATTTAACGTTTTTTATAACATCCAAATGGAATCAAACTTATGTTTCTCAATTCAGTAAAGTATGAAGTGATTTCTTGGGTTGTGTTTGTTACACACCGTGTGAACATATATCACAAATGTTTGTTATATATAAGAAAAAGTAAGGTAAATATGTTAGTCCAAAGGTGGTACAAATTTAGACCTAAGGCTCGTAAGGGACAAACAATTTGTGTCAAAATCGTTAACATACTATAAACCTTACGGACCCGCAAGTGTCCTTCTTTAGGGACATATAAACACAATTTCTTATTTTTCACCTAAGTAAAAAAAAAGGTAATTTATGGGAAAGTGCAGGAACAGCCTCGACGCATGTGTATATTTTTATTTAGACAAAAGTATGTGTATTTATGATTTTGTCTTGAAGACGAGAACCAAATTTGAAGGCATTTTTATGAAATATTTGAATGGACCATATTTTAGGAGAGGTCCCACTTTAAAAAAAAAGATATAGTTTTAAGGGTTAATTTGTTGTCTAACACAAAAAATAATTATATTTGAAAAGCTAACAAAAACCCCTAAATCTAATGGGTGAAATTTAGCCACATAAAGGGATTTTGGTTAGTTTTTCAAATATAATTTTTTTTTTAGTTATTCAACTAATTTTCCCTAGTTTTAAAAGTTTTACACAACAATATGTTGGTAGGTCCCTATCGTAATGGTACTTAACGTTTATAGACAATAGTATATTTTTGCGATGAAACTAATTTTTTTCTAAACACGAATTTAATATAGTTTTTTCATTGGCTCTATAATTATTTCACATTTAGATTTTTATATTATTAAATATATATTTTATATAGGGTCTTTAGTATCTTAGATCCGGCTCTCCTGAAGATCTAAGTGTTTTAGTTATATGTTCCAATGTTTATGTTACTATTCTTATGCTATGAAACTATTTTTTTTCAAAACACCAATTTTATATGGTTTTTTTCATTGACTCTATAATTATTTCACATTAAAATTTTTATATTATTAAATATATATTTCATATAGGGTCCCAAGTATCTTAGATCCGGTTCTGCTGAAGATCTAACGTATCAAAAAACCTTCTACCATTGTTTAATTAATTTACAACACGTAGAAAACGAAATCGACCCAAGTCATTGGGAAATAAAAGTTTCGCTGCATATTTTAAAATTTGTGGTGGGGTTATCAATGGGAAAAGAAGTGGTGCGATGATTCATGGATCGATCGATTCAATGAGAACAACATATAGACATATTGATTCAATAACAGAGTCAAATATCATAATATCCACAACAAATTGTACACTTATACGTTCATAGAAAATGTATAATTTTTTAGTGTTTTTAACTCTTTAAATTCTGTAAATTGAATTTTTATTGGTGTAATTCCATTGTTGTCATCAAGTGTGTATATAATCTGAAAATTCTTGTTTGTTATCTGTTTATATAAATTCTTATTCGATGCTACTAATTTTATAGTCTCAACTCTAACAGTTAATCGGTTAATTACCAACTTAATTAATCAACTTGTCATTAAAAGTATGCTAAGTACTCCAACGAGCTCGGTATATTATTCAATGTAAATGAGTTTAATAAAATTGGAAATGGAAGTATATGAGCAAATTATTGGGGAAGTGATGCACGTGCGAAATGTGTTATGGAGGGAACATCAAAGTTCGCTAATCGAGACAAACAAAATTGTCCAAATCACAAGGCCACTTCTGGAAACGATAACACGTCAGTGCACACGCGCATATGACAAAACACGAGAGAAGAAGATTCTATTTTCTTGCGAATTTTGTCTTTAAATTTTGTGTGGACTTAATAAGAACATCTTCATATCATAAACGGAAATTCGAACAATCTGTAGTCAGAAAAATACAAAGAGGTAAATAACATGTCTAATACTGTGACCCAAGTTCAAACTCTATTTGGAACGAATGACTCTATGCTTTATATACCAAGACTGACTATGGGTTTCCGACTCAAAAGAAAAAAAGTGTACAAATTAATTTTTTTTTTTTTGAAACTTAACAATCAACTATTTTGAACATACATACATTATTTTCCGATGAATTCGCCAATCAGTTCACATTTTCTGAATGATACTACCAAACCAAAGATCAAAGTCTTATGCATGGATTGCTAAGTTTTTTTTGGTTCAAATCACTTTTACAAATTTTTCTTCTTTCTTTGCTGTAGCAAACACAATTCTTAAAATTTTAGCCCTCTCTACAAGAAGTTCTTATTAGTCAAATGAAAATAAGTTGGGGCATTTAGTTACATAGCTTTTTAAAAAGAAAAATAAAATTTCCCCACATAAGGTACCATGCTTTTTATTATTTTTTTGTTTTTTTGGTCGAAAGGTAAAATTCATTAAACTGGATCTAACCCGGGTTGGTTCATTACAATTGTTAAAGCCAATTTTTGCCAAACCATCAGTTTTAACATTTTTCTCTCTTCGAACAAATTCAAAAGAGATAAAATTGAAATCGAGAGAGTAAAGACATATCGTGGAGGATCCATGTAATCTCCAGCTTTTTCGATTTGGTATATTGATTAGGTTGATCAGGAATTGAGAACTGATTTGATGCTGATCGATTGAAGACTGAGCGCATTTGCATGAATTAGAGCTTTACAGATCGCTATAGCTTCAGCCATGAGATGCGAAGAGATGTTTGTTGCTGTTTCTGAGCCTTGGACTATGATGCAGCGGTTCTGATCATGGCAAATGCATCCTAAGCTTGTTAATTTTGTGTCTTTTCTCCACGCTGCATCTGATAGTTTTTTATTAATTTTTTTTATCCTAACTCTTTCCAAGGTTAACAATTTTTATGTGTATAGATATGTAATTGCATTGTAATTTCTAAAACAAATTGCTGGGATTAGGCCAGTTTTGATTTCGTGTCCCGTGATGATCTAGAAGACTATAGAATGAAGACGTGTGACATTAATCGAGTCCTCTCAAATGCAAATCTTTTTATTTTATTTCAATTTTTTTACTTGGAACATTCATCTGTTTTCTTGACATGAGTCGAGCTAGTTGTAAGCCTAACTAACGTCTAATTTTTTTTTAATTACAGCATAAATCAAATTAATTTTATATAATGGTTTTTTCACACAAACAAAGAGAATAATCTTCATGTAAGCTTGCAAATCAGAATATGATTTATATAGATCCTCGCATAACACGAGATGTGACAATAGACATTTAAAATGGGAATTATAGAGATCTCTTTGAGTACATATTGCTGTCGTTGACAAATAACATAGACAAATAGATATGATAAAATATAGCAATATTTTTTTTATTGTATATATTCGATAACTAAATTTAGAAAGAACAAAAATTTATGAATGAAATCATTAAAATAGTTCAATATATTAATTATATTTTGAAATGATGTTGAAGTTTTGACAAATGATTTCTTCTTGGCCAATTTTTATCTTACAACAATGTCGAAGTTTTGACAAATGGCTTGTCTTTGGCCATATATATCATATAATGCTTTGGAGGGGACGAACCTTTCTCATGTTTATCCTTGATTGGTTACTTCACTTGTACGTCTATATTAATATAGAATAATGAATGATCATAACAAATAAACATCTATGCATTAGAAAGATAATAGAAAGATACACGACGATGCTGGAACGTATCGCCAGATTAGATGTCCCTTTCTTCTTTCATAGTCTTGAGTTTTGACGGATCTTAGATTTCAAATATGTGAACTAAGTCATTTCACCTATAAAAAAGTATTACATATATACTGTGAACTCATAATCACAATTAAAGAAATTATTGTAGTTGCAAGAGTAACAGTGTCAAGTAAACAAGATTACCAACAAAGTCTTTTTTATTTTATTTTTGTGTCTAGATTAACTAATACAAACTTCTTATTTCTATTCGTCACTTAAATATTTAATCTGAATTTAAGAAAACAAATACACTCAACATTTGGTAAAATACTTACATAATTATTTTTGTTTTGTAGCAATTTAAGTTCATAAATTGTTTGCAGTATATTATATAGATAAATCAATTTTATCGGCAATTAATCGCAAAAGGTAACAATTCGTGACATATTTTTAACAGATAAAATTGACACCTTTGGAAATTTTTAATTAATTGATAAAAACAACTCAAAAAATAATTAAATGATGATTTATATAATCCATTTGTTACTTAAATTTTGTCCAAAAGTTTTCGTACATTGTTCACACATTACTGGAGAAACATGATGTAATAGTATTATCTGATGTAATAATTGGATATATACACAAAAGTCTATTAGTTTTTTCATATACACATCTCTATATATATATACTTGGTCACTCTATACGTAAAAAGATAGGACTACAATTATTTGTCCATTCTTTAAAAAGACCCAAAATTTTAGACCTAAAATATATTGTAATACAACATATGATTGGATACAGAACCAAGTAGATATGCCGCTTTTGTTGCTGTGTTTCTTAACTTCAACACTCGACTTTGTCCCTTAGGGAACATCATCTCACTTGTTCTGTTAAAAAACTCGCCGCCAAAATTGTTTTCACTAACCGCCAATTTCGAGTTTCTCGGACGGTTTACTAAATTGATGTAAGTATCAAGGTCGTGGACACAAGAAATGTTTTGAACGTCGAAGAAATCGAGTGCGAGTTCGACTCCAACGTGAGTGTAGCAAGAACAACTCCAAGGAAATTCGTAAACACCACCTAAAGCCCTGAAATTCTCATTAAACAAGAAACCGGGAAGTTTCGTGATCGGATCATTTACGTTCGTGATCCTCAAAACTTTAACTCCTAGCTCCTCACAACGTTTCTTGAACCCCAAGTTACCAACCCTAGGACCCGCAAACGAAAACACAGTCACCGGTACAGCTTTTTCGCTTCTTCTCTTGTTTATACCCAATTCCGCTATGTCGTAAGCTAGAAGGTGAGCTAAAGAACTCCCCATACTATGTCCTGCAAGCGTTATGCTCATTTCCTCGCCTTTATGCTTGTTCATGAGCCTCGAGATCTCGGATAGAAGCTGCTCACGACAGCTTTCTAGTCCGAATTTACTCTGGCTCTCGCTGGAGGTGTATAAACTCAAGAATCCGGACTCGACCTTGACATCGGTACGCGGGTTATGAGGATCAAGCCTAGCCGGAGTCAAAGAGCTCATTAGGTTAGCTAACCACTCAGGGTTAGTCACAGTCCCACGAAACGTCACCACAATATCCCTTCTCCCCAAACGGTTCACCGAATCATCAGAAGAAACCGCTACATACCCAATCCAGCGTGCACGGTTAGGTTCGTTCTGGATAGGGTTGATGTTGACGTCTGGTGTGGCGTAGATATACTTGGTGATTTGGTAGCCATCACGATCGTAGATTCCGGATTCTTTAAGTAAGCTTTTTTTGCCATACTTGCAGTTCAAGTAACGTTTGGAGTTAGGGTTTAGATCAAACCCTTTGTAAGAAGCCGAGAGTAAGTTTCCGTAGCGAGTGATCTCTTGTTGAAGAATAGGGCTTAAAGGGTCAATGAGATTTTCCCAATTATTGCTTCCTTGTATTTCTCTCCAAACCCGAGACAACGGTAGAGTTGCTGCTGGTGCTCGAGAAAGATGAGTGATCCGAGAAGAAGAAGAAGAAGAAGAAGAAGAAGAAGAAGAAGAAGAAGAAGAAGAAGAAGAAGAAGAAGAAGTAGGAGAAGATGGAATTGGAGGTGCCATTATAGAAGAAGAGATTACAAGTCTTTTAGATGTGTTCTTGGAGAAAGAGAGATATTGGTTAAGATTGTGTTTTTGTCGATGAATTTTGTCTCTGACTAAATTTGGAGAATAGTTAGGGTTTTGAGTGAAGATATTGGTGGCCATGAATGGAGAACAATGTAGAGAGAGACAAAAAGAGAGAGAGAGAGAGAAGTTGGTTTGAAGTATAAAGAGAGACAATGAGTGAGATGCATATTTATAGAATGAAAATGTGAATGGAGATCAAAGAGAGAGAAAAGGCTAAATATGTTCGGCGAGTATTGACTGAGAAATTTAAATATTCAAAAAGTTATCGTTGGTACAAGTTTTAATAATAATATTCATTTGTTGAGGGACAAGTATTATTTGTTTATGTGGTCGGTTCGGGTTAATTTACATTTTTCTATTAATCTTATAATCTATGTTCACGCCTCATGTTTTTTTTCTTATATACTACTCGGTGGATATGAATACAAACAAAACAATAATTCAACTACGTATATAATTGTAAGATTGGGTTTTGTCAACTTTTATTGGTGGTTATGGTCGGAGATTTATAACTGTAAGATTTATATAATGGATGTGGATATAGTGACATTATTCTTTTTGGAAACAAATTAACAATCTGCAAACACATGTGTAGTTTTATTATTTGTTTTAGTATTATGACTGTGTTACCATCAAAATTTAAATTGAATATTACATCTTGTTGCCAAGAAAAATAATAACTATATGTTAACAAAAATGATTGATTATGGTAATGTTTGTTAGTCTTGAAATTTCTCTAGTTTTGATTAGCTTAGTTTAATATGGGAATGTGGAATATTTCTTCAATATTCTCCACAAAATATAATAAATCTTAACTATAGTTAACAAAAACTCTGGGAAATTTTACAAATAATTCGGGTCACGGATTATAAAGAGAGAAAGTGGTTCTAGCTTAACTTCATTTATATATGTGGTGGTTATAGATATTAATCATACTAGAAAAAAGTGAAATATATTTTAATTGAAATTTTGGCTAAGATATTCCAAATATATAACAAATTTGGAAAAGTATTATTAGACTTGAGCTGATTAAATAAAAAAGAAAATATGGAGAGGTGAAGTGGGGATTTTCTATGTTGTTTCCTAAAGTCAAAAACCTAACGCTAACTGTTCTCTTTTTTTTTTTTTTTGTCGACTATCTGTTCTCTTCTATGGTATGGCCGTATGGGTTATTGTTTTTACTTTTGCTTTTTGGGATTTTTCACATATGTAATTTCTGTTTTTAGTTAGTTTTGGAGTTGGATAAACTGTTGTTATATGCTGCGTAAATAGTAAATATTAAATAAATCATTATTAATTAAAATGGTTATAAATTTAGGTATTATCAAATTATTCGTACTTTTTTTTAATTTAAGATTTTTTTTTTTCAAAACTGATACCAATCAAATAACTAGTTAATGCTGGCTAACTTAAATAGATAATATGCTAGTTTTTGCTTATGCAAGAAAATTCTTTACAATACATCGTCATAGATGACGAAACGTTCTAGCCGATCTTTCATACATTTCCTATTGCTGGCAACATGTTAGCAATAGCTTTGAAACCACTTATTTGATCCATCATTAACATTTATTGTTTTTGTTTATTGAACGACGAATTTCAATTTATGGCAACTATAAAAACTTGCAATACCATTTCTTTACAACGAGCTACGTTTGAAGAAGAAGAGAACCATGGTTTTCCGGTAACGTATCGTACATCTGCATTATTAATTGATCACCAATGCTTTGGTTTCAGTAATGTTGAATAATTATACTACTTGTCATTTGACTGTCGAAGAAATAATACACACTCACACTCATAATTTATGTTTACACGTGACTTATGTGAAATGCATATGTTCATAGGAAAATCCATTATCCCGGGGGTGGGGAATGAAGATTAAACACGTACTAACCACGGTATAATGATCAGTCGAGGACTTCACCAAACCTCACATAGCTAAAGTAGTAATTATTTTAAAATAATATATATATTGACATGCATTATCTAAGCGAGGTTGACATTTTTCTTTACGCTTTACTTTATACAACATTTTTTGTCAAATACAAAAGAAATCAATGAAAAATACCAACAAGAATTAAAGAAGTGTTTTGCAATTTTATTTTGGGGCACTAACAAAAGACGAGTTTACGCGGCAAGGAAATGAGTTTGACTAGGAAATGTTAACAAGTGAGCAGAAAAGCTACAGATTAAAGTTTTTCAGTTTTGCTTTGTTCCTTATTTGACTAATCCTGCGTCCGTGGGACTTCTTTATTTCTTTTATTGTTTTTACATTTATTGAGTAACAACTCTTTATGGTTAAAACCCAACTCATACATAATTTAAAATAAAAAAGAAAGTGAAATAGCATGCTTGAAATTTTTATTGAGGTGAATGATAAATGACGAAATTCAAATGTTTAACGCAAGGCTTTAACTAATATATATGTTGTATGTAAGACAGTGGAGTTTAAGATGATAGTGGAGTTTTTGACGACAAGGATTGGGGATGCGCATCCACTGTCTTTCCTAGTACGTTTGTGCCGTGACTTTTTACAAAAAGACTGGAATGTCCGAGTTTCACATGTGTATAGGGAGGCTAACCGTCTTGCTGATGGGTTGACAAACTATGCTTTTTCTTTAGAGTTGGGTTTACACACTTTTGATTCTGTTCCGTTTGAACTTGATTTGATTATGCGGGAGGATGCTATTGGGACTTCGTTCCCAAGGCAAGTCCAGTTGTAATTGTGCTCCTTTAGTTTAATAATACATACTGGGGATTTTCCCCGGTGCACTACCAAAAAAAAAATATATATGTTGTATGTGTTTGCAATAACAAATGTTTAAACTGTTAGATTTGATACGTAAGAGATCAAATTTTTTTAATAAAAGGGGAAAATTAGACTATATAAAGATGGTGTAAATCCATGATCATATGATCAGATGTTAAAAGAAAATATGTGATCCACTTAGCCGAAAAGTTCGAGTCAAAGATATTCTTTTGGGACATGATGAATGTAATACATTTTTTATAGGTTCCTCTCCTCTTAAATGCGATTCGTTATTTCTCAATTATTTTACATATTCATGAAATAACTATTTATGTTTTTTTTTTTTTTGAAACTTGTAATTATATTTCTTGAGAAGTAATTTTTACATATAATAGAAGATATACCTTGCACACAAAAAACTACCTTCACTAGGCTTTCAATATTTTCTCATTTAAATAAGTCTAAAAAGCTGCAAAGCATTGAAACGAAGAATTGGTGATGATCAAAAAGAAAACTATAGAATGATGGTCAAAACCAGAGAAGTACCCATGCATAAGCAAATATTAGTCAGGCGGGTCTAAATGATCAATTTGAACTGGACTTTCATGTGTAACAAATTGAAAGTTAATTAAAAGGTTAGTCTCGTGTTAGATCATGCAACCATCACTTCGTACTCAAATTTTATTCTCCAATAAGGAAACATTCGTGAGAGTTGACCAGCCATCGTGAAATATATAAAAAATTTAGTGGAAGACTGTCGAATTTCAAGAAAAGAGATACACAACTGATAAAACTTTCGGTTATTAAGGAGAACAGAGACTCCATTAGTCTCATAGGGTCCAAATCCTCAGCTTCATTGGATCTACCCTTCTTCTCTTATTTCAACTAGTATGTAGTTTTCAATATATATGATGCAAATTAAAGGAATAATTATCAAATGATTCCCGATTAAAAGATTATGATTTTTTTCAAGAGCATCATCCTAATTAAGCAACTTGAGATGTTAGCTTTTTGTTTTTGTCTCCAAAAGACTTTTACAATACATTCATCACAATTCACAATTAGAGTAATTTAACTTAAATATTTGGTGAATAAAATGTTGTCGAATGAAGTACTCTTAAACATTTTGTTGAAATGAATAAATTGAATGGAATAAACATTTCACTCATTCCACACGAAAAATAAACAAAATTCAAAAGAAAATATTGCTCCACAATTTGGTGAGGAATATATGGAATATATTTATAGAACTATTTTTCATATTTCATTCCTCTACTCTGACTGAAATGTTATCACCTTCGTTATATTTTCAATTGTGTTTAATTATGTGTCAACAACAAAACATCTTAAAACTGAAATAAATTTGAGAACTGATAGCTTTGACAAAATATCTTGTCAAACAATAATTTTTATAATAGTCTAAGAAATCACACTTTGAATATAACTTTCCTTTCGACCAAAAAAAAAAAAAAAAAAGAATATAACTTTCCTTTTTCTGCTGTCTCTTTTTGTTCGTATAACTTGTTCTAGTGTTAGCAGCCAAATTAGGTTCGAAGTTTATTCATCTTTTTTTTTCCCCCAACTTTTAAAGATTGAGAGACAAGTATTCTCTTCAAGGAAGCTGCAATGAGGGTTCTTGGATTTGATTCTAAATAAAGCTATAACTATCCAAAATCTCATTCCTACAAAGTAAATGATTCCATAGACTTGAAATCCATTCCATATTAACGACTAGCCGACAATACTAAGGGGATCTATATTCTGTAATTTTTCCTAACAAGTCAAGGGTTCGATCCCTTCTCCTACCATCTACAGATTATTAACCATATACAATTCACAAAAACGAAAGAAAAAAAAAACAATTCTATTATGAACATAAATGAATGACAAAGTTCATTTATATAGTTTGATGTTTCAATAGAAACATATGCACACTGTGTTGTTTAAATCGAAGTTTAGAGAAACCTCGGTCACGTCTTGTGTCATACTATACCCGATTTACTCGTGACATCGCAGAAGAGATTCCGAGATTCTAGAACCTTCTGCAACGCGTGTCGACATCTGCAACGAAAGAATTGCAGTAGCTTAGATTTAAAGAGTTTGATTAACAAATCAAATGTTTTGGATTAGAGAGTTAGTTACCTCCAAGGAAGATGATCAAGGAACATTGATTGAGAAACCATAATTTCTTTGAAGCTCTCTCTGTTTGCAACATAAGCTTTGTAACCGTCTGACGCATCACACATTGCCCATCCTCGCCATAGCGGCACACTCATATTGTTTCCTTCGGGTACAATATGAATGACTAAACCGGGCAAGAACATCTCGGGAGCTTCATCATCATCTTTTCTTGTTGGAACTGTTTCCATTAACTTAGACACTGGATTATCCGCTGAGGCCAAATCGTGGAACGGATTTACGAAATCTTCTTCATCTTGCCTCGTTTCTGCTTCAGCTTCTTCCCAGATTGGATAAATTAGATCTTGTTGTTGTAGGCTTCCCAGTGAATCGTCGACTGACAAACAAAGAAGCAAATCTTTCTCATTTAAGTAATCTTTCTTAAAGGAAGACTTAGAAGAAAGAGTATCAGAGTGAGATAAAGTTGTTACCAATAATTGATGGTATTGCTTCTCCGGAAGTTTCGTCTACAATATTTTGTTGTTGGCGTTTAGTCGCAGATAAAAAACGACGTGCGAGCCTAAAAATGAGTGCAGTGTCAGCTTTTGGGTCTTGAGACAATACTTTGATTGCTGCTACTTGGAGCCGGCGGATTGATCCATATGAAAGTCGAGAAGAGAATTCATTATCGAGTACAATGCTGTTGAAAATTGAATCATCGGACTAAAGATCAGTGACTTGAATCTAAAATTATTAAATTAGCTTGATTCAGAAATCTACCTCGTAACAAATTCTGAACACGCATCTGCCACATCTGAATCCACACATGGGAGGGGTCCATAGGCATATACAAATAGGTTAGGGAATCTGCTACGAAGCTATCAGCCAAAAAGAAAGGAAAAAAAAAATCAGAAATGATAGATCAATTAAAGAACGGTATGTAATCTTTTGTCGATATAAAACATTACTCTAATTCCCAGTAACGAGGCGATAGCACCTCCTAAGGAATGCCCAACAATGCGAATGCTGTAGCCATCACACTCACATCCATCACCAATCAATGAGGACAAGAACCCGCTAGATCCTGACTCTGCATAATTCGTATGGTAAAAAATAGGTTAGAAAAAGCTTGTATCGTGGCAATTTATGAACACATAACGCAAAAGGTATAACACCGAGTGACAGTTAGCTTAACTCTTACCTCCAAATTTTCGGTCTCCTTCTACTTGCATAAATAGATCTCTTGCAGCTTCTACTATTCCCGAATGTCCATAGTGAGTACGAGAAGAATCAATACCATGAACATGACTGACACAAAGGCACATGAAATAGCAGATCATTACTACTGAGCATACACGATATTAACTCTATTAACGATGTGAAATGCAGATAATGTTGATTTACCCATCGACTAATAATAAGTTAACTTGTGCAACCATAAGCATTTCATTATTGAATTAAAACTCAGAGCACAATTATTGTTTCCTATAAGAGAGAGAGAGAGAGAGAGATAGAGACTGACTTTGTTAGCCCGTGCAAGTCTTCAGCCGTTAGTGAACATGCACGACCTAAACCATCAGTAATGAGGTCTTCAGCAGTCTCAGTTCCTCGAACAGCAATTACAACACATCTAAGATAATGTAAGACTACAACAAAGTATGTTGCTTTACACTTCTCCTGGCAGAACAGAATAATCACACGAATAGATGAGAAAGATTTTGATGCAGACCGTAAGATAAAACGAGGCATACAAGATTTTTCTGCCAGTTAATCGCGGAACCATATATAACGGAGGCATAAAACTACTATGAATCCATTATCATTCTTGGTTTCAAAACATAATATTAAAGGTAACGAACTTACCCTACAAATTCGACCTCGTCGAAGAACATGAGCAGGAAAATTAATGAACTTAAGGAAGGCAGCTGCATGACCTCGCCACCAATTATCACCATCAAGTTTAGGCCGCCTGCGAATAATTCAAGGAAACATTTTAAATTAATATCGTACAAATTTGTCTGTCTCAACCTCAGACACATGGAAAAAGTATGGAAACTGGAAAGAAAAAACTTCAAAGAAACAAGTTGAGTTTCTTCAAACGAGCTAACCAGTTATAATATACCATTTACGGCTCCAAGGAGTTAAAATCCCTTGCCTACAGATCCATGTGCACAAAAATAAGGCAGGATTTCTCCCAACATCAAGCAGTGGGCCCTGCACAAAGCCACACAATCAGGTAAGAGATATCTACCATTTAAAGAAGATCTTTAGAGCATGTGTCGTTCAAACGTACAGTATAAGCAGCTTCTGCAAATTTATGCAACGTAGCAGCCTCCTGCAGATGAAATGCTGGAGCTTCCATACAGTTCTCATATGATTCTGGAAACTGGCTATTATTCTGTAACAGAGCAAGGCCTGAATAGACAAAGATTCAATAAGGTCTCAGAGAGATAAACTCTCCAAATATTGTCAACTATAACAAGGCATGATTAAAATGGTTTCACCAACACTATTCAGGCCTATTTAAGTTTCAGATCTTAACCTGCCAAAAATTCCAAATGGCCAGTGCCCGATGCACGATATGAAACAAGATCACCCAACAGTCTTGCAACTGAACACACTTCATCTTCCTCAATAACACCCCTGAAGCAGACAACCAATCAACAAGAAATAAGACTCCAGAATTATGACAAACAAATATCTGCTAAAACCAGCAAAATAAAACTCACATATATTCACGACGTCCAAGACAACACAAAACTTCACGAATCCCATGGTCAAATACCTCCTGGTAGTGAGCTTTCCAGGCATCATCTTGCGTTGCATAAAAAGAACGCCATTGCAAGATATCTGATCCCGTAAAGCATTGTGCCAACGCAACAAAGCAAACTATGATCAAGAAGGCAACTTGCAGCGTTTGCTTCCACCCACGAGTGTCCGGAGATAGCCCTGAGGCAATGAAGTAACTAAAGAGATCCTTAAGCAAGAAAAAAGTGCTTATATAGCTTCAACATAAATGCAATCACTTATACAGATTTTAAATGCTCAAGTACTTCACTTTAGACAACCAAACCAATGTAGTTTTTACCTAAAACGCAATCCCTTGGCGTTCCATCATGGGAAACAAATTTGGCGACACGGAACATAATGTAAGTTGCACCAATAAACTGCAACACAGTAATTACCATTGCAAACCGAGTCCACCAAAGCCAGGTCTTATACTTCAACTGCAAAAATCCAACAAAACCAAAAGTTCACTGAACAAGCCACAATGAACACTAAATACTAAACTAACTAAGCAATGCATAATCTCAAATTACACAATCCTACATTTCAAAGACTTGCTTTTTACAAGAAATTCCCAAATTGGAGAGTGAGAATTGAAAGGGTAAGCAAAAAAAAACCAAACCTTTCTTTGGTGATTGTTCTGAGTAGGAGAATCCATAATGGTGGTAGCCATAAGTTCTTGTGTAGTACCGACTTTAAACATGACGGCGAGTTTAACGGCGGCGGCGAAACAGACGGCGAAGAGGGGAAATAGTTGACCGGCGTTATCGCAATCGGAGTTAGAAACGAGAGTCAAGAAACCACCGGAAACAATCACGGCGAAATTAGCAATGCCCAGAACCATAATTGTTCTTCTAACTCTCTTTAACCTCGAAATCCACATGATTGTTCGATTTTATGAACGCCGAGTGATTCTGTGTTTTCGTTGATCGGAGTCGGAAAATTTAGTCGGATTTTTAGGTTAGGTCAATGTCTCGCCGGCCAAGAGAGGTCGAAGAGAAATCTCACCGGAGAAAAATCCGCAATTCGATCGCTTAACGATTTTTTAGAGATATGTTTCAGAAAACAATCTGATTATTTGGCTGACACATTTGTAGAAAGTGGAAACTATTGTCCGTACGAAATTAAAATATTAAAATTACACGTAACACTTTTTATTCAAAATTCATTTTAAATATTAAATTAGCAAAGAAAATTTGCATATGAAAACAAGGAAATTATACGCAAATTAGCAAAATAACGATTTATTCTAAATGTGTGAATACTGTCAAGTCCAGCTCATAATTTAAATTTTGTAAAAGTAGACTTTATTGGTTAACTAATTTTTAGTTATAATTAGAGAGATTACTTTTAGTCTTTTACGCTTTAATGAAAAAAATAAAGAAAAGCATGAGAGCCTCCTAAAACTCTTTCTTAGGTAGAGTCTTCTAAATTGACAACCTAACTATAAAATCTCTCCTTCCTTCTTCGCTCCGTTCACCACAACACAGACCGATCAGAGTCTCCGACTGGCTCGTCTCACTCTCTACCCTGGTTTAAGCCGCATCTAGCTCGCGCACCGACTCTCGTTCTCTCCACACTTGTTCGATCCTCTTACTCCTTACTTTGTTTATCGCTTGAAGTTTCTGCTTGATTCTAGCCTAGGGTTTTGCTCTAATCCAGATTAAATTCAAGTTTCGGGTTGATCGTAGTCTAGGGTTTTGCTCTAGTCCAGATTCGCTTACCTTGCTTGGTTGATTAAACCCTAATTCTCTTTATCCCTTGTTCGTCTCTCTCGCAACAGCGACGTTGGTATGGATAAAAGCGATATCGCCTCCAACTCCGGCTCAGATATGAGGAAGAAGCTAAAGTTGGACGATTCTGTTGACGAGGAAGAATATTCTGAGGAATATTCTGAGGAAGATTCTGAGGAAGATGAGGAGAAAGAAGGTTATAACGCTATGGCCGAAATGTTCATTAATACTGGGCTTAATCCTAATATCCTTAAGACCCCTTCCTTTGCAAAGCTTATGCGGTTCAGGAACCCGAATTTGCCTCTTAGTGTTCCTCCGGTCGAGAAAGAAATCCTCGAGATACACCAAGTAGGTAAAGAGAAGGCTAAGAAATTTCTCAAGGCTTTTCAAGGGAAAGTAACACTCTCTTATGAATGGTTTAAGTGGGGTTGGATCATAGATGTTAAAGGCCCTGTTTTGCACGAGGATTTCACTTGTATCGCTGCTCATTTCATTGATGATAACTGGAAAGTCAGGAAATGGATCCTCGGGTACGTTACTGACGACTCAATGATACTTCTGGATGGCACTTATCCTGACCATTTGAAGACTGCTGTTCAGGGTTTCGAGATTGCGAACAAGGTCTCTACTATACTCCTGCCTAACCTTGAGGATTTATATGAGGATACTGTTGATGATATCTGGAAATATATACAAGAGAAAGGCAACCCACCGGGTTTTCTAATCTATTGTTGTGCTGATCTTTTCCGGTTAATGGTTGGTAGTTTGTTTAGTGAGTTAAGCTCGTCACTGATTGATGATGTCCGTATGTTGGTTGGATGGGGACATAGTTCATCATACTTCTGGAATGTTCACTTGTTTCATCTGCAACAAGCTGTAGATTTGAAAACCGAGGATGCATTCTCAAAAGACGAGGTATACGATGAGTATGACAAACCGTCTGATGAAGAGTGGATAAAGATTGAGACTTTTTGCAAACTCGCTGGTTGTATCTATAAAGTGGCAAAGGTGCTTTTCGAGGGAGAGTATTCCACATCTAATGTCTATTTCCACCTTCTTGCGGAGCTGAAAGTAATGTTGAACCAAGAGCTCGCGAATGCTGATAATGATTACTTCCGTGGGAAAACTAAAGGGATCTTGAAGAGGTTTGATAAGTATTGGAATGATATGTTTCTGGTTTTGGCTACTGCTTCTGTGTTAGACCCTCGATTCAAGGCGAAGTACGTTGAGTTTTACTGCTCAAAGAAGAAAGACAATGATGAAGGTTCGAAAGCTGAAACTGTTTTGGACTATTTACGCAGCCTTTATGCTCGTTATGCAGCTAGCGATATCTATCAGAAGCCAATATGCCCGGATCCTACAATTAAATACGAGGAAGAAGAAAAAGAAGAAAAAGAAGAAGAAGAAGAAGAAGAAGAAGACGAAGAGGATGATGAAGAAGATAACTCTGCATACAAAGAGTTATGTGAAAAAGAAAAGAAAGAAAGACAAGTACGAAAGGAAAAGGAAGAGAATGCTAGAATACAAGCATACAAGGATTTTGTTGTGTTTCAAGAATTTCTCAAGTTTGAAGGATCTTCAAGAGAGTCTCAAGAATCAGAACTTGATTCTTATCTCAAGGAACCAGTTATGGAATGGAACAAAGACTTCAAAGTATTGGAATGGTGGAAGGAAGAGAGCCAAAAGTATCCAATCCTCTCTCGAGTAGCTCGTGACATTCTCTCCATACCGATCTCACGTGCAACTTCGTATGATGTTTATAATCCGAACAAAAGAGAGCCTCCTGAGTTTGTTCTTTCCTTGAAACCTGAAATTGCTAACGCCATGATGTGCAGCAAAAGCTGGTTACGACTTTGATTATTATGCCAAAAATGGTAAGAATTTCCCCTCTCTCTTTTCTTAGCTAGTAGGAACTTCAAATGCTTTTTTGGCCTTGATGAAACTCAATAACTCTGTTTTCGGTTTAGTACTTTTTTTTCCATTTCTATATCAGTTACATTTTCTCTTTTTGGTATAAAATGATGATTGAGTTGGCCCCAAGATTTGTGTTATACTTGCAAATATTTGTTGAACGACAAGATTAAGGGATAAACTACTTTTTGGATTATATATATATATATATAAGAAACTTAAGAAATGTGAACCAAAAAATCACAACATTGGATTCTGTTTTTGTCTCTAAAAGAAAAGTGTTGGCAAAAGTTGTTTTTGGATACTAGAGAGGCTTTGATGTTGTGAAGAGTCATGAGATGGAGATTGAGATTGATCTTTTTCAACGAGAACCTCGTATAACTTGCTCAATAACCTGCAAAACAAGATCATTTCAAAACAAAAGACTAAAAAAATGTAAGCAAGAAGGAAGAGGAGCATGAGAGGACAATGGAAGTGTTGTTGAGGATTACTTACCATGAGAGGATATTGTATAATCCATCCAACAAACGGAATCTGTGAAAGGAATGCCTTCACAGTCGACCAAAATCCGCTGCAATGATAGTACATGTGACACGTTAGTTCGACGATTAATCAAGAAGACGAATAAACTAAATGATTGATATTAGTCATCATAATCATTCTCTAAGAAAGATCCTCCTGCATTCTGCTAAAACCATATTTCAGTCTGCCTTAATATCTCAATTTTAAAAGCACAGTTGTATGAAAAGAAATCGATAAGAAACAACGTGCGAAAAAACCATATGTTCTCACCCAAAGAGGACAACACAACCATATAGCTCCAAGATAATTCCGATTATTGGCCAACGAACAAGTATAAGAAAGATTCCAATGAGGAAACAGACGGTGCCCTGCAATAAGTAAATCGCTAGAAAAGGTTCATCAAGAGAAACAATGAACAGAGATTAGCAATAGTTCTACGCGTACCCTCAAGTTATTAACGTTGGTAAATAATCTCCAAGTTGACTGCCAACCAAGTAAAAGGCCAACACCTATCAACCAAAATAACTGAACACAGAGCCAAAAATGAGATTCAAATGTTGGAAACTGATGTTGGAATTGGCTGCAAAAGCATTAGCCAGGAAAATTCTCACGTTTCCTAGAGCGAGCAAACCTCTGTCGAAGTACAAGATGACACCAAGAAACGTAAAAGATATACCAAAGCCAAAGAGGCCCAACCCAACTTCTACAAAAATTCAAGAAATGGATGCTATAAGCCGAAATGGATTTTGAATCAGCAAGAAGTGAATGAGTTATACCACAGAAACTGCATTGACAAAACTCTTACAACTAACAAAAGACTGGTGCCAAAAGAATAAAGTTATACAATGGCTGCAATTTGTGAAGAAATGATTACTTTTTTGCTCAGTTAGTTCGTACGCCATCTTGGTCGCTGTAGTTTGAGATCTGTTTGCCAGAAGAAAAAGGCACCACCATAGTAAGCATAATAGCTATTTTTGAGGTAATAGATGCTCCAAAAGATGTAGATAGAAAGGAAAAGGGTTTCAAAAAGTATGTCAACGTCTCAGAGAAAGGCCTAACGAAGTAGCTAGAGCCAAAACTCATAATAAATTTGAACAACCTTCAGATTTTGGTTACTTCAAAAGCCACACATTATCTCATCCTTAACATTTCCAGAAAACTAATTCGTTAAAATGCCTATGATTACTAGTTTTAAACTAATTCGTTCAAGAAAAGCTTAAAAAGCTTCAATTTTTCTTCTCATCTAGAGGACTGATCTTAATCTAACTAATGAGGTTTTCAGCAGAAATCAAATCAACACTAGTAATCAGATTTCCATTAAAGTCTTTCCGTCAATCAAATAATAAAAAAGCTCAAAAATTGAAATCTTTTAAAGAGTAACTGGTGTCAACCCAAGATCATGAACGATCAATCAGCACTAGAAACAAGTCAATTTCAGAAAAAAAATTTGCAATCTTTTACCAATTTTTTGTCTTAAAAGACGAAAACCCCAAAATATTACACAAAAATCTTAAGAGTTGGAAACTCGAATTGAAAAGCAGAGATGAAAGAGAGTTACCGTAATGCCCGAATCCAAGCGAAGCGAGGATCTGACGATTCTTTGCCAAAATTCCCAAGAAAAAATAAAGAGAAACCGCTTCTTTTCACTCCTTATTAATTTTATATTATATTATATTCCTATAGTTTTATATTTGATCAATGATTTTGACTTTACTAAACACAACTAGTATAATTTTTCTTCCTAAATAAAAAGAGGTTTGGGAAATTTTTCATTTTAAGCAATGCAAATTTTGATTCTCTTCTTTTGTTCCTTGATAGATAGACATGGAACAAAAACAAGTGGAAGAGGTTAGAACTTGATTAGTAGTTGCTTAATGTAACCTGTATATTGTAGTATATTGATTACTTTGAAGTTATGACCATGGGGTTGGTCCTTTCTTTGTGAATTTGCGCGCGTACGTATTTGGACATAACAAATCTTTTGCTGATTAAAAATGTGATTTGGCATCTTTCAAATTAATTAATAGTATCTTCTAAAAATGTAAAGGCTTACCAAGAGAATAAAGTTTTAGTGTGTCCCGGTAAGTGTAGCAACTCTAACAGCTTCTTTCACATTGTCGGAGAGGATAAATACATACAAGTGGATCACCATGAAGCAGGAGATAGATGCTCATTTCTCGTTAGATACTTTCCAACTTTTATTCAAATCAGATAAGAAGGTTCTTTGGGGTAGGCGCAAGGAAAGAACCAAACACGGGCGTGACTTGTAATTGCCACGCTAATTTATGCATTACTATCCAAGTCTTGATATGTAATAGTATTTATGTTTTGCTACTTTATAACTTGTTCCCAAGCGATTTCGGTTTTACTTTTTTCCTCGATTATTAAACGATCATCAGAATCCAGTTGAAGAATTTCATTGTTAAACTCGCCATATTCCGTATTGCTAACTTAAGACATTTTCTCCCAACAAGATTTCCAAAATGTACGCATTTGTCAATTCAAGAGATGAAAGAGAGTTACCGTAATGGCCGAATCCAAGAAAAACGTTGATACGAAGGTGCAATGAGGTTTGGTTCGGGTCTAACTTTTATGGGGCTTTTTTATTTAAAGAAAGACTAATGCATCTGTACATTTTCTTTCTAAAGAATGTTCTCTTCCTAGCCAAAATTTGTATATCATGGTATGTGATATGTCCTTATACCGATAACGTAATATCAAATGGATAAAAATGGTATGTTGGAGGCAAGGAGGTGGAACAAAACAAATGAAAGAAAGGAATAAGATTGATACAAGTTAAGCAAGATTGGAATAATTTCAAAATGTATAATTAAGTCATTCTTGAATAACCCCCTTAAATTTAGAGAGTAAATATCCTATAGAAACGTAGAAAAAATTGAAGGAAAAATCAAGATAGGACCAGTTGGATACCGTGATCTCAAAACCCCAACAATGGGGTGTTGGGACGAAGGAAGTCACAATGGAATCATCTCTCAGATTTTTCTATCTCATAGTACATCTGGAATTGTGTCTATCCAATTCCAATTTGTGATCGACGACAAATTCGTCTTATCCGACCTCCATGGTTGTAATTCAGGCGACATGTTTGACGTCGTAAGTCTGGTTTTCTTTTTAAACATGTTTAATCTCATATTATGACACATGAAAATATTAATACAAACTACAAGTCCCCATACAATTTTGGTAATCTAGTTAGAACTTGATTATTAATCTTGTAATGTAATACTAGATTACTTGATTAATCGTACTCCGCTTCTTCACGGGCACAGGATTGGTATCCTTAGTCCTTCCTTTGAGAATTCATGCGTATTTGGAGATGACATGGTTTTTACTTTTTACTAATAATGAATGTGATTTGAACATGTAGATAGCATTTAACTGGCCACATGAGTACATAACCGGAATCAGTGGAGCGTACCTTGGACACTCTGGGATAAAGTCTCTCAAATTTACTACCACCATTAATGAGTATGGTCCTTTTGGCTACTCGAGTGCAAGTAATATGCCAAAGTTCGATCTCAAACTGGGGAAATTTAGTCAGTTTGGCGGTTTCTTCGGGAAATGCGACTCCTCGGGACTACAAAATATTGGTGTTTATCTTCACCCATCAACTGTTAAACCAAAAAACAAATTGTTAAACCAAAAACCCGGCATGAGCAATGCAGAGGAAATTGATACCGAGTCAAAGATTGTTTTAGGTTAATTGTGTATTCTAAAACTTCTTATATATGCACATATTCCACATGGTTATCTACATCAAAATGCATCAAAATGCATCTATGAATAAAACTTGGTCTGTCTCGTGTGTCTAATATACACATGAATTATGCATATAAATATCATCAATGTATCATTATTTAATTTTACTGTTCACCAAAGAATATTCATTACAAACTCTGTTCAGAAGGGAAAGATACATTCCAAGAATACCTCTAAACTAAAAAGCTAACTGGTGGATTTTAAAGATGAATCCATTATAATATCTCAACAAGAAGAATCCACATGATTAAATGAACATCTACGCAACAAAGTCTCAAATTTTTCTGTCCCATAGTTTGGAGGGAAATTTTTCTATCCAATTCCAGTTCTTGCTCCACGACGACAAATTCATCTTATCCAATCACCACGTACAGTCATTTTGGCTCCCTCAAGGGTCCTTACGCGATGTCGAGTACAACCGAGGAAAATTTCGAATTCAAACTGGGAAAATTTTGCCAGTTTGGCGGTTTCTATGGGACATATATACGATGTTTTGGGACTACAATATATCGGTGTTTATCTTCTGCCAACAATTATTAAACCTAAAGGCAAACCTAAAACCGGTACTAGCAATGCAGAGGAAAGAAAGTCAACGATTGTTTTGGGTTAATTGAATATGTTTGTATTCTAAACATTTCGGTTCTTCTACACATTTAACATGCTTCTATGAATATATCAACATGCTTCTATGAATAAAATTAATAAGACGTGTGTCTATATACATACTCATGCATTATTATGATAATAAAGTACTGTTTTGAACACTAGATTAGTAAATAATTTTTCGCAAAAGCAAATGAGAGGAAAAGGAATAGATTGCTACGTGAAGTTATGCAAGATTGGAAACGAATACTCCTATCCGAAGCATCCAAATAAGAACATTAGACCAAAAATATTCGCAAACAGTTAATTAGTCCATTTGTTTTTTGCAAAAACAGATTAAAAAAAGAGTAGATTGGTACATGCAAGTTATGCCAGATTGGAATAAAATAACTTACTCCTTAATTGTTTGCAACTTGAGAAAGTAAATATCCTGAACAAAGTTTACAAAACATCCTATATAATATAGAACAAAGTATATCAGGCATTACAATTATTATTGCCTTATGATATTGTAGATACGCATAACAATAAACCTACAGTTATAAATGTCATCGATGGATTTAAACCCTAAGCCCTAATGAAAATCTAAAAAGTTATATCTTAGACTTTGGGGATTATTCAGGTTGAATTTTGAAATTAAACTTACATGTAAAAGAAAATCATATATTTTCAATAATAACTCATATATTTATTAGAGTAAGTGTTATGTTTCAGACGGGCTAGCCCGCGTCCATGTAGCCCAACCCGTGGCAGTCCCAATTTTCTTTTAACCCAAACGGGTTAGCCCGTCGCGGATTACGGGTTTTAAAAGTACGTCCAAGCCCAGCCCGCATGAATTATCGGGTTAGCGGGCTAACCCGCGGGTCAGGTTGTAAAAAATCTAGTTAATATGTGAAGACTTTAGTTAAACTGATAAATTTTTACTTTTGTTTGATTATCAAGAGAAAAACTCGATTTTCTTGTAACTTAGATTATATATGCGTAACATAAATAGTTAAGTGTAATATAAAAATATGACTTTGTATTTTTAAAGTACTCGACCAATATACACGACCAAGTTGAGAAAATGCAGAACTTAGTCTTAGTAGATCCCATGAAACAAAAAATGATACTTTCATATTTTGTATCAAGTAGTTTAACTTCTTAAAAAATATAAATTACTGAAATATTATGGTCATTACTCATTAGTCGATACATAGAATGATTTTATGGAATTACATGAAAAAAATATTACATGAAATTATAATGAAACAATCGTATTTCATGTTAGCAAAAAAATAAAATAAAAAAAATCATAAGCTCTCTTCTCTTGCTTTTGTCAATGTCTCGGTACTAACATCTTTTTTATATATATATATATATATATATATATATATATATATTAGAAATCAATAGAATTTGTAATTAAAATTCAAACCAATAAAATAATAACACATGAAAATATCAAACTTAAAATTATTTAATCAAAACTAAATCATAGTCTTTAACTTGAAATTGAAACTCAACAATCTCAATCTTTCCTTTAAATACACAAATAATAATTTAAATAGATATCCAAGAAGCATTAAAAACAAACCAAACATGAATTTTCATGAACTTTATTTTTCAATGCTTAACCCGCGGACCAACCCGTGTCCAATTGAACCAACCCGTGGCGGTCCCAATTTTTTCCTAACCCATATGGGTTGGCCCGTCGTGGGTTACGAGTTCTATAAGTATGTCCAAATCCACCATGTTGCGGTCTTACTTGAGTCTAACCCGCGAGTTACAGCCCATGTTGACATCTCTAGTTATGTACTTATACGTACATTAAAGAATTGCTAATAGAGAGGAAGCAAAGGAAAATGAAAGAAAACAAGGAATTGTAAGATGAAGTTATACAAGTTGGGAAAGGAATATTCCAATCTGAGGCTTCAAACTTAGAGAACTGTCTTAAAGATATGTCTCTATATGTATATATTAAACATAAAGGTATCGTATAATTTTGTTATGTAACCAAGCAAAAGCTTAGAGTACTTTTGGTCATAATGGAAGGAAAGATGAAGATAGGACCAGTAGGGAAGCATGATGCTAGAAGCACAACAATTGTTAATTGGGACGAAGGAAGTCACAATGGTAACCTCTCTCAGATTTTTCTATCTCATGGTGTTAGCGGAATCATGTCTATCCAATTCCAGTACGTCATGGACGGAAAGTTCATTTTATCCGACCGTCACGGTCCATTTTCCGGCAACATGTTTGACGTCGTAAGTTTGATCTGCTTTCGTTTTTTATTTAATATAACCCTATAGCTAGACATTTACCATTTTAAAAGCGTGATTAGAAGTAGAATAGAGAAATATATTTGGTTACCTAATATATACTCTATCCGTTTCATTATATATGATGTTCTAGAGATTTGCACATAGATTAAGAAATTATTTAATTTTTTAACTTTTCAATATAAAACATGTTTTATCATCAATTCCAAAACAATTCATCAAATGAAAAGGGCAATTCTCAAAAATACCATCAAAAAAAGTTTTTGTTCCAAAAATACCACCAAAAAAGTTTTTGTTCCAAAATTACCATTTTTTTCAAAAGTTCCAAAATACCATAAATTTCAAATTAACTTTAAATGTTCAAAACTAAACCCTAAACCCCAAATCTAAACCCTATCCCCAAAAACTATACCCTAATTATGTATTAGTTAACCCGAACCCAAAAAAATTTATTTCGAAACTCTTTAAAATCAATTTTTGAACTTGTGGTATTTTTGGAACTTTTGAAAATTAATGGTATTTTTGGAATAAAAACTTTTTGATGGTATTTTTGGAACAAAAACTTTTTTTGATGGTATTTTAGGGAATTTCTCAAATGAAAAAGCATTCTGCAGAATTTAAACAGTCAAAAACAATAAAACACAATTAATTTTGCATAGAAACTTGAAAACATCATATAAAATGAAACAAAAAAGTCTCTAAAACATCATATAAAATAAAACGGAGGGAGTATATAACATACATAAGCATGATTATAAGTTTATAATATATCAAACATTTTGATTTGGACTCAGCAGATAGAGTTGAATTATCCACATGAGTACATAACTGGAATAAGTGGAGAGTACTACAAGTATGAGGCTAGCAATCCTCACATAAGGTCTCTCAAATTCACTACCAACACTAGTGAGTACGGTCCTTTTGGCACATTGGGCTCGAGCTACGATAAATTCGCGTTTAAACTTGGCAAATCTCCTCAGTTTGGCGGTTTCCATGGGACTTACGATGCCTCGGGACTACAGTACATTGGTGTTTATCTCCAACCTAAAACAGTTCAACCCAAAATCGATACGAACAATGCAGAGGAAATGGAGTCAAAAATTGTTTTGGGTTGAAAATGTATGTATATTCTGCTGATATACAAATATTTCTATGAATAAACTTACGTATAACTGTATAAGTGGTTAAACATGTTAATCCTTCTACAAATTAATGAATTGGTGTTCATCTCATAATGCACATAACATAATCGTGAACGATCATCTTAACCTTTATTAAATGCAGTGGTACAGTTATACTACATATTATAACCGTATAAGAGCATTCTTATTGGTAACACGATGGTGTCTAAATATGGTGTTTTTATAATATAAAATTATTAAAATGGTTGTAAAAGGAAAAAAAAGAGTGTTTTTGTGGGGTATATTGAAATATAAAATTAATAAAATTTGAGTAAAGAGAGTAGAGAGTGTTTAAAAGGAATAAAGAGTGTTTAAAATTAGATTTTTGGAGAGTGTTTTTAAAAGTAAGAGAGAATGTTTAAATATAAAATTAATAAAAGTTGAGTAAAAGGATGAAAGAGAAGATATAAAGTTAAGTAAAAAGAATAGAGAGTGTGTGTTTTAATAATTTTATATGACCTTAAGACATCCCGGTGTGTGCAATCCTCCCTAAGTGGCACATAACTCGAAATGCCAAATTAGTAAATGCAATAACATCTCTATTAGTATTATAGAGAAATCGAATTTTTAAATTTTTTTTAGAAAGAAGAAAGCATTTAAAGGTTACACAAAACCAAAGAACATCTTGGAAACATTTCATTTGAATGGACCATTGCGATTCCTCATTAACAATGGTCAAACTGCACTAAAATGAATGGCCCAAACGTTTATCATCCTACTCTATATAATCACCACTCTTCTTCTCCAATACGATACTGAAACTCAAGCACCAAATTCCAAATAGATCGATCAACTAGATAGATTAAAAAAAAGGGATGACTTCTACAAACAGGTCTTGCTTATTTTCTTCTTTTGCGTATTAGCCTCTTGAATCTTGATCTATAAAAAGCTGGCCTTAACCCAACAATGTCGTTCTGATGAAACAGGTTGATCAAAGTTGGTCCAGCAGATATAGGCTATCCTTGCATTAATCATCGTCAAGATTTTTGACCTTAGAGGTTGCAATGAAATTTCCCAGATTTTGATTTCAGGAGGAGAGGACGGGATAGAGTCCATCCAATTCCAATACGTGGAAAATGGGAAATATGTGTTATCCGATCGATATGGTAAAGGTTCCATTACAACCAAGTTTCACACTGTAAGTAAGAGTGATGTGACAATAGTTTCAGTTGTTTCTATATTTCTATCTTCTTCAGAATTGCAACCACTATGCAGATCGAGTTGAACCATCCGGCCTGATCACATTAGAGTTATCACTTTCACTACCAACATCAATGAGTATGGTCCGTTTGGTGAACTCGACTCATTTCTTCAGAGCCAGGGTAGGAACCCAAAATCTTTTGCCTTCAACCTTGGAAAGTCCTGTCAATTTGGTGGTTTTCATGGGACCTATAGCTCATGGGGTCTCTTATCTATTGGTATATATCTTAGTGCTAAAACGGCACAACCCAGCCTTGCCTCAAAGATTCCAAAGAAAGAAGCTTAAAGTTTTTGCCTAGGAGGGAAAATAATTTCACTTTCTTAATTTCACTAATCCATATTTTTGGATCGTTGTATGAACTTTCAATTATTTTGAAATAAAAAAGTTTGAAATATGTCTTTTTCAATCCCCTTACTATTAAAAGGGAAGTGTAATTAGTAAAAAAGCTTAGTTGTTTTAATTTCATTGGATTTCAAAAAAAAAAAAAAATATGACATGGAATGATGACATGGTTTCAAAAAAAATATGACATGACAAATATCTGAATTTATAAGTAAATATTCAACAATTCCGAATATTTTATCACAATTTAGTTACAATAAATTTACGAAATTATAATTAATAATACAAAAACTGAATTTATAAGTAAATATTCAACAATTCCGAATATTCAACAACCACATCTTTAAGTTTGTACCTAAATCACTTTGAATGTTCCAATACCGGTAGTCGAAGATTTTAATCATTAAAAAATTTGTAAAACTAAATACGAAATGTAAATATATGTGCAACATGATTCGAAGCTCAAATTGATTTACTGCAAAAAAAAAAAAAAAAAAAAAAATATATATATATATATATATATATATATATATATATATATATATATATATATATATATAGTTCTAACAATGATGCCAAATTGCCAAGCAAACACTCATGTCTAACAATTTCGACAGAGAAGTTTTGAAAAATTTACATGATACCAATCAAACACACATGGAATAATTCTATTGAACTTAAGTCTACTTAACTCAATATTTTTTTATCATCATCATATATTGAGAAACTTATCTGCAATGATCTTAATATTAAATTTTTAATTCATTACAGGCGAAACGAATTAATTATATATTCTTAATTTATTCTAAAACGAATTTCCTATACTAACTCAAAATCTTTAGAACATTTGTTTGTTACAATTGTAGAGAAAGTTTCTCCTAATGATTTAAATGTAACATTTGAAGTAACGATTTTCAATACACAAGTTTCTACTAACAATTGTAGATATACATGTAACGATTCTCAAAGATTTGATTTTACCCTATCAACCAATTATCATTCCTTATATAAAGAACTTAATTCTCGGTTGTCAACCCATTTCAAAACATGGTTAGATCTATAATTTTTTTTTAATTGTGAATCTTCAAAAACTTTTTGAGTGGTTTACTATCTCTCTTCCCATAATTATCCTATAAAAATCATGGTCGGGTGTTTTGTTTCAAGTTCTAACATGTGTTTCTTAGCATTTTATGTTCGAGGAGAATGAGACAAAGCGATGAGATCAAGACGGAAATTGGAGTGAAAATTAAGTAGGAAGAATTCTTGTGTAATAAACATTTCTATTACACGAGAAATACAATATGAGTAAAGGATTAGTTCGCAGAAGATCAATACACGCGAATAAGATAGATTATTCGAGCAATTCTATGTTTCTAATTTGAAATAAGAAGACTTGAAACTATATATTTTATAGGAGGATGACGATCAAGAAGAAGAAGAAAATGATTGAGATAAACACTATGATTGAGTTTAGAAAAAGAGAACCAAAGTCTTGAAAAAAATGTTTAAGGACATTTAAAACAATACATACATTTCTATAAGTGTATGTAATTTAATACGTAACTGTTTAAATATGTTATGGTGCGGGAAGTCACCTCGTTAATTGTAAAAAGTACTAATTACAATTACCCACCTCTTAGCAAATGGAGTAAACCGCCACGTCATCATACATGGCATATATGTAATTACGGTGACACCGATCAGTTCCCCATTTTTAGGGTTTTAGCAGCACAATTCGAATTCATTGCCTCTGTTTTTGGATTTTTTTGATTAGTAAGAAGCTTAAGGTGTGTGATATGGAGGTCGGTTCGTTCGCGAATGAATGCGATGCTACGTTTACTCTATCATCAGAAGATCACACAATGGCTAACGCCGTTGGATTCGTCTTAAACCAAGAGTTAGTAGTAATGTCGTCTTCCTCTTCCTAATTCGTGTCTAAATCAGTGGTTTCATAATGCTTAATTTTTGCAGTCCAAGAGTGAAATCGGCTTCACACAGCATCCCACATCCTTCCCTTGACTCTGTCAATATCCTTGTCCAGACAACAGGTACCCTTTATCTCTGACTTCTGTCTGGATAACTCTCTATATGACTTCTGTCTGGTTATATCTCTATATGACTTGTTTTTTTGAATACACGATAACTTTTGTAGGCGATCCGGCGAGGGTGGTTTTGAGAGATGCATGTCAAGAGCTCATACTCATTAACAAACATGTGAGGAGCGTCTTTGATAAGGCGGTTCCAGAGTACAACGCTGAAGCAGAAGAAGCGCTTAAGAACCACATGGACTTTGAAAGCAGTTTATTTTAGGGGAAAACAAAACATTTGTATCGAAATTATCTTTTTCCTTTATCTTTGCAAACCATTTTGTATCGTTACCTCATCTTTTGTCGGTCTTAAACGAAATGAAAAGGTTCTCAAATGGATCTCAAGCGCTCTCTCTAGGTGTTTGTTACACCATGGATTTAGCCCAAGGCAAAATCCCAATCCTGACCCATTAAGTAGGAAGGCCCAACTCATTTACTTTGCTAAACTAGACTTGGTTACCTTTTATCTTAATGTAGTTACTTTATGCAAAACAAGGGTTACTTTATGAACATATGGTTAAAATGTAACCATATGTACCATAAGCCCTAATCTCCTTGTACTATATATAGTTGTAGCATCATTTGTGTACAACCAAGTTGGAATACTTCATACTTTTCACCAAAAAGCTCATTATTCTCCACAAAGTACGTTGGTCCACTCGGCAGCATACTTTTCCCACTCGGTTACTGTTCATCCGAGCGGACCCTCGTTTCTCATCAAATATCTCATCTTCCATTTTAACAAAGAATCCCCGAACCGAATACAAATTTAGTGTAGATCTCAATCTGAGCATCAACATTTGGCGCGCCAAGTAGGGGATTCTAATTGATTTCTAAACATCAGCAAGAGGATATCTTTCTACGCTATAATGGATCTTAACAAAGAAGCCAGCATGGGAACTCGTTTTTCGAGAAAAAGCGCTCTGGGTATCAACACTCCGGTGGCCCAACGAGTGACTCTTCTTCCCGAGCAGGAAAACCCAAACCCCGTAATTCGTCAAGATACTCCTATCCCCAGCAAACACGATCTGCCCGCTAGTCCGACCATGGCCCCCACCGAGGACAAGCATCCGACCAGAGCATGCTCCGAGGAAAGCAAAGCTGGTACACAGACACCTAGAGGAGTCCTGATGATTATGGGAGGATTCGACTCGGTTCACAGTTCCGTCAGATCCCTCAGACAACAGGAGAAGAGAGCGCAAGCCACTCAGGATTACCTCGAAAGGGCGAAGGTAGATATGCCGATCATCTTCAACGAGGATGACACCGAGCATCTCGTTATGCCCCATAACGATCCACTCGTGATCACACTAAAGATCGACGACTGCGAAGTGAGCCGAATCCTAGTCGACACAGGGAGCTCCGTCAATCTGATCTTCAGAGAAACCCTGGAAGAAATGGGAATCCCGGTCGACCGTATCAAGCCAGGCTCTCAGCCCTTGACAAGCTTCGATGGCATAACCACCATGGCGGTCAGATCGATCAAGCTAACTGTGCACTCAGGCGATACCTCCCGAAGCACGAAGTTCATGGTAGTCGAAAAACCAGCTGTGTATAATGCGATCATGGGAACTCCCTGGTTATCCTCTCTCCAAGCGATAGCCTCAGTCTACCACCAATGCGTCAAATTCCCGACTGAAACAAGAGTCTTCACTATCCGAGGGAGTCAAAAGATGGCCCGTACGTGTTTCATCGCCGAGAAGCACCTACGAATGGCTAATTTCTATGTCAATCCTGTCGACGAGGACAGTTCCCCTGATCCTAGATAGGAGACAACAACCCAAGTAAGCATCGACCATGCCCACCCCGCTCGGAAGATAAGTATCGGATCCGAGCTCGACGCGCCCATTTAGGCCAAGCTGATCAGCTTCCTGACTAAGAACATCAACACCTTCGCATGGACAATGGATGATATGAAGGGCATCAGCCCAGATGTCACAACCCACGAGCTCAATGTCGATCCGACATATAAGCCGATCAAGCAGAAGCATAGGAAGCTCGGACCAGAGCGGGCTAGGGCCGTAAACGACGAAGTAACTAAGCTCTTAGAAGCTGGGTCTATAGCAGAAGTCCAGTACCCCGAGTGGTTGGCTAACCCAGTCGTTGTAAAAAAAAAGAACGGCAAATAGAGAATTTGCGTAGACTTCACCGATATGAACAAGGCATGCCCCAAACACAGCTTCCCGCTTCCCCACATCGATCGAGTAGTCGAGGCCAAAGCAGGCAATGAACTACTCTCGTTTATGGACGCGTTCTCGGGTTACAATAAGATCGCGATGCACCCTGACAATCGCGAGAAGAACGCCTTTATCACAGATCGAGGAACATACTGCTATTGAGTCATGCCTTTTGGCCTAAAGAACGCGGGAGCTACCTACCAGCGTTTGGTTAACAAAATGTTCGCCAATCAGCTAGGCGACACCTTGGAGGTCTACATCGACAAAATGTTGGTGAAGTCTTCGAAGGCAACCGACCATGTCGGCTATCTCGAGGATTGCTTCAAGATACTAAATCACTACGGGATGAAGCTAAGCCCGGCAAAATGCACGTTCGGGGTTATCTCAGGAGAATTCCTCGGTTACATTGTGACTAAATGAGAAATCGAGGCAAACCCCAAACAGATCTCGGCGATCAAAGATATCCCCTCCCCGAAAAACAAACAAGAAGTCCAACGCTTAACCGGTCAGATCGCCGCACTAAACCGATTTATCTCCCGTTCGACCGATCGAGGTCTCCCCTTTTATCAACTCCTGAGAGAGAACAAAGAGTTCATCTGGGATGATGACTGCGAAAAAGCATTCAAGGACCTGAAGTCATACCTGACGACTCCCCCAGTCCTGGCTAAACCCGAGCAAGGAGAAACACTATACCTTTACGTATCAGTGACGGACGCGGCCGTGAGCGGTGTCCTCGTTCAAGAAGATCGCGGAGAACAAAAACCCATTTTCTATGTCAGCAAATCCCTTGATGGCACTGAATCACGGTACCCCATCCTGGAAAAACTGGCCCTCGCGGTGATCATGTTCGCTCAGAAATTACGTCCATATTTCCAGTCCCATACCATCGCAGTTATGTCCCCCCCCCCCCCCCCCCCCCGCTCAGCGCCATTCTGCACAGCTCGAGCCAGTCCGAGCGTATGGCGAAATAGGTAATTGAACTCAGTGAGTATGATATCGAATTCAGGAGCCGGACGAGCGCCAAGTCGCAAGTCCTGGCCAATTTCATCACCGAGTTACCCCCCGATCAAGTTATACTTGAACCACGGAAGGCCGAGTGGACTCTCTACATCGTCGGCTCCGTGTCGCAACACGGCGCAGGAGTAGGAATCCGCCTCACCTCTCCCGCTGGGGAAGTTCTCGAACAATCATTCCGACTGGATTTCCTTGCCACCAATAACGAAGCCGAATGGGAAGCCCTCATCGCTGGGATACAACTGGCCAAAGCGATCGAAGCACGAAGAATCAACGCCTACAGCGACTCCCAGCTCGTAACAAACCAACTCAATGGCGATTACGACACGAAGAACGAGCGTATGGAGGCATACAAGAAGTTAACCGAGGACCTGATCCTCTGGAATTTTGACAGCTTCGGGATTACCCAGATCCCCAGAGCAGAAAATGCCAATGCCGACGCACTTGCCACGCTCGCCTCAAGCTCAAAGTCCAAAACGAGCTGCACTATTCCGATGGAAACCATCTGCAACAACAGAGTCATGGCCATCGCCGACGACGATGATGAAGGTCCCCAGCCCCCAGAGGGGACCTCATCTGCGGTCCCAAAGCCTGCGCTCGACTGGAGGAAGGAGATCATTGAGCACATCGAGCAAGACGAAGCGCCGGCAAGTAAAAGGGCTGCCCGCAGACTTCGAACCAAAGCAGCCCATTACATGACGATCGAGAAAAAACTGAACCGATGGAGTGCAACCGGAGCACTTCTGAGCTGCATCGCCAATGACAAAGTCGAAGCCGTAATACTCGAGTCCCACGAGGGAGGAGGTGGCAACCATTCGGGATCTCGCACTCTCGCCCTAAAGATCAAAAAGCTGGGTTACTTCTGGCTAACTATGCTCAAAGACTGTGCCGACCATGTCCGTTGTTGTGAGAAATGTCAGCGCCATGGGCCAATGATCCACTCGCCACCCGAGCCGCTCACAGCCGCCACCATATCTTACCCGTTTATGCGTTGGGCGATGGACATCATCGGTCCCTTTTTGAAGTCGAGGCAGAAGCGGTTTGTAATAGTCATAACCGACTATTTCACGAAATAGGTCGAAGCCGAAGCATACGCGATGATACGAGCAAACGATGTCCAGAACTTCGTCTGGAAATTCCTCATATGCCGGCATGGACTCCCATACGAGATCATCGCGGACAACGGATCCCAGTTTATCTCAAAGACATTCGAAGGCTTTTGCTCTAGATGGGCTATCCGCTTCAACGAATCCACGCCGAGAAACCCGCAGGGAAACGGGCAGGCCAAAGCCACGAACAAAGCCATATTAGCCGAGCTCAAAAAGGGCTTCGACGATAAGAAGTGACTCTGGTCGGATGATCTCGATGGAGTCTTGTGGTCACTTCGAACAAGCCCCCGAGAATCAACGCGAAGGACACCCTTCTCGTTCGCCTACAGGCTCGAAGCAATGGCCCCAGCCGAAGCTCGCGTACATAGTTTGCATCGAGAAGTCATGCCTGACAATCCCGACCACAACGACCAAATGCTCCTCGACAATCTGGACTTTGTCATGGAAGAACGCGACGCGACACTCCTCCAAATCCAAAACTATGAGCAGATTGCGGCTCGATATTACAACAAGCGGGTCCGGACCCGGAGTTTCACCATCGGTGACCTCGTATTATGACAAGTATACGAGAACACGAAGGAGAAAAATGCTGGAAAGCTCAGAGCCAATAGGGAAGGACCGTATTGTCCGCCCGGTCGTATATCGATTGATGACGATGGACGGCGAAGTTATCGAGCGATCATGGAATGCAAATACGCTCAAACGCTACGACCGCTTTAATATGATCCGAGCCCCCTCGTCTCGCCACATGAAGCCCATTACATAAAAAAAAACATAAGAATCGTATGCTTCTACTCGTTTCCGAATGACTCGCTTTCGCTCGTTTCCGAACGACTCGCTCCCGCTCGTCTCAGGACAACGTGTTTAGTTTCTACTTTGTAATCTGAACTACGTCTGGTTTGATTCCTATTTAACGGGTACGTAGGCAGCTTCCTCGGAAGTCCAGCTATAATCAATAAAGATATCTATTTAACTAAAAGATCAATCCAAACCCGAACAGCTCCGTGTTCACTTACACCGAATAGCTCCGTGCTCGCTTACACCGATACCCTGATCAAGTACTCGGTCGATCCCCCTCAGGAGGCCCACCATAGCTAAACCCGAGCGGAATCATAACACGCGTTTCTCATAGATGCAGTAGCAAAATAATCTACAATCCGAACTCAGAAAGTCCACCACAACCGTCTCAAGTAGGATAAAAGCTGGGCCCTGTCCCGCACGAGTTCCTAAGAACGTGTAAGAACTTTAAGCTGAATATTCCTCGCACGCTTAACCACGAGATGGACTCTAGTCAAAGCCGGGTTCCGATTCGCAGATGCCTCAATCCGGCATTCTATCGCGCGAACTCGGTCGGATAAAAATCTAAGTAACCCAGGGATCAACTCATTGGACGCACGGATCAGTGCCTAAGCTTTAAAACTTAGCCGCACAAAGATCATACGAAAATTCTTAAGCTAAAAAAAACTAAACCGCATAAATAAAAATTTTTGGATTTCGATTAAAACAACTCAGAGATCAGGCCCCCGGGCAAAACAAAAGTCACAAGTACGTCAAATACGCCACACACGGCTAACCCTTAACAAAAGGAAGACTTTGCTACAAGCTAGAAAACAAGACAACATTCAACGAGACAAGAAAGAAAGACATTCAAGGGTCCGCCTGGAAGAAGACGGCTTCGCCGTGTTGACGCTTGGCACAACGGACAGCTTTAGTACACCCTGAGCTGGACTCGCGACCTCTCTGAAGGGTCGTTCCCATCCATTGCGGTTCGTTGCTCATAGGAGAAGCTTTAATGGTCTGCGGGATCACCCCCGACCCCGTCGCCAACATCTTCGAATGAGTCAGACCGACCGCCATCAAAGGCCTCAACTGTCCAGTTCCCTTTGATCTCATACTCTTCTGGCCCGAGCGGGGAAGATGGACCGTCGAACTCAGACCTGCTCGGGAGGGGACAGAGCACCGGATTAAACGTGTATTCCCGGTCAGAGAAGTCCAACATCCTTTTCTCCTCGATTTGACGTACGAGTCCGTCGTATTTGGTTTGAACTCGGGCCCTATCCTCTGGCAGAATCACAACCCCGTTGGCCGCCATCAGATCCACGTCATCGAGCTGGGTTTTAACCTGACTAGCTCAGCTTACAAGACTAAGATAGTCTTTCTGCTCCAGAAAATGTGTTCGCGCCCTAGAGAGCGACGCTTGCGCCAAATTGACGAGCTTGGCATGAGCCCGTTCGATGGCTGACCTGGCACATGCGTGCCCGTAATCCCGTCTGGATGCCCGCAGGCGGGTTATCTGGGTCCAAACGTGATCAATCAGCTCAAAATTAATGCGCTCGACGGCTTTAAGACGCGCCTTAAGGTCCCCATACTTTTGCTCAGCCAGATTTCTCAAGTCGACCTCCTGTCCGACCATGCAATTGAGCCTCCTCATCGCAGCATCCTGCTCCGCTGTAAATCTCCTCAACCTCTCCAATTCAGCCGAAGGGCCGGCTTGCGCCCTAAGCGATTCATTCTCCCTCGCCAGGGAGGCCACCTCACTCTTCAAAGACATGTTCTCCCTTACGAGCTGGTCGATCCAGCTCGGAGGAGCATCTCCCATCGTCTCCACCTCCCGCCTGACAGACACCTGGGGCCTAGTCGACGGTTCGCCAACAGACCAAGCAACCGGGGTGCTCTCGTCCCTCGATCGTTTCCTCGAAATGATCCCGGTTGCCCTCGACAACTCTGCAGCATGCCCCTCCGGGATGTCAACCCCACAATCAGGAATAGAGGATGTCGCGGTCCAACCAGGGTTGCTAAGTCGGAGAGGGGAAGGTTGGTCGAGCGTAACCTCTATGTTTCTGCGAGATTCGACAGCCTCGGAACGACGACCTGCCTCCCCAGTACGAAGTTGTGACGGGCCAGCGTCACCACCTGGTTTGCCGAAGCCATAATTAGAATCAGCGGTGTATGAAGAACGAACCAAAACACCCAGCGGAACTGTTCCATGCTGGCCCCTCCGAACCAACATGACATCTTCTGAACTGGAAGAAGAATCACTCGAAGACATGATTATAGAAGGGCGTAAAGTAGTCGAAAAAAGAAGAGAAGAAACGAGGGGAAAAGAGTAATTTTTCTTTTGAATAAGAAAAAGATTGCAAGTGTTGTGAAGCATGAAGAGGGTATGCGGCAATTTATAGGGGGTCAGCAAGGAATGCGGAGCGGCGCATTAAATCCAAGCATCGGAAGAAGCAGAAGCCAAAGGGTCGGCATGCCGAAGCGTCACATCAACACCGAAACCCTAACCCGTCTCGATAACCGCCGAAAAGGTGCAATCATGACTAGGGCAAAAAATGAGGAAGAACGTGTTAAGCACAAGGACCAGTCGCACCCACGCGCTGATGCGGGTCGACGTGCCTTAATCAATCGAACGAGCGGAAAAACCCTGGGAGGAAGGCTGAGTCCGATATTCTTATTTTCCTGCCTGCTCGTCCATTCCCGATGAGCAACCTGGCCGAGTGTGCCAAAACTCCCGAGAAAAAGCGCGAGCTCGGCCTTCCTACTTTCTTGCTTACTCGACAACTCTCGACGAACTCGGCATGCTCGATTCGCCGACTCGGGGGGGGGGGGGGGGGGCTACTGTTACACCATGGATTTAGCCCAAGGCAAAATCCCACTCATGGCCCATCAAGTAGGAAGGCCCAACTCATTTACTTTGCTAAACTAGACTTTGTTACCTTTTATCTTAATGTAGTTACTTTATGCAAAACAAGGGTTACTTTATGAACATATGGTTAAAATGTAACCATATGTACCATAAGCCCTAATCTCCTTGTACTATATATAGTTGTACCATCATTTGTGTATAACCAAGTTGGAATACATCATACTTTTCAAAAGCTCATTATTCTCCACAAAGTACGTTGGTCCACTCGGCAGCATACTTTTCCCACTCGGTTACTGTTTATCCGAGCGGACCCTCGTTTCTCATCAAACATCTCATCTTCCATTTTAACAAAGAATCTCCTAACCGAATACAAATTTAGTGTAGATCTCAATCTGAGCATCAACAGTGTTACAAAGAAATGTATACCATGCCACTATAAAGCCTCTATTCACCAGATTTAGATATAATTATAAGTTCTTAATCGTCGATTTTCGGGAAAAAAAAACTAAGCAAACTCGAAATTTAGTACTCGCGGATGTTGACGGCTTGCAGCCTACACATTATTAAATGCAGTACCATCTCTAGTTGTAGTATTATAGAGAGAGAGAATTTAAAATTTTATAAGTAAGTGAATGCTTTCAAGAAAAGCTTGAAAAAGATGGCAACTGCATTATTGTGTTCGATTACAAATAGTATATGATGTGAAAGAAAGACTAATCAAACAATAAAGAGGACAAGTATTCTAGGCTCATGATGTGAGACCATCAAATCTATTACTAAAAGCATCATTATAGGAAGTTGCTAAGAGTAAATATAGTGGGTTGTTAAAATATAAAATTATTAAAATTTGAGTAAAAAGAAGAAAAATAGTGTTTTTATGAGGTATATTGAAATATAAAATTATTAAAATTTGAGTAAAAGGAAGAAAGAGAGTGTTTTTGTTGAGTATGATGGAAGAGAGAGTTGTTATTTTTAGAACTTTTGGGAATAGTTTTTGTAAGGAAGAAAGAGTGTTTAAATATAAAATTAATAAAAAATTGTGTAAAAAGATAAAAAAGAATGTATAAAGTTAAGTAAAAGGAAAAGAGAACGTGTGTTTTAATAATTTTATATTTTAAGCAATCCCTTAACAACTACGGATAATGATGCCCAGAGTGGGATATTCGTTCGTACTTTAGTGCTTTGGTGAGTTGTATTCGTTTGTGCTTGAGTGGTTGGCCCAACTTGTGTTTTGATGATTTGTTTAAGAAGCTCTTTTGCAGAGAGAGTGTTCTTCTTTACAGAAAGCATTAAAGGTTGCACAATAAATAACATTTTGGAAACGTTTGAGTTGAATGAAACTTCACTAAAAATCAATGGCCCTTACTTTCATCATCCTACATTCCTACTCTTGTATTATAATGCCCTCTTGATAGACTATTTTATGTTGTATTACTTAATAATTTTTAGTTTTGTATCGGGTGAAAATGATTTCTAGATCCACTAGTGCTACTCTATATCTTCATCACTCTTTAGTTTTGTATTACTTAATAATTTTTAGTTTAGTTATATATATTTTTTACAGTATTCCAAATAGATCGATCAACTATAGAGATAACAAAGAGATGACTTCTGAAGACAGGTCTTGTTCATTTTCTTCTTGAATCTTGATAGTTGATCTATAAGGAGTTGTCTTAACCCACAGTGTCGTTTTGATGAAACAGGTGCATCAAAGTTGGTCCAGGACAAATGGGTTGTCATTATGCAAATTGTCAATATTTTGATCTTAGAGGTTGCAATGAAATCTCCCAGATTTTCGTTTCAGGAGGAGAGGACGGGATAGAGTCCATCCAATTCCAATACGTGGAAAAAGGGAAATATGTGTTATCCGATCAATATGGTAATGGTTCCCTTACAACCATCTTCCACACTGTAAGTAAGAGTGATGTGATAATCTTCAAAAAAGATTCATTCCTTTCTTTTTTTGTTATACTTTCCTCTGAATTCTTCAAAAATCAATTTCCACCACTCTGCAGATCGAGTTGAACCATCCGGCTGAGTATATTACTGAAGTCAATGGTTTATATAATGCTGGTAACAACATTCGAGTGATCACTTTCACTACCAACATCCAGAAGTACGGTCCGTTTGGTGAAAAGAACCCAGATCAGCAACATCCAGACCTGAGATCTTTTACCTACAATCTTGGCAAGTCCTGTCAATTTGGTGGTTTTCATGGGAGTTATAGCGGCTATAGTCTCTTATCTTTAGGCGTCTATCTTCTTGCTAAAGCAGTGCCACCCAGCGTTAGCTCAAAGACCCCAAAGAAAAAAACTCAAGTGGTTACCTAGGAGGGAGAAAAAATCACTTTCTTAATCTTGCTATATATTTCTTTTTGTATCATTCTGCATGTGAGGGATTCCTGATCCATATTTTGGATTGTTTTATGATGAACTTTAAATATAGTCTTATTTTCAATTAAAAATGTTAGAAATATGTATTAAATACTTACAATTACCCACCTCGTAGCAAAATGATGTCATGCAAAGCTTATCATCCATCCTGAAATGCTCAACACATTTGAATTTGACACAAACTTTGCTGTAATGGATCAATTTTGAGGTTGAACTAATAGAAACTCTATATAAACCAGTTAAAAGAAGTTTTTACCTGGTTAGTGCTACAACTGAAAAAATGGACACAGGGATTGGACTTTTTCTGAAACAACTTTCCTTCGCAAGATTCAAACTCCGCTAAAGCAAAGAGTCCATACTTTTCAGTCTCTCCTATTTGCCAATCCTGAAACTAAAGCAGAGCAGCAAAGTTAACATAGAACATTCACAGAGAAAGAAAGTGAAAGAGACTTCCAGGACAATTTGTTCGTCTTTGTCTAGTTGTAGCATTGAAGACAGATAATACTAGTACAATTCTAGTCTTCTAGAAAAAAGACAAGGCACTAAATGTTTTCACGTTAACAAGAACTCACCTATATATTGGGAAGTGGAAACGTTTGATTTGCATGGACCATTGCTGCTCAATTCATATCTCTAGAGAAGTTTCTCCTTTCGGCTTGGAGAGTCTCGTCAATTTGGTGGGTTTCATGGAACCTATTACTCCTCTGGTCTCTTATCTATAGGTGTCTACTTTAATCCTAAAGCAATGTCACCACCCAACTTTGAATCGAAGATTCCAAACAATGAAGCTTCAGAGACTGCCTAATGTTGCAAAATTATATTTTTCCTTGATCTTTGTTAACCATTTTGTATCGCAACATTATCATTTTTGGTCTTCAACGAAATGAAAAGGTTCATAACTGGATCTCAAGTACTCTCTAGGTATTAGAAACCTATGCGGACTGTCTAGCAACAGAACAACAAAGTATTGCAAATGTTTATCAAAGAGCTCTGATGAAAACAAATGGAATTGGGTCACCATTTCAGCACGAGGAGTGGCCACTGAGGGAAGAGAGCTCAGATTGTATGCTTATCAAAGCACATGTATACCATGTCATTGTGTAGCCTCTATACACCAGATTAAGATAGAGGGATATACTCCGGATCTTTACTTGCTTAAATTATCAGAAGGGCTTTGGCAACAAGGTTTATACTAAAATTCAGCATCGCCAAGACCACGAACGGCTTGTGAGTTGTGATCAGCGTTATCAAGCTCAGTAATTTGCCAATCTTTCTTGAACAATAATTGGGTTGTTAAAGTCCCTGGAGCTCAATCATTGAGAAGATCACCAACAAGCGTTTCAGCTACACATCCCAGTGCTCGCAAATCAGAAGAAATGAGCTCGAGGACCTTGCGGATATTAGTGGTCTCGACATGGGAACTGTCCCCTGCCATGAAAACATGCGTGCAATCATCGATCTCTATTGAACTAAACCCAGGCTCCTTCTTTAAACCGAGACCCTTCATCTTTCTTCTCATCTTACTTGCTCCTTCCCATTTTCCATCAGCCGCATACATGTTTGAGAGAATCACATAGTTTGAATGGGTTTTCACGTTCAGGACACTAAGATGCTTCATCAGCTTCTCTGCTAAAACGGTGGTATTCCCATGAGTCCTGCAGGCTGCAAGCAAAGATCCAATCACAACTTCATTTGGCTTCATCGGCATACTCTGTACCACCTTCAAAGCATCTTCCAATCTCCCAGATCGACTATACAAATCCACTAAGCATCCATAATGCTCAATTCGAGGCGAGATTCTATAATCCCTTTTCATACTTTGGAAATATCGAAGACCTTCTTCAACTAGACCTACATGGTTACAAGCAGTTAGCGCCCCAGTGAACGTGACAGCGTCAGGTTTAAACCCTTCTTCTTGCATTCTTCTGAAGTAAACCAAAGATTCATGTGCATGCCCATTAGCAGCAAAACCAACAATGACTGAATTCCATGAAACAACAGTTCGTTTCTCCGTTCTGTCAAAAACTTCTCGAGCAAACTCCACACATCCGCATCGACAATACAAATCAATCAGTGAATTACTCAACCTAACATTGTTCTTGAAATCCTGACTCACAACATAACGATGTATCCACAATCCTAGCGAGAGAGCACCAAGGTTTGTGCAAGCAGCAAGAGCAGCAATAATAGCAACGTAATCTGGTTTCACTCCAGAAATCTGCATCTCACGGAACCATACCAAAGCTTCCTCATGAAAACCTTTCTTAACAAACCCATTTATCATAGCTGTCCAAGAAATCAAGTCTCGTTCAGGCATTTCGTCGAACAACTTAACAGCATCATCGACTTGACCATTCCTCATGTACCCATCGATCATTGTATTCCAAGTAACCGAATTTTTGTCTTCCATGTAATCAAAAACCAATCTAGCCTTCCTAAATCGTCCGCGTTTGGAGTACATCCCGAGAATCGCAGTACCAACCATGACATGGGCTCTATCAAGACCAAGTTTACAAACATACCCATGAAGTAAATCTCCAAATGCTTCACTTCCCGAGTGTAAATCACCACACCCAGATATCAGAGCAATGAAAGTGATGTGGTTAGGCTCGACGCCGGCGAGTCTCATCTCGGAGAATTCCTTCGCTGCCACCGCTAATCGACCATTTCGTGTGAGGAGAGTGATGCGAGAAGTCCATGAAACGATGGCTTCGGAGCTAGATTGATTATGCTTCTCTATCTTTGGATTTGCGTGATTTTTAGGGGAGATGAAAGGTATCTGTTGCGGAATCGCCGGCGAAGTAATTCCGACGACGGGAAGTAGAACCATTTGAATAGAGATGGCCCAAGCTAAACCCGAATAAGATCAGATCCGGTTTGGTTCGGTTCAAGATTAACAATCACCAATAACAGTCGATTAAAACATCATCAACATTCAAAAAAGTAAATGTTTTCACAAGGTTTATAAATTTATAATGCATCAAGCATTATTTTTTATTTGGACTTAGCAGATAGAGTTAAACTATCCACATGAGTAAATAACTGGAATAAGTGGAGAGTATTGCAGATATGAAGCTAGTAATCATCACATTAGGTCTTCCAAATTCACTACCGACACTAGCGAGTACGGTCCTTTTCCAGGGCACATCGGGTTCGAGTTACGATAAATTCGCGTTTAACCTCGGGAAATCTCCTCAGTTCTGTAGTTTCCATGGGTCTTACGATGCCTCGGGACTACAATACATTGGTGTTTACCTCCAGCCTAAAACAGTTCAACTGAAAATCGATACGAGCAATGCAAAGGAAATGGAGTCAAAAACTGATTTTGGTTGAAAGTGTTTGTATACTAAAATATTAATCTGCTTATATATATATGATATATCCAAATGTTTCTATAAATAAACTTACCTATGTGTTTGTATGGTGCTGCTTATCTATCTATAAATATATCTTATCTATGAATTAGAGATCATAATGCACATAATCGTCAGCAATCTCTAGGTGTAGTTGTATTAAAGAGAGATGGAATATAGTAATTTTTTTGATATAAGAAGGCATTATAGGTTACACAATACCAAAGAACATCATCTTGGAAACGTTGATTTGAATGGACCATAGCGATTCCTCATTAACAATGGTCAAACTGCACTAAAAATCAATGGCCCAAACTTTAATGATCCTACTCTATATAATTACCACTATTCTTATCATATAAGACACTCCTGAAACTTTTCCAGAAGCACTATATTTCAAATAGGTTGATCAACTATAGAGATAAAAAAAAAGATGACTTCTGAAGACAGGTATTGTTCATTTTCTTCTCTATGTAACTTCTTGAATCTTGCTAGTCGATCCATAAGAAGCTGCCCTAACCCAACAATGTCATTTTGATGAAATAGGTTGATCAAACTTGGTCCAGCACGTAGGAGTTCTTGCTATTCTCTAGATTTTGATCTTAAAGGTTGCAATGAAATCTCCCAAATTTTCGTTTCAGGAGGAGAGGACGGGATAGAGTCCATCCAATTCCAATACGTGGAAAATGGGAAATATGTGTTATCCGATCGATATGGTAATGGTTACACTACAAACAACTTTCACACTGTAAGTAAGAGTGATGTGATAATCTTCAAAAAAGATTCAATTCTTTCTTCTCTTTTATATATCTTCCTCTGAATTCATCCTAATCAGTTGCCACCACTTCGCAGATCGAGTTGAACCATCCCGCTGAGTTTATTACTGGAGTTAACGGCCTATATGCTGATATCTATGATCACATTAAAGTGATCACTTTCACTACCAACATCCAGGAGTATGGTCCGTTTGGTACCAACCTAAAACTGCAGAGCCAGTTTAGGAACCCACAAACTTTTACCTACAGTCTTGGAAAGTCCTGTCAATTTGGTGGTTTTCATGGGGCCACAAGCTATGGTCTCTTATCTATAGGTTTATATCTTAGTGTTAAAACGGAAAAATCCAGCCTTGGCTCAAAGATTCCAAAGAAAGAACCATAAGTGATTGCCTAGGATAGAAATTTGTTCACTTTCTTAATCTTTGTTTGCTATTTCTTACTGTGTTAGTTTGCTTGTAATTGCGAGTGATCCCAGATCCATATTTTGGATTGTTGCAAGAACTTTCAATTAAGTCTTATTTTGGATAAAAAAAGTTTGAAATATGTCTCAAGTACTTACAATTACACACCTCGTAGCAAAAGGATGTTATGCAAAGCTTATCATCCATACTGAAATGCTCAACACACTTGAATTTGAAACAAACTTTGCTGCAATGAATCAATTTTGAGTTTGATTAGTGTCTGAATCATAAACTAATAGAAACTCTATATAAACCAGTTAAAAGAATTCTACTAGTTGTTACATTAAAGTCAGATAATACTACAATTCTAGTCTTCTAGAAATAAGACAAGCACTAAATGTTTGCACGTTAACAAGGAACATACCTATACATGGGGAAGTGGAAACGTTTGATTTGCATGGACCATTGCTATTCCTCACTCTGGGTTCAGGTTTTGTTCATCGTCTTCTGTCTTGTATTAGCCTCTTCATACACTTTTGATCTATGATCAAGTGTTCTGAACATTTTGATGGAACAGGATGTCAAACTTGGTCTAGCCAACCCAGGGGTGCTGCTCAATTCATATCTCCAGAGAAGTTTCTCCTTTCAGCTTGGAGACTCTCGTCAGTTTGGTGGGTTTCATGGAACCTATTACGCCTCTGGTCTCTTATCTATAGGTGTCTACTTTAATCCTAAAGCAATGTCAGCACCCAATGACTCAAAGGTTTCAAACAATGAAGCTTCAGAGACTGCCTAGTGTTGCAAAATTATCTTTTTCCTTACCTGCACACCATTTTGTATCATTACATTATCTTTTTTTGTCTTCAATGAAATGAAAAGGTTCGTAAATGGATCTCAAGCACTCTCTAGATATTACAAACCTACGTGAACTGTCTAGCAACATAACAGGACAAGAACAGCAAAGTATCAGAAATGCTGGAACTATTGAGCCTTTCATTACCTTAACAGTAACTAGCAATGTTTCACCATAACATGACCAGACGCAGATGAATACAAATGAAATCAGGTCAACATTTCAGCACGAGGAGATGGCCACCGAGGGAAGAGAGCGCAGATTCTAAGCTTCTCAAAGCACATGTATACCATGTCACTGTGTAGCCTCTAGTCACCAGATTTAGATATACTCCGGATCTTTACTCGCTTAAATTATCAGAAGGGCCTTGGCAACAAGGTTGGTGCAACAAGACCGCGAAAGGCTTCTTTGTGATCAGCGTTATCAAGCTCAGTAATTTGCCAAGTCCCTCGGGCTCAATCATTGAGAAGGTCACCAATAAGCGTTTCAGCTACACATCCCTGTGCTCGCAAATCAGAAGAAAAAAACTCGAGGACCTCGCGGATATTAGTGGTCTCGACATGGGAACTGTCCCCTGCCATGAACACATGTGTGCAATCATCAATCTCTATTGAACTAAACCCAGGCTCCTTCTTTAGACCAAGACCCTTCATCTTCCTTCTCACCTTACTAGCTCCTTCCCATTTTCCATCAGCGGCATACATGTTGGAGAGAATCACATAATTTGAATGGCTTTTCCGATTCAAGTCACTAAGATGCTTCATCAGCTTCTCTGCTAATACGGTGTTGTTCCCATGAGTCCTGCAGGCTGCAAGCAAAGATCCAATCACAACTTCATTTGGCTTCATCGGCATACTCTGTACCACCTTCAAAGCGTCTTCCAATCTCCCAGCCCGGCTATACAAATCCACTAAGCATCCATAATGCTCAATTCGAGGCGAGATTCTATAATCCCTTTTCATAGTTTGGAAATATCGAAGACCTTCTTCAACTAGACCTACATGGTTACAAGCTGTTAGCGCCCCAGTGAACGTGACAGCGTCAGGTTTAAACCCTTCTTCTTGCATTCTTCTGAAGTAAACCAAAGATTCATGTGCATGCCCATTAGCAGCAAAACCAACAATGACTGAATTCCATGACACAACAGTTCGTTTCTCCATTCTGTCAAAAACTTCTCGAGCAAACTCCACACATCCGCATCGACAATACAAATCAATCAGTGAATTACTCACCCTAACATTGTTCTTGAAATCCTGACTCACAACATAACGATGTATCCACAATCCTAACGAGAGAGCACCAAGGTTTGTGCAAGCAGCAAGAGCAGCAATAATAGCAACGTAATCTGGTTTCACTCCAGAAATCTGCATCTCACGGAACCATACCAATGCTTCCTCATGAAAACCTTTCTTAACGAACCCATTTATCATAGCTGTCCAAGTAATCAAGTCTCGTTCAGGCATTTCGTCGAACAGCTTAACAGCATCATCGACTTGACCATTCCTCATGTACCCATCGATCATTGTATTCCAAGTAACCGAATTTTTGTCTTCCATGTAATCAAAAACCAATCTAGCCTTCCTAAATCGTCCACGTTTTGAGTACATCCCGAGAATCGCAGTACCAACCATGACATGGGCTTTATCAAGACCAAGTTTGCAAACATACCCATGAAGTAAATCTCCCAATGCTTCACTTCCCGAGTGTAAATCACCACATCCAGAGATTAGAGCAATGAAAGTGATGTGGTTAGGCTCGACGCCGGCGAGTCTCATACCGGAAAATTCCTTCGCTGCTTCCGCTAATCGACCATTCCGTGAGAGGAGAGTGATGCGAGAAGTCCATGAAACGATGGCTTCGGAGCTAGATTGATTATGCTTCTCTATCTTTGGATTTGCGTGATTTTTGGGGGAGACGAAAGGTATCTGTTGCGAAATCGCCGGCGAATTAATTCCGACGACGGGAAGGAGACCCATTTGAAATAGAGTGGTGGTCGATAATTTTTCAACTTGTTCGTCTTTCTATAACTCTACCTAAACCGGATTTAAATCGGATCCGGTTTGGTTCAAGATTAACAATCACCACCAATAACAGACAATTCAAACTATCATCAACACTCCAAAAGTAAAACTTTTCATCCAATTTTAAGGACAAAGAGAGAACCATTACAAGGTTTGGTTAAGCCATTCTTCGTCCTAGACGATGTAATTATAAGTTCTAAAATCGCCGATTTTCCGAAAAAAACTAAGCAAACTCGAAATTTAGTCGCGGATGTTGAAGGCTGTCTTCATTCTCTGCACAATATGAGGTAATGTACTGAGAGTGTCTTCGATGGATTGGTTTACGCAACTCTCCATATCTTTCGCGGCATCACCTCTGTTCTTGTGGAGCTTTGAAGCCTCGAATTTGTCGTGACAGACCGTGAGAGATCTGTTCATCCTTTCCTGGAATAAAATTAACAATTGGAGTTTCAGTTACATAGCAAAATGCATCATATCCCCTTGTGAGTTATATATATAAGATCGTAGTAGTACCTGAAACTGAGCCATTTCATTTTCGAAATACTGTTGAGAATTGACGACTGGAGCACTGCAGCGCTCAACGCAGTTGCCTATCTCCTCTTGCTTCCTGCTTCTGTCAAAGCACTCGTACGCACATTTGAAATACGCTTGCTGCAATTCATCGGTTTTACAGGTTCCATTACTCACAAACATCAGAAACTCAAAACAACTACTAGTAATGTGATATGAAAAAAAAAACTACACTTTCATAGAAATTGAGTAATAGTTGTAGAGATATAATCAAAAACTAACAAGATTTTAGTTTCCAAGAACTTAACACAGCTAAAAGAATGACATCATCTTATCAAATTTCCAAATTAATAGAGAACTACACATAATTTGTATCAAAATTCTATATCCTCTGAGCTAAAAAGCCACTAATAATAGTTCTTTCTCCCTAATTTGTTCCAAGATAAAGCAAAAAAATCGGCTTTTTGGTCAAATTTCTCAGAATTGGTAAACTATTGTTCAATCGACCCAAAAATCAACAAGAACACACAAACACATATGCAATATACAAACTTAAAAGTAGGAGAAGCAGGATTGCTACAAAAAAAAAAACATAAATGATTGTAATTTGTAAAAGATGAATATATAAACCTGAAGGGTAAAATTGATATGATCTTGAATTGGAGAAAGCTGAGACTGAGCAGAAACATTAACTTCTTCGAGTTTTCTTCTAAGCCTCTCCGATACGATTTGCTCTTCCGCCGCTGCTATGTGATCCATCGTCTCTCTCTCTTCTCTCGATTTTGATTTTAGGGTTTTAGAGGTTTTAGCTGCTCTTCGAAATCCAAATTGGGGGTTTTAACACCTGCCAAGTCGGTTAAACTTAATTACCCGGTCTTTTATCAACCGGATATCAATTGCATTTCAAACCGGAATTGACCAGATCGGTTTACCAGCATTTCAGTCTCTTCGTCGGATCTGCGAAGACTTGGATCTGTTTGATGAGAAAGAGAGAGATGGCTCAAGCGAAAATGGTGATGATGATGATGATGATGATTTTGATGTTGACGACGACGACGATGATGATCTCGGCGAAAGAACAGCTGAGCACTAAACAATGCGAGGATCTAGGTTTTACCGGTCTTGCTCTCTGCTCCGATTGCAACTCACTCTCTGAATACGTCAAGGACCAAGGTTAGGATTTCTACGCTTGCTTGATTTGAGTATCGTAGATTCGAGATTTTGCGATGATCTGCTATATGTAAATTGTGGATTAGGATTGCTTTAAGAAATCAATAGTATATGTCATCTGGAAGAATGTCTCTAGTTTAGTGAATTATCAGCTAGATCTTTCTATTTTAGAGTGTTTTGTTTATGGATTTTGAGGAAGGGGATGAAATGAAGCAAGGAGTCACTGAATTGGAATATCTCTGCTCTCTCAGATTCTGAGATCAGAGCTAAAGCAATAAAATTTGTGTGCAATCATATTGCATATACAGATTGTTATAATTTGTGGTTTATCTTATAGAAATATTGTATTTGCAGAGTTGGTATCTGATTGTATGAAATGCTGCGCTGATGATTCTGAGGATTCAATGAGCAAGGTATAATCACTAGGCATTGAATTAGATGAGACAGAAACATCTTCTCTAGCATTCATTTGATGAAAGAGGAAGAGAGTGATGACTCGTTTACGTTTTTTTTTAATTTTGCGATGGCAGGTTACTTATTCTGGTGCTATATTAGAGGTGTGTATGAGGAAGTTGGTATTCTATCCTGAAATTGTTGGTTTTATTGAAGAAGAGAAAGAAAAGTTCCCTAGTGTTAAAGTTCAGTACGTTTTCAACTCACCGCCCAAGTTGATCATGCTTGATGAAGATGGTGAACATAAGGAAACAATTAGGTAAATTGCTTTACCTTTCTTTGTTCAACTCCTTCCTTGCACTGGAATCATCTTAGATTAACAAAGAGTTTGAATCGGGCTCGAGTGGCACATGAATTAATTTCACTCTCTGTGTGCTCTGGTACATTATTATACTATATGATTAGTGAAGCCTCTAATGAAAGTTGGTTTTTGGAGGATGATGGTCTAAGCATGAACTAGTCATGTGTTTTAACGCCTCATCTACGTTTCGGAGAAGAGCTTTATTTGAACATATTTGTAACTGGCCCTTTTTGTCTTTTGATTTGCAGAATCGACAACTGGAAACGCAAACATCTACTACAGTATATGCGGGAGAAGGTCAAGCCTACTTCATCAACGTAGGTGCTGTTCGTTTCGGATTCTAGATGCAGTATCTAGACGCATCATCTAGTTGATGTTTATTTGTGTTTTCGGTTTATGCGTCAAGAAATAGTGTGTAGACGCAGTTATGTTCGTTTGGTGTTTTTGTATTTGTATTTGGACGCATTTTAATATAAAACCCCACAAATTACATAAAGAATACTCTGCATTAGAATAATTAGGGCAAATTACATAAGCTTCTTGTGTCTCTTTGTCAATATTATGCTACAGAGGAATAATAACAATTGGTCATCTTCTTTAGTCTTAAGAGTTAAAGACAAAGATCTTAGTAGGTGAAGAGTTGAATTGATCATCTAAAAGGTGACTGAGACTTGACATTGAAAGCTGGAGACGGAGGAGTCTTCACGGGCGCCCAGATATCAGCCCCGTTGCTTTGAGCAACTCCTACCGTAGACTCCAATGGAACAAGACATAATCCTCGGTTTATCAGGTAGTACTGCTCCAGCTCCTCCTAGTTATAAAAGACTTGAAAATCAGACCGTGCAAGAGATGATTTTACGAAATGCATTCAGTATGATTGAAAATGGGTTCCTCACCTGTGTAGCATCAGGTATTGTTTGCAGATACGGAGCACTTAGGACCTGTACAAAAGAACATGAAAAGTTAGATGTTTATTTCGGCGAAAATTGAAAGAATCATGCTTCGGTATTGAACTGATGAAGAGAAACTTGCAGACCTTCACTTGTTCATGAAGAAACTCTATGTAATTCATCGCGTCAAGAAGAACCGAAGCAGTGTCGGTCTGTAACATTGTACTCCAAGAAGATTAGATAAAGTATTTGAAGAAATGAACTCTCATGATTTGCTTAACAAAAAAAGCTACCTTTCCATAAGGGGAAACAATCTGTTGAAGAGCTGAAATACGTTCTCCAACTTTGTCCTTCCTCTCCTGTTTTTACCATTAAGAGAACAAAAACGGAAGGATCATTACCACGGCGGTTCGATAACACTGCATTATTTGGTCTAGTGAACTCATAATCAAAGACAATATTTTGAGCAAGACCTTGGAATTGAAAGAGAGATTGGACTTATGGCGTTTGATGCTGCTTTCTTCGAGAGAGCAAACGTTTCGCTTATTCTCCATCATCATTCCGGTGTCTCGAGAGAATTCCATTCCTTCTGTCAATAAGAACAAACATCAAGAAATGAGAAGAATCATCAACCTAACATGACCAAAACTTATAATACAAGACAATTCACATAAGGTACAATGTTACCAACCAATCACAAAATACAGACCAAAAAGATTATAAGATCTATGAATGAGGATCTTGTTCCTGACCAACCAATGGCATTGGGAGACAGGTCTTGGATTTAGAATATAAAAAGCCAAGACAAAGGTTATCGTCAACGAAGTAGACAAGGATTTTGTGGTCAGAAGCTAGGCCTTTAAGTTCACATCATCCTTAAAGCATTATTTTAAAGATTTGTAAACTCAATTATATAAGCTCAAACAAAGGATTTAATTATATGTTAATCATACCTTGCTTAAATTATTTTTAGATACTCATAAACTGACAATAAACATCATATATGCATGAATCACTAGTCTCCCTAAAAACAGGATAAAACCTCCAAAACATACCAATGACTCACCCTCAGAGATTTATCTAGTTAAGTTAAACAAATTGCATTACAATATACAATAACAAATCTATGGGCAGAAAGTGGTAACATTATCAAGATGGTAACTTTTTATGTAATGGGAATTTCTATAAACTAAAAGATTAGCAACAAGAAGAGGAGAAATAGGTAAATAACAAAAAAAAAAGAGAGAAAGGAAACAGAGCAAAAGCAGAAAGAAACAGAGCAAATGAAGAAAGAAGATAGAGGGAGACTCACAAATTGGTAGAAGAATCTAAGAGAAGGCTTTGTTCTTTAAGAACCCACCACCAAGAACTTCTCAAAGCTCCAAAATTTCTTAAATAATAATTGCTTTTTAGAGTTTTTGTCCCTTCAGCTTCTGACAACACAAAACCCAATAAGACCCAAAAAAATGTTTTCTCTCTCTTTATCGAGTTTTCTCAGTCAAGAAGCCAAAACCCGTATCTAGCAAATACATCAGCTAAAATGGCGTCCCAGGAAGAAGAAGAGCTCAGGCTGAGTGAAAATGGCTTGGATTCTGAAAAGGTTGTGAGATTAGAACAGTCGCAGAAATCTCGGCGTGAGAAAAGGAAAGAAAGAGAGAGAGGGAGACAGAAGAAACTGTGTAAATGCTATGAAATGAAAACCAAACGAAAGCAAACAGAAGAGAACTGCTTTTTCCTCTCGACTTTTTATTTGGGTGAAATAAATTCGAAATATTTATTTTATTTATTGTCTAACGACTATAAAAATTGTACATATTATTGGAATCAGAGCTACTCAGCCTAATTAATATATTTTTTATAACAAAAAATTCTCATCCTCATATTCTGTTCGGAAAATCTCTAGATACTTACTCAGATGGTCCAGGGACATCTAGTGTGTTGTTTTTAAATAATATGTTAGAAAAAAAAATAGATTAGCAAAAAAACTTTGGAACTTTTAGTGTTAGACTAAAGAGTGAAAGACTAGCTCCTAATTATTAGAGTCATTAGTGTTAGACTAATTGCACTTTGTTTTTAACCACTATTAACTATACTAACTTTAGTGTTTGTTGTGTAGCATTAACTTTTGAAAGTTATGAAGATAACTACCGATTGGTTTACTATTCAAAATCCAAAATATTTAAGCTAGAATATATTAATTTGTAGTATATCATAATTTGACAGCTAATATGCAACTCATGGAGATAGAGAGAGGCCCTCCTAGTTATACAAGTCCCAGGTAGAAGTCGCTTTTATTATTTTCAACATTACTCAAGTATATTGATAGATAACTATTTTTTTAGTTTTTATTTGATAGTGACATTTGGAAGGTTATTTATTTTGTCAAAATATTTGACCAACTCTATGCACCCATCAATCTTCTCTTTTTCTACTTTCCACTTTTTGCTTTTTCATTCTTTGAATTTTTTTGTTCTCTTCTCTTTGAAAATTTGGTTAATAATTTCACACACAGTAGACAGCTAGTACAATACTCTGAGTTATTGATATTTGAAGACAAATATATAAATCAATCAATCAAACCAATCGGTTAAACAATGAAAGAGTGAACCGACAAAAAAAAAACAATGAAAGAGTGAAAACATCACTTCTCAACAACTACACTATTCTCTAACTTGGACCATTTTAAACATCACTTATATTTAATTTAATAAAAATATAATTATGTGTATTTAGCATTTACTACAAAAAATATATAATTCATTAATAATCATGTATTAATTACAAACTAATTCGATGAGAAAATATTGGTTAGATATGGTTGTAAATATCTAAAATGTTAAATGAACTGAAAGACAAGTAAGACACATAAATTTGTCTGACGTCAATGGAAACTCACAGGACGCGAGTGTGGAAAAACACAATCAAATTCGCGGTAAGAATCGTACACGAAACGCAGACGCTAAACTTAGCGATCGCGTGAGTTATACATAGAGATTTGTGGGGACACCGGCGCAGACCGTGCGGTCGCAAAAGTCCAAGGAATTAGCGTTTTCTTCAAAAGGTACGTGGACCCAACGCGGTTTTAGTCTTTGTCTTCTTGTCACTATCTCCTTTGTCCTTTGTTTTGACGACTGGATTAGGTTCTATTATTTTTATTTTTCCTTATTTATTTATATACTTTTTTGGTGAAAAAAACAGTTCTTTTCCCTCCATTAACCAATTCTAATTCTAAAAGGTGAATTTGCTTACTAGCAAAAAAAAAAATTATAATTAGTAAACTAACCAAAATAACCCATGTGGCATAATTATGTTCATTGGATTTATGTTAAATGGTTAGGATTTTAATTATAGTTTTTTTTTTTTGTTATTTCACCTAATTTCCCAATTCTAAACTCAATTTATAAGTCAATTTAGCTATATAATTTCCCAGATTTCAAAACTATCTAATAAAATCTTGATTTACATATATGGGAAGTTTTTCTTTTGGTTAACAATTCATACATAGAAAGTTAATATTATGTTATTTTTAAAAAAAAATTGTCTTCTTTTTAAATACAGTTTTTTTAAGGTATACATACATCAAACTCGTCAATCGTAAAATATTGATAGACACAACTGCTAAAAAAAATTCAGTTTGCATCACAAAATTACAAACATGATAAAAGTTTCATCACAGAAAATACAAACATGATACAACACAATTACCCCAAAAAAAAAAATACAACAACACAATAACCAAACCATCCAAAAGAAACAAATCTTACAAAAAAAAACCCCCATTTTTTTAATATATCTCTAATTTTAACCCCATTAGTTCTATCACAAAGATCAACCAACTCGACCTTTATTATGACTTCAATAGTGAAGATGCAGCTGCTGAAGCAGCAATCTATAGCAGCACCAGATGGGAGTACTTCAGAAGAGGTGCGGGCCAGCTGGTGGGCTTGAAGCTTGATGGGCTTGTGGAGTGGATCAGTCCAAACAAGTAAGGACGTGACTTGCACTCAAGGAAGGCTGGAGGATATCTTTGGAGAAGATTTACTCAAGCTTGAAGATTTCCTTATTCTTAGGAGAAGATAAAGAAAGTGTACTTATCCATGAAGATTTATATCGAAGAGTAAATCTAGCATGGAGTGGAGGCCAAGGCTAGGTTGAGCCGCAGGCCATTGGGTATAAATAGGTGTGTTTAAGTCGTGTAAGAACTTGAACACAACTAGAGCAAATACTTAGCAAAGGGATAAGGGTTTCGGGTAAACAAAGAAATCTTGTATCAAAGGCTAAGGGGAAAAGGGTTCACATATCGGGTTGATTCGTGAACAGGGTAGACTAGGATTAAGTGAAAGCAATACGTGTAAGTATTCAAATCATTAATCTAGTATCTTTTTGAGAAACCCCTTGTGTTGTGTTCCTGGTCAGAACTGTTAGTGTGATTGTTCTGAAGCAGTATCTATTACATTTTCAAATAGTTCTTGTAACTCTCTTCTCTTTGGAGACATTCCTTCAATCCTGTAACAATATGTTGCATGTTTGGCCTCTGGTTGACGTTCTGCGAAACAGAGGCCAAAGCAAGCTCCACAACCTTCCAAACAGAGTTTGAATCAAAATCTTTCGCCATTTTCGGATCGATAACATTTCTCACATCATTCGTTGACTTCAAGATCGATATCACCCAATCACTCACATGAACACGCTTCGCTTTTGACTCATTGATCACAATTTTACCCGTAATCATCTCCAATAACACAACTCCAAAGCTGTAAATGTCACTTTTCTCGTTTAACCCATTCGTCTCAAAACATCTACACATTGTTTTAAAAAAAACAGAACACAATAAAAAAAAAATATTTTATCAAAGAATGGAAATATGGTTTGCTTCGAGATAACTTCACCAAAGCTATCTTTCTAATATAACAAATTACGAGTCTAAACAAACGATGTACTTGATGTAAAACGTTTTTTTGTTTGAATAAATTTTACTTTCCATTAAACAAAAATAATATTTATCGGGTAGATAGTGCAGAGATAAGAGAGAAAACTTACAATGGATCGAGATATCCGGGAGTTCCAGCGACTAGAGTCGATACATGAGAACGACTTTCTGTCTGAAAAATCCGTGAGAGTCCGAAATCCGCAAGCTTTGCTCTATTTTTATCGTTTACCAATATGTTCGAAGTCTTTACATCTCTGTGAACTATTGGAGGTTTGCATCCACAGTGAAGATACTCAAGCCCTGCACAGAGATTTTTTCGTTAAAAGATCAAAACTTCGGGTTCAATTTAAAACGAATAAACAAGAAAGATCGAAAGTTTTTGTTCATTACCTTGTGCTGCATCAAGTGCAATCTGAAGTCTTTGTGTCCAGCTCAATGTATGGTCATATTTCCCCGCGAGATGATCCGCCATGTTTCCATTAGCCATGAACTCATATATCAATCCCATTTGATCAGATTCATGGAAATAACCGATTAGCGCAGTTAGGTTTACGTGATGAACCCTCACAAGAACTTCGATCTATACAAAATTTTATATAACTAAAATGTTGTTAATACAAGTGCTCATTTGCTAATTTTTTATACAGCTAAAATGTTACATAAAATGTTATATAACTAAAATGTTGTTGTTAATAGAAGTGAGTCAAAATTTGGCATTACCTCCGAGCGATACTCTCTGAATCCTTGAGATGATATTTCTGATAAAAGTTTAACAGCGACTTGTTGGTTGTTATAGTAGCCATGATAGACGGTTCCAAACCCTCCTTTACCAAGGACACGACCGAAGTTATTTGTCATTTTTACAACATCTGCAAAGGTAAACAATAACTTGTTCTCCAAATCCTCCTTTCCGTTGTTTGCATCTTCTTCCACCGCAGAATTTACTTTGCAAGAAAAAAAATAACAATTGGTACCATGATAAACTGATCGATAAGTACAAAGATAGATTTTTACCGGATTTTTTCCTTCGGTTCTTGATCCTCCAAAACACACCAGACAATAACAAGAGAATGAACAATGCGGCGAATGATGCCACAAGCGCGGTCAAGACTGTTTTCTTGTTGCTTTTCGAGCAAGAAATCTCGGTACATAGTCCTTGATTCTCTCCGACCCTTAAGGAGAGTGATCCGCTCTTTGATCTTACTAATAACTCGGATGGAACCGAACCTGTCAGTTTGTTTTTCTCTAGATTTCTGTAGATATTATTAATAGTTAGAGCCTAGTGTTATCAATCTAATTGTTACAGTAATGTCAATATTTTTATAACTTACAAAACTCTCAAGAACTTCATCCTTGCTAGAAACTCTGGTATGTCTCCGGTTAAGCCATTGTTTGATAAGTCTCTGCCGGTTAAGAAGATTCAAAAAGTTTCCTTTTCAACTCAAGAAACTCTCTAACAAAACACAAAAACATTAATATCAGAATCTTGAACTATTTGAACTCACAGCTCTTGAATCATTGTGAGGCTAGAGAAGGAGGGAGATATGTGACCACTCAACTCGCTAGACGATAAATTCCTGCTTTCAAACAACAATTCCCGGTTAAGTTACAAAATCTATAAACCGATCAAGAAGAGGTGAAGATAAAATTTATACTTACACTGATGTGATTCTTGGAGGAGTAAGACTATCATAACTACAATTAAGCCCTTCCCAAATGTAGTCACTTGGCATACAAGGATCTCCTTGCCAATTTTTCTTCACATTATAACTCGTCTTTATACTCGTAACCGCGTCACCTATAAAATTCATTTTGATACCATTGATCAAACTATGAAAAAGGATATAACTTTTTCAATCATTTTACTAGCACATACCGTCCTCTTGGCTAGTGAGAGGTTGCGAGAAACTATTTCCGATGTAGATCTCTAGAGCGTTAACGATTGGCGGAAGCGTGGACTTGGGAGTTCTCACGAGCGAGAACGCAATCTCCGTTTGGCTCTCAGGGTTTAGAAAAAAAGTGTTTGTCTTAAGATACTTGGGACTAAAGCTAGGAACTACAGTCACTCCGTTAATGCGGATTTCGAATTCTCTAGTCTGGTTTGGCTTGAGACTAAGATCTTCGACCTCGGCGAAATGCATGTAAACAAAATACCTAACACTTGGATCACTGTTTACCAATGTCATTGTGATGGGATTTGTTGCGTTAATTGGAGTCATCGCCGTGCTCATCACTAAACTCGAAATGTTGTAACTATTTTCGTCTGAGATCACTGGAAGTGAGGTATTAATCTCTCTACAGTAAACAAAGTTACGAGGTATCCATATTCTATCGTACACATCATCATCATATCTGATTCACAAGAAAAGAGTAAACTTTGAGATAAAGAAACAGAGCAAGAAACAAGAAACAGAGCATGAAACAGAGTAAAAAACAGAGCAAGAAACAGAGCTTTTACCTGACAGGTGAATCCATGAGAGAGCCAAAGTCCCATCTTCTAGAGAAGAACAAAGCACCGTTTGGAGAATCATACGTCGTATTATCATTTCCGAGAAACCGAAGCTCTAAAGTCGATATAAACGGAATTCCTTTACCTTTGTTTCCCAAACAGACAAATATTTTCTCAAATTGGCTCAAGTAAACAACTTCTTTCGATACAACGATCGATCCATTGCTGAGCAAGACAGTGTCCCATATATTACCACCAAGAAACAGATCAAATTCCGGTGAACCGTTTTCTCCATCGTAGTTACCATACATGAAACTAGCTCTTATGAGATACTTCTTGCCTTTCCCTTGTTTTGGAATCAGTGTGTAACAGTTTCTTGACCCATCCGGGAAGCTCCTTAGGTTTTGAAGTTGTCTTTGAGCTGAGAAAGAGACCGATTTTGAAACTCCGGTTTCGATAAAAGATGAATCTGAGACGTAGTTTATCCCCGTTGTGTCGTCTTTATACGATGATCCACTTGGGATTCCACAATCTATGCTTATGAAACCTATGATCATGCAATGAATAAAAGTTTAGAGGATTAGACACTAGAAAATACTTTCAGAGATTAAGGAATCAGTTAAAAAAAACCTGATTGGTCTTGAGCAAGAACCGTAATTACGAGACACAACGCAAATGTTACTGAATGTATCAAATAGAGAAAACGAAAGTTTTCCATTGATTTCTTGCAAAAATGGTAAAAGAGAGAGAGAGACCAAAAATGGGTTTTGACACTTTTCTTGTGGTGAAGTTGTATTTGAAGACGATAAATAATTGTTTTGGAGGTAAACTCTAAAGACCAAACTTAAATAAATTGGAAGTCTAGTGAATTATATTAGCTACTTGCTCTTAGTTATTAAGCATAGTCAAATCCCCTACCAAAGTCAATGAAAGACCAGCCGAATATATCAATTATTATCATAACAACAAAAATATAATACCTCATTTAGTCGTAAGAAGATTAGTTTTCATCATAAACTAGCAAATAACTCAACTTGAAATATCTTTAGACATAAGACCATTTTATAAAATATAAATTTATATCATACATTATCTTTTGTCTACCTCTAAAGTCGTTTGAAACCAATTTTATTTACATTGACCTCAAAAATTGTATCATGATGCAAAAACTTTACAATATATTCTCACGGATCATGATTCCGCACGTATGTAATTTACACTTCAATGACTCTAAAAACCTGTCTTATATCAAACCAGAAGAGAATGGACCGAGACTGTTCTTCGCCGCAATAACGTTTTCAGCAAGCGATCTCCATTTAGATTCGTCTCTCTTACTAAGCTTCTTCATTTTCTCCTTAAAATTCCTACAAGATTTTACAAAAACCTAATTACAAATCTGTTTCTAAATACTTTAGTTATCTTGTAATATGCAAATCGAAAACTTACCGGCAGAGAGGGATCTTGCAAGAATCAGAATCATCACAAATACAAGAATGAAGCTGAAGAAGTTGCCACATTCGTTTGCAATTAAGACAAGAAGCCCTAGACTTGCATCCCAAGAAATGTCGTAATGCGCCTTCAAGTACTTTACAAGCAGGGAACTTACACACGATTTGTCTTCCTCTAAGCGCCTTATCGCGAGGACCAATCGTACCACAACCTTCTCTGTATATGTGTATAAGAGCTTCCGTGGCTTCGTAAAGCTCCAAATACATTTTCCTCTCCTCGAGTTTCTCCTTTCTCTCTTGTTTCCGAGTTTCTGCTTCCACGACTAATTCAACGAGCTCTTGTTCGAGTAAAGGATCTCCCCGTTTCATCACTTTCCATCCTTCTGTTGAAGATACAGATTTAAAGTCTTTGATAACCATTGACACACACACAAAGGAAATCCTCGTGGCATCGCAGTTTCTTGCTAATTGTAACACATCGATCACATTCTCCTTGTTAATCCAGCCTTTATCGAGAACTTCTACACAAACTCGCTTCAGAGATGGGACTGAATAACAGTGTGACAGAACCAGTAGATGTAGCACAAACTTCTTCATTTCTTCCTCCTCGTAGCTGCAGGAAGTTCATAAATCAGGTATGCTTCAAAGAGAAACTTCCATTTGACGCATATAGAACATACCGAGAAGAGTATAGAAACCGAATGAACATGTAGACTGCTTCGTAAGGTACTCCAGGGATTTTCAGGTATGTTTTTCCTTTTTTATCCTTTGATTGATACAAAAGTTTCGCTATAACCGGTGAAGCTGCAGCCTGAAGAAGACAAACACTTGTTAACTTAGCCTTGCATTGACTTAAAATTTGATTTATAGGTTAACAAGAACTCACCAGGACACTTGAATGAGCAGGTAAACGAGATTTGGTATCGGTTTCAACATATGTATCTGCGCCGATTCCTTCTTTGAAGAGCTTGTCCCATGTTTCAACTGCTTCTTTAGGCACAAGGTGTGATAATTTAGTAGGTTTCCTTGCAGAAGCTTGAAAATGTTGGTAAGTCATACGAGGAAGAGGAGGCGGTTTCGGAATGTTAGTAGCTTCCAAGACATTATCAGCAGGAGCATCCAAAGACTCTTCTCCTCCGATATCAAACACTTGCGAGAATGTATCATCGCCATGAGTAGCCATTGGATCAAACCCGCAAATTGGCAATAGATTCTGTTACAGCGACGAAGTGATTAGAGATATGCGAAAAGCGGTTCTTGAATCTTTTGAGATCAAATGCAAGAAGCAGCCATAACTAATGAACCAGAGTAAAGAGTCAATCTCAGCTTTCAACTTAGTGTGTTACTTCAAATTTCCTCAAACCAATATTCAAGTTCCACTTAGCCCACTCAAATCTCAGAACTTTAGAATCAAAACTCCATAAAGGAAGAACATTCTCTTAGGAGATCTTGGGGATTACGAGATCTCCCTTGAATATATTTCCTAATAGACAATAAGAAAGTTAATATTTGTGTATAAGGTATATTTCCAATTCTGTAAATGTAAAGAACTTGTTAGACAAGTTATGTTTTTGTATAAATAAGCATATTGGCTTTTGAATAAAACTGAGAAAAACTATTCCACTACTAAGGTTTCCTCCAAATTTATCACATTACATCAATGAGAAATCCAGAGGCAAATACAGAAGATTATCAATACCAAGAAACGCAAGAACAAAGCAAGAACTGTTTGGTGAGCCAATAAAAACAGATCAAAAGATGAAATTATACGGAAGAATCGCAGTTATAAAAGAAAGAAACCAAACTCAGAAAGTGAAACGACGAAAAATGCTCACACGAACCAAAAAAAAAAAAATCGAAGCTTTCAGCGAAAATACCTGATAAATTGTTTAAACACTTGAGCAGGAGAAAGAACTTTTTTTCTCGCCAAGAATGTGAGAATCCAAGATTCACTCAATCATCGGAAGAATCTTCTTTTCTCAGGTAAAGTATCTACTTAGTGAAGTTCACAACCATTAATCTTTGATCACGAGCTCAAAGCTAACAAACAAACAAAAAAAAAAATCGAAAGGAAAGAGACAATGGAAGCGAAGAGAGAAGAGAACCTTTTGTGTCAAGTGGTTTCTTCGTAATTGCAAAAGAAAAATCACGAAAAAGTAGCGAATTTGCATACAAAAATGTAAGCCAAAACGTCGTCGTTTTAAGTAGTATAATGAAGATTTTATTTTGGCATTTCGAAATAAAAAGACAAATTAGGTGAAATTGAAATGAAGGCCACGAATTTTCTTAATAAAATGAAGTTTAAGTTTAGAATGATTTTGGGGGAAAGATATGAGAATGGAAGACATATTTATATGGCTGATCTTGAATTTGCACTAAAGACTAAAACGTTAGTGACCATGTCACACCAATTTTTTAAAACCTTTTGTATAATTGTATGTCGTCTCCTGCAGGTTAGTTAAATATAATCACATTATCTTTACCGACTAGCCGGTGAAAAAATAATACCGACCAAGTAATATGATAGAAATAAATAATACCGACCAAGTAATGTAGATGATGTAAGTTAAGAATGATACAACGAATGATAATATGAATAAATAATTAACCAACTGAGTCAATAAAAAGGAGAATTAAGACGTAGTTTACTCGAATTACTTCCAGAGATTTCCAAGGAACAAAAAAGTTCAGGTTTGACAAACGATGGCTAGCAAAGCCTAATTTTGAGAACATTATAAAACAAGGTTGGGCCCCAGATGATCCAGATCCTACTCTGGATATCAATGACCGTATCTCGTTATGCCGGAAGCTCATCTCTCGTTGGAGAAAGACTGACTAGCAAAACTCAGGAGAGAATATTGAAAACCTTAAGGAGGAACTGGACAGGCTCCAGAGCGATGATTCGGCATCCTCGGAAGAGGTGATGGAAGCACAAGAGAAATTACGAATAGCTTTGACAGATGAGGAAATCTTTTGGCAACAGAAAAGTAGAGTGTTATGGATGGTTGCAGGGGACCAGAATACCCAATTCTTCCATGCCTCCACAAAACAGAGAAGGGCGAGAAACAGAATTATAGGCATTTTAAACTCTAGTGGGACATGGACCGAACAAGAAGCAGAAATTGAACAGATTGCAATTGAATACTTTGATGATATGTTTACCACGGCGGGTATTTCGGACCTCGAAACATCCTTGAGGCATATCCCATGCACGGTAACACAGGAGATGAATGACAACCTCACACGACCAATATCAGCGGCAGAAGTCAAAGCATCAGTCTTCTCAATCCACCCCGAAAAAGCCCCGGGACCCGATGGGATGACTGCTCTTTTTTACCAGAAATTCTGGCATATCTTGGGACTAAAAATAGTAGAGATGGTTCAGGGTTTCATGGCTTCAGGAAAGATGGAACCTAGTATGAATGAAGTCAATATCTGTCTTATCCCCAAATCTGAACGGCCAAGGGAAATGAAGGAGTTCCGACCAATCAGCCTTTGTAACGTTAGTTATAAGATTATTTCGAAAGTCTTATGCCAACGTCTCAAAAAACTTCTACCACTTCTGGTTTCAGAAACCCAATCAGCATTTATATCGGGGCGGGTGATATCCGATAACATCCTAGTAGCCCAAGAAGCATTCCATGCTTTGGTCACTAAAGAGAAATGCCGTAAGGAATTTATGGCGGTTAAAACAGACATGAGTAAAGCCTATGATCGCGTTGAGTGGAGTTTTCTAGAGTGTCTTCTTCAGAAGATGGGTTTCTCAGACAAGTGGATCTCATGGATCATGCCATGTGTGAACTCGGTTACTTACCACCTGCTCCTTAACGGAGACCCACGTGGATCAATTTCCCCTTCAAGGGGACTTCGTCAGGGAGACCCTCTCTCACCGTACCTTTTTATCCTTTGTACAGAAGTCTTAATATCCAACCTGAAAGCTGCGGAATCGACCAGAATGCTATCAGGCATTAAAGCAGCGTATGCTAGCCCCCCAGTGTCCCATCTTTTGTTTGCAGATGATAGCCTTTTCTTTTGTAAAGCAAATGTTGAACAAAGTGACAAGATTTTACAGATACTTACCGAGTATGGGAATGCATCAGGACAACGCATGAATTTAGACAAGTCGGCTATTACCTTCGGTAAAGACGTCCCCACGGAAGATCGTCAGGCCATTCAAGAACGTCTGGGAATAATGAACGAAGGAGGAACCGCAAAATACCTAGGTATTCCGGAACAGCTTCAAGGTTCCAAAATGCAAATTTTCGCATACGTCCACGACCAGCTTAATAGTCGTATTAATGGATGGTCAGCAAAGTTCCTATCAAAAGGAGGCAAAGAAGTTTTAATTAAATCAGTCGCCCAAGCTATTCCAACATATGTGATGTCGAGTTTTCTTCTGCCTAAAAGCCTATGCAGGAAGTTGGCCAGTGCAGTCTCCCAATTTTGGTGGCGTTCCAAGCCCCAGTCAAGGGGACTACACTGGATTGCGTGGAAGAAACTCTGTTTACCCAAGAGTCAGGGCGGTATCGGATTTAAGTCTTTCGAAGATTTTAATCAGGCTCTCTTGGCAAAACAGTTGTGGAGACTTCACCAATACCCAAACTCTCTGGCAGCCAGAGTTCTCAAGGGGCGATACTTTCGGTATATGCACCCTTTCCATTCGCCAAAACCTAATCGACCATCCTACGGATGGAGAAGTATATGGTCTTCAAAGGAGTTGGTGATTCAAGGTTCACGCAAACTTATAGGCAATGGGTACGGTACATCGGTCTGGAGAGATAATTGGGTACCAGACACGAAACCACGCCCGACAATCAGACGGGACGACACGGTCAACCCACAGCTTTGAGTATCGGATCTCATTCACCAACCGAACCAAAGGTGGAATATACAGGCAATTCAGGCCAATGTGCACCCCCAGGATGTGCTAAGAATTCTAAGCATGAGACTCCCCCCAAGAGTATCGGAAGATAATTTTTGCTGGCATTATACCAAATCCGGGCTCTACTCGGTGAAGTCGGGTTATGAGCTAGCCAGGACATACAAGGATGCGGATACACAGTTTTTGCTACAGCTACTGATAAGCTCAAATTTCTCAAATTTCCCTAGAGCTAGACTCTCTCAAATTAAGAGGTCAATCGCAGTACTTAGGGTTATCGATCCACAGGGAGTCAGGAAAACACAATAGATTTCAGATTTCAGATTAAGCTAGGTGAGACGAATGTAAAAGCAAATAAATCAAAACAAAACAAACGGTTGTGAAATCAGTTAAAGAAAACGCTAGGCACAGGGAATTCTCCAGTGAATCAGAATTGCAGATAAATCAGATATTAGGACAATGAAGAACAATTCATGAACATGCACACGAAAGTAAACAAACCAGCTGTCGCTGCGAATAATTTCTATGTCTAAATCCTAGAAGACCAACTGTCGTTGCGAAATCAGGTTGATTCAAACAAGCATTAATGATCAAGCTCAATTGTTCACAAAATCCTAAGCCAAATCCCTTTGCGAATAGGTATTTTGCTCATCAAAAACTAGTTCAGGATTATCAATCAAACTGTCGTTTCTATTAATAAACCCTAGATCAGATTTCAGTTCGCGAGGCTAAAATCAGCAATAAGAACAAGTTAAGATGAAGAACTTCTAATGATTTTTATCTCAATAAACAGATCAGATCAGCAACTCATCAAACACTTTCAAAAACCCTAAACCTAACAAGAGAAATTACTCAGACATAGCAATAGAAGAAAACATATTTTATTAATTAAACTCTCTAAGTAATTCTATAAAATAAAGCGTAAAATAAAGCATAAAATAAAGCATGAGTCTAAACAATGACTCTAAATACGTATTTATACAAGTTCCAAACCGTCATAAACATAAAAGTAAACATCTGAAGGCTTCGGGCTTCGAACGAATGAAAATCCGGGCTTTGACGAACTTCGTGTCGATCGACACGACTCTTCAAATCGTAAATCTTGGCTTTAAAAGTCTTCATGTCGAGCGACACACATAGTCACGTCGCTCGACACAGATTCCAAACAGTGACTCCGAATTTGCATTTCGCCACTTCATTCCGCGAATGCTCCAAAATCTCCAGTAAACATCTTTTATGCTCCAGACGGTCCAGTTCCTGTAAAGACACTAAAACAATACCAAAAATACCAAAAGACACTAAAACATGGACTTATATCGTGGTCGAAAACCGGTAAAAACCACGATATATCAGCTACCGTCTGATAACCCGCTCAAAGCCCATGTATGGAAACTTCCCGCCCCAAATAAATTACGTTATTTTATATGGCAATGTTTAGCAGGAGCGGTGGCAGTAAATGAGCGTCTCAAGTTTAGACACATCAGGGATTCAGCGAAGTGCCCCAGATGCTCTGACCCAATTGAGTCAATTAACCACGCGTGCTCCACATGTCCGTCAGCAAAAGCGGTTTGGGACCTAACTGGTCTACCGACAGATACACATGTCTTCCCGTCGGAGAACTTAAGAGCCAATTTAGACTTCCTCTTCTGGCGTATCCCACGTCAAAGGGATATAGACGAGGCCTCTAAGGCCTTTCCTTGGATTATATGGTATATATGGAAAGCACGAAATGACAAGGTTTTCAACGCGGTGAACCGGGAAGCAGCAGCAACTCTAGCCCACGCAATGAAGGAAGCACGAGAATGGTCAGAGGCAAACATCCCGGATCAAAGGCCACAATTGCATCCATCTGCCACAGAGGACCCACCATCAGCCACCTTCACGTGCCTAGTCGATGGATCATGGAAGAGAGAAGACAAAACGAGTGGGGTGGGTTGGATTTTACAACTTCAGGACGGGACGACAGACCTACTGGGCCTACAAGGATACAACCGAAGTCTTTCCCCCCTCCACACTGAATTCCACGGGCTACTGTGGGCCATGAGATCTCTACTTCAAAAACAACGTTTTTGCTCAACCTTCGTCACGGATTCAAGGGATCTAGTGAAGATGGTTGACGCGCCACATGAGTGGCCCGGCTTCGAGCCGGAGTTGCGTGAATTGGCAATCCTTCGGGAATCCTTCCCTGAATTCAATCTCATCTACCGACAACGGGAGAATTTATCGAGAGCGGATTTGTTAGCAAGGAATGCACGCACACGAGATAGGATCTTTTCTTTTATTAGCACTTCGGTCCCCTATTGGTGTACTGATACAGACAATGTATTCGTTTAACTAATAGAGAAGTGTGTTTTGTGAAAAAAAAAAAAAAGTTTAAACTAAAAGAAAATATCACTGATTTCAGTACTCCAATATCATTTATTTTTAGGTTAATGATAAGTTGATAACCCATTTTGTCACGGGTTTCCAGTGGAGTTCAATGTTTAAGCGAAAAGAAATTGGATGGGGTCAAATTGAAGTACAATAAACCAATGATAGAGCAACACGTGGATGTACATGGTTTCAAATGGGACGGCGTTGAAATAAATCGGCTTGAATGACCGAGTAGTCATTTAAATACATTTACTATAGTTGCATATAATAATATGTTAATTCATATTGTATGCTTGTGTAACATAATAATGTGGTTCAGATTTACAAAGCGACTATAAATGTACAAGGTAGTTGATGATGGAGTTTATGTACTTCCGTAAGTAAAAAGTGAATTTATTGGACCACTATAGATTTTATTAAAAAGATTATGGGTGTATTATTTACTACTTAAATGAATATTGGTATGAAATGTGTATTTTTTTCAAAAGTTATTATGCTTTATTGTACCAGTTATACGAGTGTATAAAAATTATCATTTTGGGGACTCTCCCTTTGAGTTATACGAGTGGTACTAGTTATGTTGGTATGTATACATTTTTCTATCTCAATTTTTTTAACCAACTGGAAAATAAAATGGATATAGGTGTCATTTGAAACAAATTTGTATATATTATTTACTAATTAATTTGAATCTTGGTATAAATACGTTTTCGTGTGCTTTTATCCTAAATTAAAAATGGGACAATTGTAACAATGCCACTATCGAGTTACATTCTTGCAACAACGACACGGTGCCATCTTTTACAAACACGAAAGACAAAATTACCCTCTCACAACTCACGCGATTTACTCTGTCTCCTCTCTTCTCTCCTCTCTTCTCTCTTCTCTCTCTCTCTCGGCGAAACCCAGGCAATCTCGCCTACCGTCGTCACGATCTCGCCATCGTCGCCCAACTCGCCGCTGTCGCCGTCCAACTCGCCGCCGCCGTCGTCTTCCAACTCTCCGTCGTCGTCGATATTGCTGTCGTCTATTGCAGACGGCCACGATTTCGATGTGGTGAACAAATTTGGGTTGCACATCCATGTACGTTTCCGATTCCTCCTTCTCTTTCTCGGTTTGGTTTTGATTTTGTTTTTGATTTGGTTGGGTTTTTATTTGTTGGTTTGATGTTGATTCCTGCTCTTTGGGGTTTTATGAATATGAGTAAAGTAGATGCTTGTTGAAATTAGGGTTTGCGATTCTTCTAATTCAATTGGTTCTGTAAATTACTGAATGAATTGATTCATTGATGTGAAATTTGCAGTGAAGTTAGCTCAAGTCTGTGATGTTGTTGCTTTCTCACGTGTATTAAAATCTGGGTTTAAAGTTGATAACGACGACAAATTTGAGTTAATAATGTGACTACAATGGAGGAGAGCAGATTAGTACAGTGGAAGAAAAGCAATAGAGCTTTAATTAGACCAAATCAATGGGGAAACACTAGAGATTTTGATATGTGGAGAATCAGCCAAGAAAGTCGTTAACAACAATCGATGCAGACCGCGATTTTGTCGTCTGGATTAGACAGAGTTGTGGTTATTGTGATAAGGTATTTTGGTGGGATTAAACTTGGAACTGGTGGTCTTGTTAGAGCTTATGGTGGTGTTACTTCTGATTGTTTGAAAACTGGTGATAGGGTTCTTGTTAAGGATAAAGTTGTTGTGGGAGTTGAAGTTACGTTTGATCTTTTAGGTGTTGTTTATAATCAGTTACAATTGTGTCAAGCTCAAGAGATCAAGGAGGATTATGATACTGGGAAAGATGGTACTATTATGGTTTTTTTCAAGGTTGATTTTGATCAGGTTGAGAAATTAGAGGATGCTATTAGATCAAATTCTAGACGAGAACTTGTCTTTTATAAATCTTGAGAGCTTATTGTAGCTAGTTTGGTAAAGATTGTCTTGTAATCGTTATAAAATGATTTGGTTATTCGAAAAAATCTTCTTACATAAACATGGGTAGACAAAAATACACAAATTCATGTGAACTAGAGATATGGAAAAACGAAAGAATGAATCGTAACGGTACATATACAACCTTATAATATGATTTAAAAACTTTAAAAAATCTTATAAATTGTTTAAAAACTTTATAAAATCTTATAATTTGTTTTAAACAACCTTATAATGTGTTTTAAAAAACATAAATTTTTTTTATAATTTGTTTTAAAAAACCTTAAAATCTGATGAAAAACCTTATAATATGATTTAAAACTTTTTAAAATCTTAAAATCTGTTTTAAACAACCTTATAATTTATTTTAAAAAAACCATGTAAAAATCTTCTTTATAATTTGAAACCTTATAATCTTCTTTATAAATCTTTATAAATCTTTGTTTTTGATTTGGTTCCTTATGAAACTATGTTCTGAGTAGCTTAATTTAGAATGGACTTGAGTTCTTGTTTGGTTCTTAGTTATCAACGATAAAAATGTTGAAAGCTTGATGGTGTCAAAAAAATGGAACTGAACCATATGTGTCAGAAAACATGTTTTGATTCGCAAACATATTATAAAGCTCATACTTGAAAAACGTTTCATGATATTTAAAACGTTTTACAAGGTATTTTGAACGTTTTAACACAGTTTGTACAATTTATAATATGTTTTTGGTTAGAACCTCATAATCCGCTTTAAAAGACCTTATAATTTCAAAATAACAGTTGTTTAAAATCTTATAATCTTCTTTTAAAATAACACCATAATTTCAAAATAACAGTTGTTTATAATCTTTTTTTAAAAACCTTATAATCTTCTTTAAAAAACATTAAAAATAACAGTTGTTTAAAATCTAATAATCTTCTTTAAAAAACCTTATAATCTTCTTAAAAAATAACACCATCAATTTCAAAATAACAATTATTTATAATCTTTTTTTAAAAACCTTATAATCTTCTTTAAAAAACATTAAAACAGATTTTTAAAAACTTTATAATCTTCTTTAAAAAACCTTATAATTTGCTTTAAAAATCTTATAATTTTAAAACACCTTATAATCTCTTTTAAAACCTTATAATCTACTCTAAACAACTTTATAATCTATGTTAAACATCTTACAATCTACTTTTAAAAATGTTATATTTTGTTTTAAAACTAACACCTTCAATTTTATAATAACTGTTGTTTAAAACCATATAATCTCATTTAAAGAACCTTATAATTTGCTTTTAAAACTTTATAATCTTCTTTAAAAAACCTTATAATCTTCTTTAAAAATAACACCATCAATTTCAAAATAACAGTTGTTTATATAATATTTGTTTTAAAAACCTTATAATCCTCTTTAAAAAACATTAAAACAAATTTTTAAAAACCTTATAATCTTCTTTAAAAAACCTTATAATCTGCTTTAAAAACCTTATAATCTCTTTTTAAAAGCCTTATAATCTTCTTTAAAACACCTTATAATCTCTTTTAAAACCTTATAATCTACTCTAAACAACTTTATAATCTATGTTAAACATCTTACAATCTACTTTTAAAAATGGTAGGTATATTCTGTTATAAAACTAACACCTTCAATTTTATAATAACTATTGTTTAAAACCATATAATCTCATTTAAAAAACCTTATAATTTGCTTTAAACACTTTATAATCTCCTTTAAAAACCTTATATTTTGTTTTAAAAATAATATTTTTAAAGGAATTATAATGTTTTAAACAACGGTTATTTTCAAAATTAAAGGTGTTATTTTTAAAACAAAATAGAAGGTTTTTAGAACAGATTATAAGGTTTTAAACAACTGTTATTTTTGAAATTGCTGGAATTAATTTTTAAAACAAATTATGAGACTTTTTAAAGAAGATTATAAGGTTTTTTTAAACAGATTATAAAGATTCAAACATCACTTATTTTCAAAATGGTTGGTATTTAAGTCATTTATGAACTTATTATAAAGTTATTTAAAGTAGATTATAATGTTTTTTACAAACCTATACATGTGTTGCACTAACAATTGATAGTTATTTTACTACATTGGCATGCTCATGTGTTTTACTCTATTTCTTGACACAAAAGAAAGCGCCCATTAGAAGATCTTCATAACCATTAGAGACAAAAAAAAATGCAAAATTTCATAATGAAAGGAGGAGTAATTACGGACAAAAAAAAATGCAAAATGTTCACCAGTCTCTTCAAAATTCTTTTCTTTGTCTCGTATCAATACATGGGTCCCTTGACTTGATTTGTGTCTAAATCATTCATTCATCAGGAGAAACCCAAAAATGGAAATGGAAATTGTATAGATTCCGGAACAAAAGTATTGATGTAATACTCTTCTTTCTTCTTGTAATCCAAATTCACCCTTTGGTATAGTTTACTAGCCTGCAAAATCCAAATGATTTCTTCTTTCTTCTTTCTTCGTGTAATTCAAATTCACCCTTTGGTATAATTCACCCTTTGTTAATCAAATACAGTTTATATGCCATTAGCATATACCGGGTCTTGGGATGGTAATAAAAAACATCAATAATGAAAACAATAAAGGCATTGTCTTTACGATTAGACTTTTCTAAACATTGCTCGTCCAAAAGATTCAACAGTTGTCTCTATTCTTAGCAAATGCTTAAAGGAATGTTCTTTAACCTAAAAGCTAACCCTATCGTAGCCAAATTTGACAATCAAGAAATCACAGATTGAAACACATTTCTAAATCATAATGTTTATGCTTTGTAATGATCTTTGACTCTTTTTTGTTGTAGAGATTATAACAGAGAACATACTCTTTTGAGAAATGAAACTCTGTCCTGCAGATTCTCTAATGCGTCATCATTATCACGTTCGGTAATATCATGAGAATGCGAAGAAGAAGCTCTTAAGCGACCTTCCTCAAGTCCATCAAAGAGAGACGATCTCGAAGCACGATTCTTCCTACAAAAAAAACAAACATTTTCTCAAAATTCCATTTCGAACAATTCTAATTCGAATTCTGAATTGGGTCAATGACTTTAGAAGGAATCTGAATAATATGAAGGAATTCTGAATTGGGTGATTCACAGATAAGAAGGAATTTGAATAATATGAACAGATCTGGATGAAATTCGATCGAAAATGAAGAGAATCAATATCGAATTTGGACAAAAATTTTGCAGAGAAAGGAATTATAGATCAACAAACCTTCGATAGTTCATATCTCGAACCATCATCTGCTTCGTCTTCGAATCCACTATATCACAAAGAAATCAGAGTAACGGATTTTGATTCAGATTTCGAGAAACGACGGCGCGATCGTAATCGGAAGACGCAACGGCGCAGGCAAAACAGGAGATGACAGTGACGGATCTAAATCCGAATCTCAATTCCTCCCTTGAAATCTCAATTTCTCTCTAAATCTCAGAAAAGTTACAGTGAGCGTATTTTCGGAATAATTAAAGAAGACAGTGGCATGCCTTGCAAAATTAACTTAATGATGGCATTTGTCAAAAGTGGCATGCCAAATGTCTTAAAATTTCTCATTAAAAATTGGTGTTTGCAAAAAAAAAAAAAAAACTGTATTTATTTGATTCAAATGGACATTGGTCATATTTACTAATCAAATGGATATTGATTCATCTTTTACAATCTTGAACAATTAGCAAGTTTGGAAGAGAAGTAAGAAATAGAGCCAATAAAGAATATTATAATTAGTTAAACTAAACAAAAAATTAATAAGCTTATCAACTTGTTAGGAGTCGAATTTCTTGAAAAATGAATAAGCATATCCAAAATCTGCTCCTTAAATCATATAATACCTAGTAATGAAACATGATCATAGAATAATCTTCATCGTTAGTATTGGCAGTTTCATGTAGGGACAAAACAAGCTCCGGGCTTCCAAGTTCTTTCCCAAGTTAATTTAACAGATAAATTTAATCTCTTTAATCCTAAATAATCCAAAAGTTTTAAAACTCACATGAACCAATTAAACTTCAGTCAAATTAGTATTAAAAAAATATGGTTGGCCACCAGATGAATCAGTCTAGCTCTGCTACTTAGAACAAACATATTAAAAATATAAAATTCTAAACTAAAATCTTGAAAATACGAAGTTCTTATAGCTTATTTCATAAGGTAGAAGAAAAAATAGCTTACATAGACATTGGTTAGTTTTAGAAAAAGAAACGAAAAAAAGTTATTAGTTTTTCTGCCATGCATGTAAAAACCCATTTGGCAACGTAGGATCATTACCTTCAAAGTAAATTCCATCAGATTTGGCATACCATGTACGAAACTGACCACATATCTTCTTATTAGCAGATGCTCTGTATGCTAGTAGGTCAAAATAATAGATCCAATTTGGCCCATGCCTAAGCATACAATTCATCATTCTAGCCCTTCTTTCATGCTCATCCATTTGTGTGAAGCTCATCCATTTACCATTTTCTAGGTGCCTGAGTGGGTAATTATTCTCATTTACGGTACCAACAGTGTATTGACACTTTATTTGGAGACGCTATAGAGGACCAAGATTGTTTTCAAATCTTATAACAGTGAATCCACATGCTTCGCTCAATCCTAAATACATAACAATAACCAACATAAAAACTATGAGACGATTCATTTATCTTTTGTTTAGAAAATAATTTTGAGAATGATAAAATCATCAATGTGCACTATTTATAAAAAAACATTTGTGAAAAATATTTTATCTTTATATATTAAATCATTTACTTATATGGTGTTAACTAAATTTAGAAACTAAACTTCTGGTCAAATGAGCATTTAGTGTCGAAAAATATGGTTTACCACCAAATGAATCAGCCTAGCCCTGCAACTTAAAACAAACAAATTAAAACATTTAAAATCTAAATTAAATTCGTGGAAATTCATTATTGAATCAATATCAAATATGTTTCGAACTCCTAAGGAGTAAATATATGAATCAGCCTAGCTCTGCTACATATTTTGGTAGATGAAGGAGCGGTCACACATTGAAAAAAAAAATCAAACGAAAGAGACATTTAAAAAACGTAGCCGAGGTTGAAATAAATATATGACAATTAGAAATGAAACAATAACACAAAATGTGATGTAATCTCTCATGACTAAAATGTCAACGAAAACAATGGATGAATGATGTTCTTTATTCTAAAAGCGGATATTATTTTTTTCATATCATTTTTTTTGGTCGAACTGTTTTGATTCATTAATCCGAAATTGGGATCGAAACGGTGTTAACCGTTTCTTAACACCGTTTCTTGGTGCAAGGCGAGTTTAGCTAGACTATCGGCTATGGTGTTTTTCCCGTGAAACAAACACAAAAGCTGAAATTGTTTTATACAAAGAGAGAGATCTAAAATCTTCAATGATGTCGTAAATTCCCAGATGATTGTTGTTGTCGTTGTTGAGGTTGATGAGGGTTTTTGAGTCGGATGAGATTGTGACCTTTTGCATTCCTCGATTTCCCAGTTGGATCAAAGCTTCACGGATTTTTTTGTATCACGGATTTTTGCTACGCGTGGGTTTAAATTGTTTATATTTTTTTTAAATGAATAGTTAGGAGTATTACCATTTCATGTATATATAGTGATATGAGTTATTTCTTTAATGTGTTTTATAAAGCGAAATGAGATATATCTGAAACATTAAAAAAAAAACATATAGTTACTCACAGTAGTAAAGAGATTCTCGTCGAATTTCAAATCATACATGATCCTGTCTCGGAAACGTTTTCCAAATTATATGGACCAAAAGTTTGATGCCTCTTAACCATAACCAAACACAAACATATACCTTCCGACCAAAAAAAAAACACAAAAATATACCTTTTTTAAAAAACAATCAAGTTATGATTTATTTTGAAAATAACAAAAAATTTAAAAATTAGTCAAGCTGAATAGCTGGAAGTTTGAACTGGCAAACAACAACATGATATATGATCCAACGCATTAATAATGAGGGAGGTTAGAATAGAATTAGTGGCAATAGTTATCCCGTTGTACTAAATGTCAAAAGGAGAAATGAGCATTTGAGAAAAAAATATGCAAACCTAAAAATGGAGTCCACTTAAACCAAAACATTACTGAGATAAATCTATGTAGTACTTACTACATAGAAAATCATATGAATTTATTCAAAGAAAATCTCTATGATTTTTTATCTAGAAAGAGAAGAGAACGCAACAGACACTAATAATTAATAAACTACGTACTAATGGATCACACATCACGCTTCTGCGATTGGCGTAGATATGTTAAGGAGAAGGGTCTTTGTTGGTACTAAATAATTGTCATAACTCATTAGTACAACGGTAGTGTTTATAGTATGAAATAAAATAGAGCAAAGATGGAGAATGATTACTGTCATAGAATTTGAGAAACTTACTCTCTCTTCTTTTTTTTTTGTGCAACTAAACTTACACTCTCTTCATTTCATAATATTAGGAATTTTTATCTAAAAGCGCGAAGTTTAAGTATTTTTTTTATCTTTGCAATACAATTATTTATTATATAAAAGAAAAAACAATTCAACTATAATAAAAATGGAGTGCACAATACCATTGATCACACAATATTCAATAAATAAATATAAAAGTACATAGAAATATGAGAAGATGTTATATTATGAAACAAGAAATAACCTCCAAAACATGTTATATTAAAAAACAGAGGGAGTAGAATGGAAAACCCTGTCAGTCTTGATGTGTGAAATACACAAGCATAGACGAATGTTGATAATATAAGATGTAAACCTTGAAGAAATACAGAAGTTTAATAAGTCATAATACAAAATCAAAGGATTTTTTCAAGCAACTTCAGGAAACTAAATTGAATTGCATACCTTCTATGTTTCAACTAAAATAATCATGTTTTTGACATGGATCATTTCCAAAGCGTAAACAGATTTGTTATGGACTTTGAAGAAGAATACATGAACTGATGAACACCAACGGACAAGAACCCTTTCACCGATAATCCATTGATTCATGTGAATCTTTGTTAACAACACCAATGTCGACGTTTTGCTACAAACCAATCACTAACCACAAATAAGGCATGATTCCTTTACATTTTGCTTTCCCTGAAAGTAACATTAATTGAAATTTTCTTGTAATGTTCTTTTGGCCATGCCTGTTTTTGTCCATGCAACTTATGGAATCAGTAAAGCATCATATGAGAGCAACTTTCTAATAAATTCTTGCACACATAGCCATTGTCTTTATTTCTAAGACTTTCACTACAACAACGTCAAAGAAGTAACAATATATGGCAAAAAAATGTTGGAAGCTCTACATCCCATCCACCTTACGCAGAAACCGTAGTTAGTATCACTAAACCATTTGAACCATTTCAAGTTTTCAACACACAGCCATTATTTTACATGTTAAATAATTAAAAAAGACAAAACTAGACTGCTTCCTGGAAAGAAAAGAAGAAGAAGACAAAATAAAGAAGAAAAGTTTAGCATGTTTCAGTCTTTAAGATACCCAGAAGAATAAAGCTTTGAACCTCTTTCTCAAGCACCAAGCCTCTTCTCCACCCCTTCTATAAATGTATAGTGAGGTAAGTTCATGAAAAGAAAGCGCATAAGCGAGTATGAAGGGGATTATGATCTCTGGCTCTTATGTATTTTGCCTCTTTCTAGAGCTTGAAGCCACTCCTCCACTCCTACAAATGTATAGTGAGTTAAGTAAGTTCAGGAAAATAACAATACACATATGAAAGAGATAATGATCTTTGTCTCTTAACGTATTTTGGATAAGAGTGCATCCCTTTCCAAGGTAAAGTAACACTGTTCTTCAATTTTCATTAACATGCGATTTCAAGAGCTAAAACTAAGTATTAAAATTTTGAAGGATACATTAAGAGCAAACATTGGTGAGAGGAAGAAGAAAGAATAAGCAAACAAAAAGTTTCTTTCTGATATCAGTATGAGTCACTTTCAAAGTGGACTATAATTCCTCTGGTCCTTGAGGGTTGTTCCCGAGAATTTGTGATTTTAATCTTATTGTTCTCATTAGATTTATGCTTTTCTATTTTGAATCCAATACACCAAATAAATCTCATCTGGTTCCAAACCTTAGTACCCATTTACCTGGTTCTTTCGTTTAACTTGTTTGCTTTTTTTGGAATGTGAAACCCTATGGAATGAGAGGAAGAGGAGGAGGTGTGAACTGTTGAAGCACCCCCGTCTATCACTGACGATGCCGCGAATCTAAATATCTTGCAACATCTCTTAACTGATTCCAGAGTTTAGTTGTGGAAGTCCATGATCTGCATACAAGTGACAATAAGAAAGCAAAATAAGCAAGCATGCAACGAAGGTTAAGGAGTATCACGGTTCCCAAGTTTGTTCTTAATAACATCAAGTCAAAAGAAATTAGGTGGATTTGGTTTGAGGAGAAAAAAAGTCAAAGCTTTATAGAGATGGCGCTTATAACCTAATAAGAAGATGAAGAGGAAAACATATCATGGAAAAAGTCAGAATCGCTCTTTCGCGGGAGTCGTGGCTGACTTTTATCTGTAAGAGCAGTTGCAAGCGTACATGTATAAGTATAACTATGAGAGAGAATCCAAAGCAATGTCAAAATACGTATTTGATGCAAGAGTCCGGATTTCTTGCCGCAGCTGATACACGTAACACCGCCATTATCAAGAAGCGCCATCATAAACCTAGAAGCGATGCATCCACAATGAATACGTTTAGAGAAGACATAAATAGAGTTTGGTGTGTGTAAAAGACAAGCAGAGGGAAAAACAAAAGGGAAAATATTGAGAGCAAGTCATGGATTTGATTATCTTCACCTCGTCACATGAATGAAACTGTCTCCAGCCAAACTCCTCGGCGTGGCAGGAGATGGATTGATCGTATGCGGACCTATCATCGTAAACAACTAAAATTGTTCCAGAAAATTAACAAAAGAGGACAAGTGAAATCTGGAATCTCTGATGTTCTAATTCCCCGTTTAATCTGGAATTTTTGACAGAAATACACGTGGCATCTTGATAGAAGTTTGCTTTATTGATGTGTCAAAAGCTGAAGAGAGCTTTTTTACTTTTATATAGTATAGATAGATGATTAGGTAAAATGAAGGCCACGGATTTTCTTAATAAAATGAATTTTAAGTTTAGAATGATTTTGAGGGAAAGATATGAGATTGGAAGACATATTTATATGGCTGATCTTGAATTTGCACTAAAGACTAAAACGTTAGTGACCATGTCACACCAATTTTTTAAAACCTTTTGTCTAATTGTTTGTCGTCTCCTACAGTGGATAAGTTGATAACCCATTTTGTCACGGGTTTCCAGTGGAATTCAACGTTTAAGCGAAAAGAAATTGGAGGGGGTCAAATTGAAGTACAATAAACCAATGATAGAGCAACACGTGGATGTACTGGGTTTCAAATGGGACGGCGTTGAAATATATCGGCTCGATTGACCGAGTAGTCTTTTTTATTATGTGCTTTATGTTTCCTAAGATAAGTGTTCTTTCTCTACTCTTATAGTGCTATATAGAAAAATGATATTCTCTCATTTTTGATGGATGATACTTTTTTTTTAAAAACAAAAAAAAAATCCGATGAGAAATTTGAGTAAGAAACCCACATAAAAAAGGGAGTTTTGGTAATTGTTTAGCAAACACTTCAAGAACTCAATTTTTTGGGTTTTTTATTCAAGAAACTCACGCAAACTTGTGAGGAAGAAACCCACATAAAAAAGTTTTTAGCTGTTCTTTAGAAATTGGTAGACTCCATTTTTGCCCTTTTTTGGCCGAGACTTTTTACCCTCATGAAACTCCTTTTTTTGTTGCCGTAACTCTTTTTGTTTTGTAATCACCATTTAAAACTTTTGAAGTTTTCAATGCCCCCATATATATCTTCTTTTAAAGGTTAATTTGGTTGATAACAAAAAAAAAATTAATAATTAGGTAAGTAACCAAAATGGAGGTATGTGGCATAATCATATCCATCAAATTTAGGGTAATTAGTTATGTTTTTAGGTATAGTTTTTTTTAATGATTATTGAACCTAATTTCCCTTTTTTTAATTAGTCACATCTTTCTTATAAAAAAAATCTTGTCAGGCAATGTTATTCAAATTTAAAATACAAAAACAAAATCCTACAAGCAGCTATCAGTTAAGCTTTCACTAATAAAAAAATATTAGTTTAAGCTAAAATCAATATAATTATATTTAGCATATCAATGTTTAACTAGAGAGATTGCATAAGCAATGACATCAACAGTAACATACACAACTGAGATGCAACGTCTCTCTCATGTAAGATGACAAAATAAATACACATAAATGTTACGGATCTATATATGTTAGATAATGTCACATGTCAACTGTCTATCATAATAGGTCACATGCTTACGATAACCATAAAACAATCATGTCAACAGAGCCGGCCCTGCATGTCAACATGGACTAGCTAGTGGGTTAAATTATCGACCTCGGTCTCTGTTCCACACATCTTGGTCGCCACGAAACTTCGAACTTTTTTTTTTGGATTGTTGTCCAAGAAATGTCCCCACCAAAACTCGACGTAGTCAAATCAGAGTCTTCCTCTAATCCAATCTTGTATATATATATATATATACACCCACACATCAAACTACAGCTAAGCAAGAAACACAAGATTAGTAAACCAAAAACAAAAAAACACAAAAATGAAAGAATTTACAAGAAACGAAGAAGGATCTCACGTTATAGTCTTGCCTTTCCCAGGGCAAGGCCACATAACTCCAATGTTCCAATTCTGCAAACGTTTAGCTTCAAAGGGTCTTAAACTCACTCTTGTCCTCGTCTCTGACAAACCAACTCCTCCATACAAAACAGAGCACGACTCAATCACTATCTTCCCAATCTCCAATGGATTCAAAGAAGGAGAGGATCCATTACAAGACCTAGATGATTACATGGAAAGAGTCCAAACCAGTATAAACAACCGCGTACCGGAGTTGATACAAGGCATGAAACTCTCGGGAAATCAACCTAGGGCTCTGGTCTACGACTCCACAATGCCATGGCTTCTTGATTTAGCACATGGTCATGGTTTGAAAGGTGCCGTATTTTTCACGCAACCTTGGCTTGTCACATCTATTTACTACCATGTTCTCAAGGGCTCTTTCTCTATACCGTCTACGAAGTACGGTCACTCGACGTTAGCTTCGTTCCCTTCATTTCCTATGATGAATTCGAAGGATTTGCCGTCTTTCCTCTGCGAATCGTCCTCTTACCCTAATATACTAAGGATTGTGGTCGATCAGCTCTCAAACATTGATCGAGTCGACATTGTGTTGTGCAACACTTTCGATAAATTGGAGGAAAAGGTACGGAAAGTATATCCATTTAGGAACATGTCTATGTCTTTTGAGGAAAACATTCGAAAATAAGACTTTCAAAACTACTATATCAATATCTATTCTAAAAAACTATATATTGAACTTGTTCTTAAAATTAAGGCATACATAAATTTTTCTTTGATGTTAGCTCACAAACTATATTTATATAAATATCTTTGAAATTATTTAATGGCATTATAGTTTATTTATATATATGTATATAAACTGCATAGACGAGATGTTTTGATCTTAAGTAAATTAGTACACAAGTTTATTAGGTTTGACAAAAAAAGAATTGTTATACTAGTTGGGATAATTTTCTTCTACACCTTTCTTCTTAGTCATATTAATCTATGTGATTAATTGTTTTAAGTACTTTGACATGTTCTTTCAGTTGTTGAAATGGGTCCAAAGCTTGTGGCCAGTCTTGAACATAGGACCAACGGTTCCATCGATGTATTTAGACAAGCGACTCACCGAAGACAAAAACTACGGATTCAGCCTCTTCGACGCGAAAGTTGTTGAATGCATCGAGTGGCTAAACACAAAGCAGCCTAATTCAGTTGTCTATATATCATTCGGAAGTTTAGTGATTCATAAACAAGATCAAATGATGGAACTCGCAGAAGGTCTAAAAGAGACAGGATGTTTCTTTTTGTGGGTCGTGAGAGATACAGAGAAAGACAAAATTCCAAGAAGCTACGTAGAAGAAATCGGCGAAAAAGGACTGATTGTGAGTTGGAGTCCACAACTTGAAGTTCTTGCACATAAATCGGTCGGTTGTTTCTTGACGCATTGCGGATGGAATTCGACGTTGGAAGGTTTAAGTTTGGGAGTTCCAATGATTGGAATGCCTCATTGGACAGATCAGCCTACGAATGCTAAGTTCGTGGAAGATGTGTGGAAAGTTGGGGTTAGGGTTAAGACAGAAGGCGATGATGGGTTTGTGAGAAGAGAGGAGATTGTGAGATGTGTGAAAGAAGTTATGGGAGTGAAAGGGAAAGATATTAGAAAAAATGCAGAGGTGTGGAAAGTGTTGGCTCGAGAAGCTATTTCTAAAGGAGGTAGTTCTGACAAGAGCATCAATGAGTTTGTTTCTATGTTTTGTTGAACGGTGGTCAATGCAACATAATTTTTGTTGTCAATGTATTCTTGACCGAAAATTTTCATGATATTTCAATTTAAAAAGAGTGTATATTGCATAATCATTTTGATCTTTTTCTCACAAATTCATACTGAAATATGTCAAAAAGATAAGAATGCACCCAAATGAACAAGATGCAAGGTTGAACCTTCTTGTTGTAGTTGCAAAGAAATGACACCTAAGATTTTTTAAGTGGTCTATATGGGCTTGTGTTCTTTATTGGGCCTTAAGTGGTTTCAATATCAAAACGAATCGTTTTATTCATTAACGACATTTCCGAGTTCCGACGCCGTTCTATATACGATCGTCGTTCTCAATCAGCCGCCGTCGTTTTCCGAAGAACAGTTTCTCCGAATAGAGAGAGAGACAAAGAAAATTTCAAATTTTTTTTCTCTGGGTGTGTTCAAATTCTTACACTTCTCCTTGCAATTCCTTCAATTTACCGTTTTCACACCAAACCCACATCGAAACTCAGTTACCCGTTTTGGGCGGGTCAAGTTCTCGTTTCAGAGATTTTAGGGTTCTTCTCCGAATCGAGCGACTCATTGGTCATTGATGGTCTACTAAGCCCGTGGTGTGTTTCTGGGTGTGTGATGGAACGATGAAGCTATTGGTCTGTGATGAAGAGAGGTACTATTTCTGTATTCGGAAATTTCTTTTCAATTGGGTCATTTCGAGATACTCTCAAAGCTACTAGACTCAGTTTCTCGACGATAACTGATACGAGACCTTTTCCTGATTATTCTCCGAAGAAAGCTTCAGTTAGAGACACTGAATTGGTTCACCAAATCACCAATGTGATTAAGCTTCGTCGTTCTGAGCCTATGAGACCAAGTTTGAAGCTTTATGAATCCAAGTTCAAAACTCATCACTTGATTTGGGTTCTGATGAAGATTAGGTCTGATTACAGGTTGGTTCTTGATTTCTTCGATTGGGCTCGCTCTCGTAGGGACTCGAATCTTGAATCTCTTTGCATTGTTATTCATTTGGCTGTTGCATCCAAAGATTTGAGAGTGGCTCATTCTCTTATAAGCAGTTTTTGGGAGAGACCAAAGTTGAATGTTGTTAATTCCTTTGTACAGTTTTTCCATCTTTTAGTCTACACTTACAAGGATTGGGGTTCGGATCCCCGTGTATTCGATGTTTTCTTCCAAGTACTCGTTGAGTTTGGATTGCTTCGTGAAGCGAGGAAAGTCTTTGAGAAGATGTTGAATTACGGATTGGTTCTCTCTGTTGATTCTTGCAACTTATACCTTGATCGTCTTTCGAAAAACCGTCATCATTCTGCTACAACAATCGTTGTATTCAGGGAGTTTCCTCAAGTGGGTGTTTCTTGGAATGTTGCTTCGTATAACATCGTTATTCGTTTTATTTGTCAACTCGGGAGAATAAACGAAGCACACCATCTTCTCTTGCTTATGGAATTGAAAGGCTATATCCCTGATGTGATCAGTTACAGTACAGCGATAAATGGATACTGTAGGTTTGGGGAACTTGATAAGGCTTTGAAGCTCATTGAAGAAATGAAACACAAGGGGTTGAATCCAAATTCTTATACTTATGCTAGTATAATTCTCTTGCTATGCAGGACTTGTAAGCTAGCCAAAGCAGAGGGGGCTTTTCGAGAGATGATACACCTGGGGATAGTTCCCGACACTGTAGTATACACAACTCTTATTGATGGTTTCTGCAAACGAGGGGATATTCGAGCTGCATCCAAGTTTTTCTATGAGATGCACTCTCTAGGTATTACACCAGATGTTTTGACGTATACTGTTATTATATCAGGGTTTTGTCAGATCGGCGATATGGTTGAGGCTGGTAAATTATTCCATGAAATGCGTTCGAGGGGTTTAGAACCGGATAGTGTTACTTTTACTGAATTAGTTAATGGATATTGCAAAGCCGGGAAGATAAAAGATGCGTTTACAGTCCACAATCACATGATTCAGGCTGGTTGCTCCCCGAATGTTGTCACGTACACCACGTTAATTGATGGGCTCTGTAAAGAAGGGGATTTGGATTCGGCGAACGATCTTCTACATGAAATGTGGAAAGTCGGTCTGCAACCAAATATTTTTACTTATAACTCCATTGTCAATGGTCTATGTAAGTCGGGAAATATCGAGGAAGCAGTTAAACTCCTTGGAGAATTTGAAGCTGCAGGGGTTAAAGCGGACACTGTCTCTTATACGACGTTAATGGATGCGTATTGTAAAGCAGGGGAGATGGTTAAGGCTCAAGAGATTCTGAAGGAGATGCTCGGGAAAGGGCTTAAACCTACTGTTGTTACGTTCAACGTCTTAATGAATGGATTTTGTTTGAACGGGATGTTGGAAGACGCTGAGAAGCTTTTAAATTGGATGTTGGCGAAAGGTATAGCGCCTAACGCAACCACGTATAACTCTCTCTTGAAGCAGTATTGCGTTAGAGATAATCTGAAGGCAGCAACTGCGGTTTATAAGGACATGTGTTCTCGGGAAGTAGGACGACCTGATGGTAAGACGTATGAGAATCTAATTAGAGGCCATTGCAAGGCTAGGAACATGAAGGAAGCGTGGTTTTTGTTCCGAGAAATGAAGGAGAAAGGATTTAGCGTGTCTGCGGCCACGTATAGCGTTCTCATTAAAGGATTCTTCAAGAGGAAGAAATTCGTGGAGGCAAGAGAAGTTTTCGATCAAATGAGAAGAGAAGGATTAGCCGCGGATAAAGAAATATTAGACTTTTTTAGTGATACCAAATACAAAGGTAGGAGGGAAGATAGAATTGTAGATCCTGTTGATGAAATAATAGAGAATTACCTTGTAGATGAGGAGGAACTAAGGGAAGCCAATTAGCTGGTGGTAAGTCACTGGACGGATGAAAGGGAAAGGGATCTGGACCTTCTCTAAGTTCTTTGAGTTGTTCACTGGACGAATCGATCAAAGAGAGTCTAGTAAGTCACCAGAATAACCCATCCGTCCATCATTCTTAGTTCAATTATTATCTGAAAAAGGCATGATTTTCCTTTCTTGCAAGGGATTCGGATGATGTCCTTGTGACAAAATTTTGGGCATTAGGTGCGATCCTGGAGCCGATAATGGTTCAGTTAAAAGCTATCAAGGAGCTAGTCCGTGGGAGGAATGAAGCTATTCCCAAGGGCAAGGGCAAGGGCAAGATCTATTCGTGTTTAAAGATTCCTGCTCGGATTCGACTTTGGTGGATTGAATCCGACGTTGGGGATATAGAAGGCTCAATAGCGGTATTGAAAGCTACAACCTTTTCTTTCTTTTGTCAATTCCGGACCTCTGTTTTGGTTTTCTTACTAGAAACTGATTTGCTTGTAGAAACTTGTCGATAAATACATGGACAGTGTAGCCTAAGATTAGTTTTTTCCCCAGGTTGCTCCAAGACGAGGCCAACAACATAACTGGTCTTGAGATGGTACGTACCCTTATTATTTTGCTGTTTATTGACCTTGGTTTCTTTCTTACTGTTTTTATGCCTAGGCCAATCTTTTTGTTTTTGTCATTTTAGGCATTGCGTCAAGCAGCTCCAAGTCCAACCCTGGACTACAACGAACCGGTAAAGACTTCTTTTTCCTGATTGAGATGCATATGACAAGACTTTGGAGGGGATCTTGCATGAAAGCAAAGTGGAATCAAGGGTCTCTATTGTGTAGAGGATGAGCATAAACTAAGCTTTTCTATATTATATTAGGATTTATAAGTAAGAGCCAAAAAACAAGTTGGTTCTTGATTTCTTTGAACCTTGAATCTTCTTTGCATTGTCATCCATTCCAGTCATATACTGTTATTATTCCAGGATTTTGACATGATTGGCGACAAAGTGAGAATCAAAGCAGAGACGACGAAATGAACTCACCTTATCTCTCCTCTTACCACCAAACCTTCTTCGTTCTCTCTCAATCGCACATCTGTTTCTTGTACAACTCATTGTCCCAAAAGAAACGTATATAACAGAGGACTTTGTTTTCGTGTCAAGCCAACGACTATAACCGGTTTACTTCCGGTGAAAATATCTTGAGGAAGTAAAATATCTTTGGATTCCTCTAGCTACAAAGAATCCAAAGTAATGTGTTTACAAGAATTTTCAGATTTGATTCTTCCTTGAGATACTCCATTTTGTTCTTGAAACGCTTTATATGCAACTTTGCTTGTGTCGGGAGGCAAGAGGTAAGAAAGGAAGATTCAAGAACTCGATTTATCCGATGAAGTGATTGTAATAGGTGTCTGAAAACCAAAGCTGGTTGGTTCCAAGGAAGATTAGTTTGTATTTATATGAGACTAGTTTGTATGTTTTGAACCACCTTTGTACTTTCAGCTTTCAATGGTAATGTCTTCTATCATTTGGGCCTTATTGTGTCTCTATCTATATTATGCAATTTTATCACCACAATCTCAATTTTATCTATATTAGTTAACAAGAATGTGCGTAGTCTTCATTTTGATAACAAGGTCTTTTTTATGTAGGAGGTGTCAAAATGGGTAACCCAACCCAACCCTATCCAAAACCGCATGGGCCCTCTGTACCCAAAACAGATGCGCTGACCAGCAAGATTTTTATGGGCGGGTTTAACCCAACCCATTTATTATATGGGTAAAATTTTCATACCCAAACCCATTTATATGAAATCCGTTGGCTTAATGGGTTAAATGGGTACCCATACCGAATCACACAATAAACTTATAAAAATCAACACATAATTCATAAATTATTATAAATCCAACAAAAGTTTTTAAGTTAAACAAGAAAGAAACTAATTATGTGTAACTTAAAATAAAATAGTAAAACCATAAAACCAATGTATCTTAAAATAAACTAGTAAAATCATAAAACCAATAAAACAGAAAAATCATAAAACCAATAAAACTATGTTTAAAAAGCACTTCAATCTTTCTTCGATTCTTCTCATTCCTTAGATCCATCTGGTTCATTGTTCTCATCATTACTTTCAATGTTTACAAATAATAAGAAAATTATATTTAGGAACTAGTATTAATATAGTAAATATAAATGATAAATTTACCTTTTTCATCACTTGGAAAACCAAATAACCATGATCTCGTATAAAGTAGAGCCTGGACATGTTTCGGAAGAAGTCGACTTGATATTTGTTTAGAACACGAGAACAAATACTGAAAGATGATTCTGAAGCTACAATAGTTATAGGAATGTTTAGCACATCATATGCCATATAGGCTAAAACACCAAAACGATGTCTGTTATCTTTCTAATACTGCAAAACAGACTTGTCTTTTTTTTTACCTGAGAAAACTGGAAAACCCTAGTCATTTTTTTGTTAAACATAAATCTATTAAAAGAAAAAAAATATATATATATAAATTATTTTATATTTTGTACTTAACCCGTGGGTAACCCATAACCCTAATGGGTTTACCCAATAAACCCGTGAACCTAATAGGGTAACCCAACGAAACCCATTTATTTATATGGGTAAAAAAATATAACCCTTACCCACTAAAACTGTGGGTAGATTCGGGTAACCCATGGGTAATAACCCATTTTGATATCCCTGACTTTTTTTCATTTCTTATAGTATGATGGAAAAGTATAACAGAATTTTATACTTTCGCATCCAACCAAAGAACAAGGAGACCATATATTAAATTTAATACAAACTAACCAGCCTAACATTCCCCAAAAAAAAAAAATGCTGTGTAAATTTAAATTAAATGCATTACTCGAGCATCCTTATTCCAAACCCCTTGGGATCTAAAATTAATAAAAAATTATTAAAACACACACTCTCTCTTCCTTTTACTCAACTTGATATCTTCTTTTTCATCTTTTTACTCAACTTTTATTAATTTTATATTTAAACACTCTCTTTTACTTTTAAACACACTCTCCAAAAGATCCAATATTAGATCTCTCTCCCTTTTACTCAACTTTTATTAATTTTATATTTAAACACACTCTCTTTCTTCTTTTTACTCAAATTTTATATTTCAATATACCCCACAAAAATACTTTTTTTCTTCCTTTTACTCAAATTTTAATAATTTTATAAACACTTTAAACCCTATTGAGTCTCCAATAATGATGGTTTAAGACCATACACTAGTTTTTAATTATTCATCTACCAATATTAAATTGAATACAATTTTATTTGGTTATTTGCGTCTCTTTCTCCGTCAACTGCTCCGCCTCTCCTCTCTCCACCACTCGCATGCCATTAATTGAAAGTTTCTTCATTAAATTTCGTTTTATTATTTGCTATTTGATTTAATTTCTTTTTGTACTTTGCTAAACAGTTTAACATATATTATCAGAATAATGTAACCATTTAATGTCAACAATTAATCTTATTTTTTTTTTTTTTGAATTGAATGTCAAATTAATTCAAACAAAAAAACGTTTTTACAACTAGTGCGTACTTGTGCCAAATTGTGATTTAAACTCTACTTTTACAACAAATCAATGGCAATTAACGGGAAGCAAACCATGCCTCCAATCCTCCGTCCAATCGACCATTCCCCGTTCCTCGGATCGTTGAGAGCTTGTTGCGGGTTTGTTTGTCAATGAATTTGACTAGTTGCGAAGTAGTAAGCGAGGCTTCCCCATGTCTCCTATTATTCCGTTCCCTCCAAATCGAATGAAGTGTGGCTTGGAATGTGTATCGAAGTAGGAATTGTGTGATGTCGTCTAGAGTATCATCGACTAAGAGTTCCACCAAGTTGTCCCAAATCACAGTGTACTTCCGTCCAAGTAATTTAAGAACCAGAGTCCTCCATATGTCTTCTGAAAAACCGCACTCGAAATAAAGATGGTTCCGAGTTTCGATGGTATTTTGGCAAAAAATGCATTGACCCGTCACACCAATATTCCAATGTAGCATTCTGTTACCCGTAGACAATCTATCGTGGATAGCGAGCCATGTATGAAAAGCGTATTTGGGGGTATGGTGTTGAAACCACACTCCTTTGGACCATATCTTCGTATCATACATAACTCGAATCTGAGCCCACGTTGCTTTAGAGTTGAATAAAGGTCGAAAGATATCCGATTGTTTCCTCCATAACACGATATCTTCGCCACTTTGAAAGCCCTTTCTTCTCTGTTCTTCGATAGCGAGCTCAATCTCATTGTAAATATCTAGACGATGGTTGCGGCGTCGATGAGTTCAAAGAACCAATCCCACAGATGAGTGCATCGGAATGCCCAGATCAATGCAACCTCTTTCTCCCACCATATCCATTAAGCAACCCTTTGGTGACCAAACATCAAACCAAAAAGAGGTCCTTTCACCATTCTTAATGTCAATTTTCACAAAATTTCTCGCTAGCCCTCGGTACTTTAGAAGTTTTCTCCACATCCAAGAACCCGACGACGACGTACTCTTAGTTGACCAAAATGATCCCTTGCGAATCAGATAGCAGTGGACCCAATTGACCCACATCGAAGATCGAGCAGCCAAGATACGCCAAATGAGCTTAAGGCAACTCACTCTATTTGCTTCGTCGAGCGGCTTAAGACCCAAGCCTCCCTCTTCCTTTGGCTTGCAGACATCACTCCAAGCGATCTTCGATTTTTTTGCATTTAGTTGTGGTCCAGACCATAGAAAGGCGGCACATAGCTTATCTATTTCTTGTAAACAAGCTTTTGGCAATCGAAATGCCGAAATCCAGAAGTTTGTTAAACTTTGAATAACTGAGTTGATGAGCTGAATGCGACCCGCAAACGAGAGATAACGGGCTGTCCAACTAGTTATCTTGCCACGAATCTTTTCAAGCAACGGATTATAATCATTGATCGTCATCCTTTTCGTTAGAAGCGGAAGCCCAAGGTATCGCACTGGTAGAGTTCCTGAATCAAACGGGAATTGGTCAAGTATGGTTCCTTTTATCTCCTCCGAGACACCCGCCATATAGATTGTTGATTTCTCAAGACTAATCAATAGGCCAGAGAACCGAGCAAACTCATTAAAAACCTCAAGTATCCCCTCAATTGACTTCCTTGTTCCATCTGTGAACACCAACAAATCATCAGCAAAACATAAGTGCGTAAGCTTAACGTTTTGACAATTCGGGTGGTAACCAATCCTCTTTTCAAGTGCAGATTTATCGAGCATCCGAGATAGCACATTCATGCTTATGACGAAGAGATATGGCGAAAGGGAGCAACCTTGCCGAAGCCCTCGCTCACTCTTAAAAAATCCAGCGAGTTCACCATTAACTTGAACCGAAAATGCGGCTGTCGTAACGCATAGTTTAATCCAGTGGATAAAGCACTCCGGGATCCTTAGTGCCGATAGTGTAGTAAATAAGAAAGGCCATTGCACCGAATCAAACGCTTTCGAGATATCTATTTTGACCGAACATCGGGGAGAGATTGTTGGTTTGTGGTAGTTTTTGACTAACTCGGACGCAAGCAAGACATTTTCCATCAACAACCGCCCTTTGACAAACGCCGATTGATTCTCAGAAATGAATTTTGGGAGAACCAATTTAAGCCTGTTTGCCAAAAGTTTTGAGATGATCTTGTACAAAACGTTGCAGCATGATATTGGCCTATAATCTTTCATTTCTCTTGCTTCTGATTTCTTCGGAATTAGGGCCAATATAGTAGAGTTGATACCCTTAGGGCCAATTAATCTTATTTTATTTTAGGTTAAAAAATAAAGACCATCATTCAACCCGAAAAAGTTTTTAAACCATCGCCCAAATCGGAAACTAGGACAAAATTATACATAGAATTTGGTAAAAATAGTTGGTTGGAGTTGGACTAGACAAGGCTGCAATCGCATGATATTTCTTATTTTATTTGACATTCTCGTATATATATAGAATACTCTCTTCGTTTGTTTATAATTGATGTTTTAGGATTTATTTTTTGTTTACAAATAAGTGATGTTTTCGCTTTCTAATGCACCATTAATTGATTTTTTTTGTGTTTTTTGACTCTTTAAATTCTGCAGATTGAATTTTTATTGGTTGAAATGTATTGGATAAATAAAAAGTATTGTTTTATTTCAAAAAACAAGGTAAATTTAATGATTTCTTAATATGTGTGTAGAAGCCTAAAACATCAATTATAAACAAACGGAGGGAGTATTAATAAGCCGACTAAAATTTTGGATGATCTAGTTAATATTAATACAAAATCACATAAAACAAAAGACGTAAGTATAATTTATTGCTAGATTGGAAATGGTGAAAAACTAAAAAGAATGGCTTTACACTAACTTAATTCTTTGAGGTACGTAGAATATCCAAGAACACATTAGTATATATGACGATTAATAAAGTATACAAATAAATTGGCAAATATCAGATAAATAACTATATGTCGCTCTATATAGAAAAATATATTGACTTTTTTGCAATTCTGATCAGAATGATTGGCGAATATGATTGTTTTAGTTTCAATAATGTGTGAGCTAGTTAATCTTAATCACATGTCATTTTTGGGTCAACGGCTACTTAATCACATGTCATGTGAATGTGATATTTATATATTTATTAAACTTTTACTACAGTTTTAAAATTACAAATTCGTAAAATACGGCTAGTTAGCTAAATTGGCCACATGATGTACATATACGTACACATATAATTGAAATATCGCAAAGTTTATCAAGTCAATAGTGATTTATATATAAGTAATTTAATCGGAAAAACTTGATTGTGAAAGTCTTCCTAATGATTTCGAAACAGAAATTTAGCATAAAAATAATGCACCGAATTAATGATTGGGAATGTGAAAATTTCATCGCTAATGCAAACGACGGTTGCTCCTAAAAATTCTCTATCTACCAATCCATGTGCACCTAATGATAGGAAATGTAAACTCTTTTATCTATCATTAAAAAAGAATCGCAAACACTTATCATATAGATAACCACATGTACAATTGTACCATAGACTCCAATAATGAACGAATCATTTATGCTCTCTCTATATATAAACACCCATAACATCAATACAAACACAAACTCAAACTTTAAGTATACATCTAAAAAATGACAAAACCAGCTATAACATTACCACTTCTCTTCACACTCCTCATATGCATCGATGTCTCGACCGGTGCATCCAACGTGTTCAACGTGGTTAGTTTCGGGGCCAAACCGGACGGTGTGACGGATTCGACTTCAGCATTTCTCAAGGCATGGCAAGGGGCTTGTGTCTCGGCAGCTTCAGCCACATTGGTGGTTCCGACCGGGAGGTTTCTAGTGAAGGTAATAACGTTTGGAGGGCCATGCAAGAGTAGAGTCAAGTTTCAAGTAACCGGAACCGTGGTTGCTCCGACAAATTACAGGTCATTTGGTAACTCCGGCTATTGGATTCTCTTTAACAAGGTTAGCAAATTCTCACTTGAGGGAGGTACTTTCGATGCTCGAGCTAGTGGGTTCTGGTCTTGCCGGAAATCTGGTCAGAATTGTCCTCCTGGTGTTAGGGTATGCTTCTCTCCTCTTCTTTCTATATTCTTACATATGTGCGTGATATATTTTTTTAGGACTATTTTTAAAATAGCATATGCAAGTGGAGCCGTCGAACATTATCCTAATTCAAACACAAAATCTTTCATTTTTTTAAAAAAACTATACACATTAATTAGGACCCATATTTATTGAAAAAAAATCCTATTTTACTACATACAATTTCTCCAAATAAATTGAACATTGTCTACCAATAAATTGAGACCGTTATGCAAACATTCTTTTTTTTTTTTTTTGCTCGATATAGAATACTACATAATTTTCTTGTAATAGTCTTAAATGGTTATAAACTTCTAATCTTGTGATAAATTATTTTATTTCTATTAGACCAGGGGAATAATTAAATCCAATCGTACTAATTAATGCATTATTGTAGTCAATATCGTTCAATTCGGCGAACGACGTGATCATAAGTGGAGTGACGTCAATGAACAGCCAGCTCGGCCATATGACCCTCAACGGTTGTACCAATGTGGTCGTCCGTAACATCAAGCTATTGGCTCCCGGAGACAGCCCAAACACCGACGGCTTTGACATTCAATTCTCCACCGGAGTCACATTCACCGGAAGCACCGTTCAGACTGGAGACGATTGTGTTGCTATCGGTCCTGGTACTCGAAACGTCCTCATCTCCAAACTTGCTTGTGGCCCTGGTCATGGGGTTAGGTATACACACACACCATCTAATTTCGTTTTATAGTACATATATATATATATATATATGTGTGTATATTTAGTCTTTATTTTACTGACCATCCCCATTGGGGGTTTCTCTCTCATTGTTTTTTAGTAATTTAAAAATCAAAAGTAATCAAAAAGTATAAGAGATTTTGAGAAACGCATCTTAAGTTGCTGAAAGGAGATACGGTTTTCAAAAATTTAGAGACCTTACTTGCCACTTGTTCTAACTTGATTGGTTTAGTGTTTTTTCAATTATTTAATATTTAAATTAATAACTAAATTTAATATAAACAGATAAAATAATAAAAAGAAGAGACTCCAGGAGTATTTTGCCGATGGAGATGCTCAACATTCTTTTTTTCATATAGAGTTGCATGTATAGCACTTCAAAATAGTTTGAGAAGACTACGAATTTAATTTTTAATATAATTATTTAATGACTCGCAGCATTGGGAGCTTGGGGAAAGTATTCAACGAAGCTGGAGTAGAGAACGTGACGGTATCAAGCTCGGTATTCACAGGATCACAAAACGGCGTGAGGATAAAGTCGTGGGCGAGGCCGAGTAATGGATTCGTTAGGAACGTCTTCTTTCAAAACCTAATAATGAAGAACGTCCAAAACCCTATCATAATCGACCAAAACTATTGTCCATCCAACCAAGGTTGCCCTGCCGAGGTATATATATACACCCATATCATAATTTGTTTACACTATTCGAAATTATATGTTTATGTAAATAATTAAGATATATGGTTATGTATGTAATATAGCATTCGGGGGTGAAGATAAGTCAAGTGACGTACAAGAACATACAAGGAACGTCTGCGACACAACAAGCAATGAAGCTAGTGTGTAGCCAAACCAGTCCATGCAAAGGAATCACATTACAAGACATTAACCTTACTTACAACAAAGGAACTCCTGCTAGTTCCTTTTGTGTCAATGCTCTTGGGACTAATCTCGGTGTTATTCAACCTACTAGTTGTCTAAGGCGATAAAATCAAATAATCTTGGTGTAAATTTATTTGGTGAAAAATGGGATATGTTATTAGGATGATGCAAATACTTTTTTTGTTTGTGTCACTTTATATGTTGTGGGTATATATATATCGGAAAGTGCTTGATTATGTATGTAACAAAGCCTATGACACCAATTTCTGTAAGGTACAAAATATATTTAAAGAAATTCATTAAAAAGTATATTTTTGTAAGACTCTGACTAAGAGCATCTTTATTGGTAATCTTTTGGAGTCTAAATGTGGTGTTTTTATAATATAAAATTATTAAAATAGTTGTAAAATAAAGAAAAAGAGTGTTTTTGTGGGGTATATTAAAATATAAAATTTGAGTAAAGAGAGTAGAGAGTGTTTAAAAGGAAGAAAGAGTGTTTAAAATTAGATTTTTTGGAGAGTGTTTTTAAAAGGAAGAGAGAGTGTTTAAATATAAAATTAATAAAAGTTGAGTAAAATGATGAAAGAGAAGGTATAAAGTTGAGTAAAAGGAAGAAAGTGTGTATTTTAATAATTTTATATGACCTTAAAGCACGATGGTGTCTGGAATGAGGATGACCTAAGTATAGTTTTTGTAAGACGTTAACTTGTCCCAGTCACATTACGCTTTTTGTTTTTTTTGCTGTCAGTAAAAGAGTTTGATTTGGGAAGCGAAAATATAGACAAATCTAGAAGATAAAGACAAAAAGTAAAGCTTCATATATGGTTAAAAACAAAAAAATAACTAAGCTTATATAGACTATAAAAACATAACGAAATTAACTGAGAAATTAAATTCGTTTCTCTCTCTTTTTTTTTGTTGCTAAGAACGGTTTCGATCCTTTCCATATCGCCGCAAAACAAGGCCATTTCGGTAAAAAAATAACTTTCATGGATCTTGTTTTGCTGAAGACTTTTGTTTCTTGAATGTGCGCGTTTATCTTTTGCGCAGAAGCGTTGAAGAAACTCTTAGAGACATTTCCGAATCTAGCCATGACGACAGATTCGTCGTGTACAACTGCATTGCACACTGCTGCTACACAAGGACACATTGATGAATCTTCTTTTGAAGTTGGATTTTCATTTAGCTAAGATAGCTAAGAACAATGGTAAAACCGCTCTTCATTCTGCTGCGCGGATGGGACATGTCGAAGTTGTTAAGTCTTTGATAGGTCAAAATGCAAAGGTCGGGTTTAGAACTGATAAAAAGGGACAAACCAAAAGGTCAAAACAAAGGTATCGTTCTTGCGTTGGTGAAACCTGATTCTACGGTTTTGAGTGTGGCGGTAATAAAGGGAATCACTACAAGAAAACATGGCATTTTCCGACGGACAAATCCGTCGGTTCTATTACGTCGGAAATGTAAATCCGTCGGAAATCCATCCGAAAAAACCGACGGATTTCCGACGGAACAAGGATAACCGGAATCCGTTGGCAATCCGTCGGAATACCGTCGGAGAACATAATTCCGACGGACTATGAAACCGACGGATTTCCGACGGTTACCGATTCCGACGGAGGTCCGACGGACAAGATTTCCGACGGAAATGTAACCGACGGATTTCATAAACCGACAGATTTCTATTTTTTTTTTTTTTTAATTTATTTATTCATAAATATATTAAATTAACAGAATTATTTAAAAAAATTATTTTAAAAATCAAAATAAAATTAAAATAAAATTAAAATTGTTTTCAAACCATTGTTTTACAATAAATTTAAAAACACTTAAAAGTCTATTCCGGTCGATGAGTACGGAAGAACGCGTTCATCTTCTCTTCCATTGCACGATACCGTTCGTCCGCCTCCGCCTTCTCTCTCTGCCGCAGTGCCTCCGCCTTCTCTCTCTCGTACCGCTCCTCCAAAGAGCTAAGCCGCTGGGTCAGCTCGGCGTTTTGTGCTACCAAGCTGCTACCACCGTGATAGCGAACCGACGAAACAGATGAGGAACTGTCTTCGGGGAGGCCGTAGACACGACCTCTGTTCTTAGGGGTAGCCTAAGAAAAAAAAAACAATCAATTCAAAACGTATTAGTAGTAAAAAGTATTTTAAATGTGTTTAAAATTGACACGTTTACTAACCTCGTAAGTGAACTCGTTGATCTTCTCGAATGGAACTTCGGTTGGCGGGGGAGTTCCATCGACGCTCGGTTGTGATTGGAGGTATTGCTCCCCGAGCCTCTCCACGATATCCTGCGCAATGGCATCTTGGATTTCACCAGTCTTCCTGTTGGTGTGGGCATCTCTGATCACATCAAGATGCAAAGGACGCACACCGGTCTTCGCAAACTGTTATCATAGTGAAGGACGGAAAATGTTAGCAATAATTAAAAATTTTGGAACAAAATAAACAAACATACCAGTTGCTCTACACGTGACGCCTTGCTCGTTGCACCGAGGTTATGGGTCGCCTGTCCCTTCCCCTTCCGGTTACTCGAGTTTTTTCCGGAGGTCTGTTGAGTCTCCTCCCGTTCCCAATGTGCAAGTAGGCCAGCCCATAATACTTCGTTGTCTTTGATAACCTTAGGCACCTTCCCTTTTTTGCACTACCCGTCTTTCCACTCGTTCATCTTCTGCGAGTACTTTCTACTCGTTTTTTCGTCGAATTTACGTCGGACCAAAGTGGTCAGCTGCGGGTCCCACGTAAATTTTTGCTGCAAAAAAAAAAATACACGAATTACTATTGACAAATGGAATATAATATAAAAGATAAATTTATAATTGAAAATATAAATACATACTACAAATTGCCGAAACCATGTGTCCTGGTCTGCCATCGGCATCGAATGATAAGTGGGATACGGCTTAGTTATCAAGCAATTGATCATTGTGTTGATAGAACTCGAAATACCGTTTCCCGAAAATTGGAACCTACACGGTATTTTTTCCATGTTTTTGTTAACAATGATTTTATAAAGCTAATATAATCCTATAAAATTTAAAAAATAGTCATTACCAGGTCGTGTTAGGTGGTGCATCCGGATTAAGGCGAGTCAACCTATCCCGACCGGGTTGCGACACAAACTCCTCGATGCTCATTGCCGTAGGAGCAGAGGTAGATGCATCCATACGAGGAGTGTCGGGGATGTGCGTCTGACTCGCAGTCCCACCTCCCCTACTAGAACCACTGGCTCCGCTAGCCTCATGAAATTGGGCATAATCCCTACGGTTTCAAAAATTTTAACAAAACTTTTAAATTTTTTACATATTTTAAATTATTATGTCACTTATAAATTTAAAATTTACAATCTTTACTACGGATTTTGGGATTTTGGGAATTTGTGATTTTGAGATTTCAGAATTTATGGAATTTAGGATTTTTGGTAATTTGGTAATTTGCGATTTTGGAATTTAGGATTTACGGTAATTTAGGAATGAATTAACACTCCGAAATCAGGAAGACGAAACACGAAATTTTTTGTAAATGTTATAAATGTGTTTTTAGATATAGTGAATTTTTGATTTTTTTCATCTTATATATATATATATATATATATATAGATTTAGGGATTTAGCATTTGTTAAAAAAATTTTAAAAACATTACAAAAACATTTAAAACAATAAAAATGTTTAAAATTAAAGGACTCGCTCAATGTTGGGAGCTCATGTTAACATTATTGACAATGTTAAGGAATTTGAGATTTATGAAAACCAAGGCAACATAGATTGAACTTCTGAGATTCACGGCCTTGGATGTTTGATTGGCAAAACATAAATTATGACGGATTATGTTGCCATCCGAACAGGCAATCCCGTGATTACCAGAAGTTCTACCTATCCCGCCTTGGTTTTCATAAATCCCTAATTACTTAACATTGTCAATAATTCTTCAATACAACACCCAACATTTATCGAGTCCCTTAATTTTATAAATTTGTATTGTTTTTAAAAGTTGTTAAATTTTTAATAAACTTAAGTGTTTTAAAATTTTTAAAAAGTTTTTAAATTTTTTTTAAAGTTACTTAAAATTTAAAGTTACATGTTTTTAAAATGTACATATTTTAAAATTTAATAAATTTAAGAGTTGCATGGTTGTAAAAGTTTTTAAAATTATTTTAAAAGTAAGAGTTTATTTTTTTTGTAATAAAAGTTTTATTCAACAATTTTTAATTTATAGAATTTTGTATATTAATCATATTATAAATCTCAATAAATCCTTAAAAATTACAAACAATAAAACACGTAATATTTTTTTCTAAACTATAAATTTTAGAATTTTATATATTACTCATATCATAAATCTATTAAAATCCCTAAAAACCACAAAAACTTACTCAAATCAAAAAAAAAAATTCCAAAAATTCATACAATTTCCATAAAATCATAAATATTTCTAAAATCCCTAAATTGTTAACTTCATTATATTAGCATAAATCCAACATTAATAAATTTAAAAATTCCTAAATTCAGAAAATCATAAATTTACACATTTCTACTAGAATTTTGTATATTAATCATATTATAAATCTTAATAAATTTTTAAAAATTACAAACACTTATTACAATTGAAATACCATAAATCCCTATTTTCTCATAATTTTAAAATTGATAACATTTTTTAAATCCAAAAATTCATAAAATTTTATAAATCCCTAAATCTTTAATTCCTAAACATCTCACAATCACAATTTCAATTCAATCACACACAATTTCAACCACAAATACGTTCTTCATATTAAAAATCATCAAAAACTTACATTGTGATTCGGCGAGTGAAGGAGGCGATTCAACGGCGGCGATTCGGCAAGTGAAGGAGGCGATTCGACGGCGGCTATTCGGCGAGTGAAGGAGACGATTCGACGGTGGTGATTTGGGAGAAAAAGTTTTTCTGTGGTTGTGTCTACGGAGAAGACGAACCAGAGCTTATAAAGGATTATGCAACATAATTCCGACGGAATTTTGACGGAATATTAAATTCCGTCGGAATTCCGTCAGGTATTCCCGCTTTTTCGATGACACCGAAGCATTTAGGTGGGAGGAAATTATGGTTTTCGTCAGAAATCCGTCAGAAATTTTGACGGAATTCTGACGAAATTCCTTTTTAAAAATTTTTTTTTTGACGATCCGCTTATAAAAATAAAAATTAAATATTCTGTCAGAAATCCGTCAAAATTTCCCGACGGATTTCTGACGGATTTTGGTTTTTTTCATTAAAAAAAAATAAAACAAATTTCCATATCATTAAATTCATTGTCCGTTTAAATGCATTGTAAAATCCTTCGGTATTTCTGTATGATTTCTAACGGATCATTAAATTCATATAATATCTATTCGGCAATTTTAAAAATCAATAAATCTCCGAATGAGTCGTGGCGGCACTACTCTTGCGAAAAGCATACGCGCCAGGAATACTGCGTTTTAAGTAGTAGTTGTGCTGACACAACTCTTACGAACATCTCCAAACTTTAGATATTTATATGTTATAAAAGGAGACATTGAATTTAGATTTCAATTGGAAATAATTTTATGAAGTGATTGGTTTTTTAGCAATTACGAGATCATGTTGAACAATGCATTTAAACGGACAATTAACCATTCCCAACTCACTAACAAACAATTTCAAGAACAAATCCTTAAAAACTCGTTAAAATCATCAAAATTATTACACATAACAACATTATCCAGATAAACAGGTACAATGCATAGTCGGAAAATATTTAAATCATGGACGGGTCGGATGTTTATTCATCATCTGAATCTCAGACTTATTTATATTCGTACCCAGTAGTTCTTTCATCTTCCTCATCCATGATACCTACTTCCGTTGGTTGGTATTGAACAATCATTGAATTAGCACCGATTATCTGTGTGAAAATTGAATTTAGGTAAGTCTTCCCAGCAATATTTATAAACTTATGATATACATCTACCTTAACAATGTTCCGCTCTGTGATGTTCAAGTACTTTGAGTTCCTGTTAGAACGGCAAATGGTAATATTCTTTAGGATGACCACCGCACCTACACCAGTCGTGAGTCTGTACTCGTCATTCTTGAAGATGTTATGATGCATGGTTCCCTCGATTTTTCCTGAAGGATCTTTTAAAGTTACTAGCAGATCTCCCTGCTCATTAGGGGTCAAACTAGAGAGCATAGCCACAATATGGTAATAAAATAAGGAGAATATACTTGTAAGATAAATTGTATCTCTAAATGTTAATAAAATTGGTCGAAAACGTTAACCTTTTTGACTTTCACAAATTGTGAATGCGGGGATTGAATTTCTGCAACCAGGGTCCAGAATGGTGTGCTCCGATTATTATAAGAACCTACATATATGAATGATAGATTTAGTTTTTGTCAGCCACAATCATTTTTATTAAATAAAACCGATATATATATATACCTTCACGGATTATGTAATCGATAGTAGAAGTCCACCGAGGACTACTAAAATCCTGGTCGGCCTGTGGTACCTCATTAAGGACCTGACAAATAAAATCTTGTGTTGGACGTGGTTGAGAACTTTCACCTCTGATCACCTTTGCATCATGAGACCTCTTCCGAAACAGGCCTCGCCTTACGACTTGGCCAGGTCCTGGTATTACGGGCGTTTGGTTCTGGGATTGTTGAGTTGGATGGAGTGAAATTGTAGGTTGAGCATCAATAACATTTAAGTTATCGTAAGGAGGGCTTGAAGGAACAAGAGTTGTGTTTCGAGGGTTTTGACCGGTGGCTCGGTTTTGCATATAGTAATTTCACAAATCTCTGTTTTCCATTACGCAATAAAATTTTCATGTGTTATGATTTTTTGTTGAAATTTGTTTATGAAGGAATGACAAAATGTGCAAACTTAAGTAGAACGGATATCCGTTGGATTTCCGTCGGAAAACTGTCAACATACTATGACCTAACACCCCACCAATCCCATTGGCAACTGCACTTGATTTATTAACTACTCAAACTTTGCCGACATCGGAAACCGTTGGCAATCCGTCGGAAATCCGTTACATAGTTATGACGACTTAGCTCCGTTGGAAATCCGTCAGTACAGCTGACCAATCAAACTTTGTCGACATCATCTAGTCGGAAATCCGTCAGTAAAGCTGACAAATCAAACTTTGCCGACATCGTGTAGTAGGACGGATTACAGACGGAATACCGACGGATTATACATATAACTTCTACTATAAATATACCTGATGGAGTGTATATCTTCTACACCTCTCAATAAAACCAAAAATGTCTTCTACCTCTCCCAATGAAGACGCAAAAACAACATCTGAGGCTAAATTTTTGTATTTTCCAAAATACTTGTGGGAAACCCCTGGTCATTGCGACGAATTCACTCAAGAGATTCCAACTTACTCGTGGGAATTTGATACGTGCTCACCAATCCATAAAGAAGATTCCACATCAACAATAGTGCCTGACAGCCAGTGCTCGCCAAATATCAACCACATTCCAAATTTGTCCTGGGAATCGGCATCTCACTGCGACAAATACACTAAAGATGTAACCACATACGCGTGGGAAGATGATTTATGCACTAAAAAAATGCAGTTGGGTTCGGTTTTCCTAATCACAAATACGATAACCAGGCAGAATGTCCTGACCAGAAGCGGGGTGCCGTCCAACCATATCAATTCACTAAACCGCCATATCCTTACGGTGGAAGTACTTCACATGAATGTAAGGATCAGTACGATGATTTTGAATTCGCCCAAAGCCCAGAAAAGCCAAACTTAAATATAGATGTTGATGCAATGAAAAGTGAATTGTGTGACGGATTTTTAGATTTTCCACCAAAGAAAAAAAAGGGAAAGAAAATCACTAAATGATTCTAACCAATGGTAAGTTTGGAGTGGATACAGACATATGGTGTGTAAATAAATATATATAGTCTATTATGTACTTGTACCATATATAACCGTTGTGTGTTTAATATTTGCAAGTCTTTACTCTACCTGTGTATTAAGTTGTTTTAAATTTGATGTTTCATTAAATGTAATTTTCTATTGGAGTTGAATTATCAAAATATATCGTTAATTACTAAACAAAATTAATTGATTATATACTATTAAATGTCAATGATATACAAGATTCGTCCGCAGCTTACATTGTTATGCTTCCTTTTAATCTATATCAAACCGGAGTTCGAATCATGGGTGGTGTGGAATTTTATAAATTGTTTTCTTATTTGTCTGTCGTAATATTGAAAATGTCTTCCACAATAGGATTTGGTAATGAGCAAAGCCATAATGTTGTAAATTTTTGTATACTATTTCGTACACTATATTATAGGGAACACACAACTGTGAGAGAACAACATGAATAAGCAAACATTTGTTCACAAATTATTATTCTGAATCTCCGGAGGAAGCATCACTAGGGATGGAGTCTGAATCGTCGTCAAATTCTCCACGTGTTTCCTCTTCGTCCGAATGCACTAGATCATCCCCGACATGTGTGACATCAACGACAAGGTCAATGTTATCCATCTCCTCAACAGGTGACATTTGTACACTTCTTGATGGTTGTAGAGCATCATGTTCTGGAACTCCATAGATTTTTCTTCTCGGGTTTATTGGAGTTACTGTGATCCACAGATCTGTACGGTAGGCAACTCGAGGATATGGAATGTAGCAAACCTATTAATAATTAGTGGATATTGTTAATATACATGACAAAGAAACCTTAACTATGAGTACGTAGGTAAACATATTAGTGTATTGATACCTGGTCTGCTTGAGACGCAAGGATAAATGGATCGTAATACTGTAGTTTCCGGCTTGAATTTATCGAAATAACACCAAGAGGGTCAACTCGAACCCCTCGACCATTGGATGGGTCATACCAATCGCACATAAACACAATGCACTGCAAGTCCAACATTCCTGGATAGTGGATTTCAAAGATTTCTTTTAAAATCCCATAGTACATGGTATCACCAGATTGCGCCGAAATTCCATAGTCCAAAGTTGACCTTTGACGTCCTTCCTCACGGATCCTGAACGAATATCCCCTAGTGCAAAACTGGCGATATGAAGTCGCGGTGCTGCGTAAACCATGAACAAACTCCACTAACCATGTCGGGATCTCATGACCACTTGCTAAACTTTCGGAAACCTAAAAATGATATAAGTAATATATCAGTAACATATATATGCACGTGAAAACCTGGAAAAGTCAGAGTAAGTAATTATATTAAACTTACATAACATGGCAACCACCCCAGAAATTCTTCATCTTTTAAGACAGCAAGTTCGGCATCTGTCTTACCAGAATGGTATTCATGTGCGAGAGACATGTAGATCCTGTAACATAATTGTCGTTAGTTGATGAAGGCATATATATAATTCTATAAATTTAGTATAATAACTGATATACCTTTCGTACTCCAAAATTTTGTCACAGTTTCTGAGGATATACGTATGCAAATGTGTGACCTCTTGTGGTGATAGTTTGCGTTTCTTTCCTTTTCCAGTTGCTCGACCAACTTGGGTAAACAACTCAGGAACAACCACGGCATAGACTGCTTTCTCACCTCTATCATCATGTCGCGCAGGACGTCTCGCCTTAGTACAGACTTCCGATGGAAAGTAATATTCGGCAAAGTGTGAGACTTCCTCGTTTAGGCTTTGTACGACAATAGATCCCTCAACCTTGCTCAAAATTTTAACCTTTTTCTTCAGGTGGAACATGTAACGCTCGAACGGATACATCCATCGGTATTGAACAGGGCCTCCTAAGGCTGCTTCTCGTGGGAGGTGAATAGGAAGATGTTCCATAATGTCAAAAAAGATGGTGGAAATATATTCTCAAGATTACAAAGGAGAACCGGGATATTGGCCTCCAAGTTACGTATCCCGTGGACGCTAAGCGTTCTTGAACATAAATCTCGAAAGAATGCACCAACTCCTATAAACGAAAATGAAACAAGTTAGTACATATATAGTACCATATATGGTAGTAAGAAACAAATGGGAGTAAGCAATATACCTCAAATTGCTTGGTGGATTGGTTCTGGAAGAAGATATGCAATTACAAATGGAAGAAGACGCTGCATCACGACATGACAATCATGACTCTTCATTCCTATAAACTTCCCTTCCGTCGAATCCACGCAATTACGTAGATTAGATGCGTAGCCGTCTGGGAATTTTACAAATTTTTTGAACCATTCAAAAAATACTTCTTCTGCCCAGCGTCTAACCGGTACGCAGACATCGGTAATATACCGTTATAAACATGAAGAGATTCCCTTGAACAAACCAATGGCAAGTCTAATCTAGACTTCCAGTTGTCTTTTGTCTTCCCTGGAACGTTTAAGATGGTGTTCATGATGTTGTCAAAGAAATTCTTTTCAACATGCATGACATCTAGATTATGCCGCAGTAGATGGTCTTTCCAGTAAGGCAAATCCCAAAAAATACTCTTCTTGTGCCAATTGTGATATTCCCCACAACCGTCGACGGGGTGATGGCCATTACCCCCACATTCAGGAGTTCGCTCTGCACCAAAATCTCGTAACTGTTCCAATATGCATTGACCATCTATCTCAGGAGGTGGACCATGTAACACTTGTGAATTCTTCCTGAAATGTCTTATAGACCGTCGATATGGATGATTTGCCGGTAAAAAACACTTATGGCAATCAAACCATGAAGTCTTCCTTCCGTGCTGCAATTGGAATGCTGTAGTATTATCTTGGCAATAAGGACATGCCAATCTTCCATGCGTTGTCCATCCAGATAACATACCGTATGCCGGAAAATCGCTTATGATCCACATAAGAACCGCACGCATCTTGAAATTCTACTGGATTGAAACATCAAATACCTCAACACCATGCTCCCACAACATCTGCAACTCACAGATCAATGGTTGGAGGAATATATCGAGCGAACATCTTGGATGATCTGGCCCGGGAACTAGAATTGAGAGAAACAGGAACTCTCGCCGCATGCACATAGATGGAGGCAAATTGTAAGGTGTTACGATGACCGGCCACAATGAATATTTTCTTCCATGCTTCCCAAATGGGTTGAAACCATCAGTGGATAAGCCTATGTATACATTCCGTCATTCATATGCAAAATCTGGATATACGGATTGGAAGTGTTTCCACGCTTCCGCGTCAGAAGGATGCGTGATATCTCCATCTTGACTATTCTCCGCATGCCATCTCATAGCCTTAGCTGTGCGGTCTGATTCGTACAACATCTTCAACCTCTCCGTTAAGGGTAAATACCACATCCGTTTGAATGGAATCTTCGCCCTGCCACTTGTGTCCTGGAACCGTGGTTTGTGGCAAAATTTACATTTATTTCGATTCTCGTCTTCTTTCCAGTATATCATACAGTTGTCGATGCACACATCTATAACCTGGTAGGGCAAACCAAGACCGGCGACAAGTTTTTGGATCTCGTAGTATGATCCGGGGGCCAGATTATCTTCTGGAAAAATATCTTTCACGAACTCGGCGAACGCATCAACACATTCTTCGGACAAATTATAATCAGTCTTCAGGTTCATCATCCTACTAGCAGAAGATAGCGGTGAATGACCATCCCTACAACCGCTGTATAGTGGTTGCTTTGATGCGTCTAACATATCGAAAAACCTTCGAGATTCTAAATTAGGTTGTTCAACCTTATCACCCTCGTGATATCCACCCGACTGCAAATTCTCTCTAAACGCATCGTTAGCCATCGCAACTGTACTTACCCAAACATCTACTTCCGCTGTAGGCTCCCTTATGGTAGATGGAAACTAAGGTTCATTGCTACTGGTACTACCATATTCATAATTTCTTTCTCTATGTAAATATCAAACCTTATATCCCGCCCTAAATCCATATCTATATAAGTGGTTCCAAACAGTAGGAACCGCAACACTAATTCTATTACAGCAATTAGAACAAGGACATTTGATATCCTGACCTTTGTTGGCCGCCTCTTGATTTCTAGGTAACTGCATGAACTCGCAAATACCATGAGCGTATTCAGTCGTTAATAAGTTCGACCCCTCTTCCATCATTGGCTCGTCCATCCATGACCGAAAATATGAAGAACTCATCTCTTAAAATTTTTTTTTCGTTTTTCAAATGTTGTTATGAACGTCGGAAGAAATGTGAAAACTTATGTAGAATGGAAATCCGCCGGAAAACTGTCAAAACCTCTGACATATAACCATTTCAATCCCATCGGCCAACCCAGACGATATGTTAACCACCCAAAGTTTACCGACATCGAACCCCGTCACAATTCCGTCAGTCAGACAGAAAAATCTGATTTCTGTCGGTTTTCCGTCGGAATTTCGACGGAAATTCACGACAAATTACCGTCGTCGGTAATCTATCGGTAAATATTGACGGATTTATGACGGGATACGGACGGTAACACTGGTCATCGGAATTCCGTCGGAATATTTCGACGGAAAGTTTTTTTTCCGGAAAACTGACGGAATTGTCCGACGGACAGAAATTCTGTCGGAAAACCCCCTGTTTTCTTGTAGTGAATATGCCGTTGCACATCGCCACAAAGAAAGGCTGTACTAAGAAGATAGTGAGATGTTTGGTATCATTTGATGAAATTAACCTTAATGCTATGAACAAGGCTGGAGATATTGTGCTTGATATTGTTGATATTGTGCTTCTGAAGGAAGCAGGGGCTGTAACAGGTATTGGGAAGCCTCAACTTACGCAAACGGTCAGCGACATTAGACACGAGGTACAATCTCAGCTTCAACAGTCTCGCCAAACAGGTGCTAGAGTTCAGAGGATTTCAAAGAGAATGAAGAAGCTTCATATAAACGGTCTGAACAACGCTAGCTATAAACTCAGCAACTGTTGTGGCTGTCCTAATCGCAACGGTTGCATTTGCAGCGATTTTCACCATACCGGGGCAATATGAAGAGGACAGAACAAACGAAATGTTTTTGTTGTTAGGAGAAGCTCGAATAGCCAACGAATCCCCGTTCTTAGTCTTTTTTGTATTCGATAGCTTGGCGTTGTTCATATCTTCGGCGGTTGTTGTGGTGCAGACTTCGGTTGTGGTTATTGAGCAGCAGGCAAAGAAGAAGCTTGTATTTGTGATCAACAAGCTCATGTGGTTGGCTTGTTTGTTCATATCAATCGCCTTTCTTTCTCTTTCGTTTATCGTTGTGGGTAAGGAGGACATTTGGCTAGCGGTTTGTGCAACCGTTATAGGCGGGACAATTATGCTAACCACGAGAGGTGCAATGTGTTAATGTGTGATCATGCATAGGATTGAGGGATCTAAACTGAAAATCATGAGGAAAGAGAGAGCCAAGTCAAGATCTTTCTCTCATTCTCTTATGCCTTCAGAGTCAGAGACGGCGAATTCAACAAGAGAATGTATGCACTCTGAGACTAAGTCTCAATAACGGCGAATTCAACAGGAGAATGTATGCACTCTGAGCTTTAATAATAACCTAAGTAAATTGGGCCTCGTAGAAAGAGCAAACAACTCAGTGACCATCCTACGATTTTTTATCTCCGAAAAACTTCTTTTCATATTAAAGTCTCATAAGAATGGTCACTGAGTTATTTGCCCTTCCTACGAAGCCCAATTTACTTAGATTATTATTAAAGCCTAAAGGTTTTTTAGCCCAATTTACTTACGTTATTATTAACCTTTAGGCTTTAATAATAACCTAAGTAATTGGGCCTTGTAGGAAGAACAAACAACTTAGAGCACCTCCATTAGGAGGTTCTCATTATGAGTTTTAGATAATTTAAATTTACAAAATAATAGTTAAATATTAGAGAGTTTCTCAAAAAAAAAAAGAGAGTCTAGAGACTAGAGTGTTTCATTTGAGAGCCTTATTCTCCTCTTTTGAGAACTCCACCTCATATTTTATTCATATTTTGTTTTATATAATTTTTTTGAGAACTTCTCTAAAACTATTGATGGAGATGCTTTAAGGTTAAGCCCAAAGGTTAATAATAACGGAGACCAATCTTACGATCTTTTATCCCCGAGAAACTTCTTTTCATATTAAAGTCTTGTAAGGACATTTCCTAAGTAACTTATTGTTGACCGTTGACTAAAAAAATATGGTTTATTTTGGTCATCGGTTAAAGATATTCAACTACTTGCCTTTAGGATGAACACTAGTTATTTAGTAACTTCGAAATCCTAATCAATCAAGAAAACCACAAGAGTTAAAAAAAATAAAAAAAATTGAAACAAACTCAAATTCCTAAATCCTAATAGAAATGGGTTTAGAGAAAAGATGTTCGTGAATCTCTTTATTTATAGTATATATATATATTGTGCCTTTGTATTAGGAAAAAAAAAAATCAAAAGAGAGAGATTGAAAACAATGATCAGGAGCAACGAAGAGATGCCTCAAGACGTTCTAGATGCTGTGGATTCATTAATGATGATTAATCGCGCAAATCTAACCGCGGAGGAGTGTGAAAACATTCGGTTGTGGATAAATACCGTTAATGAGCATGCTGAATATTTGAGAAGAAAGACAAGCTCAACGATTATGGAGTCAGAGATTATTATTCCCATGTCTAAAGTCCCCAAAACCGAAAAGCTCAAGGCTCCTATAGTCAGAAACCGTCGTTGTTTCGATGTGGGAACGAAAGAGAGGATGCCGTATTGGTTATATCTGTTTATTAGAGACAATAACGGAGTCGGACCAAAGATGATCATAGAGAAGACTATAACAGCTACTGATCTAAACTCAAACAACAATCGTCTCTCAATGCCTTTTAATCTAATCGTAGATATGAATTTCTTGACTGAAGCGGAGGAAACAATCATAGAAGAACACTTCAATAAGCGTCTCGATAAAGGCGTGGACGCGACTATTGTGGATTGTGAGCTACGTAGATGGGATGTAAATCTAAGAAAATGGAAGATGAAGAACGATAATTTCTTTACAATTTGGTTACGGGTTGGAATAAAGTGGTCGAAGAGATTGGTCTAAAGGAAAATGAGGGACTTCGGGTTTGGTCTTTTCATGCTAATGGTAGACTCTATTTTGCTCTCGTTATTAGTGATCCATGACAAACCTAATGGTGACTTGCCTTGCAAGTAAGTTAGGCTTTTTTTGTTTTTCTGTGCCTTTTTGGTTTATTTTAGCTTTTTAATGAGAACAATGGATTAAAGGATTCTTGACAATGTTTATTTTATTAAGTGTTTTGTCTTAACACAGTCAAAACTGAAAATGCAATGAAAATTGTCTTAAGACTTAATGGAACATGTAGTAGGCTGATTTGTGATAGTGTCTTTGTACCCTAAGATCTCCTTTTTTCATGTAGCTTAGATCGAATATATTATATATACAAAAATAAAATAGGCCTCTTTATAGAAAAGAAGAAGAAGATGAAGAAGCTAGGAATCAAATCTAAAGAGATAGTACAAATTAAAATCCAAATCCTTTTTCTCAATTCTCAAACCCATTGAAATCATCTCTATTCATAATCGAAAATGCAAATTTCTTCTTCGATCAAATTAACCAATCACCATATGATAAGGTCAAGCAATCATCATCATCAATGGAGACATAACTATAACTTGAAGCAACTTTTCATTCCAAGCTCATGTCCAAACCTCTCTGTTTCAAACTCTCAAAACCAACGCGTTGCGGCGATAGTGTTTGGAGGAGGATCAGACTCTGAGCTTTATCCATTAACCAAAACAAGATCCAAAGGAGCAGTTCCAATCGCTGCAAACTATGGACTTATCGATGCGGTCATTAGTAACTGCATCAATAGTGACATTACCAAGATCTATGCAATCACTTAATTCCACTTCTCTTAACTCACATCTCTCTAGAGCTTATAGTTGATTCAGACTCGGTAAAGATAGATTCGTTGAAGTCATTGCCGCTTATCAAAGCCTTGAAGATCAAGGATGGTTTCAGGTTTAGGTCAAATCATTTTAATCCTCTGTTTTTCAATCTGTTGCTTGTTATTATAGAAATCTTTGTTTTCTCTGTAGGTTACTGCTGATGCGATAAGACGGTGTCTATGGCTATTTGAAGAGTTTCCAGTGACAGAGTTCTTGGTTCTTCCTGGACATCATTTATATAAAATGGATTACAAGATGATAATCGAAGATCATAGAAGAAGCAGAGCGGATATTACAATTGTTGGACTAAGCTCCTCTGTTACAGACCATGACTTTGGTTTCGGTTTTATGGAAGTTGATTCCACGAATCTTGTTACTAAATTCAGTATCAAACCTGAGAAGAGTCAACAAGATTTGATCTATGTGAGTTCGATATCTCTCTATAAAGTTATGTAATATTCAGAATAATCTTGTGGCCAATGTTATAATGTAGGTGGAGAGCAAAACAGGTGAAGGAACTTCTTCTTGTTGTGTCCCAAGCACAGGGATTTACCTGATCGGTCGAGAACAAATGGTGAAACTTCTGAGAGAAAGTTTGGTAAATGCGAAAGACTTGGCTAGCGAAATCATTCCCGGTGCGATCTCTGAAGGTAAAGTGTTATGAGAGAGACAAGAAGAAATCCACTCTGACAAGGTTTTGATGGGATGGAAGTAGTGAAACAAGGAAAATGGGTTGGGTAGCAAGGGATAAACTAACCTTGAGTGAGATGGATGGTGGCTTGGGCTTCGGAGACATCCAACGCTTCAGTGACGCCTTATTAGCAAGGCTAAGATGGAGAATTCTCCAATATCTAGAATGCTTACTAACACTTGATATTATTTTTAACAAAAATTGTGTCTCCAGTCAAATTAGTTTCTAGATCGCGATGGGAGAAGTCCTCCAACAAGCTTCCTCAAAGAATCTCAAACAATTTTGTTTTGTCGTCCCCATATCTTATTAAACCAAACAAAGATTACACACAATCAATTTTATGATCAATTCCCGGTTCACAACCAATTTTATAATTTAAATGAAACCAGTGATTTTTTTCTATGAAAAAAGAAGAAGAAGGAGATTTGATTGGTGGCTTCGTAACTGCGTATGGGGGTTTAAGAAGGTTATGGAGAGTCCGCGGAAAAAGATCAGCCATCATATGATCCAAAACTGCGTATGAACCTCTACACGTAAGTCTCTTTCTCTTTTATCATGTATTAGGTTTTTTACTTACTCTTGGTGGATTCTTATGTGATATTGATCTACAATATGTGCATCCAGAAGCCTCCTCATGATTACTCAGGGCTACTTTACCGCAAATATGGTGACGTGATTGAAGGCTACCTTAAAGAAAAGGTATGTGTAGTTTTTGGAATTGGAATTAAGGGCTAAGAGATGTCTATGAATCTGTGAAATTGGATGCTTGAGTTAATTGCTAATTGAATTGTGATTTGTCTTGGATATTGCACGGTGGGATCTTGGCATGTGTGTGGACACCTTTAGTCTCCATCTTAAATTGTCACTCATGGCATTACTCCTTTACAAACAATTTATTGATGATTTTTATGTGTGGTTAGGTGTTGCCTGCTTTGATGATGAAGGATGATGGTGAATCTTGGCTCAAGGAGCTTTTGAAGCAATGGGATAACTATAAAGCGATGGCAAAATCGTTATCCCACGTCTTCTCGTACATTCAGAGTCACTATATTCCATGGACCTCACTTCCAACGCTGAAGAAAGTTGGCCTGACATGCTTCCGCGACTCGGTTTATAGTCCAAGGCCACATAAGCTATAATGTTAATTGTGAGTACGATATCATTAATGCATTAATTGCTTAACTCTGGTTCCGCCTGATTTAGCTTCCATCTAACAAAATTATTATTGCCAGTTTGACCAAGAGCGCGAAGAGAAGCATATCGATAAGGAATTGTTGAAGAACGTGTTAGATCTCTACATTGGGGATGAAAATTTATGAAGATCATATTGAAAGCTTCCTCCTTCGAGACACTGCATCTTGCTATTCTCGCAAGTCGCTATCATGGGTCAAGGAATACACGTGTCCCTTTTACATGGACAAAGTAAGTATGTTTCCACATAATTTTTTTCGGATTGTGCCATTCCAGGAAGACTAAGTCGGAGAGTATTTAATATTGTAGTTGTTTTTAGGAGCATTACCTCTTCCAACAGGCATTCGAAGAAGTATTCGAGATCTTTTGTAAGGAAAATGTTGCTGGAAGTTCTATCGGTCCAATCATTTTAGATGTCATATACATATATGTAAAAAAATGTCATTTTCGTATATTTTCCAATATCGTAAAAATAGATTCGTGCTGTGTATTTTGATTTGTGCCGTGTATTTTGATTTGTATCTGCTCTTAAGAGTCTAAATCTGAATCCATATTCTGTTTTGTATCTATAGCCTATGGTGTTGTAAATATACTACATATACTATGTCTCAATAAGGGCACTGTTCTATGTAAGAGTAACAAATGTATTGACTTAAAAAAAATCTACTGTTTCTAACACAAAATGGATTTTCTAAAGAATCAAAGAATGAATAAAAGTGTGGTTCTTCACCTGATGCAACTGTTTTGTTGTTGTTTCTGCTCTAAGATCTAGTTATAACTGTCAATGTTACAGGAATTCATTCACCGGCTTTTACCCCGCCTGACCGAATCATCGGTTTTAGGTCTAGTGCTTCCACTACGGCTAATATCTGTTGGGTGACGACGTGAACCGCCTATGTTCTTTGTTAGGTGGATGGGTTTGGACTCAAGGAGGCATACTCTAGCTGAATAGCAGTGACAGACTTTGACAGAGTGGCTTGTCAATGTAGTTGAGCAGCTTCCTCGAATGTTCACCATCAGGATTGCTTCTTTATCTCGAGTGTCTTCACACCACCAATTCTGCGGGATGCCATCAACACACTCCTCCAATGTTTGAAAATCTTCGTGATGAATCTTCACATCAATGGTTCCTTCCGGTTTTATTATCCCGGATGCCGGTGAAACCTATAAAAGAAAGATTCTTGAATCATTAAATCTTGAATACGATCACTGGCATGTCGAAAGAGAATATATAATACCTCAAGCCAGCGAGGTAGACCAAAGGAGCCTCGTGGAATATAATCAGGTTCTTCTCCGTCATCCTTAACTATAGCCTGGCCGCCGCATGAAATGCTATAAATGGCTTTGCTCGTGGTTGAATTGTTTGTGATTGTTAGGATGACTGTGTCTTGACTCTGAAGAATAATGTTGTTTGTGCTCATGGTTGTTTCTGGAACCGATTTTAGATCCTCGAATATGGATCTTATTTTCTCATTGGACTTTATTATTTTCCCGAGTTCGTGTCTACGCACAGATTTGTCAGCGTGAGCTATTGTTGCATGAAATTTGCAGCGCACGGGTTTGTGATCGCTTTCAGTAACATCCATGCAAGCTTCATACCTGTCGAAACACGCAGACAGGAATGTTAGAATGGGAAAATGTAACTGAAGAGACGGTAAAGAGCGAGAAACTATACATTATAACCGACGAAACTACAGGACATTGCAAATTGCTCTCCGAGAACGGGCTTGCTTGAGTGTCTCTATAAATAACTCTATCACACCACGCAGGAATTCGCTTTTTCTCGCCTGAATCATATCCTGGAGAGTATACAAACACAGAAAACCAATTCTTATGAGACACAGAGAAGAACAAAAACGTTTTTCAAATTCAAATCAATTGTTATACCTCCTAGGCCTGAGCGGTTCCGTTCGAATTTGTAAGTCGGAGGGAAAGTGATTAATGCCTCACGCATTCCTTGGAAGACTTTTCCAGCTTTCATTTCTTGTCTAAGTTGGTCTCTTTCTCTGAGCCAATCAAAAGATCGCTGTGAAATGAAGTCCCTGGCTTCATCATAGGTTATACCAAACAGCCTATAGTTAAAATCGCCACAAAATGCAATCATGTCTGCTGCTGCTAGATCAGACTTGATTTCTTCAGTACCGGTGCTTGGAGTCTGAGGAAACAGAGAAACATCTTCATTACAAAAATTAAAGAAACAAACAACATAAACTCGGGATTGATAAGAACATACGGTGTTACTCTTGACGGTATAAGCTGTTGTTGAGACACCAGCTGCAAGAGAGAGGGCCCATGGCAAACCAGAAGAGTAAAGGAGCCAAAATAAATATGTGGAAAAGCCAAGTGAGAGAGAGAAAAACAGGTACGGCACCATACCAGCTGCGGCGTTACTTAGATTTTGTCCTCGGGAAAAGACCATCAATCGAAAGATGTGATTGAAATCTGCGTTTCTGCGATTAACTGCCTCTAAATGTGCAGCCAAGTGGCAATTCACAAAGCACATGATTCGGTCATAAACTCTGATTCTCAAACCCACACCTCCCTGATTTGACAAGTAGGAAAATAAACATGTTCCTAAGAGTATACCGAACAAGTTCCTCATCGAAAAATCTATCTGAATTAACAAATACATCACATCCTCAGCTAACCTTGTTGCCAATGGCACGGCCAAAGCCACATGGGACTGCTGCAACATCAAGATCTCCAACATGTGTTCTAATATCCTTCCTCGCCCTAAGTAGAAAATTACAACACACAAGGGGTTTAACATTGGAAGAAAACCAAGTTCTGATAGTAGACCCTACATTAGTGTTAAAACCTAAGCATCAGAATGCAACATTTCGTAACTGAAATTTAACTTACCAAAGAGATATCAGAAGTCCTGCCAATTGCCTTGAACCCATACGCTCGAAAGTGTTTTTCTCATCAAGTGCTTTTCCAATTGCATCGATCCACCATTGTCCCTGGGCACTCCCTTCAAGTCCAACCTACAACCACAATCCAAGCACGACGTGAAACCAAATTTGTAGATCGCATCATGATCTCCTATGAATTTGAGCAAAATTAAACGTGTAATTAAAGGAGTTACCTGTTCCTTAGCAGCAGACATGGCAAGGAAACCTGCCCCCATCTCCACCTCTTGCAACCCAACAACAACAATGCCAACATCTGAAGTGACAGAGCCGAGCCACGACATAAGTGCATCGTGTGAAGCCCGCCCTTGACCAACATTCCAAGTACCAATTAAAATCCTAACATTGTCTTGTCTGGCATATGAAGTTTCCTTCTGAGACAATTCCGTTCGGATTATATTGTCCAACGGTCCTGGAGATGTCACATACCATCCTCGTACTCCACCATGAGTGGCCAAACTAAAAACAAAACCACCACCTGCTGCTAGCTTTATCACAGGTTCATTGTGTGAAACCCAGCTTGCAATTAACTTCCCATCAAAATCCAAAACCTGGATATAACCACTTGCATAACCCACGTATATCCGATCTCCGAAAGTGCAAAAGCACAAAACGGGCCGGTGATGGTGATTCACATCACGCAAGCGGATTCCATTTCCATCCCACTGAACAATTAGCCCACTCACGCTTCCAGTCCAAATTGTTCCATCTACAGCTAACACGATAGCTTCTGTTTTCCTAGTATCTTCCGAAAACGCTCCTGCACTTCTAGTAGCCACTCGGCGAACAGCTCCTGCAGCTCCCATTATAGCATTCCGCGAACGCTGCAGAAACCCCTGCGGTTTTTCCTTTTTAGACGCCGAGAAGAACTTCACTTTCATCTCATCATCGACTTGTTGGTCTTGTATCGGTGGTATATCCGCACGACACTCAACTTGCCCATCAACATTCAAAACTTTCAAAAGGTCTTTACTCCGAGCATCCCTGCATACAGTTTTTAAATCTCTAAGATTGATCAAGAAAGCGACAAAAACGAATCAATCCACATACAAAATTACCATAACCTACCAGATTGAGAATGATAATGACTGCACAGCCCAAACTTTAGCTCTTACTGAATCGGTTAACAAATACTTAACTTCTGATGAAGAAATACTGCAAGTCCCATTCACAGTAACTTGACTCCTGAGATCAATCACTGATCTCTCAACTAATAAAGCAGCCATATGTTTCTCCTCAGGTCTAAGCGAAAGAGATTTCTCTAATGTATCCCAAGGCCATATTTTTATCACACCTCCTTCAGAACATGACCACATATCACCTAAACATCATCATACAAACAAATAAACATCATGTAAAACAAAACCAACCAATTCCAATTTCCATATCAATCACTAACCATAAGAGCTAATGACAATGGAATTGACTGGACCACGATGAGCTTGCCACGAGATTCGTTCTTTAAAAGGGTTCGAATCATGATCAGAATCCATCTTCCAAGCTCTGATTTTACCATCTTTATGACCACTCCACAAAAGCTTATTACTAAGGTCAGATAACAAACACATGGTGGGCGAAGTAATCACCGATTCATGGAACGGCGCCGTATCTTCATCACCTCGCCGTACTTGACCACCGATTCCCACACCAACATCGTAAGCTTCCTCCAAATTCCAGAATCTAACACCATTCTCTTGACCAGCCCAAACCTGAGTCTCCGTACAAGCAATGTTCCTCAAAAATTTCCCAGTCTGAGTCTCCCTCAACGGATGAGGTCGAAGCTCGAGACACGGTGGTCGTCCGGGATGAACCGCCGCACGAATCGGAACCTTGAATATTCCGGCGCCGCCTCCAGCTCCGATGAATTCCGGTAGCGGTTCGGCGTTGTCTTCGCCGAGTCCGATGTTAGGCGGAGGAGTGACGACGGAGTAATCTTCGCATCCGGTGTTTCCATCGGTGGCGGTTTCGCCGTTGACGATGTTACCTCCGGTGGAGAACTCGTCGTCGGAGGAATCGAAATAAACGGGTTCGGATCCTAGATTAGCGGATCTAGGGACTTCGCCGAGGCTGTGTTTACGGATCTGGTGGTGTGGTTTGAAATCGAATTGTTGGCTATAGGAATGAGTTTTACGACGAGGTGGTACATAGACGAGTGTTGATAATGCTTCTTCGTCTTCTTCTTCGATTGTTAGAGAATCCATTGATGATTATGAACGAATTGGAGAAATTTGAAAAATGGCGAAGAGAAAATGAGAGGAAGATGAAGAAGACGACGACGAAAAATGTGCGAATGTGTTTTTTTTTTGTTTGCATGAGAATTTTTGTTTTCTTGCTATTGTGAGGAAAAAAAAGAATGTTTTTGTGATTCTCCAAGGAAGACGCAGTCAAAGTGTAATGATATTTTAATATTTTTATGATCCAAGTCCTTCTCACGTTCGTTTGTTTTTTTTTTACGAAATTATGCTTAAACCCTTTAGTTTTTTCTCTAATTTGGTAATGATTTTTTTTTTTTTTTTGATAAAGGGCTTTCAATTTAAATGCAAAAATGTAAATATTACAGTGATATGATTGTAGAATCATATAGATTGTGAGTGTTTTTATGATAAAACATAAAAGATCACAACAAGTAAACTCTAAGAGAGATGTATAAAAACTAGAGAATAAATTCTCTAAGAATTCCTAAAACGATTGTTCGCGGTCGCCACGGCTACCACGTCCCCTTTTACCTCGACCTCTTACTGTGGTCCATTGCATCTCTTGAACTTTTTGCGTAGGTTTGATCGACCTTCCGCCTCTAGTCTTTTGAGAAGCAACACCAAGCTCATAACCTGAATAATCTCCCGAGTCTAAGGTATCCAAGATACCAAAGACATTCCCTTGCACATCTTCATTAGCCAATGAAACTATAGAAGGGGTCGAAAGTGTTACCGGATCAGGAGAAAAACTAGTTGTTGCAATGACGGTGGTATTGGGAGGATAACTACATGCTACATTGGTAGTAGATGTAATCTCACTTGGGACAGCCTTTGTCAAGGCCAATGTTGTTTGGGAAGTGTTAGCGTTTTCCAACGCAGTTGAAGAAGACAAAGCACCTAAGTTGGTAGTTCCAGTTGTGGTTGATGGTTCAACATCAGTGAGAATGGCAGAGATTGAAGCCATATTAGCAACATGAGAAGTAACAGGACAGCCTTGAACGGAGGTTGGAGAAGCAAGAACAGACTTTAAAGTAGCCCTTGGTGTAGCACTAAAAGTTTCCGTAGCACTAACAGCCTTTGGTGTACCCTTTGGCGTAGCACTGACTGGTTTAGTAGCACTAACAACCTGCGGTGTAGCACTAACAACCTGCGGTAATGATTTTATTTTATTTTAGTTATGTACATAGAGATCGTGCAAGATGCATGGCATCTTTATATAATTAAATTTAATGTGTTACTTATGGTTTTGACTTTTGACTTTTGATATATACTTATGTTTGGAGTTTAGCATTTTTCGTTTGTACTCCTTTTAGGATTAAGTGGACAATCATGAAAATGTATGGTCATGGAATTTGGGAAAAAATCAAAGTAAACTTTATTATTGATAGATCATTAATATTTGGTTGACAAGATTAAAACACAAGCACACAATTGAATTTTTGAGTTAAAAGAGCCTTATTTTCAATGGGGTTAAGAAACATGAGAAGTGGCTCATAAGAAGTGTAATATCAAAGAGAGAGAGATCAAATGATCAAGACTCCTCCATAAGCCTATCCATTATGAGCTTCAAGACCGCAGGAGCATCAACCGTTACCGCGACTTTTACTGTTGGTTTATCTGACCACTCACACACTTCTTCAAACCTGGTGGTTCACATCAAAACAACACACATAAACATGGTTTCTTTGAGTCCATTAGTTCATAGTTTTTTTTTGTTCTATCTTCGCCATTAAACCGGGATATGTATACATCCTCTACATTATAAAACCGTTTTCATGAATGCGTATATGAACATCTTACCTCTTTTGAGTGTTGTAGAGTAAAGTGAGACCTCTAGTAATGCCATTTGTTTGCACTCTAACAACTCCTTCTGTATAAGTGAATAGTGAAGGAAGGAACGCCGCAATGATTGTTATAGGATCATGAAGGTAAACACCTACCGAAAGAAAAAAATAAAGGTTACGATTGAACATTTGATCGTTGAAACTTTGTTATATCTTAAAGCCTACTTAACAAATGATTACCAAAACCGTACCTTTGATCTCGTAAGCGTCAAGATGATAAGAATAGTATACACCAAGGATTTTACAGAGGTATTGAGCTAATTTCCCGTTCGATAACGACAATTTGTCCCTATCATCAGCTGAACAAAGCAGAAACACCGAAGAATATCAAGTTATGATAATAAGAAGAATTCGTTAACAAAACGCTCTCAAACAAAGCTCATCAATTTGCAAATTACTAAGCTCTGTTTGAGTCTATTAAATTTTTGGTTGCAACAAGCAATCACAATTCCGAGCAATAAAACCAACGATCAGGATCATCACGGTTATTTTAGCAGCATTTGTATATATATACATAAAACATCAAAGCAAGTAAAAGATTTTCAAGAAAACCTGTCATAATAACTTGATGGGTCACATTGATCCCCACCGCAATTATATCAGCCCCACATGTGAAGACAATATCTGCAGCTTCTGGATCGCCAAAAATCTACCCGAGCCAACAAATTTGCGGAAATTAAAGACAACAACTATACACAAGAACATTTTACACAGTTGATAGAAAAAGTGATGTATGTAGATCACATTAGTTAAATGGTTGAAGGAACTTACATTAGCTTCTGACGCTGGATTTACATTTCCGTTAACTGCGAATGCTCCACCAAGAAGAACAATTTGTCCAACATTTTTCGAAAACTCTGGATCAAGCTGAACAGCCTACATCAAAGTAAACAAATCTTCAATGAGATCAAAGGAACAGAGATAAGTAAGACGAGAAAAAAAAAACTCCGGATGATAAAACCTTACCAACGCGATATTCGTTAGTGGTCCCAAAGCAACAACTGTGATTTCGCCAGGGTAAAGCTTGGCTTGTTCAACTAAGAACTCAGGTCCGGACTTTTCGATTGGTTTTCCTTTCGGTGGAGGAAAATTTTGATTACCAAGCCCATCTTTCCCATGAACAAAATCAGCAATTCGAAGCTTTGTACCGTTCTTTACATAAAAAAAACGACAACAATTACCAATATCAAGTCAAAGAATTGAAATTTTCTTGTATGAACTATCATACTTACTAAAGATCTAAGAAATTTGCAATAACATATTAAGTAGAAACATTACCATGATAGTTTTATGTGTTCCTTCAGCGACAGGAATATCGGTCCTACCCGCAACTTCCAACTAGTAGATACATACATAAAACAATGATTAGATCATTCCCTACTTGTAATCCATTTTATGAGATTTCCATATGAACAAAGTGTAGAAATGATACCAAATGCAAAGCGTTTTTAGTGGCGAGAGTTGTGTAAACGTTTCCATAGATAGTAGTAAGGCCAATCACATCAACTTCTGGTGATTTTAAAGCCACGAATATCGCCATTGCATCATCTACATATCATCAAATCCAGTAAAGTCAAAGTCAAAAACTACACAAGAGATTGATAAAACCAATTTTTGAAATCAATCAGATCTTCAAATTCCCAGAAAAAGTAAACCCAAATCCGAGAAGATTCAAAGAGCTAAGACACTACAGAGAAACAGAGACTACTGATTGAAGCTTTATACAGTGAACGTAATCGAATCAAAAGGGAATAATATACCGATTCCAGGATCAGTATCGATGATAATCTTCTTGCGTTCTCCCATCGCGATCGAACTTCAAAACGGTAGAGGCGAAGAATTTTGAGGGACCCAAATGTCAAAGAAGCTATTTTCTTTCTTCAACACAAAAAAGGAGTCTTTTTCGTAGTATTTATGATCTGCACAAAAAAAGAGAAGATGCAAAGAGTTCATATAATAAGGAAAAAAAAAAAAAAAACTTTTTCCAGTCTGCAATCGTGGCTTTGTTGTACTTTTTTGTCTGTTTCTATCGAATTGTATTCAGTCACGTTTTTGATTATCTATTCCCAGAAGTTTCCTATCAAACAAGATCCAGATGGTTCGGCAACGATTAAAAATTGAAGACGATGATGCATATGAAATGATAAAACAAAGAAAACCGGACGCTATACCGGCTCTGTTTTTGTTCGAAAACAGAGTCATATTGTATAGTGAGACTCGGTTTCCTTATCCTTTATGGAGTTTAGTTTAGGTTTATGTTGGTCATCGGTTACATCATCTGGTCATCATTTGATTTTAGACTTTTAACTATACAACTTATTGAACATAGATATAATTGTTTTTTTTTTACCAAAAAAAAAAGATATAATTGTTTTGTTTGAAAAGATGAATTTATATATAGATTTTATCATGCGGTATATAACATAAATATTGTCGACGATAATATTGTTATTAGAGAAACCACTATCCCTAAGTGACATGTGATAACTGTAAGATAATAATCTAATTCTAAGCAAGTGTTTATTTATGCTCAAATGAGCTTATTCAAAGAGATAAAGAGACTAACTATGAAATAAGTTCATTAGAGCTTTATTAAGAACAATAAAATAAAGAGAAAAATAAGAGACTTTAAGTGATTAAGATTAATCTCATAAATGATTAAAGAGGAGAGTTGTTCTCCACCTCTCAAGGTTACATTACACAATAACATAAGAAGCATATTTATACTCAAATACTTGCTAAACCTAGTTATATGAATCTAAGTCTTGGGCTTATGTTGGGCTTGTAATGTGTGAAACCTTTGAGCTTTAATAATAACCTAAGTAAATTGTGCCTCGTAGAAAGAACAAACAACTCAGTGGCCATCCTACGATCTTTTATCTCCGAAAAACTTCTTTTCATATTAAAGTCTCCTAAGAATGGTCACTGAGTTGTTTGCTCTTCCTACGAGGCCCAATTTACTTTGATTATTATTAAAGCCTAAAGGTTTTTTTAGCCCAATTTACTTATTTTATTATTAACCTTTGGGCTTAACCTTTGGGTTTTAATAATAACCTAAGTAATTGGGCCTCGTAGGAAAAGCAAACAACTCAGTGACCATTCTTATGAGACTTTAATATGAAAAGAAGTTTTTCGGAGATAAAAGATAGTAGGATGGTCACTGAGTTGTTTGCTCTTTCTACGAGGCCCAATTTACTTAGGTTATTATTAAAGCTCAAAGGTTTCACACACTACAAGCCCAAAATAAACCCAAAGGTTAATAATAACGGAGACCATCTTACAATCTTTTATCCCCGAGAAACTTCTTTTCATATTAAAGTCTTGTAAGGGCATCTGTATTGGAGACATTTTGGGGTGTTCTTATAATATAAAATTATTAAAATGGTTGTAAAAGGAAGAAAAATAGTGTTTTTGTGGGGTATATTGAAATATAAAATTAATAAAATTTAAGTAAAGAGAGTAGATAGTGAGTGTGTTTAGGAAAAGGAAGAGAGAGAATGTCTAATATATGATATTTTTGAGAGTGTTAGGAAAAGGAAAAGAGAGTGTTTAAATATAAAATTAATAAAAGTTGAGTAAAATGATGAAAGAGAAGGTATAAAGTTGAGTAAAAGGAAGAGAGAGTGTGTGTTTTAATAATTTTATAATCTTTAGACATGCTAAAATGTCTGCATTGCGGATGCCCTAAGGACATTTCCTAAATAACTTATAGTTGACCTTTGACTAAAAATATATGGTTTATTTTGGTCATCGGTTAAAGATATTCAACTACTTGCCTTTGTGCGATTAGGATGAACACTAGTTATAGTTATTTAGTAACTTCGAAATCCTAATCAATCAAGAAAACCACAAGAGTTAAAATAAAATAAAAAAATTGAAACAAACTCAAATTCCTAAATCCTAATAGAAATGGGTTTAGAGAAAAGATGTTCGTGAATCTCTTTATAGTCTATATATATATATATATTGTGCCTTTGTATTAGAAAAAAAAATATATCAAAAGAGAGAGATTGAAAACAATGATCAGGAGCAAAGAAGAGATGCCTCAAGACGTTCTAGATGCTGTGGATTCATTAATTATGATTAATCGCGCAAATCTAACCGCGGAGGAGCGTGAAAACATTCGGTTATGGATAAATACCGTTAATGAGCATGCTGAATATTCGAGAAGAAAGACAAGCTCAACGATTATGGAGTCAGATTATTATTCCCATGTCTAAAGTCCCGAAAACCGACAAGCTCAAGGCTCCTATAGTCAAAAACCGTCGTTGTTTCGATGTGGGAACGAAAGAGAGGATGCCGTATTGGTTATATCTGTTTATTAGAGACAATAACGGAGTCGGACCGAAGATGATCATAGAGAAGACTATAACAGCTACTGATCTAAACTCAAACAACAATCGTCTCTCGATGCCTTTTAATCTAATCGTAGATATGGATTTCTTGACTGAAGCGGAGGAAACAATCATAGAAGAACACTTCAATAAGCGTCGCGATAAAGGCGTGGACGCGACTATTGTGGATTGTGAGCTACGTAGATGGGATGTAAATCTAAGAAAATGGAAGATGAAGAACGATAATTTTCTTTACAATTTGGTTACGGGTTGGAATAAAGTGGTCGAAGAGAGTGGTCTAAAGGAAAATGAGGGACTTCGGGTTTGGTCTTTTCATGTTAATGGTAGACTCTATTTTGCTCTCGTTATTCTTCCCCAAAGAGAAGCTCTGGTTTAGTGATCCATGACAAACCTAATGGTGACTTGCCTTGCAAGTAAGTTAGGCTTTTTATTTTTCTGTGCTTTTTTGGTTTATTTTAGCTTTTTAATGAGAACAATGGATAAAAGGATTCTTGACAATGTTTATTTTATTAAGTGTTTTGTCTTAACACAGTCAAAACTGAAAATGCAATGAAAATTGTCTTAAGACTAAATGGAACATGTAGTATGCTGATTTGTGATAGTGTCTTTGTACCCTAAGATCTCCTTTTTTCATGTAGCTTAGATCGAATATATTATATATACAAAAATACAATAGGCTTCTTTATCATAAAAATAAAATAAATAGGCCTCTTTATAGAAAAGAAGAAGAAGATGAAGAAGCTAGGAATCAAATCTAAAGAGAGAGTACAAATTAAAATCCAAATCCTTTTCTCAATTCTCAAACCCATTGAAATCATCTCTATTCATAATCGAAAATGCAAATTTCTTCTTCGATCAAATTAACCAATCACCATATGATAAGATCAAGCAATCATCATCATCAATGGAGACATAACTATAACTTGAAGCAACTTTTCATTCCAAGCTCATGTCCAAACCTCTCTGTTTCAAACTCTCAAAACCAAAGCGTTGCGGCGATAGTGTTTGGAGGAGGATCAGACTCTGAGCTTTATCCATTAACCAAAACAAGATCCAAAGGAGCAGTTCCAATCGCTGCAAACTATGGACTTATCGATGCGGTCATTAGTAACTGCATCAATAGTGACATTACCAAGATCTATGCAATCACTTAATTCCACTTATCTTAACTCACATCTCTCTAGAGCTTATAGTTGATTCAGACTCGGTAAAGATAGATTCGTTGAAGTCATTGCCGCTTATCAAAGCCTTGAAGATCAAGGATGGTTTCAGGTTTAGGTCAAATCATTTTCATCCTCTGTTTTTCAATCTGTTGCTTGTTATTGAAGCAATCTTTGTTTTCTCTGTAGGGCACTGCTGATGCAATAAGACGGTGTGGCTATTTGAAGAATTTCCAGTGACAGAGTTCTTGGTTCTTCCTGGACATCATTTATATAAAATGTATTATAAGACGATAATCGAAGATCATAGAAGAAGCAGAGCCGATATTACAATTGTTGGACTAAGCTCCTCTGTTACATACCATGACTCTGGTTTCGGTTTTATGGAAGTTGATTCAACGAATCTTGTTACTAAATTCAGTATCAAACCTGAGAAGGGTCAACAAGATTTGATCTATGTGAGTTCGATATCTCTCTATAAAGTTATGTAGTAGTTAGTCCAAGGCCACAGAAGCTATAATGTCAATTGTGAGTACGATATCATTAATGCATTAATTGATTAACTCTGGTTCTGCCTGATTTAGCTTCCATCTAACAAAATTCTTATTGCCATTTTGACCAAGAGCGCGAAGAGAAGCATATCGATAAGTAATTGTTGAAGAACGTGTTAGATCTCTACATTAGGGATGATGGGATGGGAGAGATGAAAATTTATGAAGATGATATTGAAAGCTTCCTCCTGTGAGACACTGCATTTTGCTATTCTCGCAAGACGCTATCATGGATCGAGGAATACACGTGTCCCTTTTACATGGACAAAGTAAGTATGTTTCCACATAATTTTTTTCGGATTGTGCCATTCCAGTTCAGGAAGACTAAGTCGGAGAGTATTTAATACTGTAGTTTGAAGAATGCGTAGAGAAGAAACGAGTCAGTCACTACCTTCATGGGCTGCTTAATTCACTGTCAGATGCAAAGATTCTTAAAATAGAACCAGCAGGAACAATTTCAAAAACAGCTGTTTTTGAATTCAATTCCAGCTTCACCAATGGGGGATTGCATGAGATTACGGTGAGCGATTTGTTCTTTTCATCTCTGGTATTCTCCGAATTCAACTCTTTCAATGGTGTATGGAACAAAGAATTTTCCAGGGTCCTCGCCCTTAGGTAATATCCTCAATGGTGGTGGAAATAGGTAAGAGGTGTAAGCAGGTGACCTAACCTTATTCACGAGCTCATTCGGTCGAAGCACTCTAGAAGACGATCCAGCAATCTCTTCATCCTTTTTCTTTTCTGGAGCAGGTGTTCCCTGCCCATTCTTAACTGCTTCGGCGGGTTGAACTACTTGATTATTGAGCTCCTTCACACGAGTGCAGATGGTGTCTATCTTACCATTGAGATCGTTATACATGTTGTCCATCATGGTAATGATTTCTCTAGCAGAATTCTGCTGGTTGAGTAAAGCCAATTGTAGGAGGGATTTCAGCTCGTCTTGAGGGGTAGGTGCATGAGTTTGAACGCTTGGAAACATATGGTTTCCACCCACATAGTTCACCTCTATGAGCTGCTCATTTCCCTTGTTCTCATAGCCAATATTCTCCTGATTCCTCTTCAACAGCAGGTTTACTTTCGCTGTCAGCTCATCAATCTTCTGTGATTCAACATTGCTGGTATATACAGGCTCATCACGGTCATGGCATTGATTCCTGGAACTCGCAGCCAAGTTCTCTATCAATCTAATCGCTTCTTCCTTGGTCCTGGTCATAAAATCACCATTACTCGCAACATCCAAAGTGTTCCTAGCATCACGATCAACACCATCGTAGAAGATACTAAGCAATTTCTCATCGGCGAATCCATGGTGTGGACACTTCCTTTTGTATTCCTTGAACCGTTCCAATGCCTCACTAAAAGACTCTCCTGAACGTTTTTGGAACGTAGAGATCTTGTTCCTTAGGCGCGCGGTCATGGCTTTGGTGTAGAAATGTCCCAAGAATGCTGCTATACATTGCGGCCAAGTTGTGATGGATCCGGCTGGTAGCGACTTGAGCCAGCGGGAGGCTTTGTCCGCGAGTGAGAAAGGGAAAAGCTTGCATTTCATGAAATCCTGGTTCACTCCATTAGAGCTTGTTGTGGAGCAAATCTCCTCGAAGTTCTCTATATGATCTACCGGAATTTCCGCGGGAAGTCCATGAAACATGTTCTGCTTAACCAGTGATATCAGCTGAGGCTTAATCTCATAGTCTTGCCCCTCAAAAGCAGGTGGAATAATTGTCGCTCGGTTCCGATAGGAAGTATGGGGATTGTCCATATCCCCAATTGTACGACGCTGATGCGGTTGTTGTTGTTGGTGCAATTGAGCTATTTATTGCTCCATTCTCCGGATAGCATTGGCTACATGACCATTTGCGGTTCGATTGTCGGTTTCCTCGCCCATGTTGGCTGGAATTTACACCTGAGACACACGCAAAAGAAAATAAAAACAAAATTAGCAAAATTCTTAGACTATAAATAAAATCGAATTTCAAAGGTAACGCAATTGGTCCCCGGCAACGGCGCCAAAAACTTGATGTCAGAGGTTTTAATCCCAAAATAATTCTGCAAGTGCACAGACAATCGCAGTAGTATAAAGGGTATCGAATCCACAGAGACCAAGGTTACACTATGAAATTATGGATTTTAACTTAAAGCTAAGATAAAATATGGTTTTTGGTTGTAACGAAATAGTGAAAGCTGCAATTTAAATGATATGAAATTCAATAAGGAAAAGCACTAGATCAAGGTTATTCTCTGGTGATCTCGGATTAAGGACTGAGCCACTATTCAGGAATTAAAGCAATTCGGTCTAGAACTCAAACATGAAGATAATATTGCCCCACTGTCGTGATGTATCAATATCTTTATCCAGCAACCTAAATGCCTAAACTGTCGTTTGGATTTAGTAATGATGCAGACAAGCATTAAGAGTTGGTTCAATTCGTTCACAATTGATGGTAACAATCAACTGTCGTTGGTTACACACCAATTGCTCATCAATGGGTTATCTAGCAACCTAGAGCATTGTCGTGAATAAGTTAAACTTGAAATCATAGATTAAGTGATCAATATTAATCTAAGCATGAAGAACCCCTATTGATGAAGACGTATGAATAATACAATCCTATTTGGCTCAGTCACTAACAATCCTAAATCACCATTGAAAACCTCGATCTAGCTAGAGGACTACTCAATCATGGAGGAGACAAACACATCAAAACAACAAAGAGAATTCATGATGGAATTGAAATAGATGAGGGTTTAGAATTTTTCTCAATAGATGTTGTGAAAATGAATCTCCAATCTTGAATCCAAAAGCAAAAGAACAAAAGCAAAGAGTAGCCAAGAGAATCTCCAAAAAGTAATGAGTGAAAATGAAAATGAATCGTGATGATGTTTTCTGAGGCGGCTACTCCTTATTTATAAACAAAAATAGGTTAAATCGGATCTGGGTGACCGACCGGTCGGTCTGGTCTTGGACCGGTCGGTCCGGTCTTCGGGTGTGGATGGTCTTCGAGCGTGGACCGGTCGGTTCTGAGGTCAGACCGACCGGTCCAGTTTCCAGAGGGCTCCAAGTCTTCGAGTCCTCGGACGAGCAGGTGCTCGCACCAAACCGAGCAGGTGCTCCGTTCTTCAAAACGCCATCTTTTCTCCGGATTTGTCCCGTTTGCTTCAATGACCCCCGAATGCTCAAATCCATGTTCCCAAGTCTCCTTTAAACCTAAAACGACTCAAAAGAGAAAGAAAGACTCGATAAAATCCTACAAAACAAAGGTTAGAATGCGCCGAAAACGCATTATATCAATTACTCTGTCAAATCTGCATATTGGTTGTCTACTCATTTACCAGGCCAGACTCCTATCATACCACCTCCTGGTAACGCCCCGATTAAGAATTCCTTGTGGAAGATTCCAACAGCCCCAAAAATCAAACATTTCCTATGGAAACTATTGTCTGAAGCGCTACCAACAGGAGAAACTTTACGTAAAAGACACCTGGATCACTTCCCCAAATTTTGTCGATGATTCTGCCACTGGTACTGAAGATACATAAACCCTAGATTTCGCCATGGATTTTGTTCTTCGTGTACACGAAATTCGTAACATATTGATTTGTTTGCATAGCGAGTTTATCACGAATTCCGCGTAGCAAATGGAAGTTTTAGCGCTTTTGCTTCGAGTTTCTGTGTAACGATTTACGTTCAAATCTTTGCTGGAATTCGTATCTGGACTACCTTGTTTTCGTTTTCTGAGACTACTTTCTACAACAACCTCAAAGATTCTTCGTCTTTTCTTAGGGGTTTCGTTTCTTCTTAGCTTCCGATCAAAGATCAATGGAGACTCTCGAATCCGACGTGGATATGGTTCCTGCCGATGAAGCCTCCAGCAACGCAGCTCCTTCCTCTTCCACCAAGAAGCCTAAAAGATTTGAGATTGAGAAGTGGAACGCCGTTGCTTTTTGGGCTTGGGGTAATCGCGAAGAATCTTTAATCCTATTTGGAGTTTGTGTTGCGGTGTTTCTTTGCGTTTGATTCTTCTTAGGCTAAGACTTTTGATTGATTAATCTTTGTTTGTTTGCAGATGGCGCTGTTGATAACTGTGGGATCTGCAAAAGTAGCATCATGGATAAGTGTAAGTCTGAGAAACCATCGGTTTTGGTTTGAATTTGTGAATGTTTAGGCTTACTTTGTTATTTTGTTTTGGTTTGTTGTTAGGCCTTAACTGCGAGACGAATGAGGAATGTCCTTCTTCTTTGGGTAACTGTTGTTTCATCTATGATCTTGATTACACTCTTGAATTTTTGTTAGAGTATCGATTTGGTTGACAATTTGTAGCTATTTGTATGCTAAGTCACTGTTGTGTGAACAATTCTAGTTTCGCAGAGTTTGTTTGTTGAATCTTGACACTGAAGTTTTTTGTATTTGGTGGCACCACAATCGATCAATAAATCACATTTCTCTCCTTCATTTGAAAGCAGACTCTATTATTGTTTAACAGCAATCTTAACTGATTCAGTGAGTAGTACAGTTGACTAGGATTATGGAATTTAAAGATTTTCTAAGAGAGAACAAATTCTAGTTATTGGGTTTCTATGCTTTCTGCCATTTCTACCATTGAGGATAGATTATCGTATGTTAGATAACAATTATTAGTTAAAATTAATTATTTAATTATCTTTGAAGTTGTTAGTTTCTTAATAGAGGAGCATATTCACCACTCTCCCAACTTCCTAAATTGTAGGTTTAAACTTCCATGTTGTATTTCTTATTTAAAGAACTTTGTGGATAAAGGGAGATATGAAGAGAAAATTGTTTGAAAGTTTTTGTGTGTTCTTAAAGCTTTTGGGACCTTAACAATTGGTATCAGAGCTTCCATTTCGTTTTTGATTCGGACCACTTCGTGGTATCAAAAACAATCCTTTATTCATCATCTATCTTGCTTTTGATTTGTTATCAAAACTTTCTTTTTATCCAAAAAGAGAAAAGCTAAAAAAAAAAAAAATCAGAAAACTTTCTTTTTACTTTTTCAATGGCAAGTGAGAAATACATAACAGAAGAGTGGAAATTGATCCTTGTAAATCTCAAAGAGGAAATTGGTCATTGGAGATCACTTCCAACGCCTAGATACATCAATCAACAAAATCAAAAGAAGAGTGCAAAAAGGTTCGAGAAGGATTACATTCATCTCAAGGGAGACGGCACATGGACAACAACATCAATCATCTAACAAACCGGACTGACATGAACCCACCAATCACCGGAGGAGTCAAGAAGCTTCATCGAGGAAGACGTGGTCATAACCTTCAGAAGACTATGTTTCATACTAGGCTAACCGCTACGATTGACGGAGGAAGAGCTTTCAAAAAGAAACTTGCCACTAAAGTGATGAGAAAAATTGCACCAACAACCGGAGGAGTTATCAAGAAGCCTCATAGTTACTGTTTTGGAACCGTAGCTCTTAGTGATATTCTTAACGGCCAGAAGAGTATGGGTTCGTCGATGTTTAAACTTCTCTTTCAACGTCTTGTTCATGAGCGTGGAGGACGGCAACTTCCGGCATTGAACCTTGAGGACAAGGTTCTTTTGGTGATGGGAGTATTGATAGATAACAATTATTAGTTAAAATTAATTATTTAATTATCTTTGAAGTTGTTAGTTTCTTAATAGAGGAGCATATTCCCCACTCTCCCAACTTCCTAAATTGTAGGTTTAACTTCCATGTTGTATTTCTTATTTAAAGAACTTTCGGTGGATAAAGGGAGATATGAAGAGAAAATTGTTTGAAAGTTCTTGTGTGTTCTTAAAGCTTTTGGGACCTTAACATATATAGTAATACATAAAGTATGACCAAACTCACTGCATTCTCAATTGCTCAGCTAAAAGTTACAAATTTGAGGATGAATTGTAGCTAAGAGCCTTTTGTTTTCTTTTAGAGAAAGTACCAAGTTTTCATTGAAGATGAATTTGATTTGCAAAGCAGCTTATCGAATCCTTAATGATTCTGTATTGTGCATTTGTACTAATAGAGTCAAAATACATAGAATGAAAACACCTACTTTGCAGGGCTTTGCAATCACAGCTTCCACTCTCACTGTATCAATAAGTGGTTAAAAACTCATGATATTTGTCCAATGGGTATGTGTTTCTCGGTTTGAAGCTTATTTGACTTATTTGCGCTTTTTGTTTGTTTGTTTGTTAACATTGCTGAGTTTTAACAGATGGCACTCCGTTTCAGCTTCAGAACCATGGTCACTAAATCGACAGCAAACATGCGTCTACCTCCAACATATCAGGTTCATTTGGTTAACCGCATTGCTTAGGCTCTTTTTTTTTGTAATGTATTTCTCAAGTTGTGGAAACAGAGATTTTTCCTTAATATCGTTGTGTGTTGGGTGTCTCTTTGATTTCAAATTAAAAAAGAACACAGATTTCCTGCCAAGCAGTATAATCGTAGGGCAAAACATCAAAGCCTAATTTTCCTTGTTTCAACGTTGCCCACATTCACATAAGTGGAATTAAGACCAGGCCAATAGAATCTCTCTGCATGGATAGATTCCAGGTTTTATTGGAGACCATAAATACGACTATAAATACGATGATATTATCACCATTACCCTAGGTCTTTAATTACCAACTCGCTGGGCCGGTGCGGGCATTAATGTAATTTGAGTTTATAATCTAAATGTGACTTTGCGCGATATTAAATTTTCGCTTTACGGAAAAAGTCTACATATCTTAATTAGGCATGTCAAACGGGTCAGTCCGGCCCAAAACCGTAAAACCCGTATATATATAAATCCGGTCCAAAATATATGGGCTTACTTTTTATATCCCGGCCCGACCCGTTCAGAGTTTTAGGGTTTCAGGAGTTTTTCGAGTTTTTTTTTAAAACAAAAAAAAATAAAAAAAATCAATATTTACCCAAAAAAATCGAGCTTTGTTTCGTCAAACCACCCATAAAAATCATATTCTGACTTTTATGAAAAGAACTAAACACCTACCAATAAATTCTTTTACTAAAAATCCAATTTAACTAAAAACAAAAATTAAACTAAATGAATGTAAATATCAATTGAATCCAAATAACTCTAAATAAATAGTACTGCCAAACAAAACATAAATAAAAAAATATTAAAAATTTAGATAATGGAGTTAAAAGTCAGAATTTCAAATTTGCCTTTCAAGATATACAGTAAAATAGAATTAAAAAATTAAGATTTTTGTTGTTAGAAAGTATCTTTAAACAAATTGTGTTGCTAAAATTTTAACAATATAATATTTTTCGGGTTGGCCCGAGCCCGTCTAGGCTAAGTCCGAAAACTAAAAAATCCGAATGGATTAAGTCCGAACGGCCCATCTTTTTTTTTGCTTAAATATTTAAACCCGAACCCGCTAATTTTCAGGGCTGTGTTGGGCCGGGCTTCTTCGGACTACGGTATTGACATGCTTAATCTTAGTGTTCATGTTATACAACAATACAATAGGCCTCTTTATAAAAAAATATTTTAAAAAAGGTAAAAAGAAGAAGATGAAGAAGCTAGGAATCAAATCTAAAGAGATGGTACAAGTTAAAGAGGTTTTAAGAAGACATAGTTTCACAAGCAAAGGCAAAGCTTAAAAAAAAATATGTCTGCAACAGAAAATGTCGGATGGTTTTCACCATCACACGTTTCAATCTCCAAAACAAAACCCAAATCCTTCTTATATTCTCAAATCTCAAACCCCTTGAAATCATCTCTATTCATAATCGAAAATGCAAATTTCTTCTTCGATCAAATTAACCAATCTCCATATGATAAGATCAAGCAATCATCATCATCAAGGGAGACATAACAATAACTTGAAGCAGCTTTTCATTCCAAGCTCATGTCCAAACCTCTCAGTTTCAAACTCTCAAAACCTTCCTTTGAACCAAAGTGTTGCGGCGATAGTGTTTGGAGGAGGATCAGACACTGAGCTTTACCCATTAACCAAAACAAGATCCAAAGGAGCAATTCCAATCGCTGCAAGTTATAGACTTATCGATGCGGTCATCAGTAATTGCATCAATAGTGACATTACCAAGATCTATGCAATCACTCAATTTAATTCCACTTCTCTTAACTCACATCTCTCTAGAGCTTATAGTGGATTCAGATTCGGAAAAGATAGATTCGTTGAAGTCATCGCCGCTTATCAAAGCCTTGAAGATCAAGGATGGTTTCAGGTTTAGGTCAAATCATTTTAATCCTCTGTTTTTAGATCTATTGCGTGTTATTGAAGCAGTCTTTGTTTTCTTTGTACAAAAGGGAACTGCTGATGCGATAAGACGGTGTTTATGGCTATTTGAAGAGTTTCCAGTGACAGAGTTCTTGGTTCTTCCTGGACATCATTTATATAAAATGGATTATAAGACGATAATTGAAGATCATAGAAGAAGCAAAGCGGATATTACAATTGTTGGACTAAGCTCCTCTGTTACAGACCATGACTTTGGTTTCGGTTTTATGGAAGTTGATTCCACGAATCTTGTTACTAAATTCACTATCAAACCTGAGAAGGGTCAACAAGATTTGATCTATGTGAGTTCGATATCTCTCTATAAGGTTATGTAAAATTCAGAATAATCTTGTGACTAATGTTATAATGTAGGTAGAGAGCAAAACAAGTGAAGGAACTTCTTCTTGTTGTGTCCCAAGCACAGGGATTTACGTGATCGGTCGAGAACAAATGGTGAAACTTCTGAGAGAACGTTTGGTAAATGCGAAAGGCTTGGCCAGCGAAATCATTCCCGGTGCGGTCTCTGAAGGAATGAAGGTAAAATGTTATAAGAGAGACAAGAAGCAATCTTTAGACTACGTTAACCAATTGTCTTTAGCTCAACTCGAAAAGTACTAATAGGCAAAGCCTAGAGATCACAAGATGCTTGGGAAAAAACTAATATTACATGTTGTGGTTTCAGGTGAAAGCTCATATGTTTGATGGATATTGGGAAGATGTGAAGAATATTGGAGCTTATTATAGAGCTAACATGGAGAGTATTAAGAGGTGTAAACTGGGGGGTTCAAGTATGAGACCTAATGACTCTAAATGAGATAAACTTGTTATTCAAGTTAACGTTTCTTTCTTTATGTAGTTGCAGATTCTACGATAGACAAAGTCCTCTGTACACAATGCCTCGGTGTTTACCTCCAAGCTCCATGAGTGAAGCTTTAATAACCGACAGTATCATCGGAGGCGGCTGCATTCTCGATGTAATTTTCAAAAAAATCTTCTTGAAAACCCTAGAAAGCCATTGTTGATTAAAAAAAAAAACTTCTTGTATGTGATGGGGTTGATCAAGCAGAGATGTGTCATAAGAGGATCAGTGATTGGAATGAGAACAAGAATAGCTGATGAAGTGATTGTAGAAGATTCAATCATAGTTGGTTCTGATATTTATGAGGTAAATAAACCAAGTTTCTTGGACCGGAAACTAGACTTCTTGATCCATCATAATGTCGAGTGTTGTGCTTACAGAGTGAAGAAGATGTGAGCAGAACAGGGAAGGAGAAGAAGATTGAAATTCGAATAGGGATAGGCGAAAAGAGTCGAATTAGAAGAGCCATTGTTGATAAAAATGCAAGGATTGGTAAAAACGTTATGGTAATGATATACCAACCACTGACTATGGTAAATCATTCAATTTCAAGTTTCAACGGTTTTTAATTACTTTTATATGAACACAATTCACAGATTATCAACAGAGACAATGTTGAAGAAGGAAACAGAGAAGCTGATGGATATGTTATAAGAGAAGGAATCATTGTCATACTTCGTAACGCAGTGATACCAAATGACTCTATCTTGTGAAATTTTTTTCTATTCTATAAAAATTCATCATTCATCAATGTAAAATAATATTGATCAACGATTTATACTTACAAGATGCTTGAGTATCTCATTAACTTCAATGACGCGATAACAAACAGACTCAACCAAAGCGTTCCACACGTAAGATTCCGGGACCATATCCTGACTAACCATTTCTTCCAACCACATCACAGCTTCGTATCGTCGGTCCACACCACAAAGACCTTTTATCATCACATTATAAGTCTCAACACCTGGTAAAAACGATTTTATCAACATCTCCTCCATGACCTTACTCGCTTCAACAAATTTGCCATCTCGACATAAACCATCCACTAATGTTTCATATGTTTCTTCGTTAGCAACACAAGAGACTTGCTTAGACATATTTTTCAGATATCCAACCGCTTCAGTCGATTTTCCTTCATCGCATAAACCTTTTATAAGAACGTTATAAACTCCAACCGTTGGAATGCAACGACCTTCCTTCATTTCCGTATCGATAACAGATACCGCTTCTTCAAGCTTCCTAGCTTTACACAGTGCTTTAACTTTAGCACTGTAAATAAACGGTGTTGGCTCAAAGCCTTTTCTTCGCATCGCAACAAGCACTTCTTCACCTTCAACAATCTTACCGTCCTCGAAAAGATCACTAGCCATAGCACTATAGCTATCCAAACTAGGAATCGCGCCTCGAATCAAAGTCTCGGTTAACAAACGTTTCACTCGCTCTCTATCACCTTCCCAATGACCAGCTTCAATATGATGGTAACATCGTTTCGGCGCTTTTAATCCTTTTCTCAAGATTTTACCGAGAATTTCAATAGCTTCATCAACCTCTCCTGCATCACATAACGCATCCAATAGAATTCGATAAACCACAATATCCTCGCCTGCACCTTTCTGCGAGATCCTCCAAAACATTGAATACAACAAATGCGTAGCTTCGTGAAGTTTCCCTTCTACACAAAAGCCTTTCATCAAAATCTTGTAACTGTCTCGGTCGGGATAACAACCTTGATAATTCATCTCTTGAAACACGTGGGACGCTAAATCAGAGCGATTGCCTTCGCAAAGAACCTTCATGAGCAGATTCAAAGCCGTTATTCGTGAATTCACCTCCCACCCGTAACAATACTTTCTAAATATGTGACAAGCAGATTCAAGCTCCCATTCTTTAACCATTTCTTGTAAAAGAGTATCGAAAGACATAGTCCAATTCACACAATTGAACTCATGGAGGTTCTTGAATAGAGATATAGCATCGTCTAGCCTTCCAGCTTTAGAGAATGTACGTATGGCTGATGCGAAAACCGTATCTTTACATTCGCAAGAATCTTCCTTCATTTTCTCTATGACATATTTCATTTCCAAGACACGATTTGATTTACCGAGAATACCAATCATGGTGGCGTAAACCGAACCATTGTGACCGTAATTCGGAAACCTCTCTTTTGCTTCTTCAAATAGTTTAAGTGCAGTTACTGGATTCTTTTGCTTCTTTAGGATTTGAGAAAGAAGACTTGGTGTTAGAACTCTTGGCCATCTAACAACACTCATTATCAATCCTTCAATCTTCAGGACTCAAAAATCTCAAAGGAATCAAATTTCCTGCACAAGCACCTCATTTCGTCAGCTTAAAGATAACATTTTGGATAAATTTTGAAAACCCAAGATAACAAAATCCAGTATCAATCAAGCTACATCGGAAAGATTTCGCCTTTAACAAAATGAATCAGCCATAGAATGTAACGAAGCAATCAAAGTGAAGATATACAGGGAAGACGAGCAGTCATGAAAAATCAATTAACAGATAATAATGTAAAAGTCAAATCCTGAGATTTTAGGAATGGAAAGTGTTACCTGGAGATTTCAGTGCCGTCTATTTCGTTAATTTCACCATGTTTGTTATTTGTGTAATTTAGGGTTCTTGTTGAAATGCAGAATCTCTGAAAGAGAAGATAATTCGGTAAATAACGAAGATTTTAATTTAACATTTTACCCCGAAATTTTAAACTATTAACGCTAAAAACCCCAAACTTCAGCGTGTGACATTTACAAACCATAACTCAACTTTACACTGCCACAATTATACAATGTCTCACCATTTTCAGCATCCAATATATAAGCCACTCTAAAACATGTTACAATTACATACTTATCATCTAAATCAAATGAATGATTGAAATTTTGCACTTCCAAAATACTTGAATTTGTTAGAATAACCAAGAACTAAACATTATTTAAAAGATCTTGATTCAAGATTATGCTTATGTTTTCTTCGAGTTTGATCAAATTTCCAACTTTCTTTATTTTATTTTATCGATCTTCTAAAGCGCCATTACTAGCCGCATTACACATTCCAGGATTCTTCAAACACCATAATGGCTGAATAGGTTCAGCACCAACCTTCTTTATTTCACTTTACCGATCTTCGAAAGCACCATTATTAGCCGCATTACACATTCCAGGATTCTTCAAACACCATAATGGCTGTATAGGTTCAGCACCAATCCCTCTATTAACCATTCTATACCTCCATTGGTTTAACCGGTCCAACGCTTGACCGTATCTCTTAACACCTCTCTCATCTCTATTCCCTGACCACAAACTCTCCGCAAAAGCCGAACCACGTGGCCAAATCCGCGAATCTAAAACCGTAGAATCAGCTTGCTCTGACCATAACACAACTTCTCCTCCTAACACCAACTTCGTCTCTTCTTCCTTAACCAAACCTTCCATTATATCATAGTTGTAAATAGTCTGCCATGTCTTAAACGGTCCACACCAAGATCCGCCATTACCACCGCCTCCTTGCTGATCGTATTGGCTATCGTTTCCTAAAAACCCGCCGTGACCACAATCTAAGTAATAATACTCGGATGAAGATACAATTACTCTGTAACCAGCAGCTACAATTTTCTTTGTGTTCTCAATACCATTATTCCAAGTTTGTAATATTGTGTTCTCTTTAGGTAGAAAAAATGGATCCACTTTGATTAGTGCATCCAACAGAACATCTTCCCAGTAGATAACTGTTCGGTTCTGCGACACGATGTAAGGTAATGTCGAGTTTACGAACTTTTCAAGAAGCTGGCTTAGTGTTCCACCGGAAGACAAGAAAGAATTGATCGTAGGATCGGTTTTCCAACAGCCTGGGATAACTTCGTCTCCACCTCCGTGGAAGAACGGCTCAGGGAATTGTTTAACGACGTCTATTATAACGTTTTTAACAACTTGGTATGTTTTTGTACTCAATGGATTAAGCTGACCAGTTCCAGGCTCACTAGCTAACCGTTCGTCCCAAGATTTTCCTTCTGGCCACCAAAACATTTTACCACAAGTCACGATTTCCGGATACGCTTCTCCCCATGAACCTGTATGACCTGTTAAAGTTGCAATTAGAATTAGAACCAACCTAAGTTCTTGTTACAAGAGCATAATCAAGAATTGACTCACCAGGTGTGTCGATTTCAGGAAGAACTCTAACACCGTGTTCAAAACCGAACTGAACAATCTTTGAGACATCTTCGGGAGTATATACCATGTTCGGTCCATAAGATCCTTTAGCGGCGAGTCACGAGTGTAGGTTCAGAAGGAAGTATTAATGGGAAAGAGTGTGAATCAGTGATATGCCAATGGAACACATTGAGTTTGTTAGCACTCATGGCTTTGATTGTTCTCATTATATCACTAACTCCATAGTAATTCCTTGATGTATCGAGTAATACGCCTCTATGACCAAACAAAGGCGAATCTTGAATATAAATTCCAACTGGTAAACACAAATCAGGAGATTTTCCCCAAATCATTTGAGAGAATGTCTCGAGACCACGCATAGCTCCCCAAACCGAATCAGCTAATAAATGCGCGGAAATGCCTCCAACGGGGATGAAGAGGGTATAAGACTCGTTAACACCGTGGTGTAGCGGGAGAGAAAGATCGGTAACATTGAGTATAAGGTTGTTTAAGGTGTAGCCATTTAAAAGTTCGATAGGACGGGGAACGAGAGGCGAGTAGTTCTCTGTTCGGATGAGGTGGAGATAGCGCGATACGGAGGGTGTAAGGTATTGATGTTTAGGGGAAATGATGGTGAAATTTGGAGAGAGGGTGGTTGCTAAGTGTTGAGGCCATGAGAGATTTCTTGGTTTAGGCCAGATGTTGATAGGTATTGAAGTGGAAAGCAATGGCGAAAATAGCGAAATCAAGAAGAGTAATGGGATTAGTATCAAATGAAACTTGGAAAGATTAAGCATGATTTGTTCACTATGAAACTTGGATCAATCTATATTGCTAATGGACTATAAACACAAAGGGTTTCAACTATCTTTGGTATCCAAAAATCTGCCAAAAAAAAAACAATTGAAGCATGCATTACAGGTCACAACAAACAGAATCAAGAACAAAGACAAATAAATGGGTAAAAGATCTCCAAATGTTGAAATTTAATGAATCATAAAGCATTCTTGAAGTAAACTCTTGATGATGATATGCAAAGGGAATAAGAGAAGAAGAAGAAGAAGAAGAAGAAGAGAGGATTAACCTTATTAGATTTTAGCAGCGGAAGCGAACGACGACGAAGAACGCTACTTGATGAGAGAGTTGACTTAAGGAACCTTGTTCTGTCCTTTTCTCAGAAAATCTATGGACTTCCCTTGCTTCGATAAAATAAGATATGGTTTATAATAAGATTTTTTTTCGTTGCATTTATGTCCCACTTTTGGATAATTTAATTGTTTAACAAAAGAATCTTTTTTTTCTTAAAAGCTGTTATCTTTTTAACTTTTGCTAACTAACAATTAAACTATTTATTTTTTGTTAGACTAACTATAGGATGTTAAGAAAAAAGAAAAAAAAAACATCTATACTTTTCATTTGAAATTATAAGTTAAATAAATAAAGTAAGGTCGACAAAAAAAAAAATTAAATAAATAAATAAATAAAGTAAGATTTACACATTTGATCTATCTTCACATTTGTTTGATTATTTATAGAAAAGAGTCACATTTTGGCTGGTTGATTTATTTACAAAAATTCTCGTAGCTTCTGCTTTCATATGATTCATTAAATTTTACTAAAAATATGGTTTGGACACTTTTCACATCAATTAAATAACGAATCAAATGTACAATTTTACATATTTTATTAATTTAACATTTTATATTGGTATTCTAAAACGGTAATCTTTTAAAAGAAAAACAAAATAATTAGCCTATAACAACACTTTATATATGTAGAACGATTTTCTTTAGTCATAGATTCGTAATCGATAGTACCCTCTTATTGGACTAAATGAGGATGATTCGTTACCGAAAAAGACCATATATGTAACTGTAATGTATGTTACACAATTAAAACTCGGACAAAAATATGTCGAATCAAGTGTTTATTTTCAACCAGCCGTTTAACAAAGCACTAACAGGAAAAAAATATAAATCTGATTACTCCATTTTAGAAGAATAATCCATTTTAAAACGAGTGGTTGATTAATAACAACTCATATATCACCTATAATTAGCCATCACGTTTGAAACAAAACGTAAAAAAGTTGCAAATTAGCTGTTAACGAAGTTAACCGATATATATGAACCCAACGTTTTGGGTTTAGACAAAACGTTGGGTTCCGACAGAGAGTACCGACGTCTTTTGGGTGGGATTCCGAACAGCCATCGTAGGAGGAGGAAATGTCTTCCGAAATCCCCGATAATTCGACGAATCCTATCTACCAGATTGACGAATCGCGTTATGGAAAAATCGTGTGTTACGATCAATCTCTTCTCTTTGAAAAAAGAGAACAAAAGGGATGGGAGAGCGGAAGTACCCTCGCCTCATCCCTTCCGTTCTTCATAACGCAACTCTTTGTCGCGAACCTTAGCTACCGTGTCCTCTACTACCTAACCCGACCCCTTTATCTGCCTCCTTTCGTAGCTCAAATTCTCGTACGTATACAAAATTTGTTACATAATAATCTTCTAGCATAATATAATATAATTTGTGTTTTCTTTTGCGATTTTTGTTTTTGTAGTGTGGATTATTGTTTAGCCCAAGCGTGCTTGGGAACACGGAGTTTATAATCCAACATGTATTCCCCTACAGATTCACAATGGTTCTTGAGACATTCGCAAACTTAGCTCTTGTCTACAACATTTTCCTCCTTGGTCTGGGGATGGACTTGAGGATGGTGCGAATCACGGAGCTCAAACCGGTCATCATCGCCGTTACAGGACTTCTTGTTGCCTTACCGGTTGGTGTCTTGCTCTATTATCTTCCGGGAAATGGCCATCCAGACAAAATCATCTCCGGTTGTGTCTTCTGGTCCATCGCGCTAGCGTGTACCAACTTCCCTGACCTCGCTAGGATCCTTGCGGATCTTAAGTTATTGCGGTCCGACATGGGCCGTACGGCCATGTGTGCAGCCATTGTCACTGATTTGTGCACTTGGGTCCTCCTCGTCTTCGGGTTCGCTTCTTTTAGCAAATCAGGTAAAGTTCCCTAAAATCAATATAAAAGAAAAACCGGAAGATCCCAAGCCGAAATCCAGACTAATACCTAGAACCTACACGGGGTCGAAAAGGAAATTAATTCTTTCTAAAATAACTGTTAAATCACATTCAAACAAAAAACGTTTTTTTCAATATACTTTTCTCAATCAAAAGTAATTATATAACGAAAGTTGCATACTAGTGCAAAAATTATGATTGATTGCTTTTCATTTTTCCTTTTAAAGGGCAATGGAACAAAATGATGCCTTGGGTGATACTCACCACGGTTCTTTTCGTCCTCCTTTGCATCTATGTGGTTCGTCCTGGAATTACATGGATCTTCGCCAAAACGGTTAAGGCAGGTCACGTGGGAGACACCCACGTTTGGTTCATTTTAGGAGGTGTGGTCCTATGTGGTTTGATCACAGACGCATGCGGGGTCCACTCCATAACCGGGGCGTTTTTATTCGGACTATCTATCCCTCACGACCACATCATACGTAACATGATCGAGGAGAAGCTACATGACTTCCTCTCAGGGATCCTCATGCCTCTCTTCTACATAATTTGTGGGTTACGAGCTGATATTGGTTTCATGCTCAAGTTCACTGACAAATTCATAATGGGTTTAGTCATTTGCTCTTCTTTTATGGTAAAGATCGGGACCACTGTGATCGTCTCTTTATTCATGCAAATGCCTACGCGTGACGCACTCGCTATAGGCGCGCTTATGAACACCAAGGGAACTTTATCACTCGTCGTTCTTAATGCTGGTCGCGATACCAAGGTACTAAACAATCCATCAACTTTCTTTTATTGCATACTAGTAGTGACCATAAGATATACATGAATAAGTGAAACAAGAATGATAGAGAAATATTTCTTTAACTCATTCAACATATTTTTGTAAGTGTTTTAGAATAAAATTCACTTTTCCTATTCTATAAACTACTAATTACACTCATTGTCATTCCATTTATAATCATGCAATATAGTAGAAGATATTTTACTTTAAACTTTGTTCATAGTCCAATTTTGTTTTCCATTTGTAGGCGCTTGATAGTCCAATGTACACTCATATGACGATCGCGCTTCTAGTGATGTCACTAGTGGTCGAGCCTCTTCTCGCGGTTGCATACAAGCCCAAGAAAAAACTACTTCATTACAAGCACCGTACAGTCCAAAAGATCAAAGGAGAAACAGAATTTCGCGTCTTAGCTTGTGTCCATGTTCTCCCTAATGTCTCTGGGATCACTAATCTCTTACAAGTCTCAAACGCAACCAAACAATCACCTCTCAACGTATTCGCTATTCACCTCGTGGAGCTCACCGGTCGAACCACGGCCTCGTTGCTAATCATGAACGACGAAAACAAACCAAAAACTAACTTCTCGGACAGAGTTAGAGCAGAGTCTGACCAAATCGCCGAGACATTCGAAGCTATGGAAGTGAACAATGACGCTATGACGGTTCAGACCATAACCGCGGTCTCTCCTTATGCAACGATGCATGAAGACATATGCGTGTTAGCCGAGGACAAGCGAGTTTGTTTCATCATTTTGCCTTACCATAAACACTTGACACCAGACGGTCGTATGGGAGAAGGAAACTCGTCTCACGCGGAGATTAATCAAAACGTTTTGAACCACGCGCCTTGCTCGGTCGGGATTTTAGTGGACCGTGGCATGGCCATGGTCCGGTCTGAGTCGTACCGTGGTGGCGAAACAAAGAGAGAAGTCGCTATGCTCTTCGTGGGCGGTCGAGACGACCGCGAGGCGTTATCATACGCCTGGCGGATGGTCGGACAACATGTTATTAAACTCACCGTCGTAAGATTCGTCCCGGGACGTGAAGCCCTAATCTCAGCCGGGAAAGTGGCGGCCGAGTACGAAAGGGAGAAACAAGTCGACGATGAGTGCATCTACGAGTTTAATTTCAAGACAATGAACGATTCTTCGGTTACATATATCGAAAAAGTGGTAAACGATGGTCAAGACACGATCTCGACGATTCGAGAAATGGAAGACAATAATTCGTATGATCTTTACGTTGTCGGAAGAGGATACAACGCAGATTCTCCGGTGACCGCCGGTTTAAATGATTGGAGCAGTAGTCCTGAGCTAGGAACAATAGGGGACACATTAGCTTCGTCAAATTTCACTATGCATGCTTCGGTTTTAGTGATTCAACAATACTCTGCCGCTAATAGACAAGCCGCAGCAGCCGCCGCAGCCGCAACTACAACGGCGGTTGGAGCGGTTGCCGGTAACAATCATGAACTCGTTGATGGTGCGGCTAAGACGCCGACTCGTGATGCTGAGCCATTTATGAAGTCTATGTATGAAGATGAAGATGAAGATGATGAAGAAGAAGATGAGCATCAATTTGGAATTCACAGGTAAATGAGAGTTTGGTACATCTAATGGTCTTTGAATTTTTCATTTTTTAATTAGGCAATGAGGATGATGTTGAAAATTATAATTTGTATTCAGTTGGATAATTTCATTGTGAAACGATTAATTCCAAAATCCTCAAAACCATTTTATATTATCTTCGATTAAATTCTTACGGATATTGTGGGGGTCGAAACCAACACAACTAAATTTGTAAGAGTTCGTAAGGAGAATTTAGAGATTTCTATGTTAACTAGGGATCACAAGAGATTGAGAAAGAGTTGTTCTTATTGCTGTGTAAAGTTTGGTACAATGTTTGTGTCTGAAAAATCGGATCCCCCTTAGGGTTTGTACAAAGAGGTATTTATACTATGTCTAAGGCGGCTACGTTTCCTAAGCTTCTGCGGAGTCGGCTGCATCTACGTGGGCTTCGCGTTACTGGGCTGAAGATCGTATGGGACTGAGGACGTGATCGATCGTCGGGGAAAGGACGTGGTCGCGAGATGGGCCGAAGCCAGGCTCGGCCTCGCCGGGCGAAGCCGTGGTCGCGAGATGGGCCGAAGCCAGGCTCGGTCGGACCAGGCGAGGCCGTGGTCGCTCCTTTGGCCGAAGCCAGGCTTGGCCTCGCCGGGCGAAGCCGTGGTCGCGAGATGGGCCGAAGCCAGGCTCGGTCGGACCAGGCGAGGCCGTGGTCGCTCCTTTGGCCGAAGCCAGGCTCGGTCTCACCGGGCGAGGCCGTGGTCACGAGATGGGCCAAAGCCAGGCTCGGTCGGACCAGGCGAGGTCGTGGTCGCTCCTTTGGCCGAAGCCCCAGTCTCTTCGTGCTTCTCCCAGGTTCTCTCTGCTGCCACATGCTTCGCTCCGCAAGAAGATCTAGGTGTTGTCATGCCTTGCCTCGTCGAGAATCTGGAGGACCATTTCTTCTACTGACTTGTCTTTAGATGTTAATGTTGAACGGGTGAAAACCGACCCCAACAGTTAGCCCCCCAGCTCGGTAGTGTTAGAGCTAATAATGCTGAGTTAAAAGATGTGTTGAGTATCAGCGTTAACGTTTGAAGTCAAGGCGCTTGCTTATCCTCTTTCACAGTAGTAGAGAGTGACTTTATGCAAGAGCTTTTCAGACTCTGTAGGCGTTTTGAAGATTTCAAGACTTCTTGCTTCATTTGCCACAACTGCTGCGCTTTCTGCAGGAAGGATTTTTCTTTTTTCTCTCGAAGATTTTAAGACTTCGTATTCTCTCTGGAGGTTTTAAGACTCCGTGATGCGATTGCTAACGTCAATGACATTTCCGGGTAATAGCCATGTGATGAGAATCTCCTTTGAAGCTTGTTTAGGAATATATCTTGTTCTTGATGGAAAAGTACCAAGATTCACTTTTTGATCTTTTCTTTGGGTTATTGTAGATCTTTGATAGCGTTATGGATAAGATGAAACTCGGTTCGATTGACCGTGGCGAATCAGAAGTGTCACCGAATCAAACCGAAGATGTTGTCGTGCTCCCGACTCAGACCGACCCCGTGATCGCGGTGTTGAGTAAAACCGAACCTATGGTCGAGCTCTCGAGTGTGAGTGAGCGTGTGGTCGCGACCCCGAGTGGTAGCGAGTCCGTGCTCGTGGTTTCGAGTGGGAGTAAACCCGTACTCGCGGTTTTGAATGGAGGCGAACGCGTGGTTGCGTTGCTAGGCTGAAACGACCACGCGATCGCACCGCTTGGTCGGACCGAATCCGTGGTCGCACCATCGGGTCGAGTCGGGACCGAGGATGTGGTTCCCATGCCATCATCGCCAAGGATTGTGACGGCATCCTCGGCACCCTACGAGAGTGCTGGCATCTGAATTCGCCTCCGTCGCAAACTCACCGTTCTGCGTGTTAGTCTTGGCGTATCTAATGAGGAGGATGAGGACGCTTCGGGTGACTTAGCGGATGTTGAGGAGGACAGGAGGCCTAGTGGCGATGAGGATTTGATGGCCCGTCATGGAGGAATTGGACTTTCCTTCCCCCTTGTTCTTTGTTTTAACTTCCTTTGGTTTTGACAACATTCTTTTTGTTCTTCTTTGTGTATGCAGCTCTCCACTCAACTAGACCACATGGCCTTCTGCTTTGAGGAGGACTCCCGCTCTCGGGACAATGAGTTTAGCGAGATTAAGAAGGCCAACGCTGAGCTGGTTGAGAAGAACCGAGCTCTCGAGGATGATGTCGCCTCTGTGAAGAGGAGGTCAGATGAGTTGAGCGGGAAGCTATTGAGGGCATCTTCGAGGTACGCGAAGGACAAGGAGGAGATTGCTTCGCTTAGGAGTAAGCTATTGGGGGCTGAGAGTCTCAAGGACGCTCAGATCGAGGAGGCCGTTTCTAAGGCCAAGGATGAGGTGGTTCGTAGTTTTGCTTGCCGGACCGGACAGGCTGCCGGGTTTCTTGCTAGGATTGAGGGGACAGCGAAGGACAACATGCTGGACCTTGCTGAGATTGATGCGAGCCTGGAGCTCATCGAACGTCTCCGTGAGCCTGATAGAGCGACTTTGGATGCAGCGGAGCAGTTCCTCGTTGAGAGGAAGATCCCGATCTACGATGCTCGTGATGTTTTTGATGAGTTTGTCTCTAGTGTAAGGAAAGCCTTAGAGATCCCAGAAGACGCTAGTGTAGCTGATGAGGACGACGAGTGACCATTCCTCTTCGTTCATGACTTAGTTGATTTGTAGTCGTTTTATGACTTTTGTTTCTGAAAACCTTTGTTGTATTTGATAATCTTGGTTGTAGCATTGGATGGTTTGTATCCTTGCTATTATTTCGGATCCTTGCATTGTGGAGAATGCGGAATGACTTTGTAGCTTTTGTTCATGGTGAACCTCGATGGTTTCAGATTCAGGCACTTGCTTTAGATGTTGTTGATGTTTTTCCTATACTTAGGAATTCTTTAAGCTGTTTATGCGTTTCTGTCATGTGTTTGCCAACATTGACGTTGGGCTTCCCGAATGGGGCTTTGTTTGCTCATGAATGAGGCTTTGTTTGTTCATGCATGAGTCTTTGTTAAGTAGAGAGAATGTGAATGCGTTTACGCTCTCTATCTGCCAACGTTGCTGTTGGGCTTTGTGGAATGGTGCCGTTCTCGAGACACGTCTGTCCGAGAATAAGTTCACCTTAGATTTGACCGACATGTATCCTGGGTTTTTGAATGACACGTTCAGGGTATAATTCGAACAGAGGTCATTAGCAGCTGCATTTTACCAACGACGTTTGTTGGGTTTCTGAGTGATCAGTTGGCATGACCCAATACTGAACACTGGTACTTATATAGCGCGCTGTATCCGTTGTGGATGTCATTGTGTTCGTATTTCTACACTATTGCTGTGGCCAGCAGCAATAAATGCAGAACGACTCTACTCGATTAAAGCTTTGATCAGTCCATAAAGGATAAGTTGTTCTCATGATGAGTGCTGTGGCGAGTGCTTGTTGTTTTTTTTTAGAAGGGACGGTGTCAAGGAGTGGCGTATGGGTACCCCACTCTCCCCCCTTTTAGACGAAAGAGGGTACCGAAGTCGACTAGAGACTGGTGAAAACACTCACTCCCCCCCCCCCCCCCGGAGGAGGAGGAGATCGTGTGAGCTCGTTCGGAATGAGGCTATTGTGAAATGTAATCCCCCCCTTTTTGATTGAGGGGGGGGGGGGGGGGGGGGGGGGGCAACTGAACCTATCCGAAGATAGGCTGCCTACGTACCCTTTGCATGGATCAAGTCGCCTCGTAGTTCATTTGGTGGAATAGCTTAGCGGTAATACTTCTTCAAGTGCTTAGCATTCCAAGAGTGAAGGATTGGGGTGCCGGAAATGGTAGCAAGCTCATAGACTCCAAGACGAATGACTGTTGTGATCTTGTATGGGCCTTCCCAGTTAGCTCCGAGTTTGCCGGCATTTGGTTCTGCTGTGTTCTGAACACCTCACGGAGGACCAAGTCACCTATGTTGAAACGCCTTTCCCTGACTCTGGAGTTGTAATATCTCGATGCTGCGCTCTGATAATTTGTAACCCGGACGAGTGCTTGGTCGCGACGCTCATCGAGGAAGTCCAAAGCATCAAGAAGCATTGATCGGTTAAATTGGTTCATTGCTGGGTAAGAGCTGGCGTCGGACCCTAAGCGAGCAGACTTCGGAAGGGATGACACACTCGGTTCCATAGACAAGGGCGAAAGGAGTCTTACCTGCCGCTCGACGGGGAGTTGTGCGGTGGGACCATAAAACTCCTTCGAGCTCGTCGGCCCAGTGGCCCTTCTTTGCCTCTAAGCGCTTCTTAAGGCCATCAAGGATTGTCTTGTTGATGGCTTCTGCTTGACCTTTGCCCTGTGGGTAGCGTGGCGTGGACTTGCTAAGTCTGATATTCCATTTTGCACAAAATATCTCGAACCGGTTGGATATAAACTGCAAACCGTTGTCCGTAACGATCTCATACGGAACTCCGTGACGACATATGATGTTTCTCTAGACAAAGCTTTCCACCTGGACATCCTTGACTGTAGCATATGCTTCAGCTTCCACCCACTTGGAGAAGTAGTCTGTCAGAACGAGTAAGAACCGCTTCTGCTTTGATGGGTGTAATGGTCCAACAATGTCCATGGCCCATCTCATGAATGGGTACGGTGAAGTCACAGACGAGAGCCTCTCAGTTGGTTGATGAATTTTTGGAGCGTGTCTCTGGCACTTCTCACACTTGGCTGAAAACTTTATGCAATCACCGACTATAGTAGGCCAGAAATGATCATGTCTCTTGATTTTGACCGCAAGCGCTTTGCCCCCGGAATGATTGCCGCAGGATCCACTATGGACCTCTTCCATTATTAGTCTTGCTTTCTTCCCTTCTACACAGGTGAGCATAGGACCGGAGAATCCCCACCTGAAGAGGTTACCATCAAGTAGAACATAGCGAGCTGCTTGCTTCTGTAACTTACGGGCTGCCCACTTGCTACTAGGCAGCGTGCCATCGGCAATATACTCTCGTATCTCGCTCATCCATAATTTGTCACAGCCGTATTCTAGCTCTTCGGCATTCGTGTCCATTAGGATCGCTTCGGGATGGTGAGAGCTGCTGACAGGAGAGATATCACTGACGGGGATGCCATCAATGTGTTCGTCTGCATCGTGCATGTCAGCGTCCGAGATTTCGGGAGCTTCCACCATTTCTATGTCTTCATTGAAGTTTTCAGCAAAGGCGCCCACTTGTTTCGCTGCTTGAGAGCGTGTTAAGATGGCGAGTGCCATATCTTCTTGAATGCTGGGGAATTCAATAAACTCAACTGGAATGACCCGCTTCAAAGCCGGATCCTCTGGCATGGCATTGGCAGAAGCGAGGTTGGCCAATGCGTCGGCGCTCGTGTTCTCACCTCTGGGAATTCTTGTGAGGGTGAATTCCTGAAATACAGAGGCAAGATCCTTTACCATCTTCAGATAAGCCTCCATGCGATCATCCTTTGCGATGTACTCGTGATACGTGAAGTTTTAAACCCAAATAGTATTCGCAAGTGCACAGACAAAAGCAGTAGTATTTTAGGTATCGAATCCTCAGGGACCAAGGTCACACTATGAAAATATGGACTATTGTTTAAAGCTAAGATAAAAATGGAATTGGTTTAAAACGAAACAATGAACGAAATAGCAATTAAAAAATGATGTAAATTCAATAAGATAAAGACACTAGATTAGAGTCATTCGCCAGTGACTTCGGATTAAGGACTGAGCAATCTATTCAGGATTCAATTTAACGCAATCTAGAACTCGAACATGAATGTAATATTGCCTCACTGTCGTGATGCATCAATATCTTTATCTAACATCCTAAATACATAAACTGTCGTTCGAATTCAGAGATGAAGATAAGCATTAACAATTTGGTTCGATTTGTTCACAATCGATGGTAACAATCAACTGTCGTTGGTTACACACCGATTGCTCATCAACGGTTTATCTAGCAACCTAGAGCACTGTCGTGAATAAGTTAATCCTAAGATCATAGACTAGGTGATCAAATTAGCCTAAGCAGTATGAATCCCGATTGATGAAGACAAATGATAACATTTCCTATTTGGCTCAGTCACTATCATCCTAATCCACCATTGAAATTCCCTAATCTAGCTATGAGACTACTCAAGCATAATGGAATCAATCACAACAAAGACAAAAGGAGAATTCATAATCAAATTAAAGAGAATAAGGTTTAGAATTCTTCTCAGAACGATGTCGTGGAATGATCCAGCAAGGAGAAGCAACAAATCGGAAAAATCCTAAAATCGTGAAAAGTAACTGTGAACAGTACCGTGAACAGTAATCGTGAACAGTGTTTCGATGAACAGTGTTTTGATGAACAGTGTTTTCGTGATTTTTCCAAGTCTCTTGTCTCAGGAACGTACAATGAAAAATCTCAGAGAAAAAAAAATAGAACCCCCTTTTTTAGGAAAGTGGCTGCCTCTAATTTATAGGGAAAATTAGGGCAACTTGGTTCTGAATGCCCGACCGGTCGGTCTGGTTCCGGACCGGTCGGTCCGTCTCACCATTTTGTAAGTCTTTGTGCTGGGACCGGTCGGTCTTCGTATCCGGACCGGTCGGTCCGGATTCCAGAGGGTTTCGGAATCTTCGAGTCTTCAAGCGAGTAGGTGCTCGCTCCAAACCGAGCAGGTGCTCGGTTTATGAAAAGTGCCATCTTTTCTCCAGATTCGTCCCTTTTGCTCCAATGACCCTCACGGACTCTAATCCATGCTTGAGAGCCTCCTAGAACCTGAAAAGACACAACATAAACTAGAAAGAACCAAAAAGACTAAAGAAATAATACGTAAAAGAGACCAAAATACTAATATATCAACTCGCCGCTGAACTGACTGGTCACCAGCTGTGAATCGGAGAATGCGTGAACGTGCTCGATATTTAGTCCTTGGGCGAGCCTCATGCCAGCGACGAGGGCCTCGTACTCGGCTTCGTTGTTGGAAGCTTTGAACCCAAGTCGAAACGATTGCTCAAGGACTTCTCCGGTTGGTGATATTAATCGTATCCCAACCCCAGAGCCACTCTTCAAGGATGAACCATCCACATACAGCTGCCAGATCCCGGGTTGTACCCCCTCCGAGTCCTTGTCCTCTGGAAGTTCTATAAGGAAATCCGCCAGCACTTGTGACTTGTTGCATGTGCGCCCCTTATACTCGATGTCATACTCGCTGAGCTCCACAGCCCACTTGGCTAACCTGCCAGATTGACTAGGGCTATGTAAGACTGAGCGCATTGGGAAAGTACTAAGGACAATAATAGAATGAGATTGAAAGTAAGGCCTTAGCTTTCTGGATGCCATGAGGACGGACAACGCCAGCTTTTCCAATTGGGGGTATCTTGTCTTAGCGTCGGTGAGCGTTTTGCTCACATAGAAGATAGGTCTCTGCTCGCCTCTTTCCTCCCGCACCAGGACAGCGCTGACAGCTGTTTCTGAGACAGCAATGTAAAGGAAAAGAGGTTCTCCAGTTACTGGTTTAGCAAGGATGGACGGCGTTGCCAGATATTCCTTAAGTTGCTTGAAGGCGTCCTCACACTTTTCTGACCATTCGAATTGCTTATTTCCTCGCAGGGTATTGTAGAAGGGAAGGCATTTATCAGTGGAGCGCGAAATAAACCGATTGAGTGCAGCCACTCTCCCAGTCAATCTCTGCACTTCACGCTTATTCTTTGGTGAAGCCATCTGGATCAATGCATCAATCTGTTTCGGGTTAGCCTCAATGCCCCGGCGAGTGACCAAGTACCCAAGGAATTCGCCTGAAGTCACGGCAAATCTGCACTTCGCTGGGTTTAGCTTCATGTTATGGAGGTTCAGTTGGCTGAAGCATTCTTCCAGGTGGGCGATGTGGTCTTCTTCCTCCAGTGACTTGACGAGCATATCATCGATGTAGACCTCCATAGTCTTTCCCAACTGGTCCTGGAACATCTTGTTCACCAGTCTCTGATATGTTGCACCGGCGTTCTTCAGGCCAAAGGGCATCACCTTGTAGCAATAGATGCCTCGGTCCGTGACGAAAGCTGTCTTCTCACGATCTTGGGGATAAATCAGGATCTGGTTGTAGTCGGAAAAAGCGTCCATGAAGCTAAGGAGCTTATTACCCGTTGTTGCCTCCACTAAGCGGTCGATGTGAGGCAAGGGGAAGCTGTCTTTCGGGCAGGCTTTGTTAAGATCCGTGAACTCCATACAGACGCGCCACTTCCCATTCTTCTTCTTGACCACGACTGGGTTGGCGAGCCAGTCGGGATAATTGACTTCTGTTATCGAACCGACTCGCAGAACCTTTTCTACTTCGTCATTAACAGCCTTTGCTCGCTCAGGACCCAGGTTCCTTCTTTTTTGCTTAACAGGCTTGAACGTAGGATCAACATTGAGCTCGTGGCTAGCGACATTGATGTCTATCCCAGGCATATCTTCGGCGGCCCAGGCAAAGGTGTTGATGTTCTTTTGGAGAAAAGCCACTAGCTTTGCCTTGAGGGCTTCGTCAAGAGCTGCTCCAATCTTGACACATCTCTCTGGGTGTTGCTCGTCGATGCACACAGAGAGCACGGGTTCGCACGCTCCTCTTCAGCGCGACCATCAGTAATCTGTAATTGTTGTAGGAGATTGGCCAGGTCTTTCGCCTGACTAGAATTGGTTTTTACCTTCTTCTGTAGCTCCTGCGAGGTCGAGACATTCTTTTTCTTCTTATGATTGCGCAGCTTGTGCTCTGCTAAGAAACACATGCGTGAATCTCTCTGGCTGCCAAAAATAGTCTTCACACTGTCTCTGGTCGGGAACTTTAAGCACAAGTGGTATATTGACGGAACAGCTCGCATCTGACTGAGCCAAGGTATTCCCACGACCAAGTTGTAGATGGCGGGATGATCAGACACCGTGAAGTTCACCATCTGCTTGACGCCTCCAGCCTCCACTTGTTGGAATTTGACTAGGTTTTACCAGATTAATCTCTATTAATTAACCTAACAGAATTCCATATAAGCCTAGGATCTAGGGTTTGCAAACTTTGAATCTATGTGATCAGATCTCGAATATACCTGGTGTTTATGCAGCGGAATTGAATCAGGGATTTGAGATCTATAGCGCCTCAAGCGTTGCGCCTCTACTGTTAGTCCACACGCACACAAACAGGAATCTGCAGGATCGCTAGAGCCTGGAATCGGATCTTTCAGGGAATTTATGTTTCAGAGGCGGCTCTGGACTAAAAACTTCTTTTCCAGGTCGTGCCTCATATCATATATATAGGCCCTGGAGAAAACCTAATTAATCCCTGAACCGATTCAGAATTAATTAAGTCGTTAAACCGAAATCCCTATTTCGGTTAAAGCCTGGTGTCGATCGACACCACCATGTGGTGTCGATCGACGCCTCTTCTAAAACATGATTCTTATGTGTAACTAATACACATCATTTGGATCATTACATTAATGATCATTCCCACATAAAGTAAATCCAGTTTGCTTAGGTATGTGACCCTGTAGGATCATATAATACTAGTAATGAGTTCATAACTCATAGATCATCAGCGGCTTCTAGCAAAACGTAATGACCACCTAGTATCATATGAATGTCTGATCTCGACAATACAACTATCACTAGAGTGAATACAAGTGTGATTTCAGGACATTTCCAACAATCTCCCACTTGTACTGGAATCATCTATTCCCATAATCCCTTCGTCTCTATATCTCGATATGGCATAAGGCAAGATCCGTGTCATCCTTATTACAGCCATTATCATGTTCATCGAACTCCGATTTATACTGACCAAAACAAACGACTGACAATCACCTCGTTTGAGCGCGGCCACGCATTTCTCAGTATCAAATCTTCGATGGGCCCTGAGATATTTATCTCCTGTTATATAGGAGGGACAAATCCCATCTAGTTCCATCCCTGTTCCTTCACACACTTCATGATACGCCCAATCAATGCCTTTATAGTCACCTGTTACGGATAACGTTTGACACAGTCAAAGCGGACCAATTCATATGCAAGAAATCATGATGAACTCAGGTCTAAGGACTATACTCTATAGTCGTAACGAGAACCTCTCATGACACTTATATAACTATCTTGTAGAGTTCTCATTAGCGGGTCATGTCCGATCATATGTTCTCTAACATATATCTATGTGATTGACTTTAATACTCTTATTAATGACTCCATGAAACTTAGTCATCAGTCACCTCACATGCCAGTCTCACGCGGTTGTCAGTGTCCCACTTTAACAACCTTGACCAGGGACAAACATAATCTATGTCATTTATCATTTTATAGGGTTTCATGATCAAGTCCTCAACTTGATGACCTATAAAATGCCATAAATTACTCTTGGGACTATTATTCAATTATCCAATAATCAAATAATAAATGAAATAATTTCATTATGACATAACCAAATTATGCCTACATTAATATCATAACACAACTAAATACTTTACAACTCCCACTAGAATTAAGATCACATCTTAATATATCCAATACCTACAGCAGGAGGGTGAAACTCATGTTTAGGTCGTGGGAGAGACTGCGGTGATCTGCTTGGAACCCTTTCCAACAAACCGCAGGCTGTGGTGCTCTGTTTGGAACCCTTTCCAACAAACAGCACTACAGTATAGACACAAGACATAACCCGGTTCCGACCGGAAATCATCTTTGTCCGTCTAACCACTCTTCATCAGAAACCATTACTTCCTCAGTTCACCAAGCTTCTATCCTCAGTATTCCCAAATACTGAGAATATTCTTGGTAACTATCCAATGACTTTCACATGGATCATATTGGTATCTACTCGTCATGCTTAAAACACAAGCAATATCTGGACGAGTGCAGGTCATGGCATTCATGATAGATTCCTCTGCATACGCCTGGGAATCCTATTAAAAAAAAAACCTTTCTTGCTCAGCCAGTGTCCAGGGATACTGTGTCTTGCCAAGATTAATGCCATCAGACATTGGTATGAAGCCCTTCTTGGAATCATGCACATTGAATCTGTCCAAGACTTTATCACCATAAGAATCTTGACATGATCCAATTAGCCTAACCAATCTATCTCTATAGATTCTTATTCCAAGAATTCACGCGGCTACTCCCATGCCTTTCATTGAAAAATAATTTCCGAGCCAAGTCTCTAAAGACTAAAGCAACGGAACGTTATTTCCGAGAATAAGTATGTCATCTACATACATAATGAGAAATGCAACTACACTCCCACTAGTCTTCTTGTAAACACTTGGTTCCTCTTCGTTCCTGATGAAGTCAAACATTTTGACATCTTTATCAAAACGAAGATTCCAACTCCGTCATGCTTGCTTCAATCCATACATGGATCGATTAAGCTTGCATTCTTTCCCAGCATTATTTGGATCTGTGAAACCTTAGGTTGCGTCACGTACACATCCTCTTTCAGAATTCCAATTAAGGAAAAACTGTGTTTCACATCCATCTGCCAAATCTCATCACCATGATCAATGGTTGTTGCTAGTATAATCCGAATGGCTTTAAGCATAGCAAATAGGAACAGGTTTCATCATAGTCAATACCATGATTTGCTTGAAACCTTTAGCCACCAGCTAAGCTTTGAATATCTGGATATTCCCATCTCGGATCTAGCGGCTCCTAGCCACTTTTCGGAGTCCGGGCCCAACATTGCTTCTTCAAAATTCGTAGGCTCGTCATTGTCTATGATCAACAAGTCATGACAATCGGTCACAAGAAATCCATATCTCTCGTGATCGTTACGAATCCTTTCGGATCTACGAACTTCAGGCACCACAGGTGCAAGTTCTACAACCCTTTGCAGACCCAGCTACTACTCTTCCTTAACAGGTCGAGCAGTCTCCTGTGATTCTCGAACATTTTCGAGATACACTTTACTCCCACTGTTTTTCTTCGAAAGACAATCTCTCGCAAGAAAACATAGTTCTTAGCAACAAACATTTTGTTATCAGAACATGTGTAGAAGTAATAAGCCTTGGTTTCCTTAGGATAACCATTCAAAGTAGCATTTATCGAATTTGGATGCGAGCTTGTTAAATGCTTTACACAAGCCTCATAACCCCAAATTTTAGTAAAGACAAACTTGGAACATTTCCAATCCACATCTCATATGGAGTCTTTGCAATTGATTTTGTTGGAACCCTATTTAGTGTAAACTCAGACATTTCTAGAGTGTATTCTTAAAAGGATTATGGAAGATCTGTGTGACTCATCATTGATCGAATCTTATCCAATAAGGTCCGATTCCACCTCTTGGAAAACCCATTCCAAAGGGGCGTTCCAGGAGGAGTGAGCTGTGAAACAATTTCACACTCTCTCAGATGATCACTTAACTTTTGACTTTAAGTATTCTCTTCTGCGATCTAATCGAAGAACTCTAATACTTTTATCAATTTGATTCTGTACTTCATTCTGGAATTCCTTGAAAAATTTTCAAAAGAGGATTCCTACTTGTGACTCATTAGATAGACATCGCCATGCCCACTCTAGTCACCAGTATAGGTAATGAAGTCTTGAATCCTAATTTTCTCTAGCATTGGTGCCTATCGGGCCGCACACATCTGTATGTATAAAGCCCAATAAGTCATTGACCCATTCTTTTAGTTTGATAAAATGGGCCTTAATCGTTTTGCCCAATAAGCAGGATTCAAATATCTCACATGATTCACAACCATGTGAGCCCAAAAGCCCATCACTATGGAACTTCTGAATCCTCTGTGGCCCAAACGATAATGCTGGAGAACCGATTTGTGTTTATGTCATAGACAGATATATATATTGGTTTAAGACATAAAACCCATTCTCTAATGGGATGTTACCATATAAAATATCATTTAGATCAAAAGAGCAACATTTGTCTTTTATCAAAATAAAATCATTCAAAATCTTACAAGAAAATGAAATGACATTTTTGCTCATAGCAATTACATAATAGCAATTATTTAGTTTCTAAAACCAAGTCTGAAGGCGACAACAAATGGAAACTTCCTACAGCTAATGCAGCAACCCATGCTTCATTCCTGTTGAGTATCTCCATTCGTCCCTTCTTCAACGTTCTACTGTTGCTCAGGCCCTGCACATTTAAACAAATATGAGCACCACAACCGGTATCTAATACCCATAAGGTAGAACTTAAAATAGCACAAATACCTGAATAAGGAGTGTCATACATCTCCATTATTTCCTTGGAATCTTCCATGTATTTCTTGCATTTTCTCCTCCAATGCCTTGGTTCCCCACAGTAGCTGCAAGCATCATCATCAGATGGGCCAGACTTGGGTTTAGTGAGAAACTCAGGCTTATCCTGATTCACAATCTGGACAGCCTTTCTCTCACCCTTGTCTTTACCAGGTTTCACAAACCTTTTGCCCCTCTTGATATTGAGCTCAGCTGTCTTGAGCATACCATGCAGTTCAGTCAACGTCTTCGTCAAGAGATTCTTGATGTAGTACTTGATGAACTCATCATAGCTCGTCGGCAGGGACTACAGAATGATGTCAGTAGCCAACTCTTGGCTAATAGGACAATCTAGTCTCCTCAGGTTATCAATATAACCCATCATCTTCACGACATGAGGACTTACTGGAGCATCCTTTGGCAGCTTGCACTCAAATAGAGATTTAACCGACTGGTATCTCTCAGTTCGAGTCTGCTCCTGAAACATAGCTTTCAGGCTAGTGACTATCTCGATAGGCGATTCCACGTTCTCATATTGCCCCTGCAATTCAGAGTTCATGGTATCCCTCATCAGACGGCTCACATCGACCACATCATAATAATGCTTATTCCAAGCATCATATACTGCATGTAAAGCATTGGACCTTAGTTTCTCGGGGAGAGCTTTCTCAAGGACATAGTCCTTTCTCTCTTGCTTGAGAACAATTCTCAAGTTCCGATACCAATCAAGGAAGTTGGATCCATTTAACTTGTCCTTCTCAAGGACGGATCTCAACGAGAAAGAGTTCTGATTAGACATAACTGTAATAAGAAAAGGAAAAATCAGTTATGATATTCAGAAAATGAGAAATCTTAACAATTAAGAAAACTCGCATTATATTCAAAACAATGTTTCCTCAAATGAATATAATGATCCAAGATCCATGTTTCACCAAAACCCGAGCGAGCCACTGGCTGTCACTCAAATCTTAGCTATATAGGTAAGCAACACTTTGTTAATCATATCCAATATGACTCTTGGTTGTGGATAAGACATCTTATGTTTTATCCACCTGATGTCTATGGGCCCAGAACTTCTGATAGCCCATTCAAGCAAACCAATCTCTTCAGTCATGTAATAGTTGATGTCATGCACTGCAAGCCCATCAACACAATTACCTACTGCCTTACTCATGTCACTGCGGACACCTTGCACTGCAAGCCCATCACGCAATGAAACAAGTCTTTGACAGCTGACAAGATCGAGAATACATCCAGAACACTTGATATTTAGTTGAGGAAATGAACTTTTAATCCTTAACACACATCATATATGCATTTAGGAATCCAATTTCATTAAATCTGGTTCGGTTATTAGATTTTAGGTTCACTATCTAAAATACTTACTGCCTCACTCATGTCACTGCAGACACCTTGCACTGCAAGCCTGTCACGCAATGAAATGAGCCTTGACAGTTAACAAGATAGGGAATCGATCGACACTACCTTAGTGTCGATCGACACTTACCTGTCTGTCACAGTTCTTCGAAAACCGATCAATCCAATTGAACTCGATTTCGATAACCGACAAAACCAATACAATAACCGGTTAGTGTCGATCGATACTACATTAGCATCGATCGACATTAATCAAACCAGATCCAATTCTCGATAACCGGTCAATCCAATTGAACCGGATCGATAACCGGTCAATCTAATTGAACCGGGCTGATAACCAGTCGGTGTCAATCGACACCAACCAGACCGCAGCAAATCAAAATTTGTCGGTTTAATCGATCTGTTAACCAAGCGCGATAACCGATTCAAAATCTTATTGAACCAGTTAACCAATCGCCTGGTCGTGTCGATCGACGCAACTTTTGTGTCGATCGACACCAACTTGATATCGATTAATATATCAAACTGACGGCAATTGAAAGAGCGTGTCGATCGACGCCCCTCAACGGTGTCGATCGACACCAACCTCTCTGGAAAAAAAAACAAGTTACTTTGGCCCGTGTCGATCGACACCAGCTTGGTATCGATCGACACAGACAAAAAACCCTTATTCCGAATTTTAACAAAAACGTTTTAGGTCAAAATTCAATCTCATAAGCATCCTCTAATGAATTCAACTAATTCGATTTCATGCTTTAGATTCAGATTAGTTAAACTCTAAGGCTCTGATACCACTGTTGGAATTTGACTAGGTTTTACCAGATTAATCTCTATTAATCAACCTAACAGAATTCCATATAAGCCTAGGATCTAGGGTTTGCAAACTTTGAATCTATGTGATCAGATCTCGAATATACCTGGTGTTTATGCAGCGGAATTGAATCAGGGATTTGAGATCTATAGCGCCCCAAGCGTTGTGCCTCTACTGTTAGTCCACACGCACACAAACAGGAATCCGCAGGGTCGCTAGAGCCTGGAATCGGATCTTTCAGGGAATTTATGTTTCAGAGGCGGCTCTGGACTAAAAACTTCTTTTCCAGGTCGTGCCTCATATCATATATATAGGCCCTGGAGAAAACCTAATTAATCCCTGAACCGATTCAGAATTAATTAAGTCATTAAACCGAAATCCCTATTTCGGTTAAAGCCTGGTGTCGATCGACACCACCATGTGGTGTCGATCGACGCCTCTTCTAAAACATGATTCTTATGTGTATCTAATACACATCATTTGGATCATTACATTAATGATCATTCCCACATAAAGTAAATCCAGTTTGCTTAGGTATGTGACCCTGTAGGATCATATAATACTAGTAATGAGTTCATAACTCATAGATCATCAGCGGCTTCTAGCAAAACGTAATGACCACCTAGTATCATATGAATGTCTGATCTCGACAATACAACTATCACTAGAGTGAATACAAGTGTGATTTCAGGACATTCCCAACACCACTGGCAGACGAATCATTCCCATTGTCAAGGTTGTTTCGCCAGAGAAGCCCGTTATAGGCTTCGGTTGCCCTGTGATGAGTGACAGGTCGATCTTCATCCTCTCGAGTGTTTCTCTGAAGATAACGTCCACCGAGCTTCCGATGTCGATGAGGACTCGAGCGACATTAAAACCGGAGACAGTTAGATTGATCACCAAGGGGTCGCTATACGGATGGTCAATACCTTCAGCATCTTCTTCATCGAAAGCGATAGGACCACTAGCACGCTTCACCTTCAGGGATGAGGCGATGTTGGTGCAGACTTCAGCACGCCTCTGGTAAGACTCGATCGCAGTTACGTTGTCAGCACAATACTGCGATCCTCCCATGATCATGTTGATGGTGTTTTCCTCGCTCCAGCTCCTATGAGACGGCGATCCTTCGCTGCTTACGGTACTGTTGCCTGACATCTTCGTTGGTGGTGTTGAACCCTAGCTTTCGTGTGTTAGAAATTCTCTGGTCCCCTTAGTCGGCGCCAAATTGTGGGGGTCGAAACCAACACAACTAAATTTGTAAGAGTTCGTAAGGAGAATTTAGAGATTTCTATGTTAACTAGGGATCACAAGAGATTGAGAAAGAGTTGTTCTTATTGCTGTGTAAAGTTTGGTACAATGTTTGTGTCTAAAAAATCGGATCCCCCTTAGGGTTTGTACAAAGAGGTATTTATACTATGTCTAAGGCGGCTACGTTTCCTAAGCTTCTGCGGAGTCGGCTGCATCTACGTGGGCTTCGCGTTACTGGGCTGAAGATCGTATGGGACTGAGGACGTGATCGATCGTCGGGGAAAGGCCGTGGTCGCGAGATGGGCCGAAGCCAGGCTCGGCCTCGCCGGGCGAAGCCGTGGTCGCGAGATGGGCCGAAGCCAGGCTCGGTCGGACCAGGCGAGGCCGTGGTCGCTCCTTTGGCCGAAGCTAGGCTCGGCCTCGCCGGGCGAAGCAGTGGTCGCGAGATGGGCCGAAGCCAGGCTCGGTCGGACCAGGCGAGGCCGTGGTCGCTCCTTTGGCCGAAGCCAGGCTCGGTCTCGCCGGGCGAAGCAGTGGTCGCGAGATGGGCCGAAGCCAGGCTCGGTCGGACCAGGCGAGGCCGTGGTCGCTCCTTTGGCCGAAGCCAGGCTCGGTCTCACCGGGCGAGGCCGTGGTCACGAGATGGCCCGAAGCCAGGCTCGGTCGGACCAGGCGAGGCCGTGGTCGCTCCTTTGGCCGAAGCCCCAGTCTCTTCGTGCTTCTCCCAGATTCTTTCTGCTGCCACATGCTTCGCTCCGCAAGAAGATCTAGGTGTTGTCATGCCTTGCCTCGTCGAGAATCTGGAGGACCATTTCTTCTACTGACTTGTCTTTAGATGTTAATGTTGAGCGGGTGAAAACCGACCCCAACAGATATAATTGTAGGTCAAAAAAGACCACCACGTGATAGATAGCTCAAATTAAATGGTCAGTACAAATACTGCAACAAAATATTCACATTTCCAAGTTCCAAGTATTCATATATATGTGTTCAGAGTTTACTATTTTTTCTCAGTTAAACAAAGAAGATAAGTAACAATTATTTTCTCCATCTCTCCGGATCCCATATTCCTAGACTTATTCAACATTCCTTTATTGACTATCGATAACAAATTTCGGGATTGTTTTATTCTTTTTGTACCATATACATAGTACCAGTATTCTTCGTATAAGTAAATATTTTCTTTCCTCGTAATTGTGTATGCTTTTTGGGTATTTAGTGCATACATATGTTAAGTTGCTAAATCACGATAAATCTGCTAGAAGACTTTCTCTTCTTTCTATTTTTAGTTTTAGATAGACTAAGACCAATTTAACCATAAATCATAAATCTCTCCTCCAAGATCTCTTCTTACCAAACCTTTTTTTCTCTCAAAGTTTTTCAGATTTTAATGCCATAACGTAACATTAAAAGTGGAAAAAGAGAAAGAAACTCCGAAAAACATATTTTATGAAGAAAACAAAACAAAAGGTTAGTGATCTCGAAACCCTATGTTTGTTCTTTGGAGTGGTACGAGAAATGTGCAGTTTCCGCTAATCCGCAAAGACTTTTTCATCTCTATCTATGCGTATGTTTGGTTTTGTCTCCACAAACATGCCTCATTGTTTCCTTTTGTCTTTTATTCAAATCTTATAAAATAACTTTAATTTCAAAATTCAATTATTTTATTGGGAATAAGCTACACTTTTTTCCCTTTAAAAAACCTCAATTTAAAAGGACTATGTAAGTTATTAATATAAAAAAGAAAGCCCTTGTTTTCGTCCGATCTTTTGTCTCTTTCTTGTCTGAAAAGGAGAGAGAAGTGAAACTTGTGAGAATTTGTTAAAATCTAAGTATAGCTTTGGCTTATATAAGTTGTTCTTTTGTTAAAAGAGTCACAGAGAATAAAATCGCAAAAGAGAGAAAGATGGAAAGCAATGGTGGAGGAGGAGGAGAAGTAAGAAGAGTGAACTTAGTTTATTTCCTTAGCCGTTCAGGTCACGTTGATCATCCTCATCTTTTGCGTATTCATCTTCTCTCTCGTAATGGAGTCTTTCTTCGAGGTTAATTATAATCTTTTTTTTTAACCTAGAGATGATTCAGTTTTTACTACCCGATTAATCCCCAAATTCTTAATTAATCTCTTTTATATTTTTCGATCAATCTCCTCTAAATTGTGTCTAAATTCTTAGATGTGAAGCGATGGTTAGCGGAAACACGAGGCGATGCGATGCCTGACGCATTTTGTTGGTCTTGTAAAAGGTAAAATATTGAATTCTCACATTCTTTGATGATTGATTACAAATTTTTTTTTTTTGTCAACTAATCATTTCATTAAAATATTTTTTGTGCAGGAGGTATAAGAGTGGATATGTTTGGCAAGATTTGTTGGATGATGATCTTATTACTCCAATCTCTGATAACGAATATGTACTCAAAGGATCTGAGATTCTTGTAAGTTCTCCAAAAGGTATGTCGCGTGATTATCACTAAATTCCATAATCGAGGTTTTTTTAGGGTTCTTAATAATTAAGGTTATTAAAAAAAACAGAGGATTCTTCTAATGTGGAGAAGAAGGCTTGGGGAACAAGAAACGATGGTGACTTGGGAGAAAAACTCCACAAGTCGAAATCAACAATCCACAAAGAGTCTCCAGTCTTCTCCTCTCAGAAATCGACGGCGACAACGTCAACGGTTACTGAGGAATCCACCACGAACGAAGAAGAAACGGTTGTTCTTAAGAAAGTACTAGATCGGGAAAAAGTGTCCGGTGAGGGAACCGGGTCGGGTGAGGAGGAGTCCGGTCGACCGAGTGTGTCATCGACGACGTCTTCTTCGAGTTACGTGAAGAGTAAGAGCTATACGAGCGCACGAGCATCGAACGTGTTACGGAACTTGATAAAGTGTGGTGGTTTGGACACAAACGACAGTGTTTTGGTGCCTTTGAATAAGTCTTCTTCTAGGAAGGCTTTTGGTGCGGCTTGGGAAGATGAACACAGATTCCAATACCAACAACAGCACAATGCTCGGTACGCTCCAAAGTACTCATTACTCTATTAATTCAATAGATTAATCGTTTTATATCAATTTCATTACTTTTTTAGCTCTTAATGCCACATATGATTAGGACTAATCTTTGGTGTATTATTAAACTAATAATCATTACTTTTTAGCTTCCGGTTTCTCATGTTGTGTATCGTTGGTGCTGTCGAGCTAAATCATATATTATAATTATATAATATATCATATTTATATCATATAATTGAAGCTAAGTAATGTAACTGAATTAAATTGGTGTAACATGAGATTTCCCATTTTTTGTTTCGTTATAGAAAAAGCTTCGAAGAATGGAGTGGTATAAAGATGAAAGAGACAATGGAATCTTGTAAACCAAAGGTGGCTTCAAGCAAGCCTTCTATGGCTCCATTTTGCTCGTAAAGTCTTACTCATTTCATCACTTAATTAGTTATATAGTGATGATTAATATGAAATGAATGATTAATGCACAATATAGGCAATGTGGGAAGTTATTCAAACCCGAGAAGATGCATTCACACATGAAATTGTGTCGAGGGATGAAGAATTCATCGGCGAAGAATGATTTGAGTACGGGCAATAATACTGGTAAACCGAGGCAGCAACGATGCAGAATCATTCAGGGAAATCCATTGGGACATCAACGTTTAGTGAGGACTACTCTCAAAGAGTGATCATACTTCTATCTAGATGTGAAATGGCCACGGAAAACTTGTTTGATTATTCCATAAATTTCGGTTTGTTTAGATATCATGAGGTTGGTTTTTGTTTAGAAAATGAATTTGGATAACCTAAAGTGAATGTTTAGATACTAATTTGTTACACCATGGATTTAGCCCAAAGCAAAATCCCATTCTCAGCCCATCAAGCAAGAAGGCTCAACTCATTCCCTTGTTAACCATGCTTGATTACTTTATATCTTAGTATAGTTACTTTATGCTCATTAAGGGTTACTTTATGAACATATGGTTAATATGTAACCATATGTACCATAAGCCCTAATCTTAATGTACTATATATAGTTGTACCATCATTTGTGTACAACTAAGTTGGAATACAACATTCTTTCACCAAAAAACTTATTATTCCTTACAACACACGTGAGTCCACTCGACAACCCGACTTTCCCACTCGATTACTGTTCATTCGAGCGGACCCTCGATTCTACTAAAACACTTCCTTTTCCATTAAATCAAAGAATCCCCGAACCGAATACAAATTTAGTGTGGATCTCGATTTGAGCATCAACATAATTGATCAAAATTTGACCATTTCTTGTAAACTCATTTCAAGCAACTAGACAAGCCTAACAAGCAAAAGAAAATTCTTGTTTAACTTTTGATATATATATTTCATGATATGCGATAGCATAACACGAAGAGTTCCGCTTACTTTTTGTATTGTACGTACGCACGCACGTCATTTTGTGCATTATGTGGAGAATGTAATTAACACATGTCGAATTAAATAGTACAACATTGTTACACCCGGATTTGGCCCGAAGGCAAATCCTGCTCTCGGCCCAGCAAGCTCTAAGGCCCAATTTCTCAAGAGGATAAGATATAACTATGTATAGTTGCTTTTATTTAATCAAGGATAACTCTTGTAAATGTATATGGTTATTTTTAACCATATACACATTAACCCTAGATTATAAATCTTATATATAGTTGTATGACATTTGGGGGAATCCTTATGCTTCTTTCACCACATTTATGCAGCAATACACTTTTAATCTAAACTGTTCGGATTATTCACTATTCTGTGTAACCTGCTCGGAACTTACCTGCTCTCCCGAAACAGCACGCTTCCTAACCCATTCTCATCTACCACTTCTCATACAAAGAATCTCGAACCTCTTTTATAAATTTAGTGTAGAACCCGCTTTCCGAGTTCAACAAACATGATCTTTGTTCTTTCGTTCCCGAATATAAAATGTTGAATTTTCAGTTTTGTTTCTAGTACATAACATTTTTCAATAATATTTTTGAAGAAAAGCAAAACAAAAAAACACTCACGTCTACTTTGACCATAAAAGATTCAAATTTTATATGGAAATTGCCTTTAAAGCTTCCATGAGATATATAGACTATAAATTATAATTTATTTGGTTGCTTCGACGTTTCTGCCTCTGGTCAAATAAGGCTCTCTCTTGTCTCCGATCTCTATATAAACAAGCAACTTTGCCTGATTAAACTTCAATCTCTAACTCATCCGCTATAACAATAACTACAAAAAGTCAACGGAGCAATATTTCTTGTCTAAATCTTTAAAATGGAAGGAAGCTTGGAATTAGGTATGCTAATGAAAGTGAGCATTTTTGCTCTGGTTCAAGCTCTTGTGTATCTCATACTCACTAAATCTTCGAGCCTTTTCTCTAACTCGATGACGATGAGTAGAGCTTATAGTTTCCGGTCAGCGAGATCCATCAGCATAAACCGGATTCTAGCTGTTATCCAGGACATGCCTGCAAGCGGCGAGATGTCTCCTTCTTCCATGGGAATTTCTTCTCTTGTTAATCCTTCATTATCATCATCTTAAAGCTAAATATATGAAATCATATGATTGATCAGTTTTTGGTGAAATCGAGGAATAAAGTTCGATAATGTTCAATTTTTTTTGTGTATAAAATTTATTTATGATATCATTGCCAAAATGATTAAGGAACTTATGTATGATTACATAATGTTGTGTACTCTCATCTGTACATAATAATCTCTTCAAATAAAAGTTAAAAGTACTCTTTTTGTATGCGATTTTTAAAATAGAGGAATTGATTTACTCACATGGTTTCAAAATAGTGATGAACTTAGAAACTCTAACCAATTGGGCCTCTTGAAGCCCTGCTAGCCTGTGATCATTAAAAAAAAATTCCTTTGGAAAATAATTAACTCTTTTGTTGAACCGCTGCATAATTAGTAGTTATCATATAGTTTTTGAAAACACGCAAACGAATACGTTGGATCGTAATATGTAATGTAACGTATGTTTTTTCCATCAACTAAAATTTCCAAATTCGATATGAGTGACAAATTCACAAAGAGAACAGAAGAAACACAAAGGGATTTTTAAGGTCAAGTTCACAATGATTTTTATTTTATTTTTGATGGGATAATGTAATGTTTTGTTTGTCTCTATCTTGAATCTTCACATGGAGACTAAAATAATTACTCTATTTATTTAAGAGTGAGAAAACAAGAAAATGACGTGAGACCTAGTTAACAAGAGAAACAAAACATCAGCACGTTAGTTGAGTTTTGTCACCATATATTTATGCATATCTTTGGAATCAATTTTACATCTATGGATATAATTTATTAAAGCGTATTAACTTGTATAAGAAATATATTGATAGTGACTACTAACTGTAATTATCTAGTGGGAATCAAGGTGTGCATTTATTCTTTTAATTAACAAAAAGAAGAAAATGTGTGCAATTTAGCGAGAATAATATCTCACATCACCACTATTGAGTAAAGACAAATTGGATGGGGCACTAATAGAATAATGTTGTCGCTATGATATTTGTCATAATGTAAGTCACTAATTAATCATTAACATTTACTGTATATAATAAAAGTTAATACATATAACTTCTTATTCCTTTGATTTTATTGTTCATTGGCCAAAAAATCAAATCGTCGGTAAGAAAGCAACATAACTACGAAAGGTAAGATAGAAAGATTTTTTTTATTATTTCTCTTACATGCAAAATAAATGAAAAACACAAGCATGACTGAGTTTTTTTAATTGCTAAAAAAGGAGTCAAGTCGAGGAAAAACCGAAAAGGTAATTTCCACTCAAATGGTTGAAACATTTAAAATTGATTATTATTTTTGTCTTTACTTAATTATCGGTTACAATTATAAACTTATCCATTAGGAAATTTTAGAGAAAAAATACACGTCAGATGATCTTCAAGTCCAACAAAACACACAAGCATAACTAATGATCCGAACATTACAACCACCTCTTCCAATACAAAAATAATTAACGCACGACTAAATAACAAGTCGTTAACCACAAAAAAATACAAAATACCAATGTTTTGAAAACCGGACCGGCGACCGAACCGGAAATACTTTTGGGTGATGAATAAATAGTTTTTTTTAAATAATAATATAGATAGTTTTTGTATTCCAAATATATAATATAGCATTTGAATAAACATATATTTTTAATAAACATATATTTTTTAAAATTAAGAAAATCATTTTAATAACAACAAAACTATTCAAAGACAAAAAACAAAATTTAATGAGAAATAGTTAAGTTTATATGTAAAAAAAATTTAAAACATTAAACCATAACAAAAATTAACTAAATTCAAAACTTTTTTTTTGTGGATAACTAAATTCAAAACTAGTATTTATTTCTATAAATTTTAATCATAAAAATTTTAAATATAGAAAAAATGGAAATTTACAACAAAAAAAAAAACCTCAAACCCGGGTCAAACCAACCCGGCTAGCTGGCCGGTTCACGGTTGAACCCGGTCCGACTCCGGTCCGGTCCAGTTTTCAAAACACTGCTAAATACAAGTGGACCAAGGACCAAAATATGTAGCATAACTTTTTGTGTTAATATTGTTGATGTGTCATCATCGAAACTAAAATCTCTATGTTGTTGAGAAAAAAAAAAATTAAATAACAAGTGAATTATGCAAGTTGCTAGTGATTACATTTGTTCTACCTAATTAATGTCTCTTCAAGAGCAAACAAAAAATTCACAAACCTCTAAATAGGAATATTCGAAAGATCAAATAAGTTGGATAATATTCAAATCCAACAAACATACTTGCTCAGAAATGAATCATTGATGATCCACAAGTCACAAAACATCATACCTCTCAATAAATATGACTAATAAATATATAATCCATGAATGAATTAAGTAAAGTTCTGAATTTTCCTTTTTTTCTTACATTATTTTATCAGAGAATAGTACAAAAATTCTTGTTATATAGTATCAAAAAAGGAAAAGGACCAAGCAGCTTCCAAAAATATGGTAATTTCTTTTACGTAAAAGATGACGTGGCTATTATGTATTGGTTAAAATGTAAGGCTGCAAAAGAGGAAACATCTACTTACATAAACTTGGCGCCTGGCTTGTAGCCGTTGCTTTCCTTCTCCGGCGATTCCTCTCTCCTCTCTCTTAGTCGCCGGGCTTTTTGTTTTTTACCGGCGTAAAAAAAAGATGAAAGCTTTGACTATTACTGTTCCTCGATCGCACAAGAAGCTGTTTTAGGTTTAATTTTAGTTCTCTGTTTCTCTGTTCCTCTGTCTGTTCATCAGGTTGGTCCTTTAATCTCTAGGTCTTTTCACTGTTTTCGATTTTGGGTTTCGTTTTCAGTTCTGAGAAATTGGGTTTCTTTGTCTGATTCTTAGGGTTTGGAAAAATTTATACTTGACTGATTTTGACTTGACTTTTGAGTGAGCCTAGATGCTTCTAGGTCTTGTAATTGGAGTTTTCGAAAACGGATTAGATAAAGCTTTAACCTTTTCTGTTGATAAAATCAGAGTATTTAGCTATGGATTATCGAATTGGGTAGTTCAATTTCATGATAAAGGTTTGTGCTTTACATCGTTTGGATCTTTAATTATTTTTCTTTTAGAAAGGAAACAACTTTTCGTGTATAGTGATTTTGCTTTTGTGGAGGATGAATAGGAAATTCGCTTCTCCGATTAAAGCAAATCTTACTATTTAGGATTTTCTCTTTCTATTGCTTATGTTTGGGTTTTGAAGTTCATAGTTTTTTAAGGTTTTGACAAGTGGTTTGATTTGGTAGCTTAGATTGATTGTTTGGAGGTTTAGAAGATGTCTCAAAGAAGGGGAACCGATCCGCCTCCGCCGCAGAGGCAGATTCTGCGGACTCAGACTGTTGGGAGTCTTGGAGAGGCTATGCTTGATAGTGAAGTGGTGCCATCTTCTTTAGTTGAGATTGCTCCGATTCTTCGTGTGGCTAATGAAGTCGAAGCTAGTAATCCGCGAGTTGCTTACTTATGTGAGTTGAAACAATTTCACTACTTTGATAAAAGTTCATTGCTCAGCTTAAATGATCTTGAATAATGAAATTGTTCCTAATGATGTTATTAGGTCGGTTTTACGCGTTTGAGAAGGCTCATAGGCTTGATCCAACTTCAAGTGGACGTGGTGTTCGCCAGTTTAAGACCGCGCTTCTTCAACGATTAGAAAGGGTAAGCGAATCTCTACACTTGATTCATTAACAAACATGTTGTGTTGATTGTTAAACTCATGCTGTTTATGTATTTGATTACTTCTCCAGGAGAATGAAACAACTTTGGCAGGAAGGCAAAAGAGTGATGCACGTGAAATGCAGAGTTTCTATCAACACTACTACAAGAAATACATCCAAGCTTTGCTAAATGCTGCTGATAGAGCTGACCGGTTTGTGTTTTTCAAATTTGCGGTTTTCTCTTTATAGTGTTACGCCTTATTGTCTTTTCCATTCACATGACATTATTTTGCTTTTAGTGCTCAACTTACAAAGGCCTATCAAACTGCTGCCGTTCTCTTTGAAGTCTTGAAGGCTGTTAATCAGACAGAAGACGTGGAAGTGGATGATGAGGTGAAGCTGATAGTAGATATTATGCTATGTAGTATTGATCTTCTATTTCAAATTCTTATCAGAATTATCTTTTCTTCTGCTGTAGATTTTGGAGACGCAGAACAAGGTGGAAGAGAAAACTCAGATTTACGTGCCTTACAATATACTTCCACTAGACCCTGATAGTCAGAATCAGGCTATAATGAGATTGCCTGAGGTTATTTATAGATACTTCTCTTACCTTTTTGTTTTTCTGGTTTATAGTCTTTCAGTCCGTTTGATCTGTTTGAATCTTGTTCTGCAGATACAAGCTTCTGTAATCGCTCTTAGAAATACGAGGGGCTTACCATGGCCAACAGATCACAAAAAGAAACTCGACGAAGACATTCTAGACTGGCTTATGTGTATGTTTGGTTTTCAGGTGATGTTAGCAAATATCCTGTTTTAATCATTTGATTTAAAGTTTTGTCTGTACTGATTGTTATTCAACCTTTAAATTGCAGAAAGATAATGTTTCGAATCAAAGAGAGCACTTGATCTTGTTACTTGCTAATGTCCACATCCGACAATTTCCAAGACCTGAACAACAACCAAAGGTATGTGTTTTGTTGGATATCTGTGTGATGTTTTCCTTTTTTTTGCTCTTTGCCTAGGCACTTGTACTAAGGGAATGTGTACAATATTTGCCATAGTTGGATGATCGCGCCTTGACCATAGTGATGAAGAAACTTTTCAGAAACTACAAAAAATGGTGCAAGTATTTGGGTCGGAAAAGCAGCCTTTGGTGAGTGTTCTTCATTGTAATGTTTGAAAAACTTTTCATATTTTTCTATGTTACCTCTATGAAAGAAAGATTTGAATACATATACTGGATATTACATGCATCATACTTTCTGTCTACTTATCCTATTGTTGCCACTTGAAGGTTGCCGACTATTCAACAAGAGGTACAACAACGTAAATTGCTCTACATGGGACTTTATCTTTTAATATGGGGTGAAGCTGCAAATCTGAGATTCATGCCAGAATGTCTCTGTTATATATATCACCATGTATGAATCCTATTTTAAGTTGTCAGATTTCTGATTATTTGTGAAGAATGACATTTTCCTTACAGTTTAGTTTAATTATGATATTTTCTCGTCTCTGTTCAGATGGCTTTCGAGTTGTATGGTATGTTGGCTGGTAGTGTTAGTCCAATGACAGGGGAGCATGTAAAGCCAGCTTATGGTGGCAACGATGAAGCTTTCCTGCAGAAAGTAGTGACACCTATTTACCAGACAATAGCAAAGGAAGCAAAGAGAAGTAAAGGAGGAAAGTCAAAGCATTCTGTATGGAGAAACTATGATGACTTGAACGAATATTTTTGGTACATATTCCTTACCCTGTAACTTTGCTTTGAACTTTTTGGAATATCATGTTAGCTTTCAAAATTATGGGTGGTCTTAAATTCCTTGCCCCTGTAACTTTACAGGTCAATTCGATGTTTTCGTCTTGGGTGGCCTATGCGAGCTGATGCTGATTTCTTTTGTCAGACAGCTGAAGAACTTCAACTTGAGAAAACTGAGGTATGCTTAATAGAGACAAAATAATGGGTCGTATATGTTATTTTCTGCTTATGTTAGCAAATTTGGCATAATGTTGTCTTATGAATCATAGGCTTGTAATCGAAACTGTTATGGTCATTATAAATCTTGATGAATTAGCTTACTCTGATCGATGTCTTAGAGTTTCTCTTATTTCAACCAGTAATTTTTTTTTTTTGTCTATCAATAAATTCATGATTTGAGTTCACAATGCTGCAGAAAAAGCCAACTACTGGAGATCGGTGGATGGGCAAAGTCAATTTTGTCGAGATACGCTCCTTCTGGCATATATTTAGAAGCTTTGATAGAATGTGGAGCTTTTATATCCTGTGTTTGCAGGTACCAATATCTTGTAATTAGTATGTTGGTCTTTCAAATATTGCATTTTCTTGACCTGTAACGTTATTTGATGTATCATATCTTGCTTAGGCAATGATCGTTCTTGCATGGAATGGAAACGGAAACTTGAGCTCTATCTTTCAGGGTGATGTCTTCCTAAAGGTTTTGAGCGTCTTCATTACGGCAGCTGTACTAAAGCTTGCACAAGGTGATGATTGTATGATCCACAATAACATTTTTCTTTACTGTTTTCTGACTGTTTTGTCATAATGTTTCAGCTCTCCTTGACATAGCACTCAGTTGGAAGGCAAGACATAGCATGTCACTCTATGTGAAACTCAGATACGTCTTAAAGGCTGGTGTGGCTGCAGTATGGGTTGTAGTCATGCCAGTTACTTACGCGTACAGCTGGAAAGACGCTTCTGGTTTTGCACTGACCGTAAAGAATTGGTTTGGGGGACACAGTCATAGTTCACCTTCCCTTTTCATAGTGGCAATTCTTATCTACTTGTCCCCGAACATGCTTTCTGCATTGCTGTTTTTGTTTCCATTCATTCGACGTTATCTTGAAAGGTCTGACTTTAAGATAATGATGCTGCTGATGTGGTGGTCTCAGGTACTTTTTCCGTGTGCCTTTGTCTTGATAAATGTTAGCCCATGAATGTTGAACAGACAATGTGGACTTATCATGGTTCTTTGTGATACAGCCGCGGCTGTTTCTAGGAAGGGGTATGCATGAGAGCACGTTATCACTTATCAAGTAAGGAGCCTAAAACTTGCACCCTTAGGCTGAAATTTTGGTGTCTTTCAACCCTGCTTAATGATGAGGCATAAATGATTTCTAGGTACACGATGTTCTGGATTGTTCTGTTGACTTCAAAGCTGGCTTTCAGTTATTACGCGGAGGTATCACATTTTCTCGTATTGTATTGTAGTATAACATGAGCAATGTGTCAGAATATTATTTGGAAGTTGGAAACATGATCTTCTCTACCAACATGCACGGAGATTCTAATGACATTCATATCAGGCAACGAATTTTGATTTACTCACGCTTATTCATCTTCAATGCAGATTAGGCCCCTTGTTGGTCCAACCAAAGATATAATGCGAGTCCATATATCTGTCTACAGCTGGCATGAGTTTTTCCCTCATGGTAATGGATAATAGAATGTTGGGATTGCTTATTGCGTAATTTCGTTCTATTAAATAGCTTTGATGTTGTTTCTTTGATTTCTGCAGCCAAGAATAATCTAGGCGTTGTCATTGCGCTCTGGGCACCAGTTATTCTCGTGAGTTTGCAAATATTGCTCATTGCCATTTATTGTTTTCGTTCTTACGGTTTCCCCTATTGTATCCTAACTTCTATATGCAGGTTTATTTCATGGATACTCAAATATGGTATGCTATAGTTTCAACTCTGGTTGGAGGTTTAAATGGAGCTTTCCGCCGTCTTGGAGAGGTTTAAATTTCTTCTTTATAGAAAGAAAATAGGACTAGATATTTTGCATTACGGAGTGGCATACACTCTCTTCTTTAGTTTCTAAGTGAGATGGTGTCTGAAAAAGAAGTTTGTTTCACTTCAGATACGAACACTTGGAATGTTGAGGTCGAGATTTCAGGCCATACCAGGGGCCTTTAATGCTTGCTTGGTGCCACATGATAAGAGCGAGGTTACAAAGAAAAAAGGATTTAAGGCGATCTTCTCTCGCAAGTTTGATCAGGTCTGGTTACTGTTGTTATGCTTAGCTATTTCCACCAGCGTTTCTCTTTAACAGATCTCTTATGTAAGGTTGTGTTCTTTTTTGGTATCCAGCCCCCATCTAGTAAAGACAAGGAAGCAGCGCGGTTTGCTCAGATGTGGAACAAAATAATCAGTAGTTTCCGAGAAGAGGATTTGATTAGTGATAGGTTCGGTCTGGCTTTGAATCTTTTCATTTTTATCTCTAAGTCTGAAAATGAGAGATAGGTCCTAATTATAGGTTTATGTACAGAGAAATGGAACTTTTGCTTGTGCCATATTGGTCTGACCCTGATTTGGATCTTATCCGGTGGCCACCTTTTCTACTGGCTAGTAAGGTGAAGATTTATCTTGTGACTTATGTCTGGTGTTACATTTTTCGTTTTTTTATTTCTGATTTTTTACGAACTCATGATTATATGCCATAGATTCCAATAGCTTTGGATATGGCTAAAGACAGCAATGGAAAAGACCGCGAATTGAAAAAGAGATTGACTGTTGACAGCTACATGACTTGTGCTGTTACAGAGTGCTATGCCTCTTTTAAGAATCTCATTAATTATTTGGTTATCGGAGAACGAGAAAGACAGTAAGTTTTAAATTTCTTGCCTTTGTTCCAACTCAGGAATTACATTGCTCTTTTTCTAACTTATATGTTCTTGTATAGGGTCATAAACGAAATTTTCTCCAAGATTGATGAACATATTGAAAAAGAAACACTGATAACAGAATTGAACCTGAGTGCTCTTCCTGATCTCTATGGCCAGTTTGTTCGGCTAATCGGATATTTGGTACATGCTATGGCATTACAATGTTTAATATTTATTCTCTGCCAAGCTTAGCATGAATTTAAGGAAATAACCGAGCGTCTGTCTACTTGTAACAGCTACGAAACGATAAGGACGACAAGGATCAAATTGTAATTGTCTTGCTGAACATGTTAGAAGTGGTGACTAGAGACATAATGGAAGAAGAAGTCCCAAGGTAAGACCATTTTGTATGAGCTGTCTTTCTCAGTGATCAATCACTTTTTGCGAAAAGCACTCTCATTGAGAATTTCCATCCAATAGCTTACTAGAGACTGCCCCCAATGGAGCTTATGTCAAGTACGACGTCATGACCCCTCTTCATCAACAGCGTAAATATTTCAGCCAACTTCAATTCCCAGTTTATTCTCAAGCGGAAGCCTGGAACGAAAAAGCAAGTCTCTTCCTTAAAAATTCTTCCAGCTATCTCCTTCTTGTTTCCACCACAGTGGTGCATTTGATCTCTTTGGTATGAGGATCGTCTAAGTGGTTTGTCTGCTTTCCTTTTTTTTGTTCTTTTGCAGATCAAGAGGCTTCATCTTTTGCTTACTGTGAAGGAGTCAGCTATGGATGTTCCGTCCAACTTGGAAGCTCGAAGGCGTCTTACATTCTTTTCAAATTCATTATTCATGGACATGCCTGATGCACCCAAGATCCGCAACATGCTTTCCTTTTCGTAAGTTCCATTCACTTTCAGCTTAATTTATGGCCATCTTTTGCGCCTTCCATTGCATGCAAATTATACACCTCTCAGTTTCATATTTTCTTACAAGCAGTGAGTAAATGTGAAAATCAATAGCCCTACTATATCTTAACATCTCCATTTTGCTTTGCCATAGGGTCCTAACACCATACTTTTCTGAGGATGTTCTCTTCTCCATAACTGGGTTAGAAGAGCAAAATGAAGATGGAGTCTCTATACTTTTTTACTTGCAGAAGATCTTCCCAGGTTTCACTTTTCTATCTGTTTGTTTAATTTTTTTCCTATGGCGGTATTATTGTGCTTGATCAGCTGAGTTCATGGCTTAAAACAGATGAATGGACAAACTTTCTGGAACGAGTTAAATGTGGCAGCGAAGAAGAACTAAGAAGAAATGATGAATTGGAAGACGAGCTTCGTCTATGGGCATCTTACAGAGGCCAAACTCTGACCAAAACTGGTATATAGACTTTACCATCCTCTCTTAACCTTTCATCAAATAAACACTGCTTTATTCTTGTAACTGGAAGAATTTGTCATTTGAAAAACTTGTTGTACCTGATTTATGATTTGTTTCAACAAGTGCGAGGCATGATGTATTACCGAAAAGCATTGGAACTTCAGGCTTTCCTTGATATGGCAAAAGATGAAGGTACTTGAAGAATCTTCACTGTTGTTTCTTTTGATTCTTAGAAAGCCTAAATCCATTCCTTAAACTACCTTCGTTTTGTTCTAGAATTATTGAAAGGTTACAAGGCTCTCGAGTTAACTAGTGAAGAAGCATCAAAGAGCGGTGGGTCACTCTGGGCACAGTGTCAAGCACTTGCGGATATGAAATTCTCCTTTGTGATTTCTTGCCAACAATACAGTATTCAAAAGAGATCTGGTGACCAACGCGCTAAAGATATACTGAGACTTATGACAACGTAATGTCTTTATATCTACATAGTTGATTTGTTATTCATTTCTTCGCCATATTAGTTAAGCGTGCTATTACCCTTTTGCAGCTACCCATCTATTCGTGTTGCCTATATTGATGAGGTCGAGCAAACACATAAAGACAGTTATAAGGGTACAGAGGAAAAGATTTACTACTCAGCTCTTGTGAAAGCTGCTCCACAGACCAAACCAATGGATTCTTCTGAATCTGTTCAATCACTCGATCAGGTATATAATGAGGAAAAAACCAATTATAATACTTAGCATTATGGTGCCCATTTTTTTCCAAATACCCAGGATAATACTATGCAGTGAGGTCAGAGGATATTGATCCTGCCGTTGTGTTTTTCTGGAGAGACTGAGTTAATATTTATTTTCTGGCAGCTCATTTATCGGATTAAGCTTCCGGGACCGGCTATACTAGGAGAGGGAAAGCCGGAAAATCAGAACCATGCTATCATTTTTACACGTGGAGAAGGGTTGCAGACAATAGACATGAACCAGGTGCATTGCATTTTCTTTTGTCTAGGATGTGTCGCCTTATGAATTTCATTTATGATTAGTTAAAAGAATGATCACTATGGGAGACATTTAACCTCTAAAAATTTGACAAATAGGATAACTACATGGAGGAAGCTTTCAAAATGAGGAACTTGCTGCAAGAATTTCTTGTAAAGCATGGAGGCGTAAGATGTCCTACGATTCTTGGTCTGAGAGAGCATATTTTCACTGGAAGGTATCAACACTGATCTGATTACTATCTTTTAGATTTTTAGTGTCAGTGCACATATTGATCTCCTACGTTTGTGGTTTCTTGTGGCAAGTGTGTCTTCTCTTGCATGGTTTATGTCAAATCAGGAGAACAGCTTTGTAACGATAGGGCAAAGGGTGCTAGCTAGTCCCTTGAAGTAAGTTTCTTTCCTGTTCAGAAATCTTATGGGGGGAAATCTGAATATTGTGATTGTCGAAGTTAATCTGTTCTTTCTCTGCTGCTCCAGAGTACGATTCCATTACGGTCATCCAGATGTTTTTGATCGCCTGTTTCACCTTACCAGAGGTGGTATCTGCAAAGCTTCTAAAGTCATCAATCTTAGTGAAGACATATTTGCTGGTACTTGCTTAATTTCCTCTTTTCTGGTGGTACACATATATTAAGACGATATATTTTTCATTTCTCACTCCTTTTTACTGCTTTCAGGTTTTAATTCTACTCTGCGTGAAGGAAATGTGACTCATCATGAATATATACAAGTTGGTAAAGGGAGAGATGTCGGTCTCAACCAGATCTCAATGTTTGAGGCAAAAATCGCCAATGGAAATGGCGAGCAAACTTTGAGTCGCGATCTGTATAGGCTGGGACATCGATTTGATTTCTTCAGGATGATGTCTTGTTATTTCACGACAATAGGGTTCTACTTCAGTACAATGGTAGGTTGAGATTCTCCCCTTATATATATACATAACAGTTTTTTCTCTCAAGTTTGAAACATTATCTGTGTTTTTTTACAGTTAACCGTGCTTACGGTATATGTGTTTCTTTACGGCCGGCTGTATCTAGTACTTAGTGGGCTTGAAGAAGGATTGAGCAACCAACGAGCTTTTCGTAACAACAAGCCTCTTGAGGCAGCTCTTGCTTCTCAATCATTTGTGCAAATTGGTTTCTTGATGGCTTTACCTATGATGATGGAGATTGGACTTGAGAGGGGCTTCCATAACGCATTGATTGAGTTTGTACTGATGCAGTTACAACTTGCTTCCGTCTTTTTCACGTTTCAACTCGGGACAAAAACACATTACTACGGTAGAACATTGTTTCATGGAGGCGCGGAGTACAGAGGCACTGGTCGTGGCTTCGTGGTGTTCCATGCCAAGTTTGCTGAGAACTATAGGTTCTATTCCCGTAGTCACTTTGTGAAAGGAATTGAGCTGATGATTCTTCTACTCGTGTATCAACTATTTGGCCAAGCTTATAGGGGTGTGGTTACTTATATCCTGATCACTGTTTCGATATGGTTCATGGTGGTGACATGGCTATTTGCTCCTTTCTTGTTCAACCCGTCTGGTTTCGAGTGGCAAAAGATTGTTGATGACTGGACAGACTGGAACAAATGGATATATAACCGTGGAGGAATCGGTGTTCCTCCTGAGAAAAGTTGGGAATCTTGGTGGGAGAAAGAACAAGAGCATCTTCATCACTCGGGTAGCCGCGGTATTACCCTCGAGATTTTCTTGGCGTTGCGCTTCTTCATCTTTCAGTATGGACTTGTGTATCACCTCAGTAGCTTTAAAGGAAAAAATCAAAGCTTTTGGGTAAGCTTAAGCTTATATAACTACTTAATGGTGACTCCTTTGATTATTGAATGATAATGACTCTTGATAACCGGTGTGTTTTCAGGTTTATGGAGCTTCATGGTTTGTCATCTTATTCATTCTACTCATTGTGAAGGTATGAATATTTACGCGCAATTCACATTTTTGATTTTCTTTCAAGATTTTTAACATTGTGTCCGTTTTTTCGTCTATGAAATAACTCACAGGGCCTAGGCATGGGAAGGCGAAGATTTAGCACGAATTTCCAGCTTCTATTCAGAATCATAAAGGGATTTATGTTCATCACATTTGTTTCACTTCTCATAACTTTACTCGCACTTCCTCTGATTACAATCAAAGACTTGTTCATCTGCATGCTTGCCTTCATGCCAACCGGATGGGGAATGCTTCTTGTAAGTCACTCTACTTCTACCAAACTCCTCTTTTGTCTCTTAAGACGCTAATTTTGTCCGGTTTTGTGACATTTAGCTTTGTTTTTATCCGCCTTTTTAGATTGCACAAGCTTGTAAGCCTCTGATCGTACGGCTAGGGATATGGTCATCGGTTAGGACGCTTGCTCGAGGCTACGAGATCCTAATGGGCTTGCTTCTGTTCACACCGGTTGCGTTTTTGGCTTGGTTTCCTTTCGTGTCTGAGTTCCAAACAAGAATGCTCTTTAACCAAGCATTTAGCAGAGGTTTGCAAATTTCTCGTATTCTTGGTGGTCAAAGAAAAGACCGGTCTTCCAAAAACAAAGAGTGACGTATACAACATGTATAATTTCTTGCTTATATGTCATTTCTTGGTTTTACAAGAAATCTCTCTATACAGTGAGAAGTTAAAACTCCTAAAACCTTTTTAAATACATCTTCATAAATTCGAAACGATTATAGTGGAAAGTGAGATGTATCTTTGCTATTTGAAAGAGAAACTTTTGTTCGACGTTCTAAAAAGACAACAAAAAGAAGTTACATCTTTTGAACTTTTTCTACACATGATATTTCCTTGTCGTCTACGTAACATTGAACACAACAAAACTATAAGACCAATCATTGTCGACAATATTAATCCTATATATTATTGAGAAGCATTCCGTGAGAACTTTGATGATGTGTCACTTCCACAATTTTTCTTACTTTTTTTATTAAATAATTTAATGTCTCATATACTACTATCCAAACACTCCATTTTCATACTCCATTTTCATACTATGCTAACTTCCAAACACTATATGATGACCTTAATCCAATCTCCAAACAATTCTAATTTAACAAACTAGGTAACTTGATTAATACTCTAATTTACCAAACAAACTACAAATATTATAAATTTCTGAATTTTTTGCTTTCTTTTTTTAGGTTAAACATTTATAATTTTTTACCCTTTATAAATTCATTTTTCTCAAAATCAAAATGAACGTAACTTGATTAATAAAAATCCAATTACCTAACAAACTAGAAATCTTTAATAAGAGAAATGCTTCTAAGTAATTTAGTTAAATATCTTTTACCAAAAAAAAATTTAGTTAAATATATTCTGAATTTTTTTTCTCTATTTTTTTGTACACTCATTACCAAACACATTTTTAAAACTTCTATTTTATTTTTCACACGAAAAGGGAAATGCTTTTAAGTAATTTACTTAAATCATATCGTCAATCACATTGTCAACACAATCAATATAATCAAATTATATTATCTGATTACAATCAAATTATCAAATTATTACAATCAAATTTATACAATAATTACCAAATCTTTGACCATCACAATCTTTAATCTTTTTTAACAACACACATCTTCTATATATTAAAAGAGAAGCATTTTGTGATCATTTTGCTTAGGTGTCACTTCCACAATTTTTCTCCTATTTATTTAATTCTCTTATACTCATTACCAATCACATTTATTTCCAAAGATACTTATTTTGATTATTATAACTCTAATTGTCAAACACATTTGAATCTTTCTAAACTTGCCAAAATTAAAAATATTTGGAAATCTTAAACTTTCCAAAATTAAAATATTTCGAAAATTATAGATTTAAATCATAGAATTAAATGTGAACAAAATTTAACATATACACCAAAAAAATTTTGATATAAAATATAAAAAAACAATTTATTATCTTTTGAAAATATATGAGCATGTAAAACAATTTTTCATATATATTTTTACATGTGTTGTTTTGTTTGACAAGTAGATGTTTTTAGTTTTTCATAAATGCACCTTCCTACAAGTAAAATAATTATTAATGAAATTTGTTGATTTAATTATTTCATATGTGAAACACATTAGCATACAAAATAATCGCAAAATTCAAATATATAAAATGGGTCTTAGATTATGTATAATAATTCGCCGTAATTGTATTTTTAATTAAAATTATTGATTTTATTCCACAATGATTTTATCCCGCGTATAACGCGCAGGTAATTTTCTAGTAAAATTTAGATTACGTTACTTTTCCATTCTTTATATTAATAAAATGAAACGGTTCGTATTTTGATTCACATGTGAACGTCATATCTGCAAAAAGGTAAAAAAAAAGCAAACGGAAATTTGGTTATTTTACAGAAACGTCACCACAAACGTCACAAGTTAACTGGTCCAGTTTTGCATCAAAATGCAATTGTTCATCTATAGATAATTTTATACATATATATATACACATAACATCACAAATTCACAAGGAGACACACACATTAAAATTTCTTCATTCTTGTATTGGACTTAAGTCATTTCAGTGAAGCAGAAACAAAAAAATGGTGCAACCACATTTTCTACTGGTAACTTATCCGGCGCAAGGTCACGTGAACCCATCTCTCCGATTTGCTCGTCGGCTCATAAAAACTACCGGCGCACGTGTCACTTTCGCCACTTGTCTATCCGTCTTCAACTCCTCTAGGATCCCTAACCAAAGCAACCTCAACAATCTCTCTTTCCTTACTTTCTCTGACGGCTTCGACGCTGGAGGCATGACCAGCGTCGAAGACCGTCAAAAACGGTCGTTGAATCTCAAGACTAACGGCGATGAAACGTTATCGGATTTCATCGAAGTGAATCGGAATGGCGAATCTCCGGTGACTTGCTTGATCTACACGATTCTACTAAATTGGGCACCGAAAGTCGCGCGTAGGTTTCAACTTCCTTCTGCTCTTCTTTGGATCCAACAGGCTTTAGTATTCGACATCTATTACAATCACTTCAACGGAAACAACTCTAGCTTCGACTTCCCGAATCTTCCGTCTCTCGCAACTCGGGATCTTCCTTCTTTCTTGACGCCTGCCAATACGAATATAATCGCATACGAATCTTTTCAAGAAATGATGGAACTTCTCAAAGAAGAAACCAACCCTAAGATCCTCATCAACACTTTCGATTCGCTCGAGCCAGAGGCGTTAACCGTTTATCCGAATATCAAAATGGTGGCGATTGGTCCTTTACTTCCTCAAGAGATTTTCGCGGGAAATGAATCGGTTAAAGAAAGTAGTTATAGTCTTTGGTTAGACTCGAAAACAGAGTCCTCTGTTATTTATGTATCTTTTGGAACAATGGTTGAGTTGTCCAAGAAACAGATTGAGGAGCTAGCGAGAGCGCTCATAGATGGTAAAAGACCGTTCTTGTGGGTTATAACCGATAAATCGAATAGAGAAGCGAAAACCGAAGGAGAAGACGAGACGGAGATTGAGAAGATAGGTGGTTTAAGACAAGAGCTTGAAGAAGTTGGTATGATTGTTTCTTGGTGTTCTCAAGTTGAGGTTTTAAGACACAAAGCCGTAGGTTGTTTCGTGACGCATTGTGGATGGAACTCGACGCTTGAGAGTTTGGTTCTTGGCGTTCCGGTGGTAGCGTTTCCGATGTGGTCGGATCAGCCGACAAATGCGAAGCTACTTGAAGAACAATGGAAGACAGGAGTTAGGGTTAGAGAGAATGAGGAAGGTTTGGTTGAGAGAGGAGAGATAAGGAGGTGTTTGGAAGTAGTGATGGAGGAGAAAGCGGTTGAGATGAAGCAAAACGCGGAGAAATGGAAGCGTTTAGCGGTTGAAGCGGTTAGAGAAGGAGGATCATCGGATAAGAACATGGAGGATTTTGTGGAGGAGATTTGTGGGGACTATGTTCAGTGAAACAGAGGAGGTTAAAGACAAAGTTGAGTGTTTTGAGGTATCAAACTTCCTCAATTACTTGGAAACTGTTTGCTAAATTTTGTCACTTTGTTTATCAATTACATTAATTATTAAACACATAAAAAGACATAAAGGTCTTAATTATATGTATAGCACATGAACTATTTGTCCAATGTAAATTTGAAACCTTTTTTTTGTGTGCCACTAAATCTAAATTTCAAAACTTTTTTTTATAACGATTAATTTCAAAACTTTAACATGATATGCTAAATTCCACCTTAGTGGACAATATAAAATGTTTTAAAATATTTAGATGTGCTTTTTCTAAGGCAAACACCAAAAATGTCAATATAGTTGATTGTAATGACATGTAAAAAAGATGTGGAACATGATTATGGAGTTCCAATCACATTTTACAATTGTAAAAGGATCAATTCGTTATAAAAAAACTATACAATATAACGACTACATATATAATCCAGATCTAAAATAGTATGATAGGCAATGTTGATCTCAATACGTTTGGATGTGTCCTCGATGTAAACTTTTCAGATCTGAAATCAGAAGTAAGGTCCATCCGGAATTCAATCTCGAAGTTTATCCAAAATCTCTATTTCCAAACCTAGAATTTTTTCTGAAGTACTTTGGATTGTTTTCAGGTTAATGTTTGGCTTTTTGGAGGATCATTGCGGTTACATCAGAGCATGTATGATCATAGAGATGGACATGTCGATGAAGCCGTTAGAGTTTTAGTCATCCTCATCGTAAGTGTTTATGGACTTGGATTGTTTTAGAATTGATTTCTATGTTTACTATCTCATCTTGGATGTGTTTGAATATATACAGTAATACAAATGACATGCTTTGGATAAAGTACTAAAGTTGTTGAGTGTAGCAGAGCCTTTGCTTGGAGATGGTGCTCACTTTGACATTCGAAACTAAACGTAGTTCCTCTGTTTAAATCAAATATTTGATCTATAACAAAATTTTTTTAAAAAAATATACATTTTATTTATTTTTCATTTATGTATACAAATTTGTATTTTTAATTAATTAGTTTTGTATTTTGTATTTGTATTTTTCTTTATATTTTCTATTTCAATGATTATGAATTAAATTTTTTAATTCAAATTCTGATTTTTTTTCATTTTCAGAAATGATTTTTTAATATTTATTAAATTTCATATCTAAATTGGTCAGAAATTAGTCAAAATTATTCTTGACCATGTTTTAATTGTCATAGATTTGCGACCATTTTATTGGTCATAAAGTTTTGATCACTTTTGGACCATTCTAATTGGTCAAAAAACTTTGACTAATTTGTGACCAAAACACATTTTCAACCATCGATTTTTGACGAACGAGATTTCGTCAAAAATTTGTCAAAAATGATTGTTTTTGACCAATTTTAAACCAAATTGATGGTCAAAATTTATCTTGTTTTCTTGTAGTGGCGGCTCCATGTTCATTGTTAAACATTCCGGTGTTGACCGCGGTAACTCCAACTTCTTTCGCCCCAATCTCTGCTGCAACTCTCATAACCGTCTTCCCGGAAATGGGCACAAAGTTTTTCAAGGCCTCAAGGGTTTTGATTCGGATAGCGGTTAAAACTTTAGTTGTGGCCATTTGAAATTTTTTTGTGTTTGAATTTTGTGGTCTTGGAGTATTTAGTTAGAAGTTATAAATATTTATATTTTTTCTTTTTATGAATTAGTTAAATGTTTTTGCTTAATTTTTGCTTAATATTGTATATTTTATTTTTTTAAGATAATATTTTATCTGATATATTTTATTTACAATGTTTTATGGTGTAAACGTTTAAAATGCCTATAATCGCATAGTCTCCAATTAAGCGTTTTAGTGCTTAGCGCTTTCTTGAACGTTGGTTTCATCAAAACACTTTTTAGGGTTTTTATTTTTATCTTAAAAAATGTTTTGATGAAATAGAAAATAAAAGACTCCACATCATATGTCACTTCAAAGAGAGCAGAGTCATTTATATTAAACGACTAAACGAGTGGTCCATGCATGGGTGAAATAAACCATGCAAAAAAAAAAATCTACAATATATCGATCGACGTACAATATCGATCAAGTTACTTTGTTTTTCAACTTCTCCTCATTTCACCAGTGCATGGACCACTCGTTTAAATCTACAGTACATGGAAGAGAAACTCCACTTCTAAAGGGTTGAAATATCAAATGATTCAACTGACTTCATATGAAATTTGTTCTCGCTCGAGCTTAACTAATTATTTGTAGGATATATATATTGATGCATCAAAGAAATCTTTTTTTTTCTTCTAATTATGTTGTGTAATTGAATTTTATTTATTAAACTATTGCTAAAACAGAATAAGTTGATCATATAGAACTTGTTAATTTGGAAAATTATAGTTATCGTCCTTATGTTACTTGTTTAGTTTAATTAGTTGATGATATGTAAGCTCCACATTCACTCTTAGCATTTTTTATTTTGGAACAACCATTTTCTTCATTCCATAACATCTAACCAATTCTAATCATGACTAACTATAATTTATCAACTTGCTCGTAAAGCGACATCAATCTTATGAAGTAAACGAAATCAAATTTGCACAAACAAACTAAATATCAAGGTTGAAGTCTTGAAGATCCACTTGGTGTTCGAAAGCTAAATTGCTGAAGAATATTTTGAAATTTTATCCAATTTTTTTTCCTTTCAAATGCCACGTACTTACATAGCATTCTGCTTTTGTCGAACTCTTTTACTGTGTTCTAAGCAATGAATTACAGTAAAACCTCGATAAATTAATAATGTTGAGACTTTGAAAATTTTAATTTAGAAAGATATTAATTTATCGATAAAATAATAATTATTAATTTATAGAGAGATTTTGTACATCCCCAAATTCAAGAAAATTCATTTTATTTTTTAAATAAGAAATTTTCCTTAAACTTCATATTCTACTAAAATGATTTTTTACTTAAATTTCCATAATGTTTTGTTGTTTACATATTTCATATTTTGTTAGTTTTTTTCACTTCTTTGTCTTTTGTTCTTATATGTATGTGACTTTATTTGTTTCAATGTTCTTCTTAGGTTTTTGATTAACCATTCTTATTCAGTGTTGTTTCAACACCAAATTTAGCAATGACTTCTCATCTAAAAGATGATGCGAAATATTAAAATCATATTTTACTAAATTATCTAACATATGAGTATATATAAAAGAGATGATAGATATATATGGCAAGATTCATAATTATTATCCACTTCAAGAAAAGATAAACAACATTAAAATCATATTTTACTAAATTATCTAACATATGTATAAGACTAAAATTTATAATTATTAGTTTATGTTATTATTGAGGCCATATTTTACAAAGAAGTTTCAAAATATGATTATCTTATCATTTTATCGAATTTCGATGATTTTTACATTGGCCCGACTCGGGACTTGAAAAAACTATTAATTTATGGTGATTATTAATTTATAGAGTATTAATTTATGGAGGTTCTACTGTATATTCGTTTAGTGTGTGTGCGTTATTTTTATGAGCTTTATAGTCAATTTATTTTTGTTCCTTTTACCTCTTACTTATTTTCAATTATTTAGTAAAAAAAATTAATAAAGAAAAATAACTTATTTAGATTAGATCTAATTCTCTTTCAAGGAAGTGCATTTTCTCTTTTTTTATTTTTTGATTTCCTTGGTTACTTTAAATCATTTTACCTTCTTTTTTTTTGAAACTTAATTAAAGCATTTTACATTATACAAATTATTGTTAATATTGAAGAAAACTTTACATGAACAAGTTCAAAATTAAACAACTTAGATTTTTTCTCAAAAAACGTAAATAAATTTTATTTAAATTACATCAAAACGCCTATATCTAAATAAATAAAATAGTCCTATAATATAAAAATATTGAATAAAATAGAATGAAATAGAATGAATTTTTTTGAAAATATATAAATACCCATCTTTTGTTTTACATTGGTTTTATAGGCCTCTATATATTCATTGTCTCTTTGCATTATATGTTTACTTCCTTTGTTTTGTTCTAGAATTATTGAAAGGCTACAAGGCTCTCGAGTTAACCAGTGAAGAAGCATCAAAGAGCGGTGGGTCACTCTGGGCACAGTGTCAAGCACTTGCGGATATGAAATTCTCCTTTGTGATTTCTTGCCAACAATACAGTATTCAAAAGAGATCTGGTGACCAACGCGCTAAGGACATATTGAGACTTATGACAACGTAATGTCTTTATATCTACATACAGTAGTTGATTTGTTATTCATTTCTTCGCCATATTAGTTAAGCTTGCTATTACCCTTTGGCAGCTACCCATCTATTCATGTTGATTTATAAGTATGCATTATACCCTTTTTGAAATTAATATGTATATTATGAAGCTAAATGCTCAAAACGTGTCTTACACAAATTCATGTTGTAGGTTATTCATGTATATATTGAGGTTATAAAATTTCAATGCACCTCGTTTTATTCGTATAGAACGTTAATGTATTGTCATTATTGTCTACTGTTTGTGGGAATTTATTGTGATTTACATTTACTTTCTGATACGTACATGTAACATGTTAGACTATGCTGCCTTCTTTTTGTCACAGATTTTAGCCTATGTTGCTTTGAGGCTAAATTATTTACTACACACAACACAACCATGCTCATCTGTCGAAATATTCATATGTAAAATAACATTTTATTACCAAGTGAATGGTGTTGTCTAACGGTAGAAGAACGCAATATTACATATTTTGATCCTGTTCGATTTAGCTTTCCATGTCCATTCCTATTCCAAATTTTTGGACCCTCTTTTAATGGCTTTAAAAAAAAAAAAAAAAAAAAAATTGTATATCTACAAATCAAGAAATAATATTTTTTCTAACGTTGTATTTCATTCGAAGATTTGGTCAATGTTACATTATTTGGTAAAAACATTTGCCAAAAAAATTGAATGTGTTCGAAGCTAGTGTTTTTTACCTTTTAACCCTAAAGAAGAAAGTAGAATCTAAAGACGACTTGTATCTGATCAAACCCCAATTCAGAGATCCCTTTCGTCTTCATCTTCGTCTCTCTCAAGGTTTCTTCTTCTGAGGTTCGCCTGAAATTTCACAAATCCGGGTAATCGGAAGCTAAATCCCGTCGCGGATCCGAATATCCGTTCCAATTCCGGCGAATTTCATCCCCGATCTGTAAAAAAACCATGTCAGAGATGGCGACTATGGATCCAGAAGGGATCGATGGAGTTCGAATGACGTGGAACGTATGGCCTCGTAACAAAGTCGAAGCAAGCAAGTGTGTGATCCCCGTCGCTGCTTGTATCTCTCCGATCCGTTACCACCGTGATATTCAATCCGTTCCTTACGCTCCTCTCCGTTGCCGGACTTGTACTGCCGCTCTTAATCCTTTTTGTCGTGTTGATTTCTCCGCTAAGTTATGGATCTGCCCGATTTGTTTCCAACGGAATCACTTTCCTCCTCACTACCATGTCATCTCCGAGACGAATCTCCCTTGTGAGCTGTATCCGCAGTACACTACTGTTGAATACACTTTGCCTAATCCTTCGAATCCTACTGGTGCTGGGAATTTTGATCAGGGCGGTCAGTTATCGCCGTCGGTTTTCGTTTTTGTATTGGATACGTGTATGATTGAGGAGGAGTTTGGGTATGCGAAATCTGCGCTTAAGCAGGCGATTGGTTTGCTTCCGGAGAATGCATTGGTTGGGTTTGTTTCGTTTGGGACGCAGGCGCATGTTCATGAGTTAGGGTTTTCTGATTTGACGAAAGTTTATGTGTTTAGGGGAGATAAAGAGATCTCTAAGGATCAGATTTTGGAGCAGTTAGGGCTTGGTGCTTCTGGGAGGCGAACTCCTGTTGGTGGGTTTCCGATGGGGAGGGATGGTTCAGGCAATACTGGTGTTAATAGATTCTTGTTGCCAGCTTCTGAGTGTGAATTCACTATTGAGTCGGTTGGTTTTGTCAATTTTCATTTCAGTATTTGGTTAGAGTTTGATAAAGTTTATGTTTTTCTTCTTATTCTGATCAAAACTTTTGTTTTGTTTTGGGAGTGTAGCTGTTGGATGAGCTTCAGACGGATCAGTGGCCTGTCCTGCCTGGACGCCGTCAGTCGCGGTGCACCGGAGTGGCTTTGAGTGTGGCAACGGGATTGCTTGGAGCTTGTTTCCCTGGAACTGGGGCTAGAATTGTTGCTTTAATTGGAGGACCATGTTCTGAGGGACCAGGCACGGTAACTCCATTTGTTTATATCCCTTCTTTCTAGTGTTGCTTTTACAATTTGCTTGAGGAAATAGGGAGAAACTTTGGCTTATATACTATGGAACTGTTCAATATCTGAGTTTTCATGTATGAACCTATTGAAATGGTAATGGTGATTGGTGGCCATGATAGTTAGGAGAAGGTGAGATATATATGCTACTTTTTTGTTTTTTAGATTTGATTGAGCATCAGAGGCCTCATGTAGTCTAAATAGGATAAAGCTAAATATGTTGCTTAAAATAGTTTGAGTATTGCATCACAAATCTTTTGGGCTGCTATCTTTAACTATCATGTCCATGTAATATGACTATATGAGCATTTATCTAATATCTAGCAAGTATAATGGTTATCAAATTGTTTAGGAGAAAGGCTCACACTGGAAACTTTCCTTGTAAATTATTTTTCCTCTGAGAGAAAGTTCTTTCTTTAAGTTAGTACTATCTCTGGCTTCTGCAGATTGTGTCAAAGGATCAATCAGAACCTTTGCGTTCACACAAAGACCTCGATAAAGATGCAGCTCCGTTCTATAAGAAAGCGGAGAAATTTTACGAAGGTCTCGCAAACCAGTTGGTTAGCCAAGGACATGTACTGGACCTTTTTGCATCCGCACTTGATCAGGTATTTATTTTCCTTGAATGTTATGATCATGTTAAGGTATTATTTTATGGAGAATTTTTTTTTTTTTTTTTGTCAACATTATGGAGAAAATATGGTGTAAAATTTTTCCTGTCCATTGCAAGTCACAATGAACTTTGTAGCTTGAAGAGGAAAATTGTTCTGATAATTTTTTTGCTGTTCACTCCTACTTTACTCACAGACAAGGAATTTTTCTCAACTCTGCTTTAATTTGGATGTGAATTATATTTTCGTTGAATGCTAGGTTGGTGTTGCTGAAATGAAAGCTGCGGTTGAAAGAACTGGAGGACTTGTTGTTTTATCAGAAAGTTTCGGCCATTCTGTATTCAAGGATTCCTTTAAGCGAGTATTTGAAGATGGTGAACAGTCTCTCGGCCTTTGTTTCAAGTGAGCTGCTGCTATAGCCTGATGTTCATCTTGCTATTATATTTGTCCATGCATGCTTATATGCATAATATTTACGCTTGTGTTGCATTAAAGACATCTTGAGTTAGTGGCATTCTCACTCTTTTTCAAACTACCATTTCAGTGGTGCACTTGAGATCATCTGTTCGAAGGACATCAAAATCCAAGGGATTATTGGACCTTGCGCGTCATTACAAAAGGTTGAAGCTACTCTTACTCAGAAGTTGATCTGTCTTTAATTTATGGCTGTTAGCTTAATGGTTATGTTTTTTGGGGAAATTGCAGAAAGGTCCTAGCGTTGCTGATACAGTTATCGGAGAGGGGAATACTACAGTATGGAAGATGTGTGGCCTTGACAAAAGTACTTGTTTGACAGTCTTCTTTGATCTATCTTCTAGTGATCAATCAAATAATCCTGGAGGTGCAAATTCCCAGCTATATTTACAGTTTATGACAAGGTATTCTCTTTATGCAATTCCAGGTTTGAGCATGTTCACCAAAGTTATAGAAATTTGATCTTCAATATATGATTGCAGCTACCAAAATCCAGAAGGTAAAACATTACTGCGAGTCACTACTGTTACCAGACAATGGGTGGATACTGCTATTAGCACAGAGGTTAGTACTCTTCCACATTTTTATTAGGAGATTCTTGTATAGTGCTACTTCATTATGGGTTTCTAAAATCAATATTCTGATGTGTTTCCTGACTCCAAGAATGGTCGAATATATTCTGGTCTATTGCCTTTGCATTTTTTGTCTTTGATGCTCTGGCCTCCTAGAAACACTCGTTAGTCTCGTTAGCTATTTAAATGGCCAGTATGAAAATTACACGGGAAAAATTATCCATTTGACTAGTCTTTAGACAAGGTAGAATTAAAACTTTCTTTTGTTTTGATATCTTACTGGTAGCATGGCTGAGTGGGTATGTGGACAGTTTGCCTGTGTAATGACATTTTGGCACATCATTTGCTTCACTTACAACTGGGACATCTTCAACTTGGAGAAAACAGTTTTCTAAGTTATTGTCGATTGTTTAGATTTCTTCTCGTTGTGTTTACCTTCTCAGCACTTAATTTTTGTGCAATCTGGTCTTGCATGTTTGTCTTCCACATTGTTTTTTTTCGTTTTCATTTTGTACATACTCGGATGGTCTTTTTAACCTACATACTTTCTTCTTTGTGCGTGGACGTGGATGCTAATGAGGTGTGTAATATCTCCAGGAATTAGTGCAAGGTTTTGATCAAGAAACTGCTGCTGTGGTGGTGGCCAGACTAGCCTCCTTGAAAATGGAAACAGAGGTAAATTATCAAATTAAGGCACTCTGAAACTTAGATACATGAATCTCAATTCTTTGTGCCTTCTGCTGGTTTACATTTTTGTCAATTCTTATATATCACTTTGGGACAAAAGTACAGCAAATGGTATTTGTCTGTTGGATTGTGAAACATATATATATATATATATATATATTTGATTGAGAACTCTCTTCACCATTGTTTAACCCAGTCTTTGTCTTTTGTTATCAACCTTATTAATTGCTGTCAATTATATTTTCCTCAGGAGGGGTTTGATGCTACGCGATGGCTGGACCGGAACCTTATTCGCCTTTGTTCTAAATTTGGTGATTACCGGAAAGATGATCCTGCTTCATTTACTCTAAATCCAAACTTTTCACTATTCCCTCAGTTTACATTTAATCTCCGACGTTCACAGTTTGTGCAGGTAAATGGGAAACATGAGACGCTGTAAATTATCTCTGTATTACTGCTCCGCCAATCCGTAATGTTCTTTTCTCCATATGGTGATGTTGGCAGGTGTTCAACAATAGTCCAGACGAAACTGCCTACAACCGCATGCTATTGAACAGAGAAAGTATTTCAAACGCAGCCGTTATGATTCAGCCATCTCTTACATCATATTCCTTTAACTCACTGCCTCAGCCTGCATTGTTGGATGTTGCTTCCATCGCTGCAGACCGTATCCTCCTGTTGGATTCCTACATTAGTGTTGTCGTTTTCCATGGAATGACCATAGCGCAGTGGCGGAACCTTGGCTATCAAAATCAGCCCGAACACCAGGTAATGGCTATGCAAGTTGCACTTGACCATGTATTTTCTTAAAGGTCCAATTGTTTCAACCTTACATGTTTAATTGGTTCTCTTTATTTTGTGAAGGCATTTGCACAACTTTTGGCAGCCCCTCAAGAAGATGCTCAGATGATCATCCGTGAACGTTTCCCTGTACCGAGATTAGTTGTATGTGATCAACATGGATCTCAGGTTAGTATTTTAACTCTTTCAATCTCTGATATTGTAGTTGGTTTTTGTAAGTGAACACTGGGGCTGCTAGTGTTAATTTGTTGACTTTTGAGTAATACGTTTGGCGAAAATGATGGACAGGCAAGGTTTTTGTTAGCAAAGCTAAATCCGTCAGCAACGTACAACAACGCGAGCGAGATGAACGCAGGTTCTGATATAATCTTCACGGATGATGTTAGTCTTCAAGTCTTCTTCCAACATCTTCAGAAATTGGCTGTTCAATCTTGAAACACACAGAGGTCTCTCTCTTGCTATCACTCTCACTCCATTGTAGATTTGCTTTAAGTATTTGTCATTCTGAGCTCTTGGCGCGTAAAACTTAATTTACAGATCGAGAGAAGTCTGAGACCTAATCCCACAAGTACAAATAAAGCAGCCATCGCTCAACAAAATGTCTCTGTGTCTTCTGAGTTTTCTTATACAAACATGATAAGACTATGCTTTTGTCTTCTTCTTTCAAATGAATGTTTTTTGTTATATCATAGTGATTCAACAAATTTTGTAGTTTCATTTGGTCATAGTATTGTTATCTTTTCTCCTTATTTGATTTTCTTTGAGGTTGAACCCAAATATAATTCTTCTAAAGTTCTAATTATACAATGATCATATTTAAATTTGGTTGATAAATCTATGGTGTGGGCTTATTAGAGCATGCGCATCCATGAATTTTTGTGGGTATCATTAAATATAAAATTATTAAAATTTGAGTAAAAGAAAGAAAGAGTGTTTTTGGTTGAAATAATGGGGTGTATTGAAATATAAAATTAATAAAATTTGAGTAAAGAGATAAGATAGTTGATATTTTTGGAGAGAGAGTTTCAAATAGTTGATACTTTTGAAGAGAGTATGAGTGTGTTTTTAATAATTTTATATTTAAGGAGTATAAAATTAATAAAAGTTGAGTAAAATGATGAAAGAGAAAGTATAAAGTTGAGTAAAATGAAGAGAGTGTTAATAATTTTATATTTAATGATACCCACAAAAGTTCATGGATGCACATGCTCTTAGTTAAGATATTGGAAGAAAATAACCAAATCGGAGTTTATCTCTAAATGTAATCCTAAGGGCATGACCATTGGTGATACTTTGTGGATATCATATGATATAAAATTATTAAAATTTTAGGACTAAGAGGAAAGAGTGTTTTTTTAGTAAAAAGATAAGGTGTTTAAATATAAAATTAATAAAATTTGAGTAGAAAAGGAGATTGTTGTTATTATTGGAGAGAAAGTATCAATGGGTTGATACTTTTATAGGAGGAAGTGAATGTTTTTAAATATAAAATTAATAAAAATTGAGTAAAATGAAAAAAGTATTTTTTGAATAAAATTGAGTAAAAAGAAGAGATTTATTATTTTTTTATCATATGATACCCACAAAGTATCACCAATGGTCATGGCCTAACGGGAAGAAAATCACATTTTATGGACATTAATCTTCTCAACAAAACGATTGCTTCATTTCTTTGGATCATACATTTTTTTATAAAACACCACCATATATAGGACACATACAACTAGAAGAAGTAAAAAAACCATTAGACGCCATATATTATTTAAAGTGCCTTTTACAACATTATACACATGATTGAGGGATATATAACAAAAGCCAAGATCGTTTCTTTATTTATTCTTCCCATAAAGGATTTTTGTGCAACTAACTTAAACGAAGACTCGTGGAACGGACTCAACCGGCTTGATGTCAACCTCTCGGATTTCCAACCTTAGCCCTTTGCCTCCTCCATTCGCCAACGGATGGATCCCATGGTCTGGTCCCGTCATATAAGCCCTTGCTTTTCTCTCCTTCTCTATCGAGACCCCAAACCGCTTTTCCGTCTCTGCATGGTTAGGTTTCATGAGTTGGATTATATTTTAGATTCCAATCAGAGATAATTACACCAACAAGATTAATGACTAAATTACCCTTGACCATTTCCGGATAAAGCTGACCGTCTTCAGTAACGGCCATCATGATATTAGGCAAGCCAGTGGGGAGCTCATGCCCCAAATCGACTTGCCAAAAATGGTAAACTTTCCCATAAGTCTTGGCGACTTTTTCGAGGTCTTGGCGTTGAGTTGCTTCGGGAACACCGGGCATGAACAAGAAGCCTCCTTTAACTTCCCACTCGTGAGTGTGCCAAAGCTTCTTCTCGTCATCAGGCAAAGTCATGAAAAGCTTCTCTGTCACAATGTACTCCAAGCCGATTAGACGAGCGTTGGCTTCAGGACCGTCGTAGATTAGACACTGACGCATGTCCTCGTTGATGTGACCGCAGAAATGGTGTGCCTCCACTTGTCGGGTCATGTCATGTGCATAAAAATGAAACCTATAAACGCAAAAGAACATTTATATACTTCAAAATCTACACAAACTCATATCAAACAAACATATCGAACATATCGAAACGCATAAATCGATATCTATGTTCTAATAAATATGGTTCGTTTATATTTATTTGTATTATATTTGGTACGATAATTTGATAGAAGATGTAAGAAAAATAGGAACATTTCGATTATAATAAATACAAGTATTGGAGAGAATTTATATAAATAAAGAAAAATGATGCAATTTCGGAAGCGTACGCGCAGAGATGTTGGTGGATTTGGTTGATCGGAGTGAAGCTTTGTACGGCTGCAGCTGCGGTGTCAACCATGGAGGTTCCGGTCTTCGTTTTCCCTCCTGGAACCTCCGGTCCACCTTTCGTCGATAAATGCACTGCCTTCTCCATTATGCTAAATTAATTCTTTTCTCTCTGAAATTCTTTTTGTGATTATAACTAAGCGGCTAGTGAAGAAGAAATATTACTCGTGGGTCTTGTCTTGATAAAAAGAAGTGACCATGTGCATGGACTATAACATGTGGCAAACATTGAAGGTGTCACCGACTATGCGTGGCTTATTTGGCTTCACTTTAGGATATATATAAGCACTAGTCAAAATGTTGTCATAAGTGAGAAGGAAAACAAATGTTTTGTCAGATTATTAAGAAAGTGAAACAAATTTGGTGTAGACAAGTCTGGTGATACGTGTAGATTGTGACATACACAAAAAAAATTAATTGTAGATGGCTTATGACGCAAGTCACAAAAGCATTGACTAGGGTTTTCACAAAAACAGGAACTCATTTTCCAAGTCCATAGCTTTCTGGATTACACGCAAACTCTCGTCTCTGTTTTGACAGAGGCTACTAAACAAAATGTACATTTCCAAGTTGAGAATCCTCATATATGATATATGAGTAAACAAACTTAGGAATCGCGGTAAATTGATTGAGCCATCCACTTGAGATGCAACTGAAGCTTGCCTGTTTTTGATTCGTCTAAAGGGAACCAGTCTTTGTACTCTTCTTCCATTATAACCCTTGTCAATGTCAAGATGCATCTCCCAATGTAGTCCTGACCACACAAAAAAAACAACAATTTTTATTGCCAACACAATCTACAATGAACCTAGCAACAAATAACATCCATTTTACGCAATGCAGCTATACAATGTCGCGGTTTGGTTTTACCTTTCCAAAAGTGTCGTGGTCCCAGACTTCGAGGACTAGCATATCGTGTAACCCATCTTCAACTACAAAATCAAAAGTCTGGTTCCAAACAGGGTTCAAGCTGTCATTGACGACCTGGTTGAAGCATAATAACAATTAGTTAGATACGAGGAAGGTTGAAATATCGATAACTTGGATAACTCTTTTGATGCTTTAATGAGAGATCTTATCTTACCCGAGTTTTGCTCTTAGCACCTGATTTCTTCATCGAGAGAACAACATATGGATCAGCTTTCCCCATCAGATCTTGTATTGGTATCTCTTCTGCAGATATCACTGTCACAGAGAGCACTCCTCTTACAATAATGTCTTTTCTTTTACGTGTTGTTGCATTTTCTTCCTGTGTGGTATCGTTCTTAAGCACCCTCTCTAAAGAAGTCATCGATGATGAGGCAAAGGGATTTACGATGCCACTTCCCGAACCGAAAGGGACGTACAGAAGCTCAAGGTGAACCTAAATTAAAGAGAATCAAAAATAGGTGGGTGTATTCATTAGCCATCTAAAAATAAACATCACAGGACTTTTAGCAATCTATTCTGAGTGGATTTATAGCTGAGCTAACCTCTCCACGTTTCTTGTTATCTCTCTGGATCTCTAAATCTTTGACCAGCTTCAACCAGACGTCTTTCACTTTACCAGGTTCAAGTTCACAAAGTCGGATTTGGGCACAACCAATAAGCTCAGATGCTTGTACACCCTCGTCATCATATACTCTGACCACTAAGTGTTGAGTTGATGCGTCTTCGACAACAAATTCAAAATGCTCATTCCAGATTGGATTCAGGTCATTGTTCTGATGGGAATAAACATAAATCAGATTATTCTGGCAGGTTAGCACAAAAAGAGAGAGAAAAAATGACTACTTACAATTGTTTTGCTTCTTTTTGTCTTTTCTCTTAGAGGGCGTATAAACAATTTAGCAAAGGGGTCTGATTTTCCAACTAGATCTTTGTTGGTCAAGTTCTTCGCTTGCACAAGCTTCACCTCCAATATTCCAACAGGCTTTAGCTCCAGATCGCTGGGAAAAGAAACACAAAAAGCTTTAATAGAAATCTGAAACCAGAAAGACAAGCACCTTCATATTTTTGATAATGCTGTAACACACTAGTAAGAAAGTCAAAAAAGAAAACCAAGTTGAGTATATCTTCCACTGAAGTAAGCACTTAAACCCTCCATAAAAACCATAAAGATTACGTCAATGGTTCAACTTCATGTATATATATTCTGAGGTGTACCTATAATCACCAGGAATAATTGGGATGACCTTCCGAACAGGCCATGTGATAGAATCTTCCACGGCATCCCGTATTGTTTCCTGTTACATACCAACTTACAGGTAAGCATCACACCATATGCACCAGAGCACAAAGGAGCATCTAAAAGATTGCAGTTTGAATCACTAGCAATGTGGTCCACCTATAATTGTAAACAAAATAAGAAGCATAATAGGAAAATGCAATAAGCAGAACACCCTGTCAATTCATAGTTAAATATTTCCTTCCTCTCAAACTCCAAAGTGAAATCAAGATTTGGTATCAGGAAAATAAATTTAGCAGTGACCAAAAAAGGAGAAAGATAGTCTGAAAATTGACCACGTACAGCCTAAATAAACTACGCGAGAAATTTTCAGAAAATTAACTAAATGAAAACGACCGTCCTGACAGTCCTTGAAAATGTGTTCATTTAGTAACACAAATGAATGCTATTATCATATAAGGTGGCACACACCAGGAAAAATAAATAGTAGGCCAAACCTCAATAGCATCTGAAAGTCCAGGAATTGTTGAAATGTCACCTCCGACAACCTTAAGGGTGAAGTCCAATTTTTTCTGCAAAACAGAATTGGATGTTTTAAGCTAAACAACAGAGAAGCTAATCATTGCCAGACAAAGTTTTTGTGTTACCACAGCCCAAACCAATTAAGCACACACACGTGCATGCTGAGGTATGCCAGCCCAAGGATGCAACAAGATTAAGCAAAGGTACAAAAATTTATGAACTCTCTTCGTCAATTACAGCTACAGCTTCAAAAGCTTTAGAAGGAACCAACCTTTTCTCTAAGAGAAACACTGACAGCTCCAAAGCAAGGAAGGTCATCAACCAATGGCCTAAAAATCAGCCTGAAAACACCGGTGAATCCAATATTTTTCACCTAGAAATCAGAGAATTAGAAATTAGTTGTTGTCGGCTTTTTCATTGATCAACTAGAAAGGGTAAACATATGAGATATCAGTATATTCTTCACAAGTTCTGCAAGCCAGAAAAACTACCATATAATATTAAGCCTATTTACTTCTACATAAATTATAAGAAAATAAGCAATGTAAGGCCGGCATGAGGCGCAGATCATGTACCTGAACCGGAAGAGATACACCAACTAAGGTTTTGATTCCAAGTACTATATTTGGATTTCCATCCCATTGCATATCAAGTTCCATGGTCACCCCATTTTTATCACCATCGATAATGGAAACACCTAAAGAACATCAAGGAACACAAGCAGACCCATAAATTCTAAAGTAACAGCACAATCTTTGTTTGAGATTATATATCCTCTTTTTGCAAACTTTAGACACACAATCCTCATAAATGTTAAGAATGATACCGCAGCCATTAACTATTACTTTTCTAGTCTTATTTACACAACTTCTCATTCTCTTATTAACTATCATATAAAATTCCCCTTATGACATGAATGCAATGCACGGGTGAAAACAACAACAATCTTGACTAAGATTGAAAGCTCAAGATGGACGCAACTAAACCGAAAAGTTCACAAGCAAAGGAATTTCACTGCATATTCAACATGACTCAATTACACAAATTCACAAACTTACATTTGAAAACAGGAATGAACAAAACCTAACCTGTAAACTGAGGCGCCACAGTACCAAGAGTAAGCTTAGAAAATGTTAAGGAAGCCACAATGGCAGGTCTATATTGCTCGAGAACAGGCTCCACAGATGCCTTTATAAGCTCAGAGGCTGCCTAAATACTCCAAAGAATAAACACAAGAGAAAAGAAAAAAAACCCTTCTTTAGAAACAATATCTTCATCCATAACATAAATCACACCTCTCTCAATCACTCAATCAATGATCTTTGACAAAAACATACCTCATCAACATAAGGCCAGATCTTTGTCAAGTGATGGTTCAGCCAAGTCAACTGAAGTAAATTAAACAACTTGAAATCAGTCACAGTGCCACAGATAACAAATCATATGCACATCACAAGATAAACACTAACGAGTATGACCAAAATTCTACAAAATTGGTAACTTAACTTCTGACGCTCGGAGAAAACAACCCACGACGGATAAAACTCAGCTGGTAAAAGCTTCCTCGAATCCTCCACCGTCATCCTCGCAAAAGCAGCCACCGTTTTCGCCTGAACAAATACACAAAAAATTCCGATAAAGAGCTCACAAATCGAATCGGTAAAAGCAATAGTTTGGGTCTCTCACAAGTTCAGAGCGAATCTTAGATCGATAATTCTCCGCCTTGACGAAACCGATGATGATGGTGATTCCGACGATGAGTCCGATCACAACTCCGACTACAAACCCCATTTTTTTATCGCCGGAGTTCCCCAATTGCAATGTCCGTACTATCTTAGTCACCAGATTCAGTTTCGTGAGCTAAAACCCGAAAGCGAGAATGTAATTTAGCCTTTTTTTTTATTTTCTAAGAAATCTCACAAAATTAATTTTATATAATTAGTAGAGATTTTAGTATAATTTTATATATACGAAAAACAAAATAAATGGGACGCTCGATAGTCGATACCGACTCATACGAAAAGGCTAAGCAATCGTCACCACCAATAAAAAAAATTGCCACGTCATAAATCTCGAAAGTTGAGATTTTGACTTCGACGTTGAATAAAGTTTTTTTAAAATAATCACATTGTGACCAAAAAAAATACTAATCATAATAATAATAATCACATTTTCAGTAATAATCACATGATTCAAATACGTACATGTTCCTAATTTGGGGAATTTAGTACAGAGTTTGTGAACGTGTAGTAGCTAGACGAGCAGCATCAATGCAATTATGGTCTTTGGTATGTTGTGATTAAGTTTTGTATCTTTGTGGACTAATAATTGATACTTGGATATAATGTACCATTAAATTGATGGATTATCATAAGTGTTATACTTGTGTAGATGATTTGGCTTGGGAGATGGTTATTGGAGGATGATGAAACCAACTCATGAAGAAGCTCAGGTACATAACCATCTTTTTAATCTTAATTTTTTTTTTAGTTTGTATTGATGTATGTAGGGATAGACATAAGAAGCTTTGTTACAATTACAATGAAATGGTAGATTTTGAAAATGAATATCTCTGAAAACACTAATATTGCTCTATTTCTTGGTAGCTTATGAAATTATTAGGAGAATTAATGGTCCCCCTCTGCAAGTTGTGTTATATTTGGGTGATATAGACTTAAGCTTTTTAATTACCTTATTTGTAAAATCATAGCTGTTGTGATGTTCATTGCTGTTATAACTTGTTTGGTCAAAAGATAAAAGTGGAGTTTGGTATATGATTTTAATTCTTCAATTTTTTTAGTGATGATAGATGAACAAGTTCCAAGATCAGTGAGTTTGCGTGGATGCATACTGTCTATATTAATGATTTTGCAGAAAACTTCTCAATGTTCTTACTTATCACCACTTTTAGCTACCAAAGAAAAATAAATTTAAAATAATTAATACTAGTGTAATAAGCTTCATGGTGTATATTAGACTTATTAGTAGTATCGATATTGAAAATTGTTTTTGTACATACAAAACCTTTGTTTGTTATATATATTTACGTAGTAATCGTTATTTTATCATATTTTCTAAGATAGTACTAACTTCTTTATACTCCAAGAAAAAGTATAGAACTAAATTCTTTATAAAAAAAAAGTATTGTACTAAATGCCAAGAAAGATCTTGATTCAACACTTTAACCATCGTTTAATTTTTGATGAGAAAAGACTTCATTGGGAACCTATTTTATTTCAAATCAAATGCAAACTGAAAAAAAACAATTAAAAGGAGTAAAGACATTTATTACACAGTGGGTTTTGTCTTTTAATGAAATTTAATTCAATTTATTTATGCTCCTGCAGTTTAGTGACGATTTATGCTCTCTTTTAAAAACAAAGAACTGAAAGGTCAAAAAGTAAAATTTGAATAAAGAAGAAATATTACTCGAAATAGAAACTGCTTAATGACCTGCTTTTTCGTTATGTAAGGAAAAACAGAGCACAAAAACAAAAAAATAAACATTTAACAAGAGTGGAAAAGACTACGTTTTTGAGTCAAACTTTAGAGAGTTTTCGCGGTATGGAACTAGTCCTGATAATAGTATGTTTTTGGCTTTGTGACCACGCTTTCTCAATGCCCTCTCTCTCTCTCTCTTTACTCTCTCTCTCTAGCCTAAAGCCTAAACCCAGAATCCTCTAAAGTCTTTTGCAACATTGAAAGTCTTCTTCATCTTCTTCTTTTACCCTCTAGTCCTCAGTATCCGTACAAGATTTCATTTTTCTCTGTCTTCAAGGTTTTTTTTTTTACTCTTCTCTCTTTGATTCTTCTTCTTTTGTGTTGCTTCTCTAGGTTTTTTACAGTTTCTTTGTAGAAATCTTTGCTTCTTCTTCTTTTTAGTTGCTTCTCTAGGTCTATTACAGTCTAATCTTGTGTTTCTTTGTAGAAATCTTTGCTTCTTCTTCATTTTTGGTGTTTTTCTAGGTATTTCACAGTCTGATTTTGTGTGTTCTTCTTTGGTTTCAGATCTTGGTTCTTGTTGTGGTTTATAATGGAGTCGATTGGGAAAAGAATCAAGTCACGGACCAAGGAACGGATTTATGTGGTTAACGAGCGGAAGAAGAGGGAAACAAAAGCTCAAGTTACAACTTCTTTCAAGAAAAAAAAACAGAAAAGACCATCCGGCTATGATTCTGATCTTGAAGATTTGACTCCGGTTATTAACAACCGTCCTTCTGTTCAAGTAAGTGACAAGAACCCTCTGAGAAATGGGTCTGAGCACAACAAATCTGTCAAGGACAGCTTTTCTAGGATTTTTAGGGATTTGACTCTGGATAAATCTGTTGCAAGCTCTTCTGGTACTAGTAATAGGCAAGAACCGAACAAAGATGCTCGAAATTCTGTTCCAAGCTCATCTGGTTTGAGAGATGGGTGTGAAGAGAACATAAGTTTGGATGTGGAAAAACGAGTTCTTGAGGAAATAGAAATCCTTTCAGATTCTGAGTCTGAAACCGCAGTAAAAGCTTCAGCCAAGAAGAAGCTCTTTGATGACAGGAACAAGCTCTCTGGCTCCACCAGTGACGGCGGAGATAGCTCAAGTGAAACTGTGGAAAAGGAAGATGATAATGTAACTGTGGAGTCTTTGTCGACTGGTGATTCATCTTCATCTTCATCTTCTTCCTCGAGTGACGATGATCTCAGCTCTAAGGATGTAGTTGGAGACACATATGACGATGATGATGATGATGATGATATGAGAAAGGCCAGTTCACCATCACCAGTCAGGAAAGTCTCTAAACCAGGAAGGAAGCCTTTGGGAAGGTACAAAAGGCCTGCTTCTTGCTTAACCAAGACTAGAAAAGAGGAGGATAAGAGGAAGATTCAGAAGTTAAACCACCGAGAAGAAGAGCGAGAAGAAGAAGAAGTTGAAGTAGTAATAAAGGAGCAGTGCAATGCAGTGTTCATTTGTACTCACTGTGGCAAAGAGAACAAAGGAATCCCTGATGCTCAAAGCTCTTTCATTAGACCACAAGTTCCAACAAGAGCTGAAGATGATGATATGAACCAGAAAAACTTTGAAGATTCTGTTTCTATCAACTCTGGGAATGCTCCTGAGAAGCCACCCACATCCATACCTGAAATGGTGAATCCAGAGACAGTAAAAGAAGTGACAACAACCGAGAAGCTATCCCCGCCTGAAATGGTGAATCCAGAGACAGGAAAGGAAGTAAAAACACCCGAGAATCTGTCCCGGCCTGAAATGGAGAATCCAGAGACAGTAAAAGAAATGGAAAGACCTGAAAAGCTGTTCCGATATGGAATGGAGAATGCAGAGACAGTAAAAGATATGAAACGACCTGAAAAGCTGTCCCGGTATGAAATGGAGAATGCAGAGACCGGGAAAGAATTTAAAAGACCTGAAAAATCATCCACATTCAGACCTGACATTGTGAATTCAGAGAAAGCAAAAGAGGTCCAAGCACCTGAAAATCTTTCAAGACCTGAAATCCAGAATTCGGAGAAACCAAATGAGTTCCAAGCCAACATCAGTTCGAGCTCGAGGATACCTGCAGTTGCACTTGCAGAGGCATTGAATAAGCCTGCTTTGGCTACTCCACCAGTTGATGATGAATCTGATTTTTCTATCAGCTCAGCAGATAAATCTGGATATGAATCTGAGGCTTCACTTAAAGACTATGAGGTCACGTCTAATAACAGCGCAGGGTGGAGAATGCTGGATGGGAGCAGCAAAGAAGTTGATATATTCAGGCTTCTTGTGAACTCTGTTTGGCAGAAAGACCGTTTAGGCGAAGAAGAAGAAGAAGAAGAAGAAGAAGAAGATGAACTAGTTTCTTCACCTGAAGAGAAATCTGATGAAGATGATCAAAGAAAATATGATGATGAGGGACTTCTAATCATTAGACCACCACCATTGATAGAGAGATTTGGTGTAGAGGAACCTGAATCACCACCTGAGCTTTCTGAGTGGGAGAAAGAGGAAGCTAGACTGTGGGAAGAATCTGAATTCTGCAGTAAATCAGAAAATGCAGACATCGACCTTCTTTCAAGCGTAAGTTCTTGTTTTCTTGGAAACAATATTCTTTACTAACTCCTTGTGTTAAAGAACAAGGTTAATCTTACTTAGAATCTTGCAGATTGAGAAAGTAATATCCACTGATGAAAGTCCCAAAGCGCGTTGTAAAAAAGGTTATCATGAACTGTGGCTTGATCCTGAAATTGGTTTGAAGTGTTTGCATTGCGGCTTCGTGGAGAGAGAGATCCGAAGCGTAGATGAATATGGCTGGGTAAGGATTTCAGTTTTCCCTTAGAATGAATGATTGAAAGGGTTTGATGGTAACTCTTTTGTGTGTTTGCCCATGTAGGGAGAGAAGATCACAAGTGGGAGAAGAAAGAATGATAGATCGGAAGAAGAAGAAGGAGGATGCAGCAGCTTCACTGCGAAACCATTGTTTGAAGGTCCTGACAAGAACAGCTTAAACGGGGGATGTGTTTCGACTGAAGGAACTGTTTGGGATAAGATTCCAGGGGTCAAATCTCAAATGTATGCTCACCAACAAGAAGGGTTTGAGTTCATATGGAGGAATTTAGCCGGTACAATCATGTTGAATGAGCTCAAGAACTTTGAGAACAGCGATGAAACGGGAGGTTGCATCATGTCACACGCTCCCGGGACAGGGAAAACTCGCCTCACCATCATTTTCCTTCAAGCCTACTTGGCATGCTTCCCAAATTGCAAACCAGTGATCATTGCTCCTGCAAGCTTGCTTCTCACATGGGCAGAGGAGTTTAAGAAATGGAACATTAGCATTCCTTTTCATAATCTTAGTAGTTTGGAGTTCACAGGAAAAGAGAGCAAGGCGGCGTTGGATCTTCTGATGAAGAAGAATTCAAGTGCTAGAAGCACTAATGAGATAAGGATGGTGAAGATATACTCTTGGATAAAATCAAAGAGCATACTCGGTATTAGCTACAACCTCTATGAGAAGCTTGCAGGAGTTAAAGACGAGGACAAAAAGACAAAGAAGGCGAGAGAAGTGAAACCAGACTATGAGTTAGTGAGGATCAGAGAGATACTTATGGGAAAGCCTGGACTGCTGGTTCTTGACGAGGCACACACACCGCGGAACCAGAGAAGTTGTATATGGAAAACACTATCGAAAGTGGAAACGCAGAAACGTATCTTGCTTTCTGGAACACCTTTTCAGAACAACTTCCAGGAGCTTTGCAATGTTTTGGGACTTGCAAGACCAAAGTATCTGGAGAAGCTCACAACTACACTCAAGAACAGTGGGATGACTGTAACGAAGAGATGTAAAAGAGGTTTGGGGAACGTAATCAACAACCGAGGAATCGATGAACTCAAGACAGTTATGCTTCCGTTTGTTCATGTTCACAAAGGAAGTATTCTTCAAAAGAGTCTCCCTGGTTTGAGAGAATGTGTTGTGGTGTTAAACCCACCTGAGCTGCAGAAGAAAGTTCTAGAATCTATTGAGGTCACTCACAACCGAAAGATAAAGAACGTGTTTGAAACAGAACACAAGTTGTCTCTAGTCTCAGTCCATCCTTCTCTAGTCTCTCGCTGCAAACTCACGGCTAGAGAAAGTCTGACCATCGACGAGGCTTTGCTTGCACAGCTCAAGAAAGTTAGACTCGATCCAGACCAAAGTGTGAAAACAAGATTCCTCATGGAGTTCATCTGTTTGTGCGAAGTGATGAAGGAGAAAGTGTTGGTCTTTAGCCAATACATCGACCCGTTGAAGCTGATAATGAAGCATCTTGTCCAACGTTTCAACTGGAAAGAAGAGGAGGAAGTGTTGTACATGCACGGAAAGCTCGAGCAGAAACAAAGACAGTCATTGATCAACGAGTTCAATGATCCTAAATCCAAAGCCAAAGTGATGTTAGCTTCCACAAAAGCATGTTCTGAAGGTATTAATCTGGTTGGAGCATCAAGGGTTATACTTTTGGATGTTGTGTGGAATCCGGCAGTCGAGAGACAAGCGATAAGCCGTGCTTACAGAATCGGACAGCAAAGGGTTGTCTACACTTACCATTTGGTCGCAAAAGGGACTCCTGAAGGACCAAAGTACTGCAAGCAAGCGCAAAAGGATAGGATTTCAGAGCTGGTTTTCGCATGTTCGTCGAAACAAGACAAGGGAAAAGAGAAGATTGCTGAAGCTGTTACAGAGGATGATGTGTTGGATACTATGGTGCAGCATAAGAAGCTTGGTGATATGTTTGACAACCTGATTATTCAGCCAAAGGATGCAGATTTGGTTAATGGTTTCAGCATTCTTATGCCATGAAGTCATCACCAAACTCTTTGGCTTTATCTCTTCTTATTATATCGTATGTTGTGTTTTCTTTTAAGACTTATGCTTTGCTTTCTGGGTATCTTATTCTCAAAAAAGACTTTGCCTTTGTTTCCACTTAACATTGCCTGTTATGAACTTTGAAGTGTATTGCAAAATGTTTTATGTTGTTGCTAAGAGTTTATTGGAAGCGATGTGTCAAAGGTAAAAAAGATGGACTGTTGAGTATAAACCAAAAGCTGATTCTCGTAATATCGTTGTATATTTACATGTTTTTTTGTAAATTACAATGGTTCAACAGTAGAAAGAAAAGAAGACAAACTAATCTGATAAAACAGAGAACAAAGTTTGGTAATAATAAACACAATGTCCTGAGAAGGTAGGTGTAAAGAGTAAATCAAAAGATTTGGTATGGAGATCATGTATAACCATTGGTTGCAAATACAAACGACCATGAAGCAATAACTTGTTTCCCTCTAGAACTGCTACTGGTAAGAGCACGTATTCAGTTTTCTTGAACCAAGAGAGCGTTTCCGTGAGATCTATCGAACACATTTTTTTCCACGTCTTGGTGCCGCCTGAAGAATCCAACGACCATATGACTTGAGTGGGCCAGTTTTGCTGGGACACGCACAAGTGGTTATCAAGGATGCACATAATGACGCTGTGAGGTTCCCGTACATGGGAAAAGGGAGCTTTGGAAACGACTTGAAATGTTTCGGTGTGAAGATCCAAGGATATTATCTTGGTTTCTTCACACTCGGTTGGCCAATAAAGCGACCCATCTAAATACACGGGCTTCTGATAAGCAAGAATCCGATAAGGCGAAGCCGGGAGAACGTACTTCCAAGAATTTGTGCTAAAATCGAAAACTTCACAAGTCGTAGCGTTTTCCAAACCAAAATCAGATGAATTGTAAAGCCATACCGGCTTATACGTGCCCTTGACTACGTCTTTCCCAAATCCAAGATCGGGATTTACAAAGTCATATTCTTCTTTTCTATATCTTTCCGCCATGACCTCTTGAATGCTTGAAAGAGGAAAACTTTGATGCCATCTAGTGGCGGGATTGATCACGATGCTGTCCGTGTAGACGCAGTAGAGGCAAACAAGACCGTCACAAGTACCATAGCAAGCCATGGTGCTCGAAGTAGGGAACCTGACCGTGCAAACTATGGAAGACCCAAACACAATCCGAACTTGCTCAGTAACATGACGAGACATGAAAAGTATGTCTGGACCTCGTAATCGCCTACGAGTAATTGAATGTCGTTCCTTGAAACGCTTGGCCTGGATTGTGGATTGCCACTTGTTGGATACAGACTTGAATCTAAGCAGAGACTTCACCGGAAGTCTCTCGAGGATGAGCTCTACGACGTCATGGGGGAACAATTCCACACTCGAACGATGTCTTTTCAACAACATTGTTGTGTCGTCTCTAATTGATCAATCCAGGCTTTGTGTATGGAAATAGAAGTTATTGCTGAAAAGAGAAAACTTTAGTCAAGTTTGTTTCTAACAACGAAAAGGAAATTCTATAACTTTCCTCTCCTAATCAAAACTGGAATTACTTAATTTTGTGAATAATTAAATGGAAAACCCAAGAAGATATTACAAATTTCATCAAAACAAAGCTAATTATACATAATCAAATTGACTACATGAGCTAGGAACTGGAAAAGGAAAAAATTTAGTCAGTTTAGTTCGAATTCCATCACTTTCTCGTAATGGAAACAAAATTCCTTATTTTTGTGATACAGTACTTATATCGAAATTTCCAACAAGATGTTACAGATTTCATCAAATCAAATCACAATAACAAAAGGTGATTATAATCAGAGTTAGTACCACAGGCAATGAACCCATCAAATCCTTTCTCTTCAGGGCTCTCTCTCTCTCTATTACAGGCGGAGGAGAGAGAGAGAGAGAGAGAGAGAGAGAGATCGGAATGTAATCGGAATCTCAGCTCCGACCTAAGTTAATTATCTTGCACAACCATGTCTTCTTCTTTCTTTGTTTTTTTTTTTTTTTTGCTCTTTTGAGCTTTGATTTTCATTTGGGCTCTAGAGCCCACAAAAAAAAAAATTCAAAGAAATCTGTATACATGTATTATTTCTTCCTTTTTTGTATCTTATATATTAGGACCGTATCCCCGCAATACATTGCGATTGAAATTTCGTATATTCAATATTCAAAATATTTTTCTAAAAAATAGTTACAAGGGAACAAATATGTATCAAAAAAGATGCTGAAAATAGATATCAGTATGGTTCGAAAATAAATAAATGTTAAAAGAAATACAATGTTAATGTAGTAAGCGATTATAAAAGAAATGATACATAACATTTACTGTAGTAGTACAAAACATAATCTTAATAACAGTTATGAGTAGAAAGCTATATATATACCAAAAGATTATGATTGAATTATAAATTGGTATTGTTATAGTAGATGTAGATGTAGATGTAGATCAAGATACTAGAATCAAGAATACGAAAGAACAATTAGCAAACATCATCCAAATAATTTATAAATTGCTATGTGACCCGGCTCTACAATACAAACGGGCATTACATAGCCTAAAGGCTAAAAGTAAATATAAAGAAAAAGTGGACCACCCCACAATAAAGCAAAAGAAAATGCATATACGATTTAATTCTACAGTGTAAATTTATTCTATATATAAGGTGAATCTTTGCTCTGACTGCCTCGTAAATCTTGAAATTTAGGTGATGGGATTTGTACTAAAAAGAGAAAGTAAAAGCGAAATCTTCGTTGTGTTTTCTTTTTAATGAAATAAGCTTTGGTGATTAGATGTAACTAATTACCATGTGAAACCATGCAATCTACTTTTGTTCCCTTCGTTTCGTTAACCCTTGAATATTCATAAACTATGGATACATGTAGATTCCTTGGCAATTGGCATAATGGTTAAGGGTTTATACGTACCATCAAACTATAGGTTAAAGTAAAGATATGCTATGGGAAAATTAAAGTGATTACGACACATGAAACATATTATAATTCATATACTAAGAAAAATATTACACATGTCAAGTTTTCTCTAGGACGTTTTCTATAGGTTTTCCACTTAAACATATTATACGGATAATACGTCGGGTAATAAACTAAAGACAACCACATGATTACATGAAATGATACATTCTTTCACTTTTGTTCGGATTAGCTAATTCATTTTGATCAAGTAAAGCGAAACTAAGATTAAGGGTCAACGATTGAGCTCAATTGTGTAAGGAAAATAATTTAATACTTTTCAAATTGAGGAATATCCCCTTTATATTGGAGATGACAAATATAGACTAACATTGTAAATGCGCATCCATTTGATACCACTTGGTCATGTCCCTTTGCTCTTTCGCCCATTAAACAAATCGGCACATGAAAAAATAAAAAAATAAAAATCTTCATAAATGATTATGTTGGTTTGTGATTTATTGGTAACACAAAAATTTGCAATATTTTGTATAGTTTGATGTTTGAATCCCGAATTTCTGGTTGTAGAATTAACAAAAACTACTAGATCGACTTTATTCATGTGCTGCATGCACTCGATCGTTCCACTTTCAAATATTTGGTTCACATTAATGTTTTGCCTTTTTCCGATCTTCATTTTCCTTACTTACGAAATAACTTTTCAACTAGTAAACATATTTTTTTTGTTAGTTAAAGAATAGTAACCATATTTGATAATGTATTAAATCTTGTAAAAAAGGAAAATTGCATTGCCTAGTGTCCATCTAATGCGAAAGTATACATCATCTACGAGTTCGTGGAGACAAATTAATGATAATATTCCTGCTGATTAGATACCAATAAAACCAAAGTCCAATCATGTAATAGGTAGGTTACACAAAATAATGCGAACTTCTATCAAAACCTAAATATATATATATGAGTCCATTTTCGTGTATAAGCTCAAATATGTAATAACGACGTCGACGACACAAACAAAAGCTCATATATTCCTCTATTTACTAATTACTAGTCGCTTCGTCACTAGTCTTGACGCAAAATAATTGTGTTTGTCTATATGTATATCGCATGTGCTGATAATTATAAAAATCAATAAACACTAATTGAATAACATGGACCATTTCAAAACGTGTTTACGAATACTGATTAAAATGATGTCTAAAAATGGTTAAAATCATATTTTGAACATAATCATCAAGTTGTATATGATTAATCATCTATATGTCTAATCAAATACTATAATTGTTAATTATTGTTTCAATATATGATCGGTATAGCGTTTTCCTATTGTCTGTAAACAAATGTAGATGTATCTTGATGGGGCAAAGCAATTGACAAACCGAATTAATACTGTAGAAAATGCTAATCATGATTAGCATTCATGAGTGTTTTGTTGTATGGCGGACCTAATCTCCGTATTTTTAAGTATTTTGGATCATTTTATTTGATAAGTTTGTGCAGATTTTACTTTACAATATCCATAATCTATTGATTAAGCCGATAGTTTATAATATGGGACATTAGACTGCCCCAGCATGAAATTCTCCGCCGTTAGGCCATTATCAATTTCTTGATTAATTTTCTTTAAGTTAAGTTAGGTATTTCATTTTATATACATTTAACAAACTTTGTGAGATTTCAACAATCAAAAGTGGAATTGTTACACAGAGTGAGAGTAAATAATAATTCAAGTGTGGATTATAAAACTCAGTTTTGTAAATTTATTGATTGGATCATGATCATATCAAGATAGTTGATAGCAAGTTGTGAATGTTTGATCTAAAGCTTGATAGCGAATCTTATGTAACTAATTCAATAAGAAAATTATTTACATTGTTTGATACTTAACCCTAGTGCCGCCTAGTGACTTGGTAGTTCATTAAAAGAAGAAGTAAATACTTTTATTTACGGATTGGTAATCTTTTAGTTTTATGTACTCACTAAAGGTATATATATGTAAGAAAAATGAAACTAGAAAGATGGCGAAAATTGAAAGTCTCAAGAAAAATACAGAAAAAGAAGCACAAACTCCTGATATCAGTGGTGAGTGGACTTTAATACAGTATCTTTTGTCCAACATTTGTGCTACAAGAAAAGAATATATCTAAAATAAATGAATCCTCCAAATTTAGGAAATTCATATACTCTACTTTTAAAATAAATAAAGACCTATTACCGAAAAAAATAAAAAGTAACAAAAAATGAAAAGGAAAGATGATAATATGGCAAACTATAACAGTAGACATAGTATAGCCTCTTTATCTTTTTCGCTTCTCCCTTCTATCTCTCTCTCCATTTTAGGGTTGTATAGTATTATTTTTTTGCTTTTTTTCACTTTCTTTCACAGACCAAAATCTTGGAGAGAAAATGTGATACTTTAAGTACTGTTTTTTTTTAATTAGTGGTAGGATATCAACGTAACATTTTTTACTACAAAAAGAGTAATATTCAAGCGACCAAAAAAAAAAGAGATGTCATCAAAAAAGACGAATGAACAAATGTGAAATATGCATGATTAGCAAAATTATAAATTAATCTTCAAACAAATATCTATAAGCATATATAGTTATCCGGTACCAAAATGTTTGTTGAGAAACCAGTCGATTATTGACTTGATTTGATCAAAGTTTTGAATACTCATTCGCAAAACCTAGAATTATATTTCAAAATAATAAGTAGTAGGCACATAATCGTTTACCTGACCTACATGTGAGAATCAAACTAGTTTCGGCGATAATGTTATTGGAAATTCTCTGAGAGTACAAATAGATGATAAGTACAACTGCCTAACTAAATTGACAATATTCTGTTTTATGTTTAAGCTTAGCCGATCGAAACTATATAAATTATGACTTGATAAAAAAACACTACATATAAATTCTGATTTATGACCCAAAAAACCACTACGATCGTTATACTAAACCAACCAAAAAGTGTATGTATCACCTCTATGCTAAAAACCATTATTGATTTATACTTGTTTGCTTAATATGTAATCTTTGTTACTTGTTGTGGTAATTGGAGCCCATAATTTTATATGCTTTTGTTCGTGCTTTATCAGTCAACATCATACACAACTTTCGCATGCACCTATGTGGAAAATTGAAAAGAATTTCTCTGGTTTCTATTACTTTTGGTTCATTCTGATCCATTCTTAAATATTAATTACACCAACAATAATGTCTCAATTAATTTGTAAAGTTTCATACTGTAATATATTTAATTAATCTCTTTTTTGTCGTCAATTAATCTCTTCTTTAATCAATTAAAATTTGTATTTGACGTTTGACACATTATATTGGCTAAATGATTATGCTAACAAAATGATTATGATAAAACAAACCTCGACTTTTTTCTTTTTATCATTTCTCTGAGTTGTATTATTACATGATGGGATGCTAATTTATTTAATAGAAGTTGACAAAATCACTAGGCGTGTTTATATATCAATCATAGATTTTTGCAGAATCCGGATTTACATTCAGTTATTCTATAATTTTATAAACTTAAAAATACAGAAAATGTTTGTCACTTTACATTTATCATCGCTTTATTTAACATATTTTATTTTTGTTTCTGAGTTATGGTTATTAGGCCCAATAGTTATGGACTTTTGCATTTTTTAAATAAAGATCAAAATGTGTTGAAAATAAAAGAGTACAGATAACATGTTATTGGATATTGATGCGATTTAAATGAGATAGACGTTGCAGATATTAATTACATTCATTTAGGAAATGAATCTAATCAGTGGTTTATGTGAGTCGTGAAATTAAATTAGATGAAAATAAAGTTGCCAAAAAATATACACATTAAATAAAAAAAGTTAATACCGAAAACAAATATAAAGCAGAAGCAAAGAAAGACTAAAAACACTAGTCTCTGCACTTTATTTTTGTTCAAAATCCGCTGCTTTTACTTTGCCGTTTCATTCAAGCTCTCTCTCCTCTCTCTCTCTCACAAGTCACAAGCTAAAGAAACTCTCTCTCTATAAGTCACTTTAACTTTCTCACTCTAAAATCTGTCCTCATTGTCTTGCCTCTGTCTACTTCAAGAATTGATGTCTCTTCAACACTTTCTCTTATTTTAATTCATTCTCTCTCCCTTCTCTCTCTAACTCCATTAAAGCCTTCTCTCAAGAACCAAAATCAAAAAGCCCACCATTTTGTTTTATCCAAGTCTTTGTTTGGTCCTGAGGAAGAACAAAACCTCAATTCCACTCAAATTTGGGAAATTTCCATCTTTTTGGCAGTTTTTTGAGTAATTAAGAAACTCTTCTTGTTCATCAATGGATTAAGGTTCTTCTGATAAAGGAGGAAAGTAAAAAAGAGACACACACACTAGTAAAGAAGCAAAGGAGTAACAATGGGAGAAGACAAATCTAAGCCAAACAAGGTTTTTTTATTTATTTATTTACTTGTGTCTCTTCTCTAAAGCTGTGACCTTTATTTCCAAATCTTAATGGAATTTCAAAAATGAAACATTTTTTTGTTTGAATTTGTGAAAATTGAAGCTGGCCTGGTCCAAGAAGATGGTAAGGAAATGGTTTAATATAAAAAGCAAAACAGAGGAGTTTCAAGCAGATGATCCTACTTCTGCTGGTAAAGTCTCTCTCTTTACCTTATTTTTGTTTACTTGTTCTTGTTTTTGTCCTAGAGCGTTATATTTTTTTTGTCTCTTCTGAGATATAATCTTAATTCAATTTGATTACAGGAGTTGAAGTAGAACACAGAAGAAGTAGCTTCTCTTCAGAGAAAGCTCCCAACACAATCAACAAGTCCAAAACTACAGAGAAACTCAACAAAAATTGGGAACAACAAGCTAGACAAAGAAAAATGAATTATGAGAATCCTAGGATCATTGATGTCCAAAACTACAGGTATATATATTTACACACATATGTGTATGTAAACTGTAAAGTGTCACACTTTATTATTCATTGATACTGAAATCTATTGTTGTTTACTTTGAGCAGCATCTTTGTAGCTACTTGGAATGTAGCTGGAAGATCTCCTCCTTCTGACTTAAACCTTGATGAGTGGCTTCATTCTTCAGCTCCTGCAGATATATATGTATTAGGGTATGTTTCAAAACAAGAATCATTTTGAGTCTTTTACTCAAATCTTATGGATTTTCTGGTTTTTGGTTAACTTTAGATTCCAAGAGATTGTTCCTCTTAATGCTGGTAATGTCCTTGGAGCTGAAGACAATGGACCTGCTCAGAAATGGCTTTCGCTTGTCCGAAAAACGCTTAATAACCGACCAGGGACTAGTGGAACCAACGGTTACCACACGCCTTCACCTATCCCTGTACCTATTGCTGAGATTGATGCTGATTTCTCTGGTTCCACTAGGCAAAAGAACTCAACTTTCTACCATAGACGGTCTTTTCAGACACCGAGTAGTACGTGGAACGATCCTTCAATGCCTCAGCCAGGTCGTTTCAGTGTCTGTGACCGTGTCTTCTTCAGCCACAGGCCAAGTGATTTCGACCCGAGTTTCCGTGGTAGTAGCAGTAGTAGTCACAGGCCTAGTGATTCCTCTCGAAGGCCTAGTGATTACTCTAGAAGGCCTAGTGACTACTCCAGGAGGCCTAGTGATTACTCCAGGAGGCCTAGTGATTACTCAAGACCGAGTGATTACTCTAGACCGAGCGATTACTACTCTAGACCGAGTGATTATTCGCGGCCAAGTGACTTCTCAAGATCTTCAGATGATGATAATGGTCTTGGAGATTCTCCAAGCACTGTCTTGTACTCACCGGGTTCTGCAGCAAACGAGAACGGGTATAGGATCCCGTGGAACTCTTCGCAGTATTGTTTAGTTGCTAGTAAACAAATGGTTGGTATTTTCTTAACCATTTGGGTTAAAAGTGAGTTAAGGGAACATATCAAGAACATGAAAGTTTCTTGTGTTGGTAGAGGATTAATGGGCTATCTTGGGAATAAGGTAAGGCATTTTTCTTCTGTTGTGTGAGTGAGTTAGTTTGTGGCTTTGTTGTAATGCCTTTTGGTTTTTTTTGTAGGGATCTATCTCAGTAAGTATGTTGCTTCATCAAACAAGCTTTTGCTTTGTTTGTACACACTTAACTTCTGGAGAAAGAGAAGGTGATGAGCTAAAGAGAAACTCTGATGTCATGGAGATACTCAAGAAAACGAGGTTTCCTCGCGTTAAGAGTTCAGATGACGAAAAATCCCCTGAGAATATTCTCCAGCATGAGTAAGATTGATGATCTTACTTCTCATACTTTCGTTTATTGGTTTTTAACTAGTCTCTCAATCCATTTCTTTGTATCTTTTTACCAGCCGGGTAATATGGCTTGGCGATCTGAATTATCGGATAGCATTGTCTTACCGATCTGCCAAAGCACTCGTTGAGATGCAGAATTGGAGAGCTTTACTAGAAAACGACCAGTTAAGAATTGAGCAGAAACGAGGCCATGTCTTTAAAGGATGGAACGAAGGAAAAATCTACTTCCCACCGACTTACAAGTACTCGAGGAATTCGGATAGATATTCGGGAGATGATTTGCATCCCAAGGAGAAACGTCGCACTCCTGCTTGGTAAGTTTCTCTATATAAAATCAAGAAAAACAAGAACTTCTTTTGTATTATGAATCTATGATCTGACGTTCGTATTCTTTAAAATAGGTGCGATAGGATATTGTGGTACGGTGAAGGACTGCATCAGTTATCTTATGTAAGAGGAGAGTCACGGTTCTCGGATCATAGACCCGTATATGGCATTTTCTGTGCAGAGGTTGAGTCAACTCATAACAGGTTAAAACGAACCACGAGTTACTGCACTTCACGTGTCCAAGCTGAAGAGCTTTTACCTTATTCCCGTGGATACACCGAGCTCAGCTTCTTCTAGTAACACAACCGATTCTCATTTTTCCGCATTTTACGGTAAGTTTTTCTTACATTTCTCTTTTCTTTTTTGCATCTAAGTTAATATGTTTGTAGTTTAGACTGTAATCAAATGCAAAAACCTGATTAAGAGTCAAACATAAATAGATAAAAATGTAGAGTGAGTGTGTCAGTGACATGTGTTGTCCAAAACTAAAGTAAGACCATAAGTATCAGTGGTCCTAAGATTCAAAGAGAGGTAAGTCTACAAAGAGACCAATCTATAATTCTGCATTTATGTGCAAAGGTGTTATATCAGCCAAGAGATGAGCCAAAACCTTCTCTCTGATCATTTAAGATAAGGATAAGGAATCCCAACATTGAAAGCTTGATAAAGATTTTCCTATGCATATCTAACAAATCTTTTGTCAAAAAAGATTTGAACTTTCTTAAACCCAAATGAAAACAAGATTATGAAATATTTGGTTTTGATACTAATGGTGGAATTGGTTTTGCTTTTGTCAGGTGAACAGAAGTTTTTTGGTTCTTTGAGAGTGATTGAGACATTCCATTGCATCTTTAACTCAAAGGGAACAGGTTGGTTAAAAAAAGTCTTCTTTTTTTACATTCTGTTTCCGGTTTGGTTTTAAACTAATTTTACCGTCTAATTTCCGGTTTGCAGGTGTAGAAAGTGTTTTTTTTATATAAATTTTGGCCACGGTTAACCAATTTCCACATACCGGTGGTTCTGTGGTCTATCCGGTTCATTGCGGTTATAGTTTTTGCTTACTGATATGGTGAAAACTGAATTTTACAGCAATTTTATAAGGTAATAATTTCAGGTCTTGCTTGGCCTAGTTTTTTTTACCATTTCTTGAGTAGCTGTGTAATGTTAACACCTTTTGTTTTTACCTTGTGCAGGCAATTAACTAACCCAATTAGAAACTGCCAAGTGGACAGATGGAAGTTCTTTAGATTTTTTTTTTGGGGTTAATTTCTCATTCTTTTGATTTAGCAATTAGGGAAAAGTTTTTTTTTTTTCTTTCTTTCTAATCAAGTGTAGTGCGTCCTTGAGATAATCATGTTGTAGTTTCAAGTGCTACGGAAATTATACAAAAGAGATTTCTATTTCTGTTTTAGTTTATGATAATTGCCTAAAAGGAAAAGTGAAGTGATGCCGACTTGTAATAATCGTTGGACTGTAGAAAGTTTGTGTTTCTTGATAACCTCGAAGCCTTCGTAGTTTATATCTATAGGTATGTTTTTTTATTTTCAGTTCATATCTAATAATTTAGTGTCAATCTACAAGATTAAGTGTGTGACGGAAAAAGAGGAGGTAAAGAGTGTGCCTTAAACGAATCATCAGAAGTTAGACATGCTTGGAAAAACTAATTCAAGTCAAATCAATTAAAATTTAATTTGTTATGACGAAAATGAAATTATCATCAAATTCAAGCTAAATTAAACTAAATAATAATGAACAAATACTTTAGCCTAATTGTAGATTTTTATTACCAAAAACTATAAACATGTTTTAATCAAAATAGGATTTGGTTGAGAGAAATTCAGGTGGATGAGATGTTGTTTTCACCAAAATTCAAAGATTTTGATTTCAACAAAATTCAAAGATTCTTAGAGGGTACAAATTTCGTTAAGAACTTTTTCAAAAACCGAGATTTCGATTTGTGTATATATAACTTTATAGTATTATTTGTGAGAGACAGAGACTGGACCCAGCTGTAGAAGGGAATGATTAAAAACTAAAAAAAGAGAGCCTGAAAGTGAAGAGAGTGTTTTGTGTAAATCATGCTTTGTCTTTTTCCTGTTTCCTCATGCTTTGTCTTCTTTCAGCTTTTGTGATCACATTCACAACAACGTTTATTAAAAATACAGTATTTTATTAAAAGAAGATTCTTGTAAAATTTGGAGCCATATGATTAATTTACACAGATATACAATGATCAGTTTTGTTTTTCCCAAGAGAATTCTTGCTTCAAAAAAATATTAATAACTCGTTACTAGAATCTTCGTTTAAACAATTTCTTTAAGGTTGTCAAGATTAGATTCAGAGGCGGCTCATTAAAATTGTTGGCCCTGTGCGAAATAAAAACAATTTGGCCTTTTTTTACAAAATTTTAAGAAATTTGGGTCTTTTTTGCCTAAAGTTTAAAAAAATTTGGGTCCTAAAATACAAAAAAAAAAAAAAATTCCGCGAACCCCGGGCATTTGCTCCACATGCTCCCCTCCATCACCGGCCCTGATTAGATTAAGGGGAAAAATTGTTTAAACCAAATTAGATCTACAAGCTTTAGGGTTGATAGGTAACACATCAAATAGTTGCAATAGCTGAGTTGTGTTTAATTTTAAATAGCCATATATATATATATATATATATATTTCCCCCCAATAATCTCAAATAATTCTCTTTCTATCTTTACAAAAAAATAAGTTGGTGACAACAAAAATATTTAATCTAGTTAATATAAAAATCAGTAAATGACATTTTTGTTGTCCAGCTTAATATCTATTTACCCTAATGCATTGCTTCCCGTAATTTATCTTTATCATTCCGCCGCCTCTTTATATAATTCTACCAACATACAACATATTTTTAACCTACTCTTTTCATCTTCTTTTGCGAGAATAAAAAAATCACGGCGATTCATGTAGTTTCTTCTGTTCAATCCAGGTTTCAGAAAATAACTCTAATTTTTTTTATCATCTTCTATTTATTTAGAATTTTGTGTTTTTAGAATTTATTGATAAAACTATGTACAACTACAATGAATTATTGATGGAACGAATCCATATATTTTGGAATTTTATGATAACAAGATCTAGATCTGCTACATATAATATTATTTGATATTTGTGATCCAAATATGTTATATATGATATTTGCGATCCAGATTCGCTATATATGAAATACAACTATTTAGATTTGTGGCTTCATGATTGTGAACTGTTGATTTTAGTCCAATATCAAGATATTCGCAAATATCTAGATTCGTAAAAACTTTAAAATATATTAAAATATATTATCTATATCAAGTAATAAAAACAATATAAAATTTAATATGCGTGGTTGACGACAAAATTTATATAAAAAACTATTTTATGAGTATATGTCTAGTATTTTTTGGTCAACAAAATAACGTCAAGTATATTTTAAAGTTGATTTCTGTATTTAAAAAAATAAAGATGACATAATACATGTACTAAACATTTATTAATTGTTTGACGGATTCGGATATTTGGACTCTAAAATAAACATTTAGAAATCCGATTTCAACAAATGAGAGTTAAATATATGGATCTCCTCATTATCAAAACATTTTACAAGATTATCAAAAAAATTGGAGAGATTCAGATATCGATCTCTCTTGAGTGTCTATATGTTAGCAGTCAAAACTTGGGGGAGGGGAGGGGGTGGGGTGGGGTAACTTACTTTATATTATGATTTCATATTTATGAGGATTAAGGATATACACATATATGTATATATATATACACACACATATATATATATAGTGCTTATTTTATAAATGAATATTGTAAAAGTATAAATTGAACAATGTTGCATAAAGATGGGATTTGATTGGTATAGGCTTTTGTAAGTGGGAAAGGTTAGGCTAGCAGATTCACCAAACAGCATGCCTCCTTACATTTGATTTTTACCAATTTCACAATTTTTTGATGAATTATTTTATATTTTTGATTCATTGTGTGTTAAGGATTTTAATATATAAAATTTGTACAAGAGAAAAAGCCACTGGGTCTGAAAAGACACTCAAGGGATGCAACATATTGTCACTTCAGTCATAAAAAAAAGCAAAATATAAATCTATAATTCTATATAGATTCCTCTTGTTACCTATCTACTTAGCAAATAGTCCCAGTTTTTTTTTTTTGTTTTTTTTTTCTTTGTCTAGGGCTTACCATCGGAAATTTATTTGGAATTTGGTAGATATATATTTGCTGTAACAAGAGGAATCTAAATACTGCATATATATATATATAAAAGCATGCATTTGTAGCACCATCATGTAAACTTTAAATATCCATAAAAAAAAAAAATCACCAGCAAAGAATCTTCATTGTAGTTTCAAAAAAAAAAAAAAAAAGAATCTTCATTGAGACGCTGTATTTTCAATTATACCTAAAGGCTAAAGCCAATCATCTTAATCAGTAGATTTTACAGCTTTGTTTTCAAAAATAAAAAAAATAAAAAAAATCTTCATCGAGACGCTGTATTTTCAAATATACCTAAAGGCTAAAGCCAATCATCTTAATCAGTAGATTTTACAGCTTTGTTATGATAATTTACAATAATGATTTAGTATTTCGACGCGGGTTAATATGTATGATCACATTTATTTTATATGGATGAGCCCAATTATTACGTCTCCAAATATCAATTCTTAGAACATACCCAATGATCAACCTAGTAATAACAAGATAATATGAGAAAATTACACAAACTTCTTAATTCAGCTGTAAGCTACATAAACTTTTGAAACTCATTTCAAAATTGAATGTGTTGTTAAACCTAAGTTAAGATTAAACGACTTAAGAAAACTCGTTTTAAAATTGAATGTGTTTGTCAAAAGTTAAATGTATTTATATGTTCTTGTTGCGATAGTTGGGATCTCCATAATTTGGTATCAGAACACTTCATTAATTTTTGTTGATGGTATTCTTCGACTGGGTTCAACAAAAACTCTTTTTATTCGAGTCTTTATACAAATAAACAAATGGCAACAAGAACACGGGTCAGTCATCATGTGCATGTCCGCATCAACAATTTAGTAGGTTTATTAGAGGATGATGTAAAAGCCTTTATGATTTCGTATATGATGCTGGTTGTTTGTGTAGTACTCTTTTCCATCAAGATTGTGTAAAAGAGATAAATGAAAAATTGTTCATAAAACCAAAACAATAATGGAAATGTTTTAAATTTTCTATCAGGTGATGTGAGCAAAGTCTCAATATTACATTTTAAAGAATTTACTAAACAAGAACTATATTGACAAGAAAAAGAAGAATATTATTCACCAAAAAAAAGAAAAGAAGAAGAATATTTGGAAATTCTACGTGGGAAAAAATATTATAAACTTGTAGCTCATTCGAATAGTTATCTAGTAAGTAAAGGTTATCCTTAACCACAACAATGAGGGGCGGCGTTTGGATAGCGTTGAATGTAATGTCTCCGACCATGTTTGGGTTCAGCTTCCAAGAATATGCCCCTTTATCGTAGCTTCTTCTACAAGTTAAACATTCATCATTATCATCATGACCACCAATGACATAAAACTTGCCTCACAAGAACCTTCCCAAGTTGAATTTCCTTTGCTTATGCATTCTATGAATTTACTGTCCATCTTTTGGTATCAGATTCGCACTTTTCAACTATGCTCACAACCTCAAGGATCCCGCGTTCGTCAATTTTAATTCTTCTAGCAAAGAAAACATAATTCATAGAATGCATAACCGAACGAAATTTAGCTTATAATGTTTTTTGCGAGGCAAATTTTATATATATATATTAACTGAGGCTTGTGGCCCAGTGGTAAAGGGGTTGCAGTTGTAACTACCGCCACCCGGGTTCGAGTCTCGGCCACCGGGGAATTAACATTTGGGCATCGCCGGCGACACAAATTAGTCTCTTGGGCCTAGAAAATCTTTGGAGAAACTGTGTATAATTCAAAAAAAAAAAAAAATTATATATGTCATATGTGGTCGTGAGAATAATGAATATTTAACTTCTAGAAAAAAATACGATGAAGTGACAAATTCTTGAAAGCTAATCCCAAATATGGTAAGAGACGTTACATTCAATGCTCTCCAATCGTTGCTTCTCATTGTTATGGGTAATGATAACCTTTACATTCTAGATAACTATTCAAATGCGCTAGAAGTTTATAAGATTTTTTTCTCATATACTCTTTACAATTTCTCTCTTTCTTCTTTTCTCAATAGAATCTTATGATACGATTTGTAATCCAAACTCTTGAATCAATAGAAATTCTCTTTATTTCTAAACCAAAGATCCCAAATACACAGATAAATGCAATTAAAAAAAGATAAACACTAAGCTAAGAGATATTCATGGAGTCTCTTCTCTCCCCCTCACAAGTTGATCAAACTATTTGATAAGCGACAAATGATAAATAAAGCAAATACTTATAGAATACCCATTCAATGAATCTCCTTTATGCTATGAGCTGTCTCTAACGGAAAGATGCCTTCATGATCTGATCCAATGATTGTTCCCCTCCTCAAGGCCACGTCACTACCTTTAGATGTTTCTGGAATCCTTCTCCAGAGCCTCCTTCTGAGGCAGTGTCTTCTTCTTTCTTCTTTGATACTGAAACACAACTTGAGTTCAACTCTCCTTAGCACCATTCCTAACAATACCGCACCCTTTTGAACTAACCTTGTCCTCAAGGTTGAACTCTAGAACTGTTCCTGAATCACCCTAGTCCACTCCCACGTACACTCATGCTGCGGAAAATCCGTCCTCTGTATCAGCACCTCTTCCTGTCCCGAGAGACTGTAAATTCGGCTTCCCAAAATAGCTCCAGGCTCGGCTCCCAGTATACCTTTTTCTACAAGTTGTGGTGGAACTGAAACTGAAACCAATGAACTCCCCACATCCGCTTTAAGTTGAGACACATGAATTGTCAAATGAATCTTAGCCTCAAGGGGAAGCTTGAGTTGGTAAGCTACTGCTCCAACTATGACTTTGTTCAGCGCCCTGTAGTCCATACAATAACGTCAACTTCCGTCTTCCTTACGCACCAAGAGTACATGGCTAGAGGCTGGACTTGTGCTCTCTTTAATGATACCCGCAACCCATAATGTTTGAACTTGCTTCTCTATCTCTGCTTTTTGAAGCTGAGGATAACGGACAGGGCGAACACTTACCAGTTTAACTCCATCCTCAATCACAATAGACTGTTCTTTACCTCGGGATGGCGGTAACCCTTTTGGCTCAGCAAACACCTGGGGAAACTCTGCAATAACCTCATGCAATGGTGCTACTGCAGCTTGAACCTTCTTCACTGCTTCACACTGCATCCCACTGTATTCGACCAGAACCCCTTCACCTTCCTCCTTCATAACCTTCCAGAGAGCCTTGAAGGACACTAGCATACAACACAAACTCGGATCCCCTTTCAATGTGACCTCTGTGTTATGAATCCGAAAACGCATCACTTGCTGCTTCCAAGTAACTTGCATTTCACCCAATGTTCCCAACCATTGGATACCAAGGATTATATTTGCTCTGTCCTGTTCCAATGGTAGATAACCTGAAACGATTGAGAAACCTTGCAACACCAACTCAATGTTCCTGTACAAAGCCATTTCTTGCACACTGATTTTGATTCCTCTAAGCTTGATGACTGCTGGAGATGAAATCACTACAGTATAGTTAAGGGACAGCTCTGCTATTGCTGATATCTCGAGGACCTGATCGGTGAGTATCGTTTCGGTACTGAAACATAATTGGAGGTCTCTCCTCAGCAGCATACCTAACAATACCTCCCCCTTTTGAGCTAACCTTGTCCTCAAGGTTGAGGTGAGGAAACTATCTTGGTAAATCAAAGTGTGTAATAACCATTGACTCCGGCGAATGGGAGGTAGTTTCCTCTCTTTCCAACAATGCCACACAGAAAAATAGACTCGCTTGTCCACACGTATAGAGAACAGTTTGAGAAGAGTCCCTTCATAAAATCTCAATTGTAGTTGAGTTTGTAACAACAACAACTCTCCCTCTGGTAAACGCGATGCTGATTTTGTTGAAAGTAGTGTAACGTTGTGTCGCACAAATGCAGCTAACACACAATTGATATGCTGAATCGTAGCCTGTTCGATCTCTCCAATATTGTCAATGAAGCTATCCTTGAATTTAAACCACCAGTCCTTGCATAATTTCCTCCTCCACAAAGTCTGAACCCAGTTGTTGCTACCAAACAAATTCCTTGGTATACCAGTGCTGATTTCCTCAAGCTTAGAAGGTTGAAGTGGTTGCTTATCATCTCCGATTCCTTGCCTTTCCCTGGTTGAAGACACATGATTCAATCGATAAGTCTTGCCCTTATTCACATCACCACTGCATATCTTCATCAACAAAGCAACACAATCAAAGTATTTCCATGTCTTCTCCTTCCCAAGCAACTACAAGAAAACAGATCGTTAGTGACTCGAATTACCGAGTGGCAAATTAGTCACAAAGATTTGCGACTCATTTGTGACTCTTTTGTGACTAAAGCGTGACTCTTTTTGACGGAGTCACAAATTAGTCGCTCATTTGCGACTCCATCCCGTAGTCGTTAAACAGTCACAAATTTGTGACTAATCTGCGACAACGATTGGTATATTTTGGTGGAGTCGCATAAGAGTCACAAATTTACGACTCCGTAGCGACTAACATTAGAGTCACAAATTAGCGACTCTTTAGTGACACATAACAGAGTCACAAATTAGCCACTTGTAATTGAGTCGCAAAAGAGTCGTTAATTAGCCACTACTTTACAACGTTTCAGGGTTTTGCAACGGAGTCACAAATTAGCCACTCTGTTGTGACTCATTACCCACTACATGTATGTTTTTGGGAAATTAAACACCATAATGTAAATCTATATAAGTTAGTTTTGTATTTACATCTTATTCAAGTAATAAGTGTGTAGTAAATACACAATAGAAGTAAAAAAACAAAAAAAGAATTTCCTAAAAATTTTGCATCACAAATACTCTTATCAACATCAAAACCTATATAACTAAACTCTTCCATTTCATTTTTTTGAAAATTATTATACATTTTTGATTACTAGTGTTTAAATGAATAAAACCAAACAAATAATGAAGAAATACATTAGAAATTGATTGGAAAGGAATATGGTTTTTGTGGTTGATCCAAATTTTTAGGGTTTAGGGTATAAGTTTGAGACTGAGTCACAAATTAGTCATAAATTAGTCGCAAATTAGTGATTCCGTAGCCACTCTTCTGCGACGCTGTACGTAATGTGGCCCAATTAGAAGATGAGAGCCAATTAGAGAGGATCACTAGGATCGCGGACGTGGCAAACTTTGACATACTCCTAGATAATCTTGTCCTGTATAATCTTGTCCGTTCATTAGCCACTTAAAAAAAATCATTATTATATTTTTTTTTGATACGAGCAAAACACTTTCTTCTTTCTTTGTTTTTCTGGGTACCATTTTCGTTGTTGATTCAGAGAAATTGAACTGAGAGAGAGAGAGAGCAACAAATGTCCATATCCATGGCTTTATTCTCTCCACCGATCTCATCTTCACTACAAAACCCTAATCTCATTCCCAAGATCCCATTCTCTCTCCTCTCCACCAAGAGTTTCTCTCTCGTCTCCGTCACTCGAGCTACCTCCGACAACGGTACCACTTCACTGGCGGCTGCTACCACCGTCGAGATTCCGAAGCCTGCTTCGGTCGCTGTAGAGGAAATTCTGGTTAAATCTCCGGCGGAAACCTCCTCCGCCTCTGAAAACGGCGCCGTTGCAGGTGAAAAGGCCGATTCAACCACTGCGACGGTAATCAAATTCGAAATTCCGAAGTAGGTTAATGGGACTTGGGATCTGAAACAGTTCGAGAAAGATGGGAAAATCAATTGGGATTCCATAATCGTTTCCGGTTAGATCCTTTAAACTCAAATTCCGTTTCAATTCTTCGCTCTTGTTAACAATTTATAGTATTGTGTTGTTTCAATTGTTATATAATGTTTGAGGATCATGAAAAATTGCTGAATTTGTATAAATCAAAGACATTCTCAAATTAGTGATTCTGATGTGGTATCTAAAAAGAGATTGGCTTTTGGTGTTTGAGTAGTATCATTAGATCTTTTCACTATTAAGATGCATTTACCAGCTTCATTTTTTATATAAATTTGTTTGTTCATAAGTATTTGCTTTCACTGTGTCAAACTTTCTTGTATGTTCTTGTCGAACCTAAACTGAAAGTGCCATGTACAGAGCTGTGTAAGTTATTTGACGAATTGGGTTTTTTTCTTTGTTGCTTATTACTTCAATAAAATGTTTATTTGAGTTTGCTTCTTGTTTGTGCTAATGTAGATTGATTTCTAGATTGCGATTTGTTGTTAGCTCGTCTTCGTCAAAGTTAAAGCCAATCTTATCTAAGGTTAGTTATATTTTCCTTGAGAATCTTAATTCGAGTCTTACTTAGATACAAAAGTTTACAAATGGAGACAGTGTAAGCTTCGGTGCTGTGGTAAAAGAATTGTAGGAAATGGAGCCTTTAGAAGAGAAAATAAAGCTTCAAAAGGATGAACAATAATAAATCCACCCATTCACCAGAAAGCGTAATGGAGATTTACATCCTTGAGTAGACAATGCAGAGAGTTAACCGGTGCATCTTCATTTCACTCAACATAGTGAACATGGTGACAGGTAATTTCAAGCTCCGATAAACCTTTACAATTTCTCTCTTTGTTTATGATCTTCTGTGTTATGTTTCTTTGCTTTTTTGGTGGAACTTATATATTGTCATAGCAGACACATTTTCTTATTTCTTGTTGTTATGACTTAAATAGGTATTGTGAATTGGCCAACAGAGTTCATGAAGCTTTAGGATTCATGTGTGCGGCTGGACTTACCAATGGGCACTCGATCATGATTCATGACTACTACGAGTGTTTGTTACTGCCTTAGAAGCAAGCGATCACAAGAGAGAACTCTACGTCCAATGACTGCTCTCGCACATGGTTTGGGTTGGTGATCGAACTAGTGTTGTTAAAGTCTTTTTGTACTCTTTAACTTATTTTGTCAAGCTTAAAACCTTTTGTAGTACTAATATTTGGTTTTAATTTTCAGAATTTTCTTCTTTCTATTTTGGTTTCTCAAAAAAAACAAATATGAATATTTCTTAGTTTCAAATTAGTAGCTAATTAGGACCCCATTTGGTACCAAATTAGTAGCAAATCAGTTAATAATAACAAACTAGTGACTTTGGTGGCTAATTTGTGACACCATAGAGACTAATTTGTGACTAGCTTTTAAACAGTTGCTAAGTAGTCGCGACTTTGTCACTACCCATATTAGTCTCTAAATAGTCACAAATTAACGACTCCGTAGAACCGACACAGATTAGTCGCTTATTTGCGACTAAAACAAAGAGTCACAGAAGAGTCGCTAATTTGCGACTCGAAAAATTAGCGACTCGACTATTGTGACTCCGGTTTTCGAGTCGCAAATTAGTCGCAAATGGCTCATTTGTGACTCTTTTGTGACTCTTCCCGGAGTGACTAACGACCTGTTTTCTTGTAGTGGCTTGTACTTACATTTCCATGACTTTGGAAATTTTCTCTGCCTACTTTGTTGCTTCCTGCTTCTTCCTTTTCTGAGATTCATGTGTTTGAACTTGAATTTCCAAGCTTTAAGAGACTTTTGCTGCTTCCTCTTGCGATATCCTCTTTGAGACATTTTGCCGAGCACATGGTGTGCATCTTGCTTGTGACTAACATCTGTCAATTTCTTATACAACTCACCTCTTTCTTCCACATGTGAAACGTGCAAGGTCTCTTCTTGGTGATCAAACAATTCATCACAACTAAAACAAGATTGAAAATCCGTGCAGACATCATGTGATTTGGTGTATATATGAAGGCTTGATTCTAGGTGAGAAGGTGGTACCTTTTCCTCAATCTGCTCTGTCACCCGAATCGATTCGGATTCAATCAATTCTTCGACCCAATTCGCCGTGGTTTCTTCTATCAATGTCTCATGAGTCGAATCAATCGCTTTCGTGAGTTTCTCCCACTGTGGTCACCAATGCTTCCACTTCTACATCATTCGCAACTGATCTTGAGGACTCTTCTTTCTGATTCTGCGCCCAAAAAACCAGTTTCTTCCAATCTCTTTCCTTCTCCAAACAAACTTTGATTCTCTCTGGGTCGTTACGGTTACCAAACTGAAACAACAATCCGTTCTTCAATCAATAGATTTGTAATCCAAACTCTTGAATCAATAGAAACTCTCTTTATTTCTAAACCAAAGATCCCAAATACACAGATAAATGCAATTAAAAAAAGATAAACACTAAGCTAAGAGCCCCCTCACAAGTTGATCAAACTATTTGATAAGCGACAAATGATAAATAAAGCAAATACTTATAGAATACCCATTCAATGAATCTCCTTTATGCTATGAGCTGTCTCTAACGGAAAGATGCCTTCATGATCTGATCCAATGATTGTTCCCCTCCTCAAAGCCACGTCACTACCTTTAGATGTTTCTGGAATCCTTCTCCAGAGCCTCCTTCTGAGGCAGTGTCTTCTTCTTTCTTCTCTGATACTGAAACACAACTTGAGTTCAACTCTCCTTAGCACCATTCCTAACATCTTATCTAGTAAATTCTCTAAAATGCAATAACGAAATTTTCTCACAACACCAAATCAGAAAATTTAGAATATTTCCAATATTAATTTGGTTAATAACGAACGAAAAATACTGATTTCATTTACGTAATCTTGACTAAAAAAAGCAGTCTACTGCTACACAAACTTCAATATAGGCTTTATAATCGAAACCCTTTTGATTACTTCTTAGGGCCTATAACAGTTGCAAAATCAATGGGCCCAGTTTAGGCCCATTAATTCCACTTTTAGATATTTCTACGACTCTTCAAGTCCTCTTCACTCACTCTCTTTTGATGTCTTCCTTCAGAGCCTGCGTTGGTCTGGCTTCGAAGCTTCTTCATTTCTTGGTGTGATCGAAGCAAAGAGTGTTAGCGAATTTGCTTCAGATTCTTGGTACGTATGATCTAAATCTCAGTTCTCTCTCAATTTCGTTTAATCTCATATTCAATTTCGTTTCAGTGTTAGGGTTTTGTATATTTTGTTCTGAACTCTCGCTAACTCCAAATCCAATACAATCCTCTTGGGTTTTCTGAATCTCGAAAGCTTGAAAAACCCTTTTCAATGTGCGTTTGAAAGAATCAGATTATGATTAAGTTTTAGTGTCGCGTTGTGATGATCGTACTAGTAGAAAAGCTTGTTCTGTGGTTTTGGTTAGTCTAGTGTTTGTTTCTCGTATATTAATTTTACCAAATCATTAAAGTTATTCATGTTGTAGAAATGTGAAATTTTGTTGTTATATGTTTCAGATTCTCACTAGAAATGAGTGTGATTGGAGAAAAGTCTGATGATAAGTATTCTGAAATTGCTGATAAGGGAGAGATTGGATTCATAGATTACCAAAATGATGGATCTGCTGGTTACTACAATCCATTCGACGACGGTCCAGTCATTGTTTCAGTTCCTTTCCCATTCAAGAACAAAAAGCCTCAATCGGTAACTGTCGACGAGACTTCTTATGATTCGTTCACTGTCAAGAACAATACGGATGAGCCTGTTGATTTATGGACCAAGATTTATGCATCAAACCCTGAGGATTCTTTTACGCTCTCGATTTTGAAACCGCCTTCGAAAAATTCAGATATAAAAGAGAAGCAAGGTTTTTTCGAAGCTTTTACTTTGGAAGATAGGATGCTTGAACCTGGTGATACGTTAACTATTTGGGTTTCTTGTAAGCCAAAGGACATTGGTTTGCATACAACTTTGGTAACTGTTGACTGGGGAGATGTTAGGGTTGAGCGGGTTGTTTTCCTTTTGGCCGAGGATAAGATATCGAGCTCTCTAGCTACTAACAGGCGGTACTCCAGAAGTAAAAGGGCTCCAAAGAGAGATTTTGCTGTGGATAATTATGTTACGGGATCACGCCCTTCGAAGGTGGTAGACCATAAGTTTAAGAATACGCTTCCTCGGTATGAAATTCCAAAGGAGATTAGAGAGATGATCGAGAAGAAGGAAGTCCCAGATGGTTTGAACGATGGTCTAACTGCAAATAACTATGCAGACTACTTCAAAACGTTACTTATCTTGGAAGAAATACAACTCGAGGTATTCCCATTTTTTTCAACTTATTACCTTGATAAACCTTTCGTATTTTGCCATGAATCATGTTTCTTGTAATTTTTCCGTTGTTTAGGAAGATATGCGAGCTTATGATATGGAGAATGTTTCGATGAAGAGAAGGGGTCGCTATTTGTCTCTCGTAGTTCCTGGTCTTGCTGAGAGAAGACCTTCACTTGTCCTTGGAGACTTCATCCTTGCAAGAAATGCCTATGATGGTGAAACTGGCCAAGCTGATCAGGTTTTTTCATACTTTCAGCCTCATAACTACAAATTTGTTTCACCATTACTCTTCTGTAATAAAACGTTGAAAGCAATTTCTCACAGGGATATGTACACCGCGTAGAGGCAGATGAAGTGCATTTGAAGTTTGCTAATGAGTTCCACCAATACCACACAGCTGGGAATGTCTATAATGTAAGGTTCACATACAATCGAATCAACACTAGGCGGTTGTATCAGGCTGTTGATGCGGCAGAAAAGTTGGATCCAAAATTTCTTTTCCCATCCTTACACTCTGGGAAAAGGATGATAAAGACAAAACCCATTGTTCCCATTTCACCAGCTCTTAATGCAGAGCAGATTTGTTCCATTGAAATGCTTCTTGGCTGCAAAGGAGCACCACCATATGTAATCCATGGACCTCCTGGTACTGGGAAAACCATGACATTGGTGGAGGCGATAGTTCAACTCTATACGACTCAGAGAAATGCTCGGATTCTTGTATGTGCTCCTTCCAATAGTGCAGCTGATCACATTTTAGAGAAGCTCCTTTCTCTGGAGGGAGTTCACATCAAGGACAATGAGATATTTAGGCTGAATGCAGCGACTCGTGCTTATGAAGAAATCAAGCCTGATATTATCCGCTTTTGCTTCTTTGATGAGTTGATTTTCAAGTGCCCTCCACTCACAGCCTTGGCTCGTTACAAACTCGTTGTGTCAACATATATGAGTGCATCCCTTCTTAACGCAGAAGGTGTAAAGCGTGGTCACTTCACTCATATTTTCTTAGATGAGGCTGGTCAAGCTTCAGAGCCAGAGAACATGATTGCTATATCAAATCTCTGCTTGCCAGAAACTGTAGTTGTGCTTGCTGGAGATCCGAGGCAGTTGGGTCCAGTTATATACTCAAGAGATGCTGAGTCACTCGGCTTGGGGAAATCATACTTGGAAAGATTGTTTGAGTGCGAGTACTACGGTGAAGGGGATGAGAATTACGTGACAAAGCTAGTCAAAAACTACAGATGCCACCCAGAGATTCTTGATCTCCCGTCGAAGCTGTTCTATGATGGAGAACTGATAGCTTCCAAAGAAGACACAGACTCTGTTCTTTCCTCGTTAAACTTCCTTCCAAACAAAGAATTCCCAATGGTTTTCTATGGGATCCAAGGTTGCGATGAGAGGGAAGGTAACAATCCGTCGTGGTTCAACCGGATAGAGATCAGCAAAGTTATAGAAACAATCAAGAGGTTAACTGCGAATGATTGTGTGCAAGAAGAGGATATCGGAGTTATAACTCCTTACAGGCAGCAAGTAATGAAGATCAAGGAGGTTCTTGATAGGTTAGACATGACTGAAGTCAAAGTTGGTAGTGTAGAACAATTCCAAGGGCAAGAGAAACAAGTAATTATCATCTCAACTGTAAGATCTACAATCAAACACAACGAGTTTGATAGAGCCTATTGTCTTGGCTTTCTGAGTAATCCAAGGAGGTTTAATGTCGCAATCACCCGCGCAATCTCTCTGCTAGTGATCATCGGAAACCCACATATCATATGCAAGGTACTTACTTGCTTGCATCTTCTGGATGAAACCATAATGCCGTTTTTATCGTTCTCCAGCTTCTTAACTAATATGGAACTGTTATATGAAACAGGACATGAATTGGAGCAAGCTTTTATGGCGATGTGTGGATAACAATGCTTATCAAGGATGCAGTTTACCAGATCGGGATGAGTTTGAGGAGGAACCATTCGACCAAGAAGCAAGCGGCAATGCTCCTCAATACCCTCCACAAGCCGGGTGGTCTGACGAGTGGAACAACAATGGTGGAAATAAGGAAAAAGAAGAATGGTCTGGCGAGTGGAACGTCAATGGCGATGCAAAGGAGAAAAATGAATGGTCTGATGGGTGGAACGACAATGCTGTCGCTAAGGAAAAAGAAGAATGGTCTGGCGATTGGAACGAAAGTGGTGAAACTAAGGGAATAGACGAATGTACCGATGGTTGGAACAACAATGGTGGAACAACGGAGAAAGAGGAACGTTCTGATGGTTTGAAGAAGGTCGTCGGCGATGGTGAGTCTGTAGCCAAAGAAGGAGATGAGTGGTCTGATGGGTGGAACTAGACGGAAAATTTAATATTAATGGGAAATAATTGTTGGTGAAAGGCTATGCTTGGATTTGTTCATATCTTTTTTGGTCACTCTCTTTGAACCTTTGGTTATTATTGGCTTTTTGCAAACGCTCATTTTTAAACTCATCACATATAATTTGATATGAATAAATTTGTGGAGCTTCTTTATTAGTATGATCCAAGTACATCAACAAGACATAAATAAAGTTCAATACATTATTAAACAAGAATCAGGTAAATAAGAAAACAAAGAACATCTTATAATATATGTATTAATAGAAATTGATCTTAAACTAGAGGAAACTGATAATCTCAAATGCGAAAGGGAAAACGAATGGAAGAAGAGAAAGCTTGAGAGAGTGCGAAGAGGAAGGCGATGTGGTTGAAGGAGTTGACGTCGTCGGGTCTTCTCCGGAATCCGATTCAGGCATATCTTCCTCTACTAAATATTAATAAACTCGAAAACTTAGTAACAAATTATGAGAAAAATGCTTAGAACTAATGCAATTTTTTGAGTGTTTAAGAAATTTTTGCTTTACCATTAGGAGGAGGACTTGGCAAAGTTGTCGAAGAAGTGATCGGACCGAAAGAAGCAGGACCTGCGAGTTACGTATATTAATGGATAAAAACATTAATAAATTCGAAAAATATTTGTAATAAGTTATGAGTGAAAATGTTTTTAGATTTTTGTTAGTTTACCCAGTCCCGTCTTAACTTCTGGTGGGGTCTTGGGCAAAAAAAAAATTTGGGCATTTTTAGTATACCTATTTAAATTTGGGGCCTTTTATGCAATATAATTTTTTTTTTTTTTTATAAATTTGAGGCTTTTTATTCTTTAAAAATTTTTAAAAAAATTGGGTTGGCCCCGGGCGTAAGCCCCACTTGCCACTGCCCAGAGCCGGCCATGAGTTTACCTTGAGGAGTTTGTGTATCTGTAGGAGAAGTGATCGGTCCGAGAGACACAGGGCCTGTGAGTTATGAACAATGAGCTTTTGTTAATAAAAATAAATATTAATATATAATTAATTAATTTGTAAAGAGTCTAAATAAATTCAAGAAAATTATCCTAAACAATTTACCTGGAGCAGGAAGAGGTGCTGCAGAAGCTGCAAAATTTCACAAATAATTTATTCAGACATTGAAAAAAACAAAATCAAACTTAAAAAAAAAATATTAAAAAAAATTAAAGACTTTAAATAATTTTTTTTGAAAAATATATGATTTAGAAGTTATAGAGGTACCTTTGCATGTAACGGGGACACCAGACATGCCACAAGCACGAGGAAGAGAGATGGCTAGAGTTCGGTTTATAGGAAGATTGATTGGTACACTTGCGGTTACAATCAGACACAAACAGTCCATACCGGTTCCGGTTCACGATTTAAGAGCCTCACAACAATCCGAGGTGGGAGAACTACCACCTCTGGTTAGAAAATTCATGCACCCTGTAACGCTTGTGAGCATAGTTGGTGAACATGGAGTATTGATTTGAGCAAGAACCGATACCGGAGAAACCGAAAATAGAGAGAAGATTAAGGCAGAGAACAAGAAGATTTTGGTGTGCATTTTGTGTTTAGGAGTGTAAAGAAATTGAATACTTTTCTTGTTTGTTCAAGAATATAAGATTACAGTTTTGTGGAAATGAAATAATTATGTTGTTATGAGTAGGTACTTGTGTGCATGATACTATCGAGTTTTACCCGAAATAAATCACTGCAAGTGCACAGGTACACAGTAGTAAATAACGGGATCGAATCCACAAGGACCAATGGCTTACACAACAGATTTTAGATTTTTAAACTAAGCTAAGCAGGAACGAGATGGTTGATTGTATCAAAATTTAAAAGACAATAAAGCAATTAAAAACGGTGTAAATTCAGATGATTAAAAGCGTTAGGGAATAGGGAATTCTCAGGAAATCACAATCATGAACCAGACAACTATTCAGATTCTAAGTATGCATGCATCTCAAACTCAAACACTAATCTAAATTGTTCCACTTTCGTGATAACAATTACTTTCCCTAGAGATCCGAGTACCTAAACTTTTGGAATGGTCACAGCTATCCTAGACAAGCATTATTCGTTCAGGTTTGATCAGTTCACAATTATTCTTTAATTCACTTTCTAGACTAAAGCCTAATTGCTCATCAACTGTAGTTCCAGTGATGCACAAGCTTTTGGAATGTGCATCATCCTAAGATCTAGAGATTAAGTAGCTAATTCAATCCTAGCATTAAGCCTAACAGTGATGAAGATGATAAAAGATAATCAATCTATTTGTGTCTAGTTTAATATGTGAAATCCCTTGAAAAACCCTAAAACCTAACTATGGATCTACTCAGACATGATAAAAAACAAAGCAGAAATCATGGATGAATAGAATTGCATAATCATGGAATAAGAAATAAGAGTAGGGTTTAGAAATCTTCTCCAAAGGGATTGAGATCTTCTCCCAATACAAAGCTCTAAAATCTCTCTAAAAGTCTCCAAAAACGTGCAGAAAAGAAGGTGTTTTTTCAAGTCTCAAAGAAATAGGGTTTTTTTTTATATGATATAACGCAGAAAAAGGAAAATCCCATAAAATCAGGGAAACAGACCGGTCGGTCCGTTTGATGGACCGGTCGGTCCTCTTCAGAATCAGGTTTCTTCGTCTCGCTTGGACCGGTCGGTCTGATGGTGGACCGGTCGGTCTGAGTTGTCCAGTGGGTAGACCGACCGAGCAGACCGGTCGGTCCATGAATCGTTTGATCGGTCTCGGTCTTCACGTGCAAAAAGGGACCGGTCGGTCCAACCACTGGACCGGTCGGTCCAGGGCCTTCATTTCACCGATTTTCGCCCATTTGCTTGAATCTTCGTTCCGAACGCGTGTAGCTCCAAATCCTCATGTATGGACCTAAATAAAGACTCAAGACAACTCAAAAGACTCTAAAACCTCATTAAAAACATAATTAGGGAAGTCCAAATTCTCATTATATCAACTCCCCCAGACTTAGATCTTTGCTTGTCCTCAAGTGAAGACAAACTAGAAACAAGTTCAAGGAAGTTATAAAACCAAAAACAAACCTTCGCAAGATGAATGCAATCCTTTAAGACCCCACAGATGTAATACTAACAACCCTCATAGACAGATCAAAAACCAAGATGGTACTTCATGTACTTTTACCAAATACATAGCAATGTCACCCTACTCAAGTTCCTATGTCTCAGCCACTTTTATACCAGGGTTCATAAATCTTACTAGAGGGAAAATGTCCGTCGCATAAGGGTTAAGGTTTTGGGCTGTTTAGTGGTGGTAATGAGTGTTTAGGCTAACCTTGTCGCGGCCGAATGCAGTCATGGCGCAAAAACCCAAGAGAACTAAGTCCAAGGATGATGCACAGCTTTGCAAACTTAAGACTATTTCATTTAGACAAAAACTTTCTGCTTAAGGACTAATACAAAGAACTATAAATATAAACATGCTTATAATTATTCATGGAAAACCTGAGGTTTTATTCTAATCCCTTTCAGCTTTATTCTTTTTTTTTTTTTTTTTTTTTTTTTTTTTAGCTGGGGATTAGTTCTAACATTTCCTAAGTACAAATGATGCAGAACAAAAATGAGTAAAGAAATTAAAAATCCTAAGCAGAAAAGTTTTTAAGTAGTACCGAGTCTTTAGAATGGTCAGCTGGCCGGACTATCTCTCCGGAGTTTTTACGCTTGAGTGCATGTCAATATCTTGGACATAAGGCATGAAGTTTAAAAGAAAAGGTTAGGGTAATGGTGTGGTACCAGACTAAAGATGAGCCTGGCCATTAGGAGTCCTGAAAAGAGGAATGTGTTTGAAAATGGATAGGACTCCTAACGTTGTTGTTACTGCTTATGCGATTTTGAATTCCCTCTGTTAAGAAAAACAAAATAGCATAAAAAGTGTCAGCGTTAGCTTTCAAGGAGACGGGAGCCTTCAGGTAACATTGATCCGCCTAGGGTGTTTCTAATCTTCCCATTAGCATTGGTTTGTCACTGTTAGAGGGGTTAGAAAACATCATGTGGTCCTAGAAATGCATGCAAATCACAAAAGGTTTAGTACAAACTGACTCAATAAAACTGAAAACGACTCAAGAAAAACCAAAGATAAAATAAGAAAACAGAAAACATAATTAGTACTAATAGTACTCCCCCCAGACTTACTTCACACCGACCCGGTGTGAGAATGAATCCAAGGGAAAGGACTATTAAAAGAAAGACAATAAAAAAAAAAAAAAAAAAAATGAAAGCAAAAAGAAAAGAAAGAAAAGCTAACTCGTCATCAGAAAGTTAATGAAATAATTTCGGTTTGATTGAAATAATTTCGGTTCAAATTTAATGAAATTAAACCGGTTAGGATACTTACCTGGCATGGACCGACCGGTCTAATACAGGGACCGGTCGGTCTGGGATGCATCGTGCATGGTCGATCCGCGGGACGTGGGAGGATCGGCATCGGGACGTGGAAGAGACCGACCGGTCTGAAGTTAGACCGACCGGTCCAGTGTCTCCAGTGGGTAGACCGACCTAACAGACCGGTCTGTCTACTGGGACCGAGCAATGTCAAAAAAATCGAGACCGACCGGTCTGAAGTTAGACCGACCGGTCCAGTCCTGGCTCCGATTCCAAACTTCTGTGACGAGAATCCTAAGGAAAAACCAAAAAGAAAAATAAAAACCAAGGTAAAACCGGAAAAAGAATGAAAAATAAAGAACATATATATACACTTACAAGTGGGTTGCCTCCCACTAAGCGCTTTGTTTAACGTCGTTAGCTTGACGTGTGCTCTTCAAGGTGGCTCAGGTGGAACATCACGAGGGATCACAATGCCTGGGTCATCGATCTCAGGCTTTTCCAGCAGCTTGCCCAATTCGAATGTCATCTCATTATCTCCCAGCTGGAGATCAATGCGTCTGTGCTTGAGATCAATCTTTGCACCAGCTGTGCAAAGGAATGGTCTTCCCAGGATGAGAGGATCTCCTGGATCTTCAGGTTGGTCAAGCACCACGAAATCTGCAGGAACGTAAACACCACCAATTAGAAGCTGTATGTCCTTAAGAACGCCTAAAGGACGTTTAACATAACAATCAGCAAACTTTAAAGAAAAGTTAGGAAGAGAGAAATCCTTAAAGCCCAGTCGTGTTGCTACGGAGTGTGGCATGATGTTGACACTGGAGCCTGTGTCGCAGAGGGAGCGAGGAAAGACTGTAGAGTCGATCTGAACTGAGAGTTCAAAGCGACCAGGATCTCCAAGCTTTGGCACTGTCCTGCTCTTTTCCACAGCATAGCACTCCTCAGTGTTGATCGGTACTGGCTCTGCAGGCCCAAAAATCTCTTCGAACTCCGCGAAGTAATCCTCTTCGATGGCCAGAACAGCTTTGCAAACACTCATGGAGTTAACATCAATCTTAGCAGGGAGAACACCTGTAGTTACATCCACATATTCCTCCTCCACAGTCATACTAGCAGAATCGACCTTTTCCTTCACTGCCGTCTTCTTCGATTTCCTCAGCGGTGGCGTATGTCTTGCTTCAAGAAACAGAACCTCGATCTCTTCTATACTCTCTCTGCAATCTCGGAAGTGACTCAGCAGAGGACGGTACTCTAGAGCTTGTTCAAAGGATAGTGCATGGGGAATCCTTCGTACCATCTTCTGAAATCCAAGCAGCTGCTTCGGAGATATGGAGTCCCTGAAATGTTTGGGAACATGATCATTCAGCGGAGTACTGTTCACTGGAGACTCATCTTCCATAACAGAAACATCATGACATTCTTTTCTCGGATTCTGCTCTCCTTTAGCCGGAAGAGTTTCTTGTTGGCGCTTAACAACTTCTGCTTGTTGTGCCACTTGAGTGTCCAGCATCTTCAGGTGGGTAGTGACAGCTTCTAAACGCCCATTGATGTTTGTAATGTCAGTGGAAGTCCTCTGCTGATTAGCTAGCATCATTTGCATCATAGCTTTCAGCTCGTCATTGGGATTGGTAGCAGGAGGTGGAGGAGCTTGTTGTCTAGGCTGGTACTGGTTCTGATTTTGGTAATCGGAACCTGAACTCTGTCCATACTGCCTCTGATAGCCTGCATTGTATCCTGGAAATCCTTGACCACCTACATAGTTAACCTCATGAGTGCCTCCTGAAACCAATGCAGCTGGCTCTGAATAGCAGATCGTATCTGAAGCGTTTCCAGCCATACTCACGCCCAGATGGCTACCCTGCATAAAGTCCCTGATCTTAGCAGCTGTCAGCTCTGCTATCTCTGCTGCAGATGGTGCCTCTACACTGAAAACCTTCTTCGACCGATCATATTCAGAACACTGATCGCTAGAGCTCTGCGCCATATTCTCAATCAACCTGTACGCGCCTTCTATGCTCTGAGTCATAAAATTACCATTACTAGCTGAATTAAGACTTGTCCTGTAATCCCAGGTGACTCCATCGTAGAAAATCCTTAGTATCTGCTCATCTGTGAATCCATGGTGAGGGCACTCTCTACGGTACTCCTTAAATCTATCCCAGACTTCAGCAAATGACTCTCCGCCCTTCTGCGAAAAGTTGGTGATTCTGCTTCTGAGATGAGCTGTCTTGGTCTTAGTGTAGAAGTGGTCCAAGAAAGCAGCTCTAGCTTCGTCCCAGCCGTTAAGAGAATGTGGAGGAAGCGACTTGAGCCATCTCAAAGCTTTGTCAGCGAGAGAGTGCTTGAACAGCTTACACTTGATGTAGTCAGAAGGTACCCCATTGGCCTTAGTCGTCTCGCAGACCTCTTCAAAGCTCTCTATATGATCCATGGGGTTTTCAGAAGCCAACCCATGGAACACGTGCCTCTCTACTAGATTAATCAGCTGAGCCTTAATCTCGAAGTCATTCCTCTGAATCACAGGGACGCGAATGGCTGATCTGTTCTGGTAGTACTGGTGGACATTGTCCCCTTCTCCAATTCCTCTCTGCGGCGGAGGATTCTGACCTGCTGGTGGCATCCGCTGTGCCATCATCCTAGTAAACTGCTCTTGCATCTGCTGTTGCGCCTGTTGCGCGTTTGCTGCAGTAGCATCCCGAATCTGCTCTATCTGATCAAACAAGGCAGCCTGAAGACCCTCATTCTCAGCTTGTTCTACTACTTCCAAAGCTGGCATGATGTTCCTTTGAGCTCTGTTAGCCCTTTCTACTCTGGCTAGTTCTTCGTTCGAGTGCGATATCAGAGGTTCAATACGATTACTTCTCCTCTGCATGCACCTGAAAGCACAACCAAAAACAAAAACAAAAAGAAAAAGAAATTAATAAAATACTTAGACGAAATTTGCAAATCAAATCTGAAGGCAAACACAATTGGTCCCCGGCAACGGCGCCAAAAACTTGATACGGTCAGGTTTTAACCCAAATAAATCACTGCAAGTGCACAGGTACACAGTAGTAAATAACGGGATCGAATCCACAAGGACCAATGGCTTACACAACAGATTTTAGATTTTTAAACTAAGCTAAGCAGGAACGAGATGGTTGATTGTATCAAAATTTAAAAGACAATAAAGCAATTAAAAACGGTGTAAATTCAGATGATTAAAAGCGTTAGGGAATAGGGAATTCTCAGGAAATCACAATCATGAACCAGACAACTATTCAGATTCTAAGTATGCATGCATCTCAAACTCAAACACTAATCTAAATTGTTCCACTTTCGTGATAACAATTACTTTCCCTAGAGATCCGAGTACCTAAACTTTTGGAATGGTCACAGCTATCCTAGACAAGCATTATTCGTTCAGGTTTGATCAGTTCACAATTATTCTTTAATTCACTTTCTAGACTAAAGCCTAATTGCTCATCAACTGTAGTTCCAGTGATGCACAAGCTTTTGGAATGTGCATCATCCTAAGATCTAGAGATTAAGTAGCTAATTCAATCCTAGCATTAAGCCTAACAGTGATGAAGATGATAAAAGATAATCAATCTATTTGTGTCTAGTTTAATATGTGAAATCCCTTGAAAAACCCTAAAACCTAACTATGGATCTACTCAGACATGATAAAAAACAAAGCAGAAATCATGGATGAATAGAATTGCATAATCATGGAATAAGAAATAAGAGTAGGGTTTAGAAATCTTCTCCAAAGGGATTGAGATCTTCTCCCAATACAAAGCTCTAAAATCTCTCTAAAAGTCTCCAAAAACGTGCAGAAAAGAAGGTGTTTTTTCAAGTCTCAAAGAAATAGGGTTTTTTTTATATGATATAACGCAGAAAAAGGAAAATCCCATAAAATCAGGGAAACAGACCGGTCGGTCCGTTTGATGGACCGGTCGGTCCTCTTCAGAATCAGGTTTCTTCGTCTCGCTTGGACCGGTCGGTCTGATGGTGGACCGGTCGGTCTGAGTTGTCCAGTGGGTAGACCGACCGAGCAGACCGGTCGGTCCATGAATCGTTTGATCGGTCTCGGTCTTCACGTGCAAAAAGGGACCGGTCGGTCCAACCACTGGACCGGTCGGTCCAGGGCCTTCATTTCACCGATTTTCGCCCATTTGCTTGAATCTTCGTTCCGAACGCGTGTAGCTCCAAATCCTCATGTATGGACCTAAATAAAGACTCAAGACAACTCAAAAGACTCTAAAACCTCATTAAAAACATAATTAGGGAAGTCCAAATTCTCATTATATCAGTGCATGATATTTAGCATGAAGAAAAAGGGTAATAAGGTAATTTGCGGAAGTTGGTATGATTTTGACTTTTGAATATCTTTTACTACTTTTGAATATGCTCAACTACCTTAACTAACTTTTACAAGAGAAAGCTAGTTTTTTTAGTTTGCTCTTGTTTATCTTTTGGTTTTAATTGAGATTTAGGTTTGCTTCGGTAACCATACAAAGTACATCTACCATAAATGTCAACGGATATATACACGTGTCTTTTTTTTTGCATTGTAGTTAGTTTTCAAAATTTATAATTGCATGTAATTGATCCATCAACCAGTTTCACGAACAATAATAAGCAATGGATATATAATTTAACCCTATAAATAAACAAGTAGAGTTCTTTCAAGCTACAATTTCCACTAGTTTGGAACTTTAGTAAAACTTGTTGAACTAAACTTTATAGTAACACAAAAACTTGTTTTTTTTTTTTTTTTTTTTTGAGAATAACACAAAAACTTGTTGACGCCACGTGTTTATGTATTTGGGTTTATTTGTGTTTCCAAATAAGCTTTTAATTATTTTTTTTAAGTTGCTAGAAAGATTCAGAAAGTTAGGCTACTTTACTTGCTTAGGAGAAAACGCAAAGAAAACTTCGTAAGATATTTTTCTATTAGGTAAACAAGTTTTATATCAATCAAAAGTATAAATGAAATAATCTAATTAAACACGATTAATTTAACCGGTTAAATACAGGTTTACAAAGTTGAATGGGATTACTAGTTTACTACTAGTATTGTACTATGCTTAAGGCTTCATTTTCCTTTTTTCGATAAAAATGACGCAGACCAGAAATCTAAATACTATTGTAGTTTAAAATAATATATTTTATAGATAACAATTTTACATGAAACTATATTGGAATTGGACTATTATCATTAACATTTGAGTTTGTTAGTTAACATTAATTGGGTTAGCTTATATCCGATGATTATTTCTTGTTATGGTATTTTTTTTTGATAAAATGTAAATTTTATTACCAAACGGAAAGGTTATTACAGAAGCTTAAAAGCAATGAACTTACTTGGCCCAAAAAAGAATAAAAAGCCAAAAAGAAGTTAAATTAAGACGACATAGCAAAAGAGATATTAACTCATATACCAATTATGTAGGACGTTTGGGGTGTTTCCCATGAGAAAAAGATTTTTTGTTGAGCATCTTCCTAGAAACCACTTTCATGAACCGAGCATCATTTACTTGGTCATCATCCTCGCGAGACTCATCCGAGTAAGAAGAAGCTTCTGGCTCCGATGGTTCCTCCTCCTCCTCCGAAGACGAAGAAGATGATTCGTCTAGCGACTGATATTTATTAGCCGAGTTTGATAATTCCTTTCTCCTATCAGAAGTAGAGGACCTACTCTTTTTTTCCTTATGAGAGGACTTTGAAACTGACTGCATAGAGTCTCTTGTTTCCTTTACTACCTGTCCAGCATCAGAACTAGTAGCCTCTAATGCCTTCTTTTTATCCTCCTTTCTTCCAACCGGATTTATCAATTGAGGTGTGTTGTTAACCACAACATCATCATGTATAACTGCAACCTCTGCCACTTTCTTTTTGACCCGAGGACAGGCTTCGTCAACATGAGATGTAGACTTGCATGTTTGGCATGTTACCGGAGCAATTGGACAACGCCTGATGCTATGGCCAATCTCTTTGCAATGGTCACATATTGGAGGTAGCCATGGGCAAGCAATCTCCACTCTGTGTATTTCTCCAGACTCGAATTGAGCATTCATAACCTCTGGAAGAGGTTTTAATGGATTAATGATAGTGAAAACTTTGGCGACCTCGAGATTGGTCATGTTTGCTGTCGAGGGATGCAAGTGTAAAGGATGTCCAATAGCACCTGCGACATGTTCGAGCCCTTCCTCAGAGAAGAAATGTGGAGGAACTCCACGGAATTCCAACCAAACTGGTATGGAGGTTAGAGCCGGCATAGATGGTTTTAGGCCTGGACTATACGCAGCAACAAACATCGATTGGCCTTCTATATGCCATATACCTTGACTCAAAACTCTACTTCTAGTAGCAGGAGAAGGAATTTTGATGAGGACAGTGTTTGAGCCTAATTTGGAGATCGTGATGTCGCGTAACTTCCTGCTCCAAATTCCATTTAAGATAGCATGAAGCGCTCCTTTAGAGGGGAGGTTTCCATGGAATTGCCCAATAACAAACGATTCCCATCTTTGTTGATTTCGTTTGATAACTTCATTGGGAATTTTAACACAAATTTCCCCTGATTCCAACATGAAAGGCTTACCTTTCTTCTTCATCTGACCTGAAGGACCTTTGAAGAGATCAGTCCAGGCAGGAGCGGTGGTCTGAGATTCTGCTCCAGCAATTGCCGAGGAGGAGACTGGTTGAAGCTGGCTCTGAGATGTAGGTACAGCTTGTTCGGTTTCAAGAGGAGAGCTTGGTGCTATCGCGACCGGAGGAGAGCTTGGAGCTATCGGGGCCGGAGGAGAGCTTGGAGCTATCGCGACCGGAGGAGAGCTCGTCGGATTCTGCGTCACCGGTGACGAACGGTCGGAGCTGGGCTGAGAGCTCGTCGGACGTGAAGAATGCTCGGAGCTGAAGAGCGCTCGGAGCTGAAGAACGGCCGGACGTGAAGAACGCTCGGAGCTGGGCTGAGAGCTCGTCGGACTTGACGAACGCTCGGAGCTGGGCTTTGGAGAAGAAGAAGAAACTGGATCTGAATTGATGAGATTCGGAGGAGGAGGAGGAGGAGAGGGACGGTTCCGATTCTTCCCCATCGGGAAAACACGGTGGATACCGTCACCGGGGACGGCAACGGTGGCTGCGGCGGTCTTGGTTGGTGAGAAGAAGAGATCGCACTCCTAATCGCACTAATAGTCGTATGCGATTTCGGAATCCATTAGTTCTCCATTTCCTCTGTTCTTGTTATGGTATTAAGTAGCGGTTCCTAATAATACTAGTTGTTGCAAATATAGAAACAACTTGTGTAATGTTTTGAACAAGTCGTAAAGAATCATTAATAGCCTTTGAAGTTTCGTTAAAACAATGCATGTCGATGCACTTCTTGTTCACTTAAAGATTCGTCATGCATGAGTATATATAAGAGTTTGAATATTCTTGTCGCTATTATATTACAATCATAGATTCATAGTAAACCATTGTAAATGTTTGAAGTTGCGATTTCAATTGTTGTAAACCCTTGTCTCCTGTTTTCAATCATTTGGCTCTTTATATGGACTTGATTTACACTGAGTCATCAAGATTTAAGGCAAACAGAGGAAAATAATCGAATAATCAAGAAACTGAAGCTCTAACACAACAAAATAGATTCATAAATAAATTAGAAATAACAACGAGACAGCCTACTAAATTAAGGAGAAAACCAACAAAGATGTAAAATCAAAAACCAAAAAAAAAAAAAAAAAAAAAAAAAACAAACAAACCAAACCAAAGCAAAGATGTTAGTAAAACATCATCCCAACATAACACCCTAGTAATTTTGTTCAATCAAGTTAATAGTATAGTCACAACAATCAAATTATCAGACTGTCCCTAGGGCAAAGTAGAGTTCTTCTTCAAACCTGAAAGACCAAAGCCTAATCTTGTCATTAGCTTTCAATCCATTACCCTTAACGACATCGTTCCAACCAGAATTCAAAATGTAATTCAAACTTCCGTTTTCAGAGTTGTTCTTCTTCCTCATCTCATATATCTTCAAAACCAAACTCCACTTTCCAGCCTTTTCATTCACGAGAATCGCTTTAAGTCCAGGTCTCTTGCCCTTCTCGTCTTTTTCTCGTTCTAAGATACTCGATTCCCCTTGCGTCAAGAAGTCGTTTCTTTTTAGCTTCTTGAAAGGCATCAACAAACGGCTCTGCCCTGGATTAACATCGCTCACGGACAGAGACGTCTCGAAGATGAGCTTCGCGTCTTCACAAGTGAACGGGGCTTGACTTATTCGGTGAGGAGCCTTTGTTCCCTGCATTGTTTTCATCACCTGATCAAGCCACTTAGGAGGAGAGACAACTTCCAAAACAGCCTCAGGCTGTTCAGGTTTACGCTTCTTTGCTTTCTTCGATTCACGACTACTCCTTCTCTTTCGTACAAGAGGCCTCTTTTCGCTTGAGGGAGAAGTTTGAGGGTTAGGGTTTGGTGGAATATCGTGTTGGACAAGCAAGGTTGAAGAACAACTAGGGTTTTGTTGTGGTGGTTCTTCACTCTCGGAATCAGAAGGTGGAGTCTCGTTTAGGTCGAAATCGAAGCGCGGTGAAGAAGAAGAAGAAAAAGCTCCAGTAGTATTTTCATGGTTTACTTTCTCTTCTTCCTCAACTCTCTCGCGCGATCCATCACTACAAAACGACGACATCTTCATGCACGAAACACCGAGATTAATCTAACTCATGAGACAGGTAATTAATACTTTAGTTCTAAGAGAGAGAGAGCTTTGATGGAGGATAATCACAGAGAGACAAAGAATGATTTCTCTTACATTATATACTCACCGGTGGTTAGAAAATCTTCCAAGAATCTAGCAAATATTAACTACTTTTTTTTTTTTGTCAAGAGCAAATTCACTTTTTAATAATAAAATAAATGACCTCCTCTTCTTGTCAGCTTCATGCTTAATTGAATTAGAGTGATATGTTATTATTATTTTTTTTTTTTTTTTGTCACGCTTAGAGTGATAGGTTATTAGTCACTAATATGGAATTTAGTGTAAATTACCCTTTCGTCGGTTAATTATTACAGTGATTAGTAATTGTAATAGTAATTAATGATAGTTTTTCGTTTTTTTATTCACCGACTAGCTATAGTATTTTAGTTCAATTAGTTAATATTCCTTTTTTACCTTTAAATAATTAAACAAATCGTAGATTAGATTAATACATGGATTTTGTTTGAAAGTTTCTAATGAAATATTGTGCTGGTATACAAATTCTAAACTGAATCTACTTTTATTTTATGTTTCGTATATATCCAAATTTTTTTTAACAAAAAAAGAAAAAAAAAAATATATATATATCCAATTTTTTCTGTCAAAAGTTTCATATATATCTTCTTAAACTTTAGTCGGAAAATAATCTTTAAAATAAGAATTTATGATAAATTTTGTTGTAGATCATACATATTTCTTTCCCTTTTAATTTCATATATACATATTTCATAATCAGTTTTAGAATTGAACAGCCTTTGATGCTTATATGTTAATTAACTAATTATTTTCGGTAATGAAGGGTAGGATAGTCATTTAAGTGTAACGAAACTGCCGAAATCAGAGGACCGTTGGGGACTTGAACATTTAAATTTCAAACTGATGGAGAAATAAATAAATAAAAACAAAATCTGGGGCAAGAAAAAAAGTTGAAATCTCCCAACGAAAATCATGAAAGGAAAATTCTCAGTTTCACCATCGGAGAAATCAATGTCATCGACCACAACAACGACGACTACAACTACTGTATCTACGGAAGATTCAGAGAGAAGAGACAGTAATTGTTACTTCCCAGATTGTCGAAAAGACGCGAATTGCAGCTGCAAGATTTGTCTTGAAAATCTCTACGCAACGCTCGATCTCATGAATCCGAGTGTACAGAAAATCTCTCTCACCAAACTCTCTTACGCTTCTTCCAATTTCAAATCCACCGTCGAATCAATCCAATCAACTCCGACTTCGTTTGACCCGGCCGTCGTCAAAACACCCGCTTCGGTTTCTCGCCCGATCTCGAAGCTAATCTCTCCTCCTCCGAAGAAGACGAATTCGAATTTTTCGCTTAATCAAGAACCGAGGAAGAAGACGAAGAGCGAGAGAAGTCCAATTGTTCTGAGATTGATTTTGATACTGGGATTGGTTCTGTGTTTAGAATTAGGGTTTAGTTTGGTGCGTAATCCCAAATTTACAGAGGAGTTAGTGAGGGTTTCTAGTGAGAGATATCAAGGTGATCTTGATTTGAGTGCAAAGCTGAGATTTTTGGAAGAGGAATTAAAGGGTTATGTGAAATCAAGCTGTATAGGTTCTAATTCGAAATGGAAAATCCATCAGGTAAGTTTATTAGATTGTGATTATTATTCGGATTGGTTCGTAAAGTTTCGAACTTTTGTTTGATTGGTTTTGGAAATTATGTTTTGAAGGATGATGGTTCAATGTTGAAATCAAAGTGTGTTTTGTACAAATCTTCCATTGAAGAGGTTAGTATATGGGGATGGCCTTTGCAAACAGCTGGATTGTTCCGTACCGGATTCTACTCGAGTTCGATCACCGTGTTATCAGGCCGCGTAACCGAGGTAAACCGAATTCTGAATTTGTTCTTCCACAATGCCTTAACATTTGACTGTCAGATTCAATGTATTGCAAAAGATTGGTTGAGTTTTGGTTTCGTCGAAAAAAGGTGTTTGTTTATATGATTCTTATGTTTCGGGTGTTCTTTCTTGAAGTGGACAGAAGGGAAATTCGGTTACTTGATCCGCGAGGCTAATACTTCGTGGGGGAAAACGAAATGGAGCACGTCGGTTTTGCAACTAGATCCAAACACATGGATTCTTGAGTATAGACGAAGCTCGGTGATGGAGAGTCCGAGTCTTTTCTCGCTAACGATCGATCTTTTGACACACATGATGTTCCAAGCAGCGAATAATGTAAATCGAGAGGTTTTTTGGATGTTTACTTCAGCTTCAGGGAAGAATCTGTATAGTGAAGCTGTATCAAAGACTAGTAGCACAATGATACCAACTTAGAAACTTTTATGATTAAAAAAAAAATGTTTGTTCTTTTGTTTTTTTTTTTTGGGTTCTTTGTCATTTCAAGCTTTTGACATCTTGTCTTGGTTTAGGTATAGTCATGAACAAGTACTTGTGTAGTAGTTGTAGAAGGAGGAAGGTTATTGGAATGTAACATTTGTTTCAATGTCATTTTTTTTTGTTCATTATGGAGAGAGACCTGTAAAACGACGCCGTTTCTTCATAGCTAACCCAATTCGGTTTACTGTAAGATTCGGTTCGGTATTTTTATTGAGAACAATTTGGTTTGATTGTGGTTCGGTATACGATAATTCTCAACTTTGTGAAGAAGAATGTCATGAAATTTATGAGAACTTTTCGGTATATGTGTACCAATAAATTAAACCGAACTTGACCAGACTCGAACCGGTTCTTCCATGATCCATTACTCCATCGAGTGAGTCTTGTATGTGAAAAGAGACGATGGCTTTGGAAGCATTGAATCAGCTCTACAGTGTCCTCGCCACAAAACCCGGGCAGGTACTGTATCTTTCAAACTAAACCCTAGATTAATCCGAAACTTGACTCTTTTCCTCCAATCTATACCGATTTAGGTTTCAAACATGTACAAAATTGAGAATTGTCTGGGTTTTTTTAAGAATTTGGGAGAAATGCTTAAGAATGAGAATGTGTGTATACTTAAAATGTTGGAATTTGGGTAAAAAGGCTTAATTTTTGGAGAAACCCATTTTGTTTCCTTGCTTGTTGTCAGGAGAAGATCACTCATGAAGAGGCTAGTTCCATTCCAAAGTTTTTGTGGACTGCTGGGTTTGCTTCTGGTGTTGGAGGTGGTTTAGGTTGGCAAGGTTGGTTCGTATTCCCTTATTCAACATCAAAGTTTAGGTCTTTCTTTCAAATTGTGAGGTTGATAAAGCTCAAAGGACATGGGAGGTTTGGTCTTACTGCTGGTAAAATATTTGCCAAATCTTTAATGGTGTTCCGAATTTGAGATACATGTTTTTCACTATCACTGGTTTTGTTAATGTGCAGGAGCGGCTTCGGCGAATGCAGAAAGAGCTGCTTCGGCGAATGCATCCTACATCTTGTCGACCTTTTGTTTATAGCTTTGATTCTTGATTTGGCCAACTTTTTTCAGCTTAGTAAGGTCCAATAAAGGCGAAGCTTGGAGATGGCAACTTATGTCTAAGTATTTCTACCCTGAATTTGTTTACGGTGACCAAGGAGATAAACCTCAGATGCGTTGGCATAGACGAACCACTTTCACTCAAGTTGCCGCTTCTTATGATGATGTAAATGAAGCTAAACCTCAGAGAACTCACAATAGCTTACAAAACCCTCGTAATCGAAGTGGATCCGATGTTTCAAAGACTAAACCAATGCTCCAGAATAGCCCTGTAACTGTGAGTATCTTACTAGTTAATTTTAAAGCCTCTGTAAAAATGCGACTAGAACCGGTTTCCAATATTGTAATCGAAATCTTGGTTTCAGGGAAATTCGAATGGTGAAATGGTGGAGGAAAATGCTCTTGACATTGTGTTTGGTGGTTCAGAACCAACAGAGAGCGTTCCTCCTGCGCTTGTACAGTCGAAGGTTTCAGCCAAAACGAAAACTCGCAAACAGAAAAGAGCTCAACGAAGACAGAGAATTAAAAACCGTGAAGCTTACAGTAATACTCCTCAGTGCGTAGACAATGCTTGATGAAACTAATTTGATTTTGGTTTGGCAATTTTCGCAGCGCCTAGCTACAAAATGAAGAGTTATTCTACATTTCTCAAATCTTTGGTTAGTTATCCGAAATTTATCATCCCCATTATTATATGTAATTTTTGTGAATACATTGCATTATGTAGAAAAGGAGGTTATAAATAGTCTTTCACCATATATATTCAATATGAAACTCAAATTATAAATCAAAGAGATAAATGTTTAGTGACCTCTTTTCCTTTTGTATCCAGCTTGGTTGATTCGAACCAAACTTGGAACATAATTATGAATACTTTCCCAACCTATACCGGCTGGATGTAGTCCCAAATCCACTTGTGTGACTTTACTATCCTCCCCTACAATGTACATCATGTCGCACAACATGCCAGCGCCAGACACCCACTTTGGCGCAGCCAAAGATAGGACTTTCTTCTCCTCATCTAGCAAGAAAGTTGAAATATGCCAGAATCTAAGATCAGGGCCCGACTCCAATGCTAAGATCTTTCTCCACGACAAGGACACCAATTCTTGACCAATCTTGTTTGATGACACCCATACCTCAGTCTTTTTACCTTCTTGCTGTAATAACACTGCGATCTTCTCTTCTCTGACAACGGAAAGGCCTACAGGTTTGTGCCAGTGACCGGGAAGAGGCGTAGTCACAGCTTTCTCAGTTGAGAAATCGAATTTGAGCAAAGACAAGCTAGCTCTTGTTCCGGCTACGTCTGTGGCTAACCTGTAAGCACTTCCTTTCAACGACACAACCTGGTAACAGAATGCCAATGACCATCGCGGAGTGATTACATCATCACTAACAAGAATCCTCCATGAACCAGAGCTCAAATCGTAAATCTGCAAATCACTAGTAGAATAACCACAGCTCAAGATTTTGTAGCTCTTACTATTGTTGCAGTATCCCAAAACAAAGGTTCGGCGTCTCCGTAAACCTTTCCTGGTTGTGATCCAACTGGTTTCACCGGTTAACAGGTTCCAAACCACGAGTCTAGTTTCGTCCATGGACATGCATAATAACAAGCCATCACAGTGAAGGGTTCGACATATATTCAATTTTTCAACGCCTGGATTATTCGGGTCAGTTTGTTTAAGCTCACCTTTGAATTGTACAGACGGAACCGGAACCGAACTTGAAAGCTGGCTTGTTAGACTGATGTTCATCCGACGGATGCTGCAGTCCGCCGCCACCGTCACGGATAAAAACTGCTTTGGGGATTTATCAAGGTGGTTTCTTGCGAATCTCGAATCGTCGAATAAACGGTTCCATCTTTTACAAGTGGTTCGTAATCTCTTCAGATTTGTCGCCGGAACATGTTATAGAATGATTAAATGATAAACCCAAACCCAGAAATTCCCTAATGAATTCGAAGGTAAGGAGATCAAGGAACCAGGAGATGATTAATGAGAAAGAATCTCACCTCGAAGAAACCCAGATCTTATGATGATGAAATGATAAGATGATGATGACAGATAATAGAGAGAGAGAGAGAGAGTAGAAGATAAGTCAAAGAAAATATTCTGATTGATTATTCTTCATACGGCCACAGCCTTAACATAGAGTTAGCCGTTATGGTACAACCGGCCTTACAAACCAACTCAAAATGTTACTGAACCAAAACAACATTATTAAACCAACATACTGTAATTAAAAGAGATAATTGGATATGTGATCCTATCACAGAACACGACACAGTATCTCTTCTACCAAATCCTCCGGGAAATTCTCTGGTATCGACATGGGAAACGATTCTAGAGCTTCATTACAAAGGGGAATAGTATATATATACTATAGTTTTTTTCGTGCCGACTTTGTAAATTAGAATTGAGTTCCAAGTAAAAACTGTAAACCAAAGAAATTTTAATATTCTGTTTTGGTTCGGTATACGAGAAATTTTCTGGTATAACGTGAAATAATGTATTAAACCGAACTTGATCAGATTCGAACCGGTTCTTCTTCCATGATCCATGGAGTGAGTCTTATATGTGAGAGAAACTTTGTGATGTTTTGATCAGGAAGAAGAAGAAGGAATCGCTTCTAAATTCGTTTCTGGGAATTGGAATTGATTTTTCAAGGAGGACGATGGCTTTAACCGCATTGAATCAGCTCTACTATGTCCTCGCCACAAAACCCGAGCAGGTACTGTATCTTTCTAACTAAACCCTAAATCAAAATGCTTAAGATTTTGTTAAACCTAAATCTAACTTTAACCGCGGTTTCTTGCCTTGACCGTAATCTTAGGGAAGATGCAACACGAATGCAGAAAGAACTCGTTAATGTGTAAGCATCCTACGCTTGTCGACCTTTGTTTATATAATTCAGTAGTATCGTTCTTAGCTTGATTTGGCCAACGTTTTTCAGCTTAGCAAGGTCCAATAAAGGTGAAGCTTGGAGATGGCAACTTATGTCTAAGTATTTCTACCCTGAATCTGTTTACGGTGACCAAGGAGATAAACCTCAGATGCGTTGGCGTAGACGAATCACTTTCACTGAAGTTGCCGCTTCTTATGATGATGTAAACCACGATCTTCTCTTCTCTAACAACGGAAAGGGCTGCAGATCTGTAACTGTGGCAGTGACGGGCAAGATTGAATTTGAGCAAGGAGAGGCTGATTCTTGTGAGCTCTTCCTTTCAAGGACCAGCGTGGAGTGATTACATCATCATCACCACCATCAAGAATCCTCCGTGAACCAGAGCTCAAATCGTAAATCTGCCTATCCTTAACTCTTACCATTATTATTGTTGCACAATGAAAACCAAGGAAATGCAGAGGTGAAATATGACATGGGTGAAAATAAGAGCACAACATGTTTTAATCAAACACTAATAATACCACATCTTAATGAAACATGAGTTCAAAGGATTATTCAAAAGGAACATGCCCAAGAGATTACAACAAGTAGACGGCTCTTTTCCTTATCCTTGTCAAAGGAGGATTATTAATCAAACAAGATTTAAAATATAAAATGAAAAAGAGATATATAGAATACAACATGAAGATAGAGCTGACTGAGTCAACAGCTCTTTTCCTTTTGCGTCCTCGGATTATTAATCAAAGAGAAAAATATGTGTTTAGTGACCTCTTTTCCTTTTGTATCCAGCTTGGTTGATTCGAACCAAACTTGGAACATAATTATCAATATTGTTCCAACCACCACCATCATAGTCATCATGTAGTCCCAAATCCTCTTCTTGTGTGACTTTACTATCCTCCCCAACAATGTATAATGTATCGCCAAACGTCTTAGCATGACCCACCCACTTGGTCGTAGCCAACATGAGGACTTTCTTCTCCTCATCTACCAAGAAAGTTGAAATATCCGAAAACAAAAGTTCTTATTATTGTTGCAGTATCCGAAAACAAAAGTTCGGCATTCCTGTAAACCTTTCAGGGTTGTGATCCAACGGGTTTCACCGGTTAACAGGTTCCAAAGCACGAGTCTAGTTTCGCGCACAGACACGCATAATAACAAGCCATCACAGTGAAGGAATCGAACTACATCGAATTTTTCAACGCCTGGATTATCAGGGTCAGTTTGTTTAAGCTCACCTTTAAATTGTACAGACGGAACCGGAACCGGACTGATGCTCATCCGACGGAATCTGCAGTCCGCCAACCCCGCCACTGATAAAAACTGCTTTGGGGATCTATCAAGGTGCTTTCTTGCGAATCTCGGATCTTTGTATAATCGGTTCCATCGTTGGCAGGTGGCTCGTAATCTCTTCAGATTTGTCGCCGGAACACGACACAGTATCTCTTCTACTAAATCCTCTGGCAAATTCGACATCGGAAACGATTCTTGAGCTTCATTACAAAGGGAAATAATAGTGTAATATATATAGTTTTTGTCGTGCCGACTTTGTAAATTTGTAATACCATAATATTCTGGTTTGGTTCGGTATACTTTCATCTTTTGTAATTTTGTGGTATAACGTGAAATAATGTATTAAACCGAACTTGATCAGATCGAACCGGTTCTTCTTGTATGTGAGAGAAACTATGTCATGTTTTGATCAGGAAGAAGAAGAAGAAGAAATCGCTTCTAAATTCGTTTATGGGAATTTGAATTGATTGTTTAAGGACGACGATGGCTTTAACCGCATTGAATCAGCTCTACTATGTCCTCGCCACAAAACCCGAGCAGGTACTCTATCTTTCTAACTAAACCCTAAATCAAAATGCTTAAGATTTTGAAAATTTGTGCAAAATGCTTAAGATTGAGAATATGTTTAATTGTTGAAATTTGGGCAAAAGGTTTAATTTTTGGAGAAACCCATTTGTTTTAGGAGAAGATTACGCCTGAAGAGGCTAATGCTATTGTCTCGTGCCATCTCAAAGTTTTGTGGACTGCTGGGTTTGCTTCTGGTGTTGGAGGTGGTTTAGGTTGGCAAGGTTGGTTCGTATTCCCTTATTCAACATCAAAGTTTAGGTCTTTCTTTCAAATTGTGATGACGATTGATTCTCTTGTAGTTGCAAAAAGGTTGAAATTTGTTCACAAAGGACTTGGGAGGTTTGGTCTTACGTTTGGTAAGAAGTATTTGCAAAATCTTTTAATGGTTTCATATTTGGTTACCACTTATCCATTCAATTTCACGAGCAGTGGCGGCTACTGCGAGTTTTTCCGTTGCTTGGGATTGGTCAAGTTCCACAACCGCGGTTTCTTGCCTTGATCATATCCTTAAGCAAGATGCAACACGTATGCAGAGAGAGCTCGTTAATGTGTAAGCATCTGTGAGAGCTCACGCTTGTCCTTCTTAGCTTTGATTCTTCGATTCTTGATTTAGCGGACATTTTTTTTCAAACTACAGGTTAGTAAGGTCCAATAAAGGTGAAGCTTGGAGATGGCAACTTATGTCCAAGCATTTCTACCCTGAAGCTGTTTACGGTGATGAAGTAGATAAACCTCAGATGCGTTGGCGTAGACGAACCACTTTCACTCAAGTTGCCGCTTCTTATGATGATGTAGATGAAGCCAAACCTCAGAGAACCAACAATGGCTTACCAAACCCTCGTAATCGAAGCATTCCCCATAGATCTGATGCTTCAAAGACTAAACCAATGCTCCAGAATAGCTCTGTGACGGTGAGTAAACGCTTAGCATCAGTTTGGACAAGAAACCGGTTTCTAATATTGTAATCGAAATCTTGGTTTCAGGGAAATTCGAATGGTGAAATGGTGGAAGAAAATGCTCTTGACATTGTGTTTGGTGGTTCAGAACCAACAGAGAGCATTCCTCCTGCGCCTGTACAGTCGAAAGTTTCAGCTAAAACGAAAACTCGCAAACAGAAAAGAGCTCAACGAAGACAGAGAATTAAAAACCGTGAAGCTTCCAGTAATACTCCTCAGTACGAACTTGCGTAGACAAGCCAAGTTTCAATCCAAATTGTCATCTTGATTCACATTTTATCGAATATTGTTGATCTAAACAAGATGGTTATGAATAATGGTCAGGCAAAACTTTGGATACACGTAGAAGAATTCAAAGGAACATAATGAATGTACAATTGTGATTCTTGCTATGCTTAGTTGATTCTTACTCGTCGATTCTTAAATGAAAGTACTCTTCAAGAATTCCTCTAGATGTACTACCAAATCCTTTAGCTACTTCTTCCATTTCCTTAAGCTTTGCGATTTCTTTCCTAATCTGATCCAATGTCCTCAACACATTCGTCATCAAGCTATCTGCATCGGTACCTGATACACGCCTCGATAACTCTAACTTCTCCTTCTCAAGTTGCCTATACAGATCATCAAGACATTCTTTCTGAGCATTAAGTTTGCCTTTTGCAATATGGTACTCAGATTCCTGAGCCTTTCTCAACGCTTTTAGAACCTCGCGGATATCCTCCTCGAATTTGTGCATGTCAGCTTCATAATTGAATGGCATGGGCCCGATCGGTGTCACGTCTTGTAGGATTTGCAATGTATCATTGTCTTTAGCTTCTCCACTGTCAGAGAAATCTACAGCCAAAACGAAGATAATACGTTACAATGAACCGTATTAAACCAACGCAAAATCACAAAGCAAAAGATCATGAATAGGGAAACTACCTGACCATATAGTAGGTGTATCATCATTCCAAATATATTCTAAGCTCGTGCCGCATTTAAGCTGCAAATAGTTTGGCTTTTTAGTTTCAGGAAAATCCAGAAAAAAAACACTACATTATCTTTGATGATTGTTACCTTGTGAGCACTTTTCATTCGTGCTCGCAAGGTACAATGGTACATTGGCTTTTACACTTTTGATTATGCTCGCAAAATCAAAAATACATTCTGCTCGCGATATCCAGTGTTTACACTTTTGATTTGTACCTTGACGATTGTTGATTCGATACAATTCAGCAATTCCTTAGCATCGTCTCTTTGTGAGTTTCGAAGGATACAAATAGTGAGATTCAGGATCTTCTCTACGTCACCTTCATATTCCACAGTCTGACATATTTCAAAGAACTTGTTAACATGTGGAACTAAGTCCATTTTAGCGTCACATCGCCTGCAGTAGTATTCAGCATCCAACCCAATGGTACCTCCAACGGTTCCAGCCATGTATGCTCGAAGCGCACAGTTCACATGAGCAACATGTCCACATATACGACCCTCGGAAACAACAGCTTCACATTTGATAAAGCTATAACCACCATGCTCTTCGCTAACCGATTTGCAGCAAAGAATGCAAGAGCAATCAGAGCAGAAACTAGATTCACTACAGCAAATGTCACAAGGCATTACAGGTAAAGGTTCGGTTTCACTCGGTGGCATCAGGCTCCCGCATTTGTCGTTACCAGCCTTACAAACCACAATATCCGATCTTATCTCAAGCGTTTGCTCTTCTTCGTCTGAGCTATACACTGGCACTAGCTTCTGACCGATGCCTGGAGTTGACCGAACCTGACCTCCTGAGCTAGGTATAGTCCAGTTAAAAGAAGCAAAGAACTTGCTAACATCTGCGTTAGGGAAAGTTAAACGAATGTAGCGTTCAAGCGATGACTTGCTCCTAAATGCGCTACTTTTCCGCGATACTTCAGCAGTTAAACCCGGAAGATGCTTAGGAGGATATAAGTACCTATCCACAAAGGTGCCTTTACCGGTTATCCTCGGTCCTACCTTCCAACGCCAAATATCTCCCGGGTTAGGCCAGTTTTCAGGAGCATACGGTAAACCTTCACCAGATTCCAATGGCTTTACCGGTCTCAGGACAAGGCGAGGCGGTGGTTCACTTCTGTCACTTTGATCAACAGTATCAATCTCCATAGAGCCCATTTTATAAAAGACCTGTACACAAATCACAAATACCATTGTAAAACCTAAATAAAAACACAATCCAACACAAAATCACACATATATCTACCACTACTTATTGTTATTCATTAAGCTACTTAAATGCCACAATTAAACCATTGATTCAACCCTAAAGACTCATAATCACAATACTGAACCTATTGAAATCTCAATATCCAAAAATCCAAATGCAAGTTGAAAATTTTGTGAAAAGAGAAAACGAGTTTAGATTTATCAGTGAAGCAGAAACTGCACATCAACGAAAATCGATTTATCGAAAGAGGAAGAGAGAAACGTACAATATTCCGGTGATGACTCTTTGAGACCGATCAAGTTTTTCGAAGAGCTTAAAGATGGTTAACTCTTGTCTCCGCCATGAAAGCTTGAGTTTTTATATGAAAATGGATAAAGCTAAGACCGTCGCACACAAAGGAGGTGCCTTTGGATGAAATGACGGCAACAAAAATCAGAGACCTTGGAGAAAGCGAAGTAAATAGGGTTTTAGAGAGCAAAGAACACAAATTGAATCAATTCAATTTCTTGGGCCGCTCTTGGACCCGGTTTTAATGGGAGTTTGTGTGTGTTTTTTTTGGGTATTTTTATTTTTGTGTGATTTGTTGCCTTTTCGAGATTATGTGAATTTTTTGGATATGGTTAACCCTAATATTCATCCGTCGCTGGTTAATCCTAATATTAGTCCGACTAGATACTAATCGACGAAGGGATATTAGGGTTAACCAGCCACAAATGAATATTATGGTTAAGCATTTCCGAAAGACTCACACCATACGAAAAAGACAACAAATCATACCAAAATTAAATACCCAGACCAACAACTATTAAAGAGGTAAACCACAACAGGAAAAGACACAAAATAATGTCAACACACGCCAAAGCATACCGAGAATATCTCTTGACGAAAAAACATCGATTCAGATCACCTAAGTTTGGAAATTTGCGTCGTTATCGCAAAACCTGGATACTAGCATTCTCATCATAATAATCTCCATCCCAAACAATCCTTTGGAAAAGTTGTAAGCGGTACTAAAATCGCATGACTAGATTGCGAGATGTAAAACAACCGTGATGAAGATAAAAAAAAAAATGAATTCCACAATTAGATTGCGAGAAACAAGTGTGCAACATGCAAAACAAATGTATGAAAAAGAAAAAAATACCGCTTACAATATTGACATTTTCTAGTAGTGTATCTTTATGTTCATCACAACTATTTTACGTGTCGCGGACTTATTTCTTCTCTAAAACTTAAATTATGACCTAATTTTTGTAAATAAACCGATCAAACAATTTCTCAAAGATAGACAGAAACTTTATCACTCAAATGCTTAAACATGTATGAATACAAAAGATATCACAGCTTAATCATTAATTATTATACATCATCTCCAAAATAAACGGTAGAGGTTAAATCGATCTAACAATGGAAAATGGTTATCAAAACTATGATCTTCTATCTTACGTTTTTGTCTAGATGTGTTTCTTATTTGATCTTCTTCTTTTTGTTAATCTATCATTTTCTTAATAAATAAATAAACAGAAGATATTTTCAATTTATACATGTGTATTTCAATTAAGCTATACAACAAACACAATGACATAAATATATATATCAAAAAAGACATAAATATCAAACTGATCATTTTTTAAATAAAAAATTGGACCCTAACCAGCTTGCATTACAGGGATTGGTGTGGGTCCATTACAAAATTGTTACATTGCAATCAGGCAGTATCTAGAGGGCTTGAAAACGATCTTGAGTCGGACTTTGTATTATGACAAGACCTAGAATGGAGTTTTATGGGAGTCTGATGTTCACACTCGACAAATTTTACAAGTTCAAGAATCATGTGATGTGAATCTTGATATGTCTCCCATTAATAGAGCTTTTGTCGATAAGTTTTGACATGTCACTACAATAGCAACAACACCAAGTGATGGAGATAGAAAAAACCACCCATTCGCATTTTTATGATATTCCTCTTGTGATAAAATCCAATATAACTATATGATAGTATTCAAAATAATTACAAAAATAGAAATTGATCCCAAAGTACCTTCCAAAGAAAATGACAACTTGTGGGGCTTGTACACTCAATCTGACACCTAGATACCATTTTTTATTAGACACAAAGCAATGATAAGGGTAAAGGCCTTACGTATAATTAGAAACATTTATAACTTATAACCATATTATTCTCGAGCTAGTATATATATCGACCAATATTCATGGGTAATGGTATGTGACATGTCACTCATTAGTCACCACTTTTGGTGGGTTCTTACCGATAGAGGTTGATCAAATGTGAGTATCATTGTTGATTACAGAAAGTAGCCATTCATAGATTTCTCAACTGAATGTTCAATCAATGATATTGGATTTTTGAGGTCAAATGGATATTATTTTCTAAATCACTAGGCTTGTACTACAAATTTGTAATAGTGTCGCAGTTGTGTCATCAATCAGGTTTAACCCGAAAATGCGTGTGAGTTGTAGACGTCAAACTTGTAACAAACTTTAACGTCAAACAATCTTTTCGGACCATTTAATGATTTGTTTGAAAGTAGACTTTTTTTTGCTAAGAATACAAATATTTCATTAAAAATATATTTTCGTTCTTCCCAAATTTGTTGGTCAATTTGTTGGTCGAGGTGAAGTTACATTACCAAAATGCAGAAGCCGAAATTACCAAAACATGCAGCACTAGAAGCCTTTCAATGGAAGCACGAGATTGAGTCATCATCGACAAAATCCTCGATCACATACTCCTCTTGTGTCTTATGTGAGAGTGACTTGTGGGTGATTCCATGAACTAACACAAAGAAGAAACCTCGCAACCCAAAATAAGTGAGCGGTGTGTTAGCTCACCCTATAAAGTTCTCTAATTAAGTCAGCTCTCCAACATAACACTTATTCTTGAAGAGCATATTCTTCCAAGATTAATCGGACATTATACATATAAATTATATGATGCATTCGGTGAATTTGTTACAAGAAAAAGAATTTTTAACGGTCTAGAGACAAAATCGAAAGAGGAAAGAACAAGGATTAGTTAATGAGAAGTGAAGTGACTAGTTAGTGTGTACTTTGCACAAAACATTTGATCTATCGTCTTTGAGTTATGAGATGGCTACTTTAGGTAGTCCCAGACATTGCCTACTCGTGAGCTCAAGCTGTATTTGCAAGGACAATGATTCTTCTTCTTTTGCATTTTGTATTGGGTATAGTAACTATTTTCTCTAGTTCTTAAATAAAATGAAGTAAAATGCATCCACGAGAAAATTATTATATAGCTTACCGCCTATTTTTGTCATTATATTCAGAAAATTTGAAATATAAAAAGATAAATAGTACACTAATTTGGATTCTATTCCTTTGTTCCCTAAATTTTGGATTGTACTATTGAAGTATGTACACACACATTTTTCTCACATTATAGAACTTCATTACATACTTTTCCAAAATTTATATATAGAAGGAAAGAAATAATTAATATACCAAAATGGAGTAAACTACTGATTTCTAGTAATTTACTATGAAATCCAAAATAGTGTACTACTATGTATATCAACTTTTTAAACTACTCACAATTCGTGATATAAAAAAAAAATCTACTCACAATTAATGGTAACTAAAACAAACCTTTTATAAAAAAAAATGGTATTAACAGATTAGATTTGAGTCATTTGACTAAAATAATTTTGTCAAAATGATTAGTCAACACTAATTTACTAGATTTGCGTAGTGTATCTAATCATTAAATATTTTTCATAAAATTAGGTAAATTTGTATAACCAGGCTTATAAAGCGTAAAATTAATTTGGTCTTAACCTTTACATCAAAGCACGATGCATGGGGTAAACATATACAATATACAAAGAGATCTCATATATAAATACATACATACATATGAGACATACGATCAAATAAATTTAGCCACCTAGCTAATCCAATTGCTCAATATATACATTTCCTCACTCTATCTCTCTCTCTTAAAAAATGCCAAGAATCATGTGGAAAAACTTTCATCATTGCTTTCCATCAAATCTCACCAAGCCCCCCTCCGATTCCGGCGCCGACGCCGCCACCTCCTCGGACGATCCCAACCGTCCATCCATTCTTCTCATCAACAACTTTAACCTCCTCTACGACGATTCCGCTGCCACCAACCGCCGCATTTCCAAGCGTCTCATTGACGTCACACCTTCATCCACCACCACCACAACCACAACATTCACCGCCTCGACCTCCACCGCTGCTAATTCATCTTCCTCCTCCGCCTCAACCGATGAATCCGAAAATTACGGTTGTGCCCCTGGCGCCGACCACTCCCCACCTCCTCCTGATTTAACCGCCGTTCTCGCTTCTCGTCGCTTCTTCTTCTCTTCTCCTGGCCGTTCCAACTCAATAACCGACTCGCCGGACCTCCGCCCCCGCGATGATATTTACGAAACTGCCATTACTAATACTACTAGGTTTCTCGCCGAAGGAACCGCCGTGAAACAATACGTGCAATCTCCTGATCCTTATAACGACTTCCGGCGGTCAATGCAAGAGATGATTGACGCCGTTAGTAACGCCGAAGATTTTCGCCGTTACGACTTCTTGCACGACCTGTTACTCAGTTATCTCTCATTGAATGCAGCTGATACGCATAAGTTTATTATCAGAGCTTTCGCTGACATTCTCGTTTCTCTCTTATCGGACGGTGACCGGAGAAGCTGACGTGGCATTTTAAGTATGTGAAAGAAACAATAACTCATGTCATGTTTTTTGGATTAACGAACGCGCGTTAGGACACGATCAAAAATATGTTTAGTGTAATTATTGTGTAATGATACGAGAAAATCGAGAGAGGCGTGAGGTTTTGTCTCGATCGCATGCAGTTAGATTGCTTTTATTTTATTTTGTCGTTTTTACCTTTTTAAATAAATGTTGATTAGTAAAGTTTGATTGAGAAATAGGTTTTTCCAATGAAAGCTGATTTTCTTATTCATTTTCGAATTGTATACCACCCCTTAAGACACATTTCAGGAATTTATGCTCTAATGGTATGCACAATAATGTTGCATAATTTATGAAACAATGGGAATTACTACTACTAATTGACGGTAAAATACATAATAAAAGTTCTGAGTCTAAATTTTGAAAATTTGGTAAGAGCGGGTTTGTGATAGCTGAAGATATTCCACTTGTTTAACATTTTTGTTGATTACCTAATTCGTATGATGATGTTAGGCGTGGGCATAAAACACGAACCCGAAAACCGAACTCGAACTCAAACCGAAAAACTCGGGTTCGGTTCGGTTTCGGGTATTGCCTATTACCCGAATGGTTACTATTCTCGTCGGGTTTCGGGTTCGGGTAAACCCGCGTTACCCGCGGTTACCCGAATTACCCGAAATCTTTTTTATAAAAATTTTTTTTTATGAAATGCATGTTTATGTAAAAAAATGCATGTTTAAAAAAAAAAAATAGATTTCCCGAATCAATGTTTTTTAAAACAAAAATGCATGTTTAAAATGAATGTTAAATTTTATTCACAAAAAAAAAAAAAATTGGTATGTAATTTCGGATTTTTCAATTTTTTTCTTGGATAGTTCGGTTTATTCGGGTTTTAAAACCGAAAAACCCGATAACCAAACGGTTTTACTTGAAACCCGATCGGTATTCGGGTTTTTCGGGTAACACAAATACCGAACCGAACCCGAGTATACCCGAACCGAAACCGAACCGATAATTGTAATAACCCGAATGGGTTTCATATTTATCAAACCGAAAACCCGAATACCGAATAACCCGACCCGAACCCCGAACAAGAAACCGAATGCCCAGGCCCTAGATGATGTATATGACTGTTTTTAAAGGTTTTTCTTTTGGAGAGATGACCAAGAAACGTTCGGTTTAGTGCCATGACAAACAAAGAAAGCTACGTCGACTGACAAAAAATAGTACTATTTGTTTTCTTTTTTTTCGTAACGTATGAAATTATTTTGAGATATTTAATTTTAAGATTGACTTTCTTCTGTTTTTCTTTCTGTTCTCACGTTACATCCACCACGTCCAAACAAATTATGGAATCTAAAAATTGTAAATATGATTGTTTATTAGGACAAGGAATAATTTTAATTTTTATTCGGCTTTTTTTACTGCCTGCTGATTAGTGTAGACGAACCATGTACATGTGCATTGGAAATTTTGTGCATAAATGTCTAAAAATTTTATAAAATTAAATATATTAAATTTAAGACACTTGAGTGTATTAGATCTTTTTCTGGTTTTAGACACTCAAGTGTCTTAAGTTTAATATATTTAATTCTATAAAGTTTTTAGACACTTATGCACAAAGTCTCCAATGCACATGCCCTTATAGCATTAAACTCTCCATATTGTATGCTTAAGTTAAATCATATTGTTTCCGTTTCAAATTAGTTGTCATTCTACACATTTTCACATAAATTAAAAAAATAATTAAAAATTATATTATATTTTTAATTAATACATTGTTTTATTTGATATTAATAATTAATAAACTTAAAAATAGAGATAAAATTTTTTAAAAAATTAATAATAAATATGCAATGAAAATGACAACTAATTTGAAACAAACAACTTTGGTCATGGGAGTTGATAATCAATAAATATCGGAGTTGAGATTCGGCTTGTACGAGACAAAGCAACTTGGTCAGACGTAGTCAAATTCACTTAAATTGAAACTATATATTACACTTTTGTTAAATAATCGAGTTATAAAAGTATTAGTTTTATTGAATAATTGAACTTGTGAAATGGCCGACGCAAGCTAAATACGTCCAAGAAAACTTTATATGAATAGTGAAACTAGAATTGGTTTGATCGATGTTTGACGAGAGTTGAGTACATACTATAGCACATAGTGACTACAAAACACAAAGCTTGAGGCATCGATAAACTCTTTTATCATGTCGACTAAATCAAGGGCATGGTTTATGTTGTATCATTAGCTATTATAATTTAACACACACTTTATGGAACAACGAGTATAGCTTAATACTTTATTCATATAAGAAAATAAAAATTGAATGTATCTTATCAGATAGAAAATTATGGGTGTAAATTGCTACATAATCTAATTAATGTTTAGTACACATGTTCATATCTTTTTCTTAGTATAAATAAATAATAATATGTTCGTATCTTTCTTTCATATACTAGTAATAATTCTTTCAAGCTTTCTGTAATAACATCAATTTAAAGATTCTTTATATACATATAGTTATCCAAAAATCATGAAGCACATCAAAACATTGCCTCATTATGGAAGGTTAATAGACTAAATACATACTAACAATAGGTATTCAATTCCAGCAAATACTGAGATCTGTTTGTTTTTTCGGGAGATTCTTTCCATAAGATTTTACACAAAACACAAGATGGGGCAAAAACAAAATAGGAGAATCTTAAGAGACGGATGTTGGCTAAAGCCTTGCAGGTTAAGGTTTTACAACAAATTTAATTTTTTCTTTTTTCTGAAACTTTATTCAACAAATATTAATTTGTCATTATGAAATTTCAATCGACCAAGCCAAATTACTAAGCGTAAATAAATCTGTAAAACAATCTTTTAGCTTATAATTCAAAAAAAAAGCTGGAATAGCTCAGCTGGTTAGAGAGCTGGAATACACGTATAATTTGATATGATAAAAACTCGGTTAATTACTTTAACGCACAGTTACAAATAAGAAGCTGGAATAGCTCAGCTGGTTAGAGCGTGTGGCTGTTAACCACAAGGTCGGAGGTTCGAACCCTCCTTCTAGCGATTTTTTTATTTTTTCTCATCTTCAAACTTGGAGGGCAAATTCGTCATTTAGTCAAACACACACGAACCATCCATTTTCATCTCCCTCTTCTTCACTCAAGGTTTCTTCACCGAACGTCTTCTCCTATTCTATTACTACTAATCTGATTCTTGTTGTTCTCAGAGATTCATGGGTTTCCTTGTAGCTTCCATGAATTTTTCTCCTACCTTGATGCATAAACAAGTGAAATCGAAGCATGAATGTAATAAATTTATCATCTTTTTTCCTCCATAATTATATATATGAAGAATAAAGTCTCTGTTTTTATGATTCTACCAAATTTTGAATCAAGCAAGTCTCGTTATTGAATCAGTATTGATTACAAAGTTTTGATTTTTAACAGATGAAAAGCTTAAAGAGAGATCTTTGTTTAATCATCGTCGTGGATTCTTGAAATGTGTTGGTGTTTCGTTAGTAGCCACACTTGAGTTTTCTGGATTACAAGCTCAAGCAGAAGAGGAGAAACAAGAAGGAGAAGGAGAAGGAGTTGTTGGTGCATTCAAGTCTTTGTTTGATCCTAATGAAAAAACAAAATCTGGTAAAGAATTACCAAAAGCTTACTTGAAATCTGCAAGAGAAGTTGTGAAAACAATGAGAGAGTCATTGAAAGAAGATCCTAAAGACAATGCAAAGTTTAGAAGAAGTGCTGATGCAGCTAAAGAATCGATTCGTGATTATTTGAGTAATTGGAGAGGACAAAAGAGTGTAGCTGCACAAGTATATATATTAGTCTTTTGATGAGTCCTTTATGTTCATCTTTTTTTGGTAGTTTGGTTGATTGAATTTGATTGATATGTTTTCAGGAATCATACGCGGAGCTAGAGAAGGTAATTCGAGCTTTAGCGAAATTTTACTCCAAGGCTGGTCCTTCTGCACCTCTTCCTGATGAGGTTAAGACTCAGATTTTGGATGATCTTAACAAGGCTGAAGAGTTTTTGTGATAAGATTGTAATCGAGCCTCCAAATTTCGATATCCGAGGACACGAGTGCCTCGAGAACCATTTTGATCCTGCTGCTACACTTTTGCTGTAACATGTTTGTAAACTCATTGTTGGTTTATCTTGAAAGCAAAAGAAGAGAGCTCTGAAATGTAAAAAACAACTAAATTTCTCAAAATTACTAATGAAACTTCATATAATCAATGTTGTGAATCCCTGAATATGGGATAATGATAATAAATACAAGTAAAGACAACAAACATGACTCTTTTCCACAAATCAGATTGAATATGAGATCACTCAGGCTTTAAAGTTACAACAATTTTCCACTGTATTATACAACACATGCTTTTCCTTGGTCTATAGTATCATAGCAGCTCTCAAGGGGGGCCAATGAGGCGTAAAGCATGTATCTTCATCACAAATCTCTTAGTATAAGATATGCGTAACTGAATCATCCTTGGCTTGAAGAAGAGCATCAATAAATCAAAGGGAGATACTATACCTCCTCCAGGATAACAGGTCTGTCACTCGAATGGCGAGCTAAGAGGAAAGGTTTCTCAGTAACGGTTTTTTTCCTCTCACAAAAGAAAACCGTCTGCGAATGCATTATCTTTCGATTCAGCCAACTTAGCACCAGTACCGAGTATGTCATTGTCTTTACAAGAAGGAATGGCGTCTCCATTTGAAGAGTTTTGTTCACTCTTGGTGGCTTCTTGGGAGATAGAGCTCATATCTGATGATCCTATACCAGAAATAGACGAAGAGAGATTGTTTTCAACCTGAATATCAGTGGATGCTTGTACGATTTCCTGGGAGACTAAACTAGCAACAGCTTCTACATTCACATCTTCGCATGATGATCCTGTATCTTCACATTGCTTAGTGCCAGACTTTAATGTGATCCTCGATCCATCATCCTCCGGATTGGAAATCGTTTCCATGGCTGTTTCAACTGATACGGGAATGTTTTCTTCATCAGAAACAAAAATATTCTTGTAGCAGTCTGCTCCATCAGTAACAAATTCATTGGAATGTAGACCAATTTCAGCAGAAGACGCGAGTTCTGGTTTCTTTTCTGTTTCCATCTCTGAATTCATGACATCCTCATGTACAACGACAGAGTCACCTGCAGCTGCAACGTTTTCTTCACGGAGCAGAGGTTTCTGTAACATGTCTATTCCAGGGAATACCAAAGTGTTGAGGGACCTCATCTCTTTCCTGACTGAATCATCAAGAGGACTGAATCCAAAGTTACCAGTCCACGCATGCAAGAAATCTGGAATGGCAGGGATAACCAATTTCTCAACCTTGAGAGAACACATAGCCTTCGCAAACAAGAAACAAAACGTTAAAAAGTTAGACAAGCCTTTCAGCAGCATATGGTACCCACAAACAATGATTAGATAGTTAACAAGCTTACCGATTCAATTGCATCAAAAAGCCGACGACACATTCCTTGACGCCTGTATATGTGTCTGGTTCCAATAAATGGCATCTCTGCCAATTGCATTCCATGGAACCTACAATGAAACAAAACATTCAAAATCTAGAAGGTCCTGAAACAACTAAAACTTGTGATGCCATTGCATGTTGTCAAAAAGTGTTGACTGAGATGATGGATAAAAATACCTGAGAGATGCTGCGCATATAATTTCATCTCCTCTCTCTAGGATAGCAGTGTAGAAGCCGGTATAATTAATCCGGTTGAAATTGGATCTGCATAGAAGGCCAGTCAACATACGAAAATACTTGTATATAAGTTCAATACCAAGGAAGTTGAAGATTACAAACTTTTCAGCATGAGTATAAAAGACAGAATAACACAATACTTACCCACAATTATAAAGGACATTGCGAATCAGATTTACGCCACTCCTTCTGTCAATTATGGGCAAAAAACATTCATCCATGATAGCCAGTCCGACAGCTAGCTTTGAATTATTTACAATCCTTTGTGTCGACAATTGAGAATTTTTATCTGAATCAGAATCCACTCTATGTATAAGAGACCATGAGTAACCGCCTTCTAGTTCATTTTTTACTCCAAGATACTTCTGTAGTTTTTCGAAGAGCTGTAGAAATAAATGGAAGTTAAATTTAACAATATGGCTGTACAAGGAGTAAATGGACCAAGATATACCAAAGACATGTATTGAAATAGGTATTACTAAACAAGTAGATAAAAAGCTCAAGCAAATTAGCATATTCCCCATCTATAAATACAGAATATGCAGTTGAGCTACAAGAACTACAAAAACTACAAAAGTATCTCCCAAAGAAGTGATGATATTAAAATAAATTCTAAGAGGATCAGCCTACTAATGCTAATTCATGTATTAGCGTTTTGAATGATGCACAAACTATACAACATAACAAGAGCTGAGGTTCTAAGTAAAATAACCACTTAATACTATTATTGCCCATTGAAACTAATACGTCGCAACCTGCTTTAGCATATAGATATCCATATTAGTCCTCTATCAATAAGAAGAAAACGAGTCTAGAATTTGAGACCAAAATTGTTGAGCAAAGTAGAGAAGGCAATATACCTCTAAGCACTTAGGCCCACAAAACGAAGAAGCTGAACCAAAAGATTGAACCTTATGATTTTCCAGCTCACTCATGCATGATTGGTGATCTACAAAATGGGTCATAAAACTTAAGTGAGAACGCCAGAACACAAATGTTACCAATGAAAGGAAATTCAAGCTTAATGAAAGAAACATCTCACATCTTCTCTCACACATGTTGCAGGAAAGTAATGATAAATGTTTTCCGTCCTCGCCACCAGAATTCACAGCTGCATGACAAAATTTGCAAGTGCAATTTGGACAGTGCCAATCACCAAGAGGAAGCACCTACAATCATAGCATGGTACATGTACGTGAACACACACAAGAAACAAAAAAAAACATAGAAAGTTGAACTCCAAAATCAGAAAATGGAAAGAAACATCAAGGTCTTAGCAAAGTTAAGACGCAAGGATTCATACCTCCATACCTAGGCAGGTTTGATGGTATGTTGATGGACAACCATCACAGCAAATCAAATCTCCACCATCACCACAGATACCACAAGCATCATCATTTGGATCATCACCATCCGTGTCCACACGATGGAAACCAAGATTCTTAGCATCTTTTTGCATATTCCAGGCTTTAATTTGGCAATGAAGAAGAGAACTGCCAGATTCCAGATAAATATTTTGAAAAGGCTGACATGACTTGCTCCCAGCATGGATCTCAAACCTAGAAAGTGAGAGGATTTTACTGCAGCAAACACAATGAATCCCCGCTCTTGTTATCCATCCTTCAAGCATCACCTTTGTACATTGATGGTTCATGTATTGCACCTTTTGCCTTAGTTGGACAACCCCACATTCAATCAACCAAGAGATCAATGTCCTTTTTCCAGAGTACGGATTGAACCCGTCAATCGCCGGATTCTTTTTATCCTCAGAACTACGCACCAACAAAGTACACCTTCCAATTTTTTTGCTTTTTCTTTCATGTAAATAATGTGAATCAGATCCAGAGGATGGCCTCGCATCATTACAGTGCGGAAATCTTTTACTTTTTGAGCGTAAATCATCCCAATTGGTTTCATTTCTTCCTCTTTTTTTCGATTTCTCAGATAGTTTCACGAATGAACCCCTTCTCTCTTCACGGGTATCACTGTCTGCTCCTCCTTCATCATCTCCATCACTCTCGCTACCACTGGAATCCTTTTTCCATTTCTTTTTCGTCTCAGCCCCTGTCTTCTTCACCTTCCTTGCTAAATTGTTCACAATATCCTCTGATACTAAAGCAACATCCTTCCTAGACCTAGCATCAATTTCTTCGTCCTTTAACTGCTTAAGAAGTGCATCATATGCTTTGATTATTGACCAATATGCTACTCCTGAGGGGTTTACATATACAGCATCCAGGTAACTTTGATTCCTCCTCGGTCTATAGTCAATCGTCCATCCTGCATCAGTAAGCATTCCCTTAATCCGCTCACGTAATCTTTGCTTCTCTGTTCCACCACTACGCCTTCCTCTTCTTTCTTCCCCCGTAGCAGGTTTCAAAGGTGCAGAAAACGTCGATTTGGATTTCGTATTGATTTTCTTCTTGGATTTCTGGCACAATGGTTTCGTCCTTTTAGATTTCCTCGACGTGTCGCTCTCTTCTGACTCTGAATTATTGTCTACATTATTTGATTTCCTATAGGTTGGTTTTACCTTCCTAGAAGAAGGTGGTCTCTCGTATACTTCTGCTTCCTGGTGATCGACTGAAGCAGCAAGAGCGCTGGGTTTACTGTTTACCTTCACCTTCAGAACACCGTTTCTCCCCTGCACCCTTACTGGCTCATCAGAATCAGATCCACTACTCGAATTCTCCTGAGAACTCAAACTTCTTGAGCCATTTACATATGGCGTTTTCCTCCTAACAAAGAGACCTTCCTTCCCTGAACCAGACCCTCCCAAACTACCATCAACCCTTCTTGGTACAAAAGAGCTTCTTCCACTAACACCAACATTCCCATTATCGAATCGTTTCCTCATCAAATTCGCGCTATCAAAACCATCGTATTCGTCAAAATCATATACATCTAACTTGTTCATCTTCATCAAACTCCCTGACGCCTCTTTATTCCTCCTCACAAACTTCTCCTTCGAGCTACCTTTCGCTCCTCCAAGGGTTTTACGGTCAACGTTTCTAGGTGGAGGTTTCATAAACTCATCATCGTCACTCGATTCGGCATCACTAACAATCACTCTAGATCTCTTCTTCTGAAAATTCTGCCTAGCTCCACTAGAAGAAGACACAGTCCTGCAAAACCCATCGCTCTTCTCCTTCACATTCAAACAAATCGAAGAGCTTCGAGGAATCTTCACAGTAATACGTGACCCACCACCCCGTTCCATATACAATCACTACACACAAAAATCGAAAGTACCAACCTTTAATACCAACCCCCTTCACAAATCGAAACCAAATCGATATACAATACCTAAATCGAAAAACCCTTTAGTCGATTAACATCAAAACCCGCCCCAAATCACCGGATCCGAGGTGAGGAAAACGAGAGGAGTCCCGATCCTATCGGAGAAATGAAAGTATCGGGGAAAAAATTCCTTGAGAATCGAATGTAACGAGCTTGTGAGCTTGGAGATTTCACACTGTCGCTGGTTTCCTCGGCGGCCGACAATGTAACTCAGCCGCTAGGTAGAGGAAGGAGGAGAGGGGCGAAACGGAGCGGTACAAAAGATTAGGAGGCGAAAACGAAACTTTTTTCTCTCCGTTCACATATATTTATAGTATTCTACGTTTATTGAAAATGCACCCTATAGTTTTTAATTTGATCAATTAGGCCCCTCTAGTGAGAAATTGATTTCTTTCTAAACTGTTTCGATTCTTGCCTTCGACAGAGGCAAATTATTTTATCGACGAATTATTAGGTTCTTGTGCCAAAGAAATAGTAGTAGCATCAAAGCCCAAATAGTTTTATTTTTACGGGAAATGGCCTATGGGCTTGTAGTAATTTGTACATGCTTGTGTAGTTTTGAGCCTTAGAGGTGTTTTTCCTCACTTTTTTTTTTTTGCAAAACAAAATCCTCACTTTTATTTACAAACCATATAATATTTTTTGACAATAATCTTTTTTCTGTGTATAAAACCAACAGTTGATAGTATCATTTTCAAACATAAATAAAATTTTCAAGTTGATTTGCACTGGTGAAATAGAATACACTGAAGAATCACTATACGAAAATGTCAAAATTCGATAGTTTACACTTCACCGTAGAGGATACAAAAAGGTCAAAATCCGATACTTTTTATTTGGGATATATATGTCACATCTATATCTTTAGATTTTCATTATCAACTTGTGCAAAAATGTTCAATTCGATAAATGAAGATGTGATTGAATTTGTGTTACTTACTTTTTCCAATATGATGTTTAATCAACCAAAGAGATATAAAAATGTGAAATGATGAATGGTTATCAAACGCCACTAACTCTATGAAATTATCATTGTTTCTGTTGTCATTGTCGAGTTTCAAAATTTGAAATCAGAGAGGATAACAACAACAAAAAAGAAAGATGAAATCGATATTTTGAGAAGGTTTGGTAAAATTATGAAAGAAATGGTTGGTAATCATATGAAGAACTAAAGGGACTTGAGGGGTCACGTGAGTTGTTGTTGACATACTGCGACACAGAGCAACAAAATTATAGTATTTCCAAAAGTTGCTAAGTCAATTATTACTGTAATAATAATTTCACCACTGTTTATTATACACTATATTGTCAATTTCTTCTCAGAAAATCAGAAATCAGGAATATATGTCGGACTTCATTACGAAAACATATATTTTTAAGACATTGGTTTTATAAGCCGTTTCTAACGTTAAATTTTCAATTATGTTTGCTTTTATTATTGGGTTTTGTAGGGGTTAAGTTGTTTCAACTTTTTGTTGTCATGCATGCTAGAAAATAAATGTTAGGGCATCCTCAATGCAAACCCTCTAGTATCTTAAGTCGATTTAAAATTATTAAAACACACACTTTTTCTTCCTTTTACTTAACTTTATACCTTCTCTTTCATCCTTTTACTCAACTTTTATTAATTTTATATTTAAACACTCTCTATTCCTTTCTTTAACACTCTCCAAAGTGTCTAATTTTAGACACTTTCTCTTCCTTTTAACACACTCTCTTTTCTTTTTACTCAACTTTTATAAATTTTATATTTCAATATACCCAACAAAAACACTCTCTTTCTTCCTTTTACTCAAATTTTAATAATTTTATATTATAAAAAATACACTTAAGACACTAGGAGGTCACCAATGCGGATGCTCTTTTATTTACGTTATGTACATGTTAGATCCATCATAGTGTTCAAATAATCATGGTACACATTATATTATTTCAAAAGACCATTGCTGATCCACATTTGAATAAAATTATTGGATTGATATTATAATTTAAAATATATTGTTTTTGTATATTTGTAATCGAAAACTTAAATCGTTAGAGAAGAAAAGTCACAGTTTTTTTCGTTGTATAGTAGGTGTTACAAAAAGCTTGATTATATTAACCTCTGAAATTTTTGTTCCTCCTCTCTTGTTAATTGTCACTGAGTGAAGTTCAAAACCGAATAATCTGAAACATATGTTTACAAAGAATTAGATCTACAAAGAATGAGAGTTTACGATCATCAAAAGGGTTTGTCAACTTATTTATTTGAATTAAAGATTGCGAGCTTAGCACACTCGTCTGTTAGAGATAGAATCAGTCTTAGTGTTTATTTAAACACAGTGAATATATTATAAATGAACAAACAAACATAATCATAGTGACTTTTCATGCGATTAATAATGAAAAGTTTTAACTTAACTCAAAGTTGTCTCAGTATATTATAAATAATTTCTTCCCGTCCCATTTGTATTTAATTATTTCCTCTTCCAAAAATATAGGTCGGTACAAACAGAAGAGACATAAATTAACAGGAATAACTTATAATAATATAGTTAAATAACTTATAACAATATAGTTAAATAGGTACTTTTATTATAAATTAAGTAAGTGCTTTCATTTTTATTAAACTGACAATTGACATGCTCATACTAATTATCTCATTCAACTATTTGTTCACGGACTTCTTCTTTTTGCCTCCAGCTTTTTCATCTATTTGCCTTTGTTTTCTTATTAGATTTGAAAATGAAGCATACATTTATTTTTCTAAATTTGATTATAAGAAAAAAGTAGGACATATATGTGTTGAAAAGCACGGGAGGTATTTGTTCAGAAAACAAAATACTCTTTTCGACAAATGTTGTGGATGTGACCAATATGACATTTGATGACTATTTCAGTGTGACAAGATTTTGTGGAATCGGGAAATCTAAAATCATTCAAAAATACGCTTTTCAATTTTGAAATTTCAGCAAAAAATAATAAACGTTTCATTCATTGAAAGATAGCAAACAAATACATGCATTTTTCATGTGATGCCACACTTTTTCATATTTGGATTAAAAAGTGTGAACTGGTAGGGATAGAAAAAATGCAATCGATCAAATATATTGTATGTGAATTTTCATGACTGATATTATGAAAAACTAAATGGCCAATAATTAGTTTTTGCGGTTATCATTAGAAAAAAAAATTAAAAAAGAAAAAAATCCATGTTCATATTTAAAAATGGAAACAAAAATTACACACAAGGCACTCTACTTGAAAAGTACACCTTTATTGATACGAATATTTGATTTGTTGGCTGTTGAGATGTCGTTTCCATTTCCTGTTAATGATCCTTTATTTTCTTATCAGATATCATCGCCAAACTTTAAATTTATAATTTGGACCGTTGCGAGTTGCGAGTTGCGCGACTTATACCGTACCCGACTTATAGTGTACAACTGGTCATGCCATGCTATCAAAAACTCCCAAAAATAAGTCATTGGTCTAGTGAAAACAACATAAATATAAGAATAATATGCTTAAATGGTGGTCGGTTTTCTTACGACAGGGATTGGTGACTCACACCCCTTGTCCTTCCTGGTGCGTTTGTGCCATGGCTTCTTATCGCGGGACTGGATAGTTCGAATTGTTCATATGTATAGGGAGGCTAATCGTCTTGCAGATGAGTTAACGACCTATGCGTTTTCATTACCGTTTGGTTTGCATGTTTTGAATTTAGTTCCGTTTGATGTTGACTCTATCTTAAATGAGGATATCCATGAATATTCGCAATTGAGACGAGTCCGAGTGTAAACATTTCATATTTTTGATAATAAGTTGAGGGATTTCCCTCAGCCATTCATCAAAAAAAAAAAAAAAGAATAACATGCTTAATAGAAATATAAGTTCAAAAAATATATATATATATATATATATATGTGTATAAGTTCACTTCTCTTTTTTTATAACCAAAGAAGTTCACTTCTCGTATTGCTGATGATGAGCAACATTAGAGTTTCAAAAATTATCGTTGCTCTTTTTCAAAACAAAAAATTTATATATATATCGTTGCATTCACGGTAGATTTGCAGTTAATAATTTGGGTTGTAAATCTGATCGTTAATGTTGTTCTTTGTCAAACATGAAAATAATTTGGTCGTTGTCTTTGGAAGGGAAGTTAAAGATCTAGAACACGTGATATATTAATTACATTAAAATCGATAATTGTCGAATATAGCATTTCAAAAATAAACCTGTTTAAGTCAATGTTTTTAAAACCGGACCGGCGACCGAACCGGCGGGTCATGGGTCAATATAGTCCGACCGGGGTCGAACTGGGTTTAAAGGTTTTTTATAGATACTAATATAAACAATTTTCTATAACTATAATATCTAAATATAAAATATATCCTTCAAATATATATCTTTGGATTTTTCAATCATGAATAAAAACACATCAACTAAATATATATATATATATAGTGTTTTAAAAAGGATTAAAGTGTAACAATTAAAAAACATTAAAATTTTAAAAATTGAACAATGGATCAGAGATGAAAACAAACAAAAAGCATTATGAAATGAAATAAAATACAAACCAAATTAAATTCTATAAACCAATACTTTCAAATTTGATCTCATCAAATTCAACTGTTCAAATAAAAGACAAAGTTTGAAAACGAATAGTAAAATTTATAACTCGGAAATTTTGGAAACTTTAAATTAATGAAGAAAATAATGAAATTCAAAACTAGTATTTATTTTTAAAAGTTTTAATCATAAAAAGATAAGGAAAAAAATATGAAAATATGCAAAATTTGATATTAAATAATTAAACCCGGATCAAATCTGCAAACATATTCCTTGGCTCGGTCAGCTCGGTTTCGGTCTTTTTATTTTATTTATGTAAGCAACTTAGCTCTACTTTGGGTAACCAATAGGAAAAATTTCATATAATTCAATGTTTGGTTGTAAAAAAAAAAAAAAAAATCAAACCCAGGTCAACCCAACCCGGATAGCTCTCCGGTTCGCGATTGAACCGAGTCCGATCCCGGTCCGGTCCAGGTTTCAAAACACTGGTTTAACTACTAGTAATTCTTTTTGAAAAAAACTGGAGTAGGTTAACTGAACGAGTTGAATTTGTGTTCTTAAGGGAAGAAACACGTTTGAAGCTACCTAATCGTACTATAACATATTATCAGGTGAAAGATATTATGGTGAAAGATAAAAGAAATCGATTCAAATTGGCATAAAGCCTTTTTCTCAACTGATAAAATGACTATTAAAATCGTGTAAATAAAACAAAATATGATTTCCTTCATTCCAAAATTAAAATAAATTTTCTTTTAATCAAAATCTCACTGTATATTTGTAAAATGATGGTATTAAATATTAATAGAAGGCACAACAAATTAATGATTTTTCAAAATACGTTTAGAGTATCATAACTTGTACTGACTGGAGCTTTGCACATTAGTACATTACTTTCAAGATAGTATTAATTAACCTCAATTGGTCCGATGTTTGCTTTTTGGTTTCTTGTCGTTGTTTCTTTAGAAGTGTAAAAGTGATTGCATTAAATTTCTCTAAGACTAGTTGAATAAACTAAACCTGAAAGTCAAGTGTAATGTGTAGAAGATATGCGTATTTAGTACACCGGGGACAAAATGGTGGTGAATTAAATCCGATTCGTAGCACGAGATACATCTGCCCAATCCAACCTATTTATTGATCCTTTCATGTTTCCTCTTTTAAAGCCTGTCTACACACATGTATAATGCAAGATATCAAGGGGAAATATATTCGTATATTTCTTCTCCTTTTAACATTTTCATCTATATACGGTGTTAGTTTGATGTAGAACGATATTATTTCATGAGATATAACGTGTAAATATCTTTTTAAGATACAATGTTATTCGCATACACCCAACGAAAGAAACAAATGCGACTAGTTCTGATTTTACATATTTTGTTTAAAAAGCCATCAAAAATACGTTTCTTGTACACTTAGTAGATATTTTGATTAAAAGAAAAAATCTATCTCTTGTTGTAGTAGACGTTTACAATAAGATTCCTTAAAGATTCATAACATTCAAAGGAGAAAAAAGAGAGATTGATGTGATCACATGTTATTGCTTTTAAAAACTATTGAAAGTTCAACGAGTTTTAAGTAAAAGTTGAATCCTTGTAATAATTCCTGTTACAACGGACAAATCTATCCCTATAACGTTTGACCCCTTTTTTCCTTATTTCTAATTTTTTCTCCCTTCTCGTTATTTTTACTCATTTAAATATTTTCTTATATATATATATAAAAAAATCTTCTCTTATTATACGTCTTTTTTTGCAAATGAACTAGTTTCTACGCTTGCTATAATGTAAATATTGTTTGATTCTTGTTTCCATTATATTTAAATCACTCTAGTCTATTCACATATGATTTTTGCTAATAATTTCCAATATAACTTATTTTAAATAAATAAATAAATAATAATAAAATATTCAATATTACATGACCTTGACCGAGACATATGTGTTTGAGTAGTGTTAACGGCGTTAGGCTGCCGTTATATCATTCCCAAAATATATACAGAAGAATCTCTTTCTCTCTCAGACACCATTCAATCACTCCCATTTTTTCAAAATCTCTTTATTCCCTCCTTTCTCTCTCTGCCTATTTCTCTCTCTTTATCTCGCTTGAAGAACAAGCTTGGTATATTTGTTACAACGGCCTAGTTAATCAATCTCTTTCACAAAAATATAAAAAGAAGAAAGAAAGGAGAAATCTTTGTGTCTCATATCTCGAAAATGGGGAAGAAAGATCAAAAAGATCATTCAATAGTACTAGAGAGTGACGACAAAGTCGAAGCTGTTCTTCATCTCCTTCGTAAACATTCTCCTCTTACTCTTAAACAGGTTGGTTTACAGAATAAATTAGCTCACTACTTAAATATTTCCGTTTACTTAAACATATTTTGAACAAAGATTTGATTTTTTTGCTTGGTTTGATAAATGTTGCAGGAGAAGTTCTGTAACAGAGCTTGTATCGGTAGATTCTTGAGAACAAAAGGAGATAATGTGAAAAAAGCAGCTAAACAGTTACGGTCTTGCCTTTCATGGAGATCTTCTCTTGGCATTGGTACCTTTCTCTCTCTTCACTTATGTGTAGTAGTATGTTTATGTATATATGTTTGAAAGTAATATGTGTATATTTTCTCCTTTCATGATATTCTTGTATGTTACTATACTTATTTACGTTACATCTTTAGAGGTTCAAAGCTTTATTTAATAAACGGTCTAAATATTTGAAAACAATCGGACGAGAGGGTAAAAACATAAAGCTTAAAGTAAGCATGTAGTGTGTAGTGTATAGTTTTGGTAATTTGTATATTTCTAGTGATGTGATTAGAGAACAGAAGTTTCTTTGCTTTTTCTTGGGTTTTGATGAGTCCCATGTTTGAACATCGAGCGTTAAAGTGAAAATCCACTCATTATGACACCCACTTATTTTTAGCCTCTTCTGTTTATTTTTTCAAGATTCTGTTTTACCTTTTTTCATTTCAAGTTTATAATATTATTATCTTATACTAATAATTACAGATAGCTTGATCGCCGACGAGTTCACGGCGGAGCTAGCTGAAGGTCTTGCCTACGTCGCCGGTCTTGACGACGAATGTAGACCCGTTTTGGTAACTTCACTTTTTTGTTATGTTTTGCGTATAAGTTTAGTTCATAACCAAACCTAATTTAAATACTTTTTATTTTCTCTTAGGTTTTCCGCATAAAACAAGATTATCAGAAGCTACATACACAGAAACAGTAAGTATAAATTACCCACACATTTATTAAAACATATAACAAAATTCACGAACTTAATTTTATATTTCCTTTATTTGTCTAGGTTGACTCGTTTAGTGGTATTTACATTGGAGGTGGCTATCTCAACTATGTCTAGAAACGTCGAACAATTTGTCATACTTTTCGATGCTAGTAAGTTCTCTTTACCCCTTTGTTATAAAAACTGCATTTATCACTTTATTAATATAGGAAGAAAAAGGTTTCAAAATAAAGGGGGAAAAAGAACATTTCTTGAAATTGAGTAACTATTTTTAATTTTGTCTTGTTATCCTTAATGGAAAAATATTGTGATAGTAACATAAAATGTGTTAAAAAAAACAAAAAGTTGGTAAAAAATAGGGGACCGACCGGAGACATGTCGGAACTCCGGCAGGAAAATGGGAGAGATAACGATGTGAAGTGTCCGTAGTGTCTAGATAACGATGTGAAGTGTCCGTAGTGTCTCTGTTTAGTCACAAATCACAATATCAATTATTGAGGGTATTATTGGCATTTACTTATGTCAATCTTCTACATCAGTTGCAGTACTTCTCCTATAACTCTGTTACTTCTCTTTTAACTTTACATTAAATGTTCCTCTTTTGATTCTCTGCAACTCCACAGTACAACTTCCTTTTATTCATTTATTAATTTCTATTAATAGAGATAAAACACAAAATTTCATCGTTTATTTTAAGCTAAAAATTGTTGTCAACTGTCAAAATAGAATCAAATTTTCAGTCTTTATAAGAAAATAAGGAAACTTACCCATTAATGAAATGATTAGCTAATAATAGTTTTCCTAACACTTTCAAATTTTTGCAGGCTTCTTCAAATCAGCACCAGCTTTCATGAACATACTTGTAACTACACTCAAAATAGTTGCAGATTATTATCCATGTCGTCTTTTCAAAACTTTCGTCATCGATCCTCCTTCACTTTTCTCATACCTTTGGAAGGTAATTTTACAATGTTTAATTATGATTTCTTTGGTTAAATATTATTACCAACTTTGAATTTAAATATGAGTAAGTCAAAGTGTTAGTTCACCTATCTAAAATGTAACTCGATAATTTAGGAGTTGAATTTTTTTAAGTTAGGAAGTGAGAGGCAATAATCCTCTACGGTCACGTGTAGGGTGTACGTGCATTCATGGAGTTATCAACGGCCACGATGATAGTATCAATGATAGATTTCCAAGACTCATTTGACGACTACGACGACTTCTCTTCATCATACCCATCACGAGTCTCCTCCCTACGATTCGACACGTCATCAATAAAATCAACGGACAAGATGGGTTCTTGCGCATCCTCTAGGTTCGCTTTCACAGTATCACGCGACGGTCTCGACACGGTCAAACCATGGTGCTTGACGTTGACCGACACGTCATCATCAAAAGTAGGACTCACCGGCGCATACATCTCACCGCTAAACGCGCGTTCGTTCTCGTTCGCGTCACCGGCGTCTAGAAGAGAGCCGATAAGTGGGCCCAGGAGAAGCTTTTTTGCTTCCACTCCAATGCCAGCTAGGACCAGTGACCGTCACTCTATCGGAACGTTACGTGACCCGCGGTTACCTAGACCGTCGTTCTTTCAATCTCCGGCGGTTTTCTTCCGGCGAGAATCACATGTCGGTAAAAGTGAGAAGCCGCGAGATTCGTTCGTTGTGTTTCTCAAGTTTTATCGCAGACCGTACGATGAGATGACTTATAGGTCAAAGATGCGGCCCCCACTAGGTGGTCTTGTATCTATTGTTTCTAATCAGATTAGACGTCGTCACGTGTCTTTATCTCAACGGTTCTGATTCATGGATACAATATCAAGAAAGTAGTATATAACTTTTGCCATCGTTATCAAATTATCCATTGTTGTTTGTTATTTCTATTATCATTAGTTCCTCGAAAATGTATCTTTAATAATTTTGATCAATTGTTTATTCAGCAAATTTCTATATATTGGTTTGATTTCAACTATCTAAAGTGTTTTGATTTTAATTTTGAACCGTGAAATGCTTTGTATCAAGTTTATTGTTTGAATTTTTGACACTTTAGTAGCTTTTTTTTATTGTATGATCATTATGAATACTAGTGATAATTACTATGGACGCATTTCGGGATAAGCATGCAAAGAAAGCCATCGCTTTGGTTAAATCTTAATTTGAAAAAAAAGTAAGAACTTAAAAAGACAACGTGGTCGTGACGGAGAGTGACTCATTGGGAAAATTCAAAAGAGTAACATGCGCTGTTGCTGTGTACATTTCTTTATTTGTTAGAGGATACAAGTACCTACATGTGACCCCATTATTTCCTAATCATAAAAATAAAAAAGCAAAACCGTTGACAAAACAATTGATGACGATAGAAAGAATGGGAAATTTTAAAACCTTATTAGTAGTAAAAAAATGAAAAAGCAAGTGTAAACAGTAAAGTTTTTTCATTGGTTTTAGCTAAAAGACAAATGAAGTCATTTGAAGTTTTAAAAATGCATTCACCTACTTAATTATAAATAGTCAGAAGTAGTTCAGCTTAGAAAATGTTCATTTGTGTTTCTTTGTCAAAACAAAATTAGTTATTTATTAGTTTTGTGTATTCCATTTTAAGTTTAACACTACCAAAAAAAAAAAAAAAGAAGGGGACATACATAAGGGTTATAGGTTTGACTAGAGGTGGGCATTTATCACGAACCCGAATATCGAACCCGAACCCAAACCGAAAGAGACGGGTTCGGTTCGGTTTCGGTTTTTGCATATTACCCGAGTGGGTTGTAGAATCGTCGGGTTGCGGTTTTCGGTTTGGGTTCGGGAAAACACGCGGTTAACCGAAAAAACCGAACAAAGGGTGAGTTATTATTTTTACCTTTAGACTCTTCATGTTCTTCCTCGAAAACCCTACCCCGACGATTGAACAAAACCCAATTAGCCTCTTCAGTTCCCATTTTCACACTGGATCAGAGAACGAGATCGTCTCCTCCGTCGGAGTCATCGGTAAACCATTCCCAGGTACGAATCGCTTCTTATTTCCTTTTGTTTGATTTAAATGTGTTGCTAATTTGAATCGTATTTGGTTAAGATTTGTGGCTTTTGTTTATGTTCTGATAATTTCTCGACTTGTGTTTGTTCAAAGTTTATATCTGATTCGAATTTGATATATGCTTTTGGTCAATCCTGCAGATGGATTCTTCGTCATCACAAAATCGAAGAGACAAAGGCAAAGGGATTGCAGCTCCTGATGAGGTTTTGACTCCTGTTAGTGGAAAGAGGAAAGAAACTCCTTCTGGAGGTTCTTCACAACCTCAACCAGCAAAACCAAAGAAGATTTTCAGTTCAAGATCTCCTCATTGGGAACATTTCACCAAGAAGACAGAAGATACCAACAAATGTAACTGCAACTATTGTGGAAGGCTCTTGTCATGTCCTTCAAAGCAGGGGACATCAGTTCTCATTAACCATATGAAAGTTTGCAAGGATTATAATTCATGGAAAGATGGTCAAGGTGGTACTCAACCTGTGATCAATGAAGAAGGAAACTTGATGCAAGCCAAGGTTTCTGAAAGTGTGTATAGAGAAGCAACAAATGAGATGATGGTCTTAGCAGAATTACCACTCTCATTCGTTGAGAGTGTTGCTTGGAAGTACTTCTGTAATAAGGTAAGCTTTGTGAGCTTTGTTCTTTTAATTCTATATTTATTAGTTCATTGTTTTTCCTAGTTGCATCTAACTAAGTTTTTCTATTTGTAGATCAAGATGTACAATCCTCACTCAAGAAGGACTGCCACCAGAGATGTAGTGAAGATATTCAGAGACAAGAAGGCAGAACTAATGAGCTTGATCAAAAGCAATAAACAAAGAGTGTCTCTGACAACAGACATTTGGAAATGTGAACCAACATGTAAGTTTTTCAGTCTTATAAGTTAATTAGTATCTGTTTATTAGTTAATTAGTATCTGTTTACTTTAACTTGTTACCATTTTAATGTGTGCAGCTGCAAGCTATATGGTGGTCACATGCCATTACATCGATTCAAACTGGAAGCTGCAGAAGTACTTGATTGCATTTAAAAACGTCTCAGATCATAAAGGTCAGACTATTGCTGATATACTTTTAGATGTGTGTCTAGAATGGGGAATAGATAAGTTATTTACCATCACTGTAGACAATGCAACAGCTAATACCTCTGCTATTAGAAAGTTCCATACTGAATTTGAGAAAAAATCTCCTGAGGCATTTGTATTAAGTGGTACTCACTTGCATATGAGATGTGCTGCTCATATTATTAATCTCATTGCAAGGGAAGGAATGTCTGAAATAGGAGAAAGTATTGATGTAGTCAGGAATGCAGTGGCTTATCTTAGGGGGTCTACTAATAGAATGAAGACTTTTGCATTGAAATTAGATAGAGAAAGAGTTTCTCGTGGTAGTTTGCCTTTGGATGTCTCTACTAGATGGAATGCCACATTCTTAATGTTATCTAGGGCAATGCAGTTTAGGGTTGGGTTTGATAAGATGGAACAAGAGGATAAGTTGTACAATGATTATTTTCTAGAAACTATTAATGGCATTAAGAGAGCTGGTCCTCCTTCTTACTTTGACTGGAATTCAGTAGAAAGAATAGTCAAATTCTTAGTCATGTTCTATGACAGTACTCTGATTGTCTCTGCTTCAACTAAGGTTAACTCTTACAAGTGTTATGGTGTGATTGTGGATATTGAGAGGAACCTAGAGACAATGTCTACTAGTCTTGATACTGAGCTGAGTTTAGTAGCTGCTGATATGTTAGACAAGTTCAGAAAGTACTGGGAAGGAATGAAAAGCATAAATAAGATGTTAGTTTTAGCTTCTGCATTTGATCCTAGACAGAAGTTGAACTATGCAAAGCTCTGCTTTGATAAGTTATATGGGAAAGATAGTGTAGAGTCTACTGCAATGTTGGAATCTGTGGACACACTTCTCAGTGATATGTTCAAGGAATACAATGGCAGATATAGCAGAGGTCCTACTCAATCTTCTATGGCTTCACAGAATTCACAATCTAGCCAAACCGACTCAGCTAATGTACAAGAACCAGTAGAGGAGAGAATGGAGCTTAGTTATGGGAGCTTTGTGTATGAAAGGATGGATAATGTTTACAAGGAGTTGATCAAAGAATCAGGGGTTGCTGATCAAAGAAGTGAATTGGAAATTTATCTGAAAGAACCTGTGGAGAATCCAGTTGCATTCTTAGGATCAGAAATGAATTTGCTCTCATGGTGGAAAGCAAACAGTGGGAAGTATCCTGTTCTAGCTGAAATGGCCAAGGATCTGCTTGCAATGCAGGTTTCTTCAGTGGCATCTGAAAGTGCTTTTAGCACAAGTGGCAGAGTATTAGAGCCTTCTCGTAGTTGTCTGACTCACTTTCATGTAGAAGTGTTGCTGTGTCTTGAACAATGGCTCAAATGTAAGATACAAATCTCTGGAAAGTCACTGATCACAAATGAACAACTCCTAGCCGATATCACAATGCTAGACGACATTCAGGAAAGTAAGTTGTATTTCTTCTCTGTCTTGTACTTGTCTTCTTATGTTCTGCTTTTAAAAAGTATTGTACTTGTTCTTTGTAGAGTTTGAAGACAATACACTTGGAGATGACTGAATCCAGAAGGCTGGTGAGAAGAAATAGCAATGTAAGTGTGTAGAATTGTCATTGAAATACTTGTTTACTTGTTTGGTTACAGTCTAATTGAATTAATTGTGTCTGTGTGTTTCCACAGGAAGCATGAATTATGGTGAATCATGACTGGAAGTTGGAGAACATTGCTTCGGAATTGATTTTGTTTAGCTTCTTAAATCAGATTTGAAGATACTCTTTTTGCTTGAAATCTTGTTATGCTTTTGTAGAACTTCTTTGGATTGCTTTTGTTTGGTAACTTTGGTTTGGATTTCTTAAGTAAGAAGTACTTATGAAACTAATTTGGTGTTATGAACTGGTATTTGTGTTGTTTAGTTAGCATGGACTCATTATTTATGTTTTTCACAAGTGTAAAAATTCGGTTTTTTGCTAGGTTTCTCGGGTAATTTCATGTTTATTCGGGTATTTCGGTTTATTCGGGTAGAAAACCCGAAATTACCCGAGAACCGATAGCCATTAACCGAAACCAATAAACCCGCGGTTTTTTATGGGTATAGACCTCAAACACGAAAACCGACCCGAACCCGGGTCTACCCGAACCGAATCCGAACCGATATTTATAATTACACGAATGGGTTTTATTTTCATCAACCCGAAAACCCGAATACCGAATAACCCGACCCGAAACCCGAATGGGAAACCGAATGCCCAGGCCTAGGTTTGACATTGCTTTATTCAGATAGTTTCATAGTTTCAATATTTGTTAGGAATATGTGTCAATTCAGTAAATATATCTTTATATAATTGGTTTAAAAGGTCAAGGTGGACTTTCTATCTGTTGTGTAGTGGTTGTGTTTATATGTAGATTGTTGCATTACAATATAATGGTTTATTGTTGTGAGCAAAATTATGGTATTAATCTTACTATCCATAATCTGTGCATAGAAATGTGAGTAATAATATGTCTTCATGTAATTGTCGCCATTGCATCAAGGTTACAAAACCCTATTTCTGAAGTGAGATGACGCAGCTTGTGTTAGGCATTTTCTATTTGGAAGTTTGTCTATAGATTTGATCCAAGTATACTTATTTCCAAAGATATATTAATGAAATTGGCCTCTTCTTGCATAATTTTCGGGGTCTTTTTTTTTGTTTTTTTATATATAGAAATTATATGGTTTGTTAAACTATTGAGATTTGTGTCTTCTTCCTTCGCATGGGAAAAATAATTTAGAGACAGATGAACAGTATATTTTTGTTACACTCCTACTTTTATTCTTTGTCGGTTTCTGTAGTAATGAGTTCTCATTTGTCCCTTTCATTTGTTGCTTTTTGAAGTAAATTCCTAAATATCGATTTCGGTCTTTTAATTGAAACCTGATAGTCTCGAGTTTTAACCCAAAATAATGCTGCAAGTGCACAGGCAAAAGCAGTAGTATATAAGGTATCGAATCCACAGAGACCAAGGTTACACTATGAATCTATAGATTTCAAATAAAGCTAAGATAAATTAAATGAGTTGTAAACTGACGTGAGCAGGTGCTCAATGTAAATGAGCAGGTGCTTGGAATAAAAATCGGTAATAAAACAATGATAAAAGGCACTAAGCCGAGATGATTCTTTGGTGATTTCGGGTACTTGGGTTGAGCTTCTATTCAGGGTCTATTTAAATGCGGTCTAGAACTCAAACATAAATATGTATTGCCCCGCTTTTGGCGATGTATCAATACCTTTGTCTACAGCCTAAATACCTACACTTTCGAGTGGATTTAGTAATGAAGTAAACAAGCCTTAATGCAATGGTTCAATATGTTCACATTCAATGGGAACGATCAATGGTGTTTTGGTTACCACCGAATGCTCATCAAAGGTAATTCTAGCAACCTATATCATTTTTGGTGAATAGATTAAACCTAGAGATCATAGACTAAGTGATCAATTTAGCCTAAGCATTAAAACTTCCTAGAGATGAAGACATAAGATTACCCTATTTGGCTCAACCATCTAAGACCCTAAATCACCATCGAAATCACCCCGACCTAGTTATGGAACTACTCGGACATGATCGAATCAAATGAAACAATAATAATCTTGAAACTCATAATGAAATGAATAAGAAGGATAAGGGTTAGAAATTCTTCTTGAGAAGATACTACTGTGATGATTCGGAAATGACAAGTAGCTTCAATGGTGGTCGGTCAATGAATCGGAAGTGATGATGCAAGAACGAATACTTTTTATTAAAATCGTAAAAGAGAACTAAAGTATTCTGATTTTCTTAACAAAAGATGCTCTCCAAGTCTGATGAAGATCATCTTCCTCAAATACAATGGAAAGCATTAAAAAACTAAAAATATCTTTTAAGGCAAAATAAGGAAAATAAGAAGAAATCCCATTTATGATTAAAATCAATCATCTCCCTAATGAAAAGGGATTGATGTTGACTCATTAACTCCTGGGGATCGTGTGGGCCATCAGATGAACTCGGCGGCCACAGCTTTATTAGGTTTAGGTTCTGGTGTCTTGGTGCGAGCAGGTGCTCGCTCGGACCGAGCAGGTGCTCGGTGGAGTGAAAACTCTTCTTTTTGCTCCAATTCTTCTCCTTTTCTTCATAGAGCTCCAGAAGCTCCAAATTATGCTCCAAAGCATTGTAGAACCTGAAAAGACATCAAAAGGAAGCAAAAAGACAAGAAAAGCAACACAAAACCATGGGTAAGTTAGGCTAAAAACCTAACATATCAACTCCCCCGGACTTGCCTTTTGCTTGTCCGCAAGCAAACCAGAAAAGTTAAATCCGGAGAAGTGTTTGAAGGTGGGAGCTCAAATCCAAAAGAAACATCGAAGGGTTCAACAAAATGTCCTAAAGAGAACTAATGCGATGCGCAACAAATCTTACTCAAGAAGCTTTCGCCATACTCATCTCTTATCAAAATAATTACTCCAGATCCTTAGACTCAAAAGAAAGCATGCAATCAACTAAACTCAACTCTTTAACATTCATTAATGTGTTTGGTGCGGTCTCACAATTGGACAATGAATCAATACCATTTGGCTCGGTAGAAGAAGGCTTTTAGATGATGTAAAGAGGCTGTCCGAATTCTTTTTGGTGACTAACTCTCAAATGCAAGTGTTACATTTAGCAAAAGCAAGAAAGAAAAGAGACAATTGATGCATACAAGGCTCGGAATCCAAAGTTCTACCCGTAACCCCATTGTTGCAATCTTTCATCCCTCTTTTCTCACTACCCATTTGTTAAACCACTAGCCAGCTTTCGGCTAAACCTTTCAAACTTCCTCTTTCTTCTTTAGATTTTCCGAATCCTAGGGAATTTCTTTTCTCAACTTTAGCTCTTTCTATCCTAGCATTCTCTAACACATTTTTCTTCTTTTGATTTATTCTAAGAGAATGCTAAGCTATCATTTTTCTTTTAAACACTTAGAGCTATATACTTTTCTTTTCAAACTTATTCCCTAGAACTCATCCTTTCTTCTTTCTTTCTTTTCACACTTAACCACAAACCCAAAGATAATCAAGTAAACGCTTAACCAAATCGGTTTCATACCCCACCTAAGACTAGTCTTAAACTCAAGAAACTAGCCTAATGGAAACTTTGCCTTGTCGTCTCTAATGCTTGCAAGATTTTACCAATGCAACACAAAGAAAAAGGCCTCATTCAAAGAATAAATGCAAGGGTTTGAATGAAAAGGTCGGGTTTAAAGGTGTGGTACTATCCTCATCTAAAAGATGAACTTAGATCGGAATAGCCATTCAAATCAAGATAAGAGTGGTAAAAATTAGGCAAACATGATTTGAATGTAAGGTGTTTATCCATAGTTATGATTCAAAGTCCAAAAGTGAGAAGAATTAATCAAGTTTAAGTTCAAGTTGATAGAGTTGAATCTAGATCATGCAAGTTTCAATTGAGTTGGGATTTTCAAAGAAATAAGATTCAAGTATGGATGAGCCTCTAATTCATGATTGTTAATGCATCGAAAAAGTTCTAATGAGGGCATATCATGGAATCCTAAAATGAATCTTTACAAGGAAATTTCATCATTGCTCCCTATGCAAATGCAATCCTAAAATGCTATAGACTCGATCCTAGCATGAAAAAGATAATAAAAATGTTTATGCCATGAGAAACTATATTTTTTTTTTTTTTTTTTTTTTTTTTTTTTTTTTAAGTGCAAAAGACTCAAAGCAAAAACATTTAAAACATTAATCCACTCCCCCGGACTTAACTTTCACCGTCTCGGTGAAAGAAAAGTACCGAAAGAGTAGACTAAAAACAAGTTCAAATCAAAAACAAAATAAAAACAAAATAGAAACAAATGTGATATAAACAATGGAAATAGTAGGGTGAAAGTGGATATCACCCGGATGTAGCATCGTCGGAGACATGATCAGACCTCTTCCTCCTTCTCCTTGCTGGCTGGTCCGAGCAGGTGCTCGAATGCGTGCGAGCAGGTGCTCGTTCACGCTGAGCAGGTGCTCGCGGAGTTTGCACATCCGGAGCATGGCAGCAGCCTCTGGACATCGCCTGCATGAGCCTCTGCAGTAGGCTGTTGTTCTTCCTAGTGGATTGGATCATCCACCTCCTATACTCAACATCGTTAGCATTATCATCAATAGGGGGAAGATCAAACTCACCTTGAGAAGGAGTGTCGTGGTACGTGAGAGCAAGGCGCGGAACCGAAGGACCAGCATCCTCGGAGTCAATTGGAGGTTGCCTCGATGTGCTTCGACGTGATGTGCTCAGGCGGGAAGCGGAGGAGGGTCGGCTCGGGTTTGGTACCAAGTAGTGCGGAGGAGGGTTAAACGCAAGATCATCAAGGGAAGAGAGTTGCGTGATTTCCAAGTTGGGCAGCTCCACATAGCTCGCCTCACCGTTTCCATTGAAGAATTGGTAAGTTGACGGTTTGATGATGATTTTGGAAAGGAGCAGGTGCTCCATATCAATGCGCTTCATCTCCGGGACGTAGGAATATGGAGAAAGATCCACCCTTAGATTGCGGAATAGCGGTGTGAGCAAGCTTCCAATGCGCTCCGTCCTTGGTCCTTTGTTTGTTGCGGTTGTGTTATCTTTGATCGCGCAAATCATCTCCGCGAAACGTATACCCAAATTTGATCGATACTTCTCATATTGTGCCGAGTCTCCTTCACCTACAATGGGACCACAACCAAGCAATAATAACAATAACTCATCTTGATGGACCTTGTTACCTACAGATCTTCCGAAAAGCATGTTGCTCAAGATCCTTGCCACTATGCGGAGAGCGGGATGGCGTAGGCGGTTTTGGCTCGCGGAATTGGATGAGTACTCTCCCGAAGCAATCAAACTCCAAAAACTCTTGGCCTCTTGAAACCTCTTTGGACCCGATAGCCTTGTGTCCGTCTCGTAAAAGCCGTATGCTACACAAAAATCAAACATTGAAATCGCATACCTCTTTCCTCCAGCAAAGAAAGAGAACGTGGCTTCCTCGAAACAAGGGCTGTCCGGATTAGCGTAGGAGAGAGTCGCGGTGGCTAGGCATTGCCTAGTGAGGTCCGGGTAGAGCACATCTTCCTCCAAAGCAAAGGCCATGCAGCGAGCATTGTAGAGTATGCTCCTCACTTGTTGTTGAAGACCAAGTTCGACCAATGTTCTATCGCACATGAACCGAGTAGGTTCGAGGTCAACTTGGAGGAGTTGATTGTAGTAGAAAGCGTCGATTTCGTCCCAAGAGTCTGGTGAGGACATTGGGAGTCCGGCTCGGTCAATTTCAAAAGGTTCGCCTTTCGGTCTAGGCCATGGGAAGGTGAGTGGAGAAGCGGTTGCGGAGGCAGAGGCCTTACCCTTGCCTTTTTCCTTGTTGGAGAACTTGATTTTTGGAGCCATGGTGGATGAGAAGAGGCGGAGAGAGGTTTCCGAGTGTTAAGGTTTGGTTTCGGAGAGGAGATAGTGGAATGTGGCGGTGGTTTTGTGGTTTAGCCAAGTGAGCAGATGCTCGGTTGTTATAGGGCTTGAGCGGCGGCGAGAGAGGTTGAAAGATTGAGAGAGAATTGAGCGGTTTGGGAGCTTGAGAGTTTGAGTGGTTTCCGGTGAGAGAGAGTTATGGTGAGTGGTTGGTCTTGGAGAGTGGTAGAGATGGGGATTTATGGAGGTTGAGTTAATGGAGAGTTTCGGTTTTCAAGGGAGATGGGGGAGTGGTGATGCTCGGCAGTTTTGGGGAAGAGGAGGAGACCAAAAAGTTGTCTTTATCTGCAAAAAGGAAGAAAAATGAGTGGTTAGGGTTTTTGGCAAAAATTGAAAAGGAAATAAAGAAGGAAAGAAAATAAAATAAAAGCGAATAAAATAAAAAGGAAAGAAGAAATAAATCAAATCTTTTTCTGTTTTTCTTTTTCTTTTATATTTTTTTTTTATTTTATTTTTTTGTGTTCTGCTAATCTGAGAGAATTGCTGCGTTTTGGCTTCGAGCAGGTGCTCGCTCCTTCCGAGCAGGTGCTCGGTGCAATTTTACACTTTTTCGCAGAATGTAATTACTGAAATCACAAGTGAAATGTTAGTAATAAAAGGAATTAAAATTCAAAATTTATACAAAAATCCTTACCGGTGGGTTGCCTCCCACCAAGCGCTTGTTTTAAGTCGTTAGCTCGACTTTGGAAATCCTTTAGGCTCGAGGAGGGTCACTAAAAGTGACTGATTCAACTTCTCCCACGTATGTATCCGCAAGGTATGGCTTGAGACGTTGACCATTAACAACAAAATTACCTCCTTTAGTGTCTAGCAACACTACGGCCCCGTATGGTTTCACCTCTTTGATGGTGAACGGACCACTCCATCTCGACTTTAGCTTTCCTGGAAACAACTTAAAACGAGAGTTAAACAATAATACTTGATCGTTAGGAGCAAAGTTTCGAGGGATAATCTTCTTGTCGTGGTAAGCTTTGGTCCGTTCTTTGTAGATTCGGGAATTGTCATAGGCGAGATGCCTAATTTCTTCCAACTCATGCAGCTGCATGGATCTCCTCTTGGATGCACTAAGGATGTCATAATTAAGTCGCTTAACAGCCCATGCCGCCTTGTATTCCAATTCTACCGGTAAGTGACATGCCTTCCCATACACCAAATGAAAAGGCGTTGTCCCCAACGGAGCCTTATATGCTGTCCTATATGCCCACAAAGCGTCATCTAGCTTATTCGCCCAATCCTTACGCGTTGTACCAACTGTTTTTTGCAAGATACTCTTTATCTCTCTATTGGAGACCTCCACTTGTCCACTTGTTTGAGGGTGATAAGGAGAAGCTACCTTATGCGTGACTCCATTCTTCCTTAACAAGTTCTCAAAAACCTTGTTAATGAAGTGTGAACCTCCATCACTTATCACAACTCTCGGAATTCCAAACCTAGGGAAAATTACCGTCTTGAGCAACTTGGTAACAATCGCAGCATCACAAGTCGGGCTAGCTTGTGCTTCGACCCACTTAGAAACATAGTCAACGGCCACAAGTATGTACTTGTTCTTATAGGAGGAAGGGAACGGTCCCATGAAGTCTATACCCCAAACATCGAAAACCTCTACTTCCAAGATGAAATTTTGAGGCATCTCATTGCGCTTGCTGATGTTTCCTTGCCTTTGACACGCGTTACATCGAGCAACAAACCTATTCGCATCCTTGAACATCGTTGGCCACCAAAGACCCGCTTGTAGCACTTTTGTAACCGTCTTCAATGTGGCAAAGTGTCCGGTATAAGGTGAACCGTGACAATGGTGCAAGATCCCAGGGATCTCCTCCTCCGAAACACATCTTCTATACAGCCCATCCGAGCATTGCTTGTACAAGTACGGCTCGTCCCAATAGTATCGTCTAACATCTCGGAAAAACTTCTTCTTTTGGCTTCCCGTTAGATTTTCCGGAACCTTATCAGCTGCCAAGTAGTTAGCAAAGTCACCGAACCAAGGGAAACTCGAAGGTTGGGCATTCTGGATAATTCCACAAAAAATCTTCCGAGCAGGTGCTCGGTTAGTCCGAGCAGGTGCTCGCTCAGCTTCTGGAAATTTTTCGCAGATCGAATAAATTTGCTCATCTGGCAGACTATCCTCCATAGGTGTCTCATCCTCAACTTGAAGCCTACTCAAATGATCAGCAACCCCATTCTCGGACCCTTTCTTATCCTTGATCTCTAAATCAAACTCTTGAAGCAAAAGTATCCATCTCAATAGCCTAGGCTTGGCATCTTTCTTGGTCAGCAAGTACTTCAACGCAGCATGATCGGTGTGAACAATTACCTTAGAACCGACGAGGTATGATCTAAACTTCTCAAAGGCGAAGACAATCGCCAATAACTCCTTTTCGGTGGTTGCATACCGACATTGAGCATCATCCATTGTCCGGCTAGCATAATATATCACATGGAGCTTCTTGTCCTTCCTTTGACCAAGAACAGCCCCCACAGCAAAATCACTCGCATCCGTCATAATCTCAAACGGTAAGTCCCAATCCGGTGGTTGGACTATTGGTGCACTAACCAAGGCACCCTTGATAGTATGAAACGCAGCCAAACACTCTCTATCAAAATCGAACTTGACTTCCTTACACAGCAATCTAGTGAGAGGCCTAGCAATGTTGGAGAAGTCTTTGATGAAACGACGGTAGAACCCGGCATGGCCTAGAAAGCTTCGGATTCCTTTGACCGTAGTAGGCGGTTGTAAACTCATCATGACCTCTATCTTAGCCTTGTCAACCTCTATCCCTTTCTCTGAAATCCGGTGCCCAAGTACTATCCCATTCCTGACCATAAAATGGCACTTTTCCCAATTCAGCACTAGATGCTTCTCCTTGCATCTTTGTAATACTCTGCACAAATTAGACAAACAAACAGAAAAAGAACTCCCATACACAGAGAAGTCATCCATAAATACTTCCATAATATCTTCAATTAAATCAGTAAAAATGGACATCATACAACGTTGGAAAGTCGCTGGGGCGTTGCACAAACCAAATGGCATCCGGCGGTATGCGAATGTGCCGTATGGACATGTGAACGTTGTCTTTTCCTGATCATCGGGATGGATGGGTATCTGAAAAAATCCTGAGTAACCATCTAGAAAACAGTAGTAAGGGTGATTAGCAAGACGTTCAAGCATTTGATCAATAAAAGGCAAAGGAAAATGATCTTTGCGAGTAGCAGCATTCAATTTCCTATAGTCTATGCACATTCTATGACCCGTTACCGTTCTAGTTGGAATCAATTCGTTTTTCTCATTCCTAATTACCGTGATACCTCCCTTCTTAGGTACAACGTGCACCGGACTTACCCATTTGCTATCAGATATAGCATATATCACACCAGCTTCTAGAAGTTTCATTATCTCTTTCTTTACAACATCCTTTAGATTCGGGTTTAACCGTCTCTGATGTTCTATAGAAGTCATCGATTCATCCTCTAGATTAATTCGGTGCATGCACAAGTCAGGAGATATACCGGTTATATCATCTAACGAATATCCCAAGGCCTTTCTATATTTCCTCAACTCACACAAAAGCAAAGTGATCTCAACATTATTCAATTCTGCATTCACTATAACATGACATGTAGAGTTAGGACCTAGAAATGCATACCTGAGCCCCGCTGGGAGGGTTTTTAACTCTACCTTTGGAGCTTTCAGCTCGCTCCATGATCCGGTGATGTTCTGGTTTTCGGTCCGAGCAGGTGCTCGTTCGGAGCGAGCAGGTGCTCGCTGGGAATCTGGCAGAACATCGTTTTCTGTGCCCTCGGTCAGACTCTGGAACTCATCTTCTTTCTCTAATCTGGTGTTGGAATCCAGAAACTTGGCAAATCCTTGGGTGTCTTCACTTAGAAATCCGTGTTCACTTTCGGCTTTTGTCAATGCAACTTCGAGAGAGTCCTTTGCTAGGATCTCTTCAACCACATCTTCCGACACCTCGGAGTCATCGTGGATCACGAAGGTTTGCCCATCTATCATCGGCCTCTTGAGCATCTTACTCATCTCGAACCGTACCACCATGTCTCCGAGACGGAGGTCGACTATACCTTGTTCAACATCGATGATTGCACGTGCCGTGTTTAGGAATGATCTCCCCAAAATCAGTGGGTCCTTTGGTTCTTCATCGAGCTCTAGAACCACGAAATCGGTCGGGATTAGAGTGTCCCCTATGCGGACGTGTAAATCCTCGATTATACCTACAGGCAGTTTAGTGGATCTATCTGCAAAAATCAAGGAGATCTTAGTTGGTTTGAAATCGGTAAAACCTAAACGTTTAGCAACGGAATAAGGCATTAAATTAACACTTGAACCCAAGTCAACCAGTGAGCATGCGAACGTGCATGGCCCAATTTTTACCGAAATCACAAACCTCCCGGGATCGCCTTTCTTAGTCAACACCTTACTCTGAAGTATTGCACTACATTCTTTGGAAACCATCATCACACTCTCTTCTTCCACAACTTTTCCAGAAATTAGCTCCTTCATGTACCGTTTGAGAGAAGGTACCATTTGAACCGCATCGGATAAAGGAAGCTTTACCTCCAAGCCTTTAATCATTTCCTTGCACTTAGCATCCTCCAAATCCTTCTTAGATCTCTTGGGAGGCACTGGGTAGGGTATCTTAGGCACATAGACTCTCTCGGTCTGAGCTTCTGGAAATTTCGCGGGAATATTCTGAGCGAGCAGGTGCTCGATCTGCTGAGCAGGTGCTCGCTGGGGTGTTTTCTCCAGATTGATCGGAACAGTAGCTGGTGTGGTTTCTGAGCTAGAACCAGCCTCCTCATGCATCACATTCTCTGCCAAATCATCCTCTTGTGCCGGTTGCTCAACAACTTTCTCCTTGGCCTTAACTTGAGAGGTTGTGGCCGTAGGTTGTGCCAACACTCTTCCGCTTCTTAACTCAACAGCATTGCATGGCGAATACTCCTTCCTAGGGTTCACTTCACCACGGCCAGGAAGAGCACCAACCGGTCTTTGAATAGCCTCGGCGGTTTGAGCTACTTGTGTATCCAACTTCTTTACATGTGCGGTCACGGCCTCATACTTTGCATGGAGATCCTTGTACATGTTGTCCATCTTACTGCCTAGCTCGGTTGACGTCTGCTGTTGGTTGGCCAAGACTTGATGAATGAGACCTTTCAAATCATCTTGTTGGGATTGAGGCGCGGAAACGGTTTGTTGTTGGTTTGTTGCTTGAAACCGGTTCTGATTTTGGTTGGGCACAATTTGCTTCCCTTGAGTGTTGTTGGAGTAGAACTTCTGATTTGTACCCCCTTGTTGCGGATAGACTTGGTCTTGGGGGTTTTCCACGTTGGTGTTGCGGTAGGAGAGGTTTGGATGGCTTCGGTAGTTGGGGTTAAACCCTCGGTTTTGGTACCCTTGGCCATTCACATAGTTGACCTCTTCTAAACCATCTTCTTGATCTTCCACAAACTCTTTAGCATTAGGGGCAGCCCCATCTTCTTCCATGAACTTAACCGGCCTTTGAGTCTCTCGTAGAAGCAAGTTCACTTTCGCGGTTAATTCATCGATCTTTTGAGAGTCCACACTATTGACCTTCTTGGTTCTATCGTACTCGGGAGCCTTGTTGTTGGAGCTTGAGGCAAGGTTTTCGATGAGCTCAAATGCACCTTCCTTAGTCTTGGTCATGAAGTCTCCATTACTTGCGGCATTCAAAGCATTACGGTAATCCCAATCGACTCCATCGTAGAATATGTTCAAGATTTGCTCATCCTTGAAACCGTGATGAGGACACTCCCTCTTGTACTCCTTGAGTCTTTCCCAAGCTTCTCCAAAAGCTTCTCCGGAGTGTTGTTGAAAGGATGCAATCTTGTTCCTTAAAGCGGCCGTTTTGGACTTCGTGTAAAAATGATCCAAGAACGCGGATCTAGCCTCATCCCAAGTCTTCAATGAACCAGCCGGCAGTGACTTTAACCATCTTTGTGCCTTGTCCGCGAGAGAGAACGGGAACAACTTACACTTCAAGAACTCGGTTGGAACCCCATTAGAACCCGTAGTACTACAAATTTCCTCGAAATTCTCTATGTGGTCCATTGGTATTTCAGCGGGTAGACCATGGAAAAGATGCTGCTTTACCAATGAAATTAACTGAGCCTTGACCTCGTAATCTTGTCTCTGAATGGTCGGAATGACAATGGCCGAACGGTTTTGATAAAACGCATGGGGATTATCCGAATCCCCTATGGTTGGCTGACCCCGCGGCTGTTGCCTTTGCAACTGGGTGATTTGATCTCTCAAAATCTGTAACTGAGCATTCATAGCTTCCTGATCTGCCATGTTTTCTGGGCGAGCAGGTGCTCGTTCGGTTTGAGCAGGTGCTCGGCGGCGATTCTGACGTTCGAGACGAGCTAACTCTTCGTTCGTATGACTAACTAGATCTTCGTTCAGATTTCTCCTCGTTCTTCTACTGGTCATACACCTGAAACATAACAAAAACAAAAACAAAAAACAAAATTAGCAAAATTCTTAGACTATAAATAAAACCAAAATTCAAAGGTAACGCTATTGGTCCCCGGCAACGGCGCCAAAAACTTGATAGTCTCGAGTTTTAACCCAAAATAATGCTGCAAGTGCACAGGCAAAAGCAGTAGTATATAAGGTATCGAATCCACAGAGACCAAGGTTACACTATGAATCTATAGATTTCAAATAAAGCTAAGATAAATTAAATGAGTTGTAAACTGACGTGAGCAGGTGCTCAATGTAAATGAGCAGGTGCTTGGAATAAAAATCGGTAATAAAACAATGATAAAAGGCACTAAGCCGAGATGATTCTTTGGTGATTTCGGGTACTTGGGTTGAGCTTCTATTCAGGGTCTATTTAAATGCGGTCTAGAACTCAAACATAAATATGTATTGCCCCGCTTTTGGCGATGTATCAATACCTTTGTCTACAGCCTAAATACCTACACTTTCGAGTGGATTTAGTAATGAAGTAAACAAGCCTTAATGCAATGGTTCAATATGTTCACATTCAATGGGAACGATCAATGGTGTTTTGGTTACCACCGAATGCTCATCAAAGGTAATTCTAGCAACCTATATCATTTTTGGTGAATAGATTAAACCTAGAGATCATAGACTAAGTGATCAATTTAGCCTAAGCATTAAAACTTCCTAGAGATGAAGACATAAGATTACCCTATTTGGCTCAACCATCTAAGACCCTAAATCACCATCGAAATCACCCCGACCTAGTTATGGAACTACTCGGACATGATCGAATCAAATGAAACAATAATAATCTTGAAACTCATAATGAAATGAATAAGAAGGATAAGGGTTAGAAATTCTTCTTGAGAAGATACTACTGTGATGATTCGGAAATGACAAGTAGCTTCAATGGTGGTCGGTCAATGAATCGGAAGTGATGATGCAAGAACGAATACTTTTTATTAAAATCGTAAAAGAGAACTAAAGTATTCTGATTTTCTTAACAAAAGATGCTCTCCAAGTCTGATGAAGATCATCTTCCTCAAATACAATGGAAAGCATTAAAAAACTAAAAATATCTTTTAAGGCAAAATAAGGAAAATAAGAAGAAATCCCATTTATGATTAAAATCAATCATCTCCCTAATGAAAAGGGATTGATGTTGACTCATTAACTCCTGGGGATCGTGTGGGCCATCAGATGAACTCGGCGGCCACAGCTTTATTAGGTTTAGGTTCTGGTGTCTTGGTGCGAGCAGGTGCTCGCTCGGACCGAGCAGGTGCTCGGTGGAGTGAAAACTCTTCTTTTTGCTCCAATTCTTCTCCTTTTCTTCATAGAGCTCCAGAAGCTCCAAATTATGCTCCAAAGCATTGTAGAACCTGAAAAGACATCAAAAGGAAGCAAAAAGACAAGAAAAGCAACACAAAACCATGGGTAAGTTAGGCTAAAAACCTAACATATCAACTCCCCCGGACTTGCCTTTTGCTTGTCCGCAAGCAAACCAGAAAAGTTAAATCCGGAGAAGTGTTTGAAGGTGGGAGCTCAAATCCAAAAGAAACATCGAAGGGTTCAACAAAATGTCCTAAAGAGAACTAATGCGATGCGCAACAAATCTTACTCAAGAAGCTTTCGCCATACTCATCTCTTATCAAAATAATTACTCCAGATCCTTAGACTCAAAAGAAAGCATGCAATCAACTAAACTCAACTCTTTAACATTCATTAATGTGTTTGGTGCGGTCTCACAATTGGACAATGAATCAATACCATTTGGCTCGGTAGAAGAAGGCTTTTAGATGATGTAAAGAGGCTGTCCGAATTCTTTTTGGTGACTAACTCTCAAATGCAAGTGTTACATTTAGCAAAAGCAAGAAAGAAAAGAGACAATTGATGCATACAAGGCTCGGAATCCAAAGTTCTACCCGTAACCCCATTGTTGCAATCTTTCATCCCTCTTTTCTCACTACCCATTTGTTAAACCACTAGCCAGCTTTCGGCTAAACCTTTCAAACTTCCTCTTTCTTCTTTAGATTTTCCGAATCCTAGGGAATTTCTTTTCTCAACTTTAGCTCTTTCTATCCTAGCATTCTCTAACACATTTTTCTTCTTTTGATTTATTCTAAGAGAATGCTAAGCTATCATTTTTCTTTTAAACACTTAGAGCTATATACTTTTCTTTTCAAACTTATTCCCTAGAACTCATCCTTTCTTCTTTCTTTCTTTTCACACTTAACCACAAACCCAAAGATAATCAAGTAAACGCTTAACCAAATCGGTTTCATACCCCACCTAAGACTAGTCTTAAACTCAAGAAACTAGCCTAATGGAAACTTTGCCTTGTCGTCTCTAATGCTTGCAAGATTTTACCAATGCAACACAAAGAAAAAGGCCTCATTCAAAGAATAAATGCAAGGGTTTGAATGAAAAGGTCGGGTTTAAAGGTGTGGTACTATCCTCATCTAAAAGATGAACTTAGATCGGAATAGCCATTCAAATCAAGATAAGAGTGGTAAAAATTAGGCAAACATGATTTGAATGTAAGGTGTTTATCCATAGTTATGATTCAAAGTCCAAAAGTGAGAAGAATTAATCAAGTTTAAGTTCAAGTTGATAGAGTTGAATCTAGATCATGCAAGTTTCAATTGAGTTGGGATTTTCAAAGAAATAAGATTCAAGTATGGATGAGCCTCTAATTCATGATTGTTAATGCATCGAAAAAGTTCTAATGAGGGCATATCATGGAATCCTAAAATGAATCTTTACAAGGAAATTTCATCATTGCTCCCTATGCAAATGCAATCCTAAAATGCTATAGACTCGATCCTAGCATGAAAAAGATAATAAAAATGTTTATGCCATGAGAAACTATATGCATTTTTTTTTTTTTTTTTTTTTTTTTTTTTTTTTTTAAGTGCAAAAGACTCAAAGCAAAAACATTTAAAACATTAATCCACTCCCCCGGACTTAACTTTCACCGTCTCGGTGAAAGAAAAGTACCGAAAGAGTAGACTAAAAACAAGTTCAAATCAAAAACAAAATAAAAACAAAATAGAAACAAATGTGATATAAACAATGGAAATAGTAGGGTAAAAGTGGATATCACCCGGATGTAGCATCGTCGGAGACATGATCAGACCTCTTCCTCCTTCTCCTTGCTGGCTGGTCCGAGCAGGTGCTCGAATGCGTGCGAGCAGGTGCTCGTTCACGCTGAGCAGGTGCTCGCGGAGTTTGCACATCCGGAGCATGGCAGCAGCCTCTGGACATTGCCTGCATGAGCCTCTGCAGTAGGCTGTTGTTCTTCCTAGTGGCCGCCTTCTGAGTAATTTTATCAACTATGGAAGCAAAAAGATCCTTCTTGCTTCTCCCAAAATGCTCAGGTAAGCCTAAGTACTTACCAACTCCCCCTTCTTGATTAATATGCAGAATCTGCTTCATTTGGTCTTTTAGTCTTTGGGGAGCCTTTCTAGAGAAAGTTATGGAAGACTTTAGCCTATTAATCTGCTGTCCAGAAGCTACTTCATAGCTATCTAGGATTTTCATAAGCTCCCTTCCATTTTTAGCATTAGCAGTGCAAAAAAACATTGTATCATCTGCAAAAAGCAGATGATTAATCCTAGGACTTCGATTTGCCACCTTGATTCCTGCTAGCTTTCCACTTTCCTGTGCTCTCTGGCATAAGCCTGAGAGAACCTCACTACACAAGATAAAGATATAGGGGGATAATGGGTCTCCTTGCCTGATTCCTCTACTAGGTCTGATAAAACCTCTAGGAGCTTCATTCACTAGGAAGGAGTAAGTTACAGAGCTGACACATTGTAGGATCCAATGCACCCACTTAGCATGAAAACCTAGCTTTTCTAGAACTTCCTGAATAAAGGCCCATTCCAGCCTATCATAGGCTTTGCTCATGTCAGTTTTCACTGCCATGGAGCATCTCTCTGCTGCCTTTGATTTCTTCAGAAAGTGAAGCACTTCATGTGTAATGAGGACATTGTCAGAGATAGCTCGCTTTTGCACGAATGCTGATTGGTTTTCAGAAATGATCCCCTCTAAGATTGGTTGCAGTCTTCTAGACAGTAGCTTGGAAATCACCTTATAGTAAACCTTGCAAAGTGCTATAGGTCGAAAGTCAGCCACTTTCTTAGGGCTAATGATCTTTGGGATAAGCCTCATATATGTAGCATTTAGATCCCTAGGCAGCACTCCAGTTTGAAAAAACATTGTTACCTCAGAGACTAGGTCCTTCTCAATTACCTCCCAATTAGATTGAAAGAAACAGGCCGAAAACCCATCAGGACCAGGGGCTTTATCTGGGTGAATTGAGAACATAGCAGCTTTGATTTCCTCTTGATTCGGTTCCTGGATGAGTTTTTGATTCATCTCATTTGTGATGACAGGTTTCAGAGCAGAATTCACCACTGCTTTTATCTTGTCAGTTTGAGAGTCTTGAGAGGTAAATAAGTTTTTATAATAACTTGTTATAATAGAGGTTATCTGGTCCTCAGTAAACACTTCTTGACCCTCTTCAGTTTCGATAACAGACAACTTATTTTTAACAAATCTGGATCTGGTGGAAGCATGGAAGAACCCCGTGTTGTGATCGCCCAGCTGGAGCCAAAGCTGGCGGCTTCTTTGTTTCCAAAAGGCTTCCTCAGCTTGGTAAGCTTTCTTCAACTGTTCTGTAATCTGTTGTAGCTTTTCTGTATTAGAACCTTCATTTGACATAGCCTCTTCCAGGTCTTGTCTCAATTCTTCAATTCTTTCAAGACTAGTTTCTTGTTGCTCTCTATTCCATAGGACAATAGCCTTCCTACAGTTTGATATCCTCTGTTGTACGGAGAGCTGTCTTCCTTCTATCCAGGTTTGAGCAACAAGATTTTTAACTTCTACATTATGCTTCAGTCTTTTGTCATATCTGAAAGGGCTCTTCCTCTTTTTCTTGTGAGGGTCTAAACAGGTGAGGATGGGCCTATGATCAGAGGCTTCAAACCTAAGGTACTCACACTTAGCTGAGAGATAATTTTCTGCCCACTTGCTGTTTGACACTGCCCTATCCAATCTGCATCTGATAGTATTATCCTCTCCTCTAGGGCCTCTCCAAGACAAAGAGCAACCAGAATGGGGTAAATCATAAAGGTCTCCCTGGGAGAAGAAAGTCCTGAAGTCCACAAATGAACTCTCAGGTCTGGTATTCCCTCCTTCTTTTTCTGAATTTTCAAGTATGTCGTTGAAGTCACAAGATAGAAACCATGGGGCATCTCTTAACTCAGCAATAGCTATTAGATGATCCCAAACCTGTTTCCTTAGGGCCTTATTTGGATTTCCATAAATGAATGTTGCATAGAAAGGTTTACCTTCATAGGTTACCAGAGTATCCAGGTAGTTATCACAAGAGGAAAGTACTTCTAGCTTTATACTCTGTTTCCATAGGAGAATAAGCCCTCCTCCACCATGACCATGGGGGGGGGGGGGGGGTACTAGAGAATGGTTATCATATTCTAACTCCTGGACTTTCTGCAGGACAATATCATTGGGATTTTTAGTCTCTGATAAGAAGATGATATCAGGATCAATTTTCCTCTTAATATCTTTGAGATGACGAACTGTCTCGGGGTTCCCCAACCCTTGACAGTTCCAAGTTACTATCTTTAAGGAAGAGGAAAGGAAGGATCTGGAAAATCCATCTTCCTCTGAGGTCTTCTAGTATTCCTTGCCTGGGCTTGTGAGGTTTCAGCCACTGTATGATTAGGATTAGACCCAAAATGTGCTCTCATAACAAGGTTAGCTTCTACAGATTTCTTTTTACTCTGGGATTTTGAGACTTTTTTCCTTGGTGATGAAGCTATCATGGCCATTTTCCTCTTGCTGACAGATCCACCCATCACCTTGTTTCGAGTAGCTGCTTTCCCAGGGGGTCTACCAGGATTTCTCCTGGATGATGGTTCATGTCTTTCTATTTCCCCTCCAGCCTCCTGTTGAGGGCTCCCGCTGGGAAATTCAAGTCTATCCTTAGCCGGTCGTCTCTCTTGAGGAGGTGAGTCCTGATCAGTTTGATCCCCCAACTCCTTAGCAGCCCTTACCATTTGTACAGCGGCCTCAATGAACTGACCATCTTGATCAGCTAATCTGGCTCTCTCTACCCTTGCTGCTCTTTCCACAGGGTCAGGGTAACAAGAGTAATTTTTTATGACTTCCCTCACTTCTCCAATTGCATTCTGGATCTGGTCAACAGGGAGATCTTCTATTGGATGTGCTGAGAGCCTTTCCAGAGGGGGTCTTCTGTCTCTTGAGGATGCTGACTCATCATTTGAAGAAAGCAGGGCTTTGGGAAGTTCCTTTCTCCTTTTCTCTATCCAAATTGGAATCTGAGGATTAGGTCTAGGCCTTTTGGCTGATCTGAATTGACTACCTCTAGCCTGGTAGAAATTTTGAACTTTGGAACCGGAGTGAGTAGACTGGGAATGTCTTTCTTGGAAGTCTTGGTTCCTTTCTATAGGTTGATAATGTCTAAATTGTTCTCTCTTTTCAGGTTGGTGGTGCCTGTGGGAGGATATTGAGATGTTGCTCCTCTCTCTTGGGGGAGATCTTGTCCTCTTCCTCTCCTGGTAAAATTCTCCTCTTCTCCTCTCCGGCTCTCCAGGAGGATGAGTGGAAAGAGAAGCCTCAAGCCTTCTTCTATCATGGGCTCTTGGAGGGGCCTCAGGACAATCTTTAAAGTCATGGGTTAGCATATGGCATCCAGAGCAATGCTTTTCCAGCTTCTCATAGGCTAAGGTAGCAGTGACTTCATCTCCATTCTTAAACTCTAGCGTAGAGGGGGTACTAGAGAATGGTTATCATATTCTAACTCCTGGACTTTCTGCAGGACAATATCATTGGGATTTTTAGTCTCTGATAAGAAGATGATATCAGGATCAATTTTCCTCTTAATATCTTTGAGATGACGAACTGTCTCGGGGTTCCCCAACCCTTGACAGTTCCAAGTTACTATCTTTAAGGAAGAGGAAAGGAAGGATCTGGAAAATCCATCTTCCTCTGAGGTCTTCTAGTATTCCTTGCCTGGGCTTGTGAGGTTTCAGCCACTGTATGATTAGGATTAGACCCAAAATGTGCTCTCATAACAAGGTTAGCTTCTACAGATTTCTTTTTACTCTGGGATTTTGAGACTTTTTTCCTTGGTGATGAAGCTATCATGGCCATTTTCCTCTTGCTGACAGATCCACCCATCACCTTGTTTCGAGTAGCTGCTTTCCCAGGGGGTCTACCAGGATTTCTCCTGGATGATGGTTCATGTCTTTCTATTTCCCCTCCAGCCTCCTGTTGAGGGCTCCCGCTGGGAAATTCAAGTCTATCCTTAGCCGGTCGTCTCTCTTGAGGAGGTGAGTCCTGATCAGTTTGATCCCCCAACTCCTTAGCAGCCCTTACCATTTGTACAGCGGCCTCAATGAACTGACCATCTTGATCAGCTAATCTGGCTCTCTCTACCCTTGCTGCTCTTTCCACAGGGTCAGGGTAACAAGAGTAATTTTTTATGACTTCCCTCACTTCTCCAATTGCATTCTGGATCTGGTCAACAGGGAGATCTTCTATTGGATGTGCTGAGAGCCTTTCCAGAGGGGGTCTTCTGTCTCTTGAGGATGCTGACTCATCATTTGAAGAAAGCAGGGCTTTGGGAAGTTCCTTTCTCCTTTTCTCTATCCAAATTGGAATCTGAGGATTAGGTCTAGGCCTTTTGGCTGATCTGAATTGACTACCTCTAGCCTGGTAGAAATTTTGAACTTTGGAACCGGAGTGAGTAGACTGGGAATGTCTTTCTTGGAAGTCTTGGTTCCTTTCTATAGGTTGATAATGTCTAAATTGTTCTCTCTTTTCAGGTTGGTGGTGCCTGTGGGAGGATATTGAGATGTTGCTCCTCTCTCTTGGGGGAGATCTTGTCCTCTTCCTCTCCTGGTAAAATTCTCCTCTTCTCCTCTCCGGCTCTCCAGGAGGATGAGTGGAAAGAGAAGCCTCAAGCCTTCTTCTATCATGGGCTCTTGGAGGGGCCTCAGGACAATCTTTAAAGTCATGGGTTAGCATATGGCATCCAGAGCAATGCTTTTCCAGCTTCTCATAGGCTAAGGTAGCAGTGACTTCATCTCCATTCTTAAACTCTAGCGTAGAGGAGGTAATTAGGGGTAGTAAACCATTAATGAGAGCTCTCACTCTTGCAGAGGAGATTGTGATCTCAGATGTCTCAAAGGTACCAATGTTTTCTGCAATACTGCTCAACATAGCCTTTGACCAAAGGTGACTAGGAACCCCTTGGACCTGGATCCAGAAGGGAATTTGAGAAGGAAAGGAGATATCCACAGTAGGTTCCCATTTCTGTAGTATAATCATCCAATGCGCAAAATGATACGGTCTATTAGCTAGTACTCTTTCTAGATCTTCAGCATTATCAAACTGATACTGAAACTTTCCTTGTCCCAGGTCAGCTCCCACTGGTCTTGTAGACACTTTCCAGTGGTCAGCAAGGAATGGGAGCAGAGCCCACATTTTTTGGATTTTGGGATTTGTGATGCGGCCAACCAGAATCAGGTCATGGTTGTGGATGAGCTCTGAGGGGTCCACATCAGGTATTTGGACTCTGGTTGCTCTTGGAGGAACTCCAGATCCAACAATGTTCTTACCTTTCTCTGCTGCAGTAAGTCTTCTGTTCATTGTATCTTAGATGAATTTCCTACTAACTGAGAGGTCTTCCAATCTTAGATCCGTAGAGTGGATTAGGCTAAAGTTTAAGTCTTACTAGTAGAGAGATCTTCCAACCTTAGATCCGTTTTTTTTTGCCCTCAAATGAGAAAAAAACACAATCATATGGTTTCTATGAAAGAAAGAAAATAAACCAAAGTTAAAAAAGGTAAATAAGTTTCTGGGCTAATTATATTTTTTTGAGACTGGTGAGGATTTCTTGGTCAAGGCATCTTCTAGTTCTTGTTCTTGTTGCTTCTTGAGGTATCTTTGTGCAGTTGCAGTCACAATCTGCCCGAAGAAATTCAAAAGCATCAGCCACACGACTCCGTTCCTCACCGATGCAAACGAAAGATTCCATTTCTTAACATGTGGACCCTCTAGGGTCACAAGAAGAGCTGAAAATGCCACCAAAATGCTACTAAAGAGCAAAAACCAACCACCATTTGCAACAAGGTACGAGATTGATTTCCTAACATATAGAAAAACAGCAACAACAAACAATCTAAAGGTTTTCAATGGCTGTGAGGTCAATGTCAGTTTCTCTAGATCCTGTTGATGCTTCTCAATCAAACCTGCAAAAAAAAAAAAAAACCATAGAGCTGATATAGTCGCCAAGTAAAACAAAAAAGCAAACACAAACACTCAAAGCTCATGAATCAATCAACCAAACACCGATAAACGTCATCCTCTAATCTAATCGATCGGACACACAAATGCACATATTCAATGTAACAATTACAAAAAAGGAAAAAAACCCTCAAAAGATTCAACTTTTATGAACGAAACTCTGTTCATAACTTTCCAGTTATCTATAAAACATAATTCATATCTTTGCGTTTGTCTTTGTGTTTTGTAACCTAGGAAGCTTGCTATCTCTCTTTGAACCTTACAAATTCAATTGTGAGAATCCAACATCCACAATAAAAATATAAAATAATCAAAATATAATGGCACTTTCGTGAATAAGTGAAGTTAAAAATGATAAGGGTATGAGCTAAAAAAAAAGTTTAGCATTTAGAGCTTAAATAAAGGTTGAGGAATTCAATTTTTAAAAAGATGATAAAAGTCGCCATAAAAGGATTACAGTATATCACCCGTTCATTTTTAAAATGCGTAAATAGAGAGAAATAGGAAAAAAGTGAAAAGAAGTGATTTAAATCACCTCGTACAGACGATGAACACATGCCCCACCTTTAGGCAAGAGTTCTTTCGGACTCCTGATTGGTGTGAGAAGGTGGTTGCATCCTCTCGGCCCTCCTTATAACTGCAATGTGTCCAACATGCGTGCCTGACAAACTCGAACCAAGGGCAGTAGAGAGATATCTACAAGCCACTGGGCCACGGGGAAGTCGGCAATACAAATACAAGATATCAAATTGAGTCAAAATTACTTACCCAATCCATCTTCAACGAGATAGCTGAAGATGTGACCACTTGCGATCTTGTAAGTCACCTTTGAGTTCTCCATAGCCATGCCGGTCTAATCATTTTGGATGTCTTAAGCATATATGTAAAAAAGTGTCATTTTCTTACGTTTTCCAAAATCGTAAAATAGTAATCTAAATAAAATAAAACAAATGAAAACTTCACTAAACCGTTTATTATTCCAAATAGTTAGTAAGAAATAAAAGAAAAACAACAAATTAGAATTTATTTTTGAAATATTGCTCTCATTGTATTTGTGCATGCAAAATCATTAATTAAACTCACGTTGTCGAGTTTTTCAATCATTTATGTTTCAACATATGACAAATATAACCCATTCAATATCTCTCGTCATAGATCGCAAATAATTTTGTTATCACTACAATTTCGAATTTTAACTAATAATTTCAAATTGATTTTTTTTTAAACGAGTAGTTAACATGTTTGCTTAGAGAAGATCATAAACATTTGGAAAACAAAATCTTTCGAATATTATCATTGTAGAAAAAGTTTATAATTTTTTTTTAATTATAGCTATAACAAAAATTTAACTAAAAAATGTCCTTTAGGCCTTATGCGATGACTTCCTCTGCCGGACTTGTCAATAGCTAGGCCATTGAGAAATCCCCTAGCGATTGATGTGATGTTGCTCTCTACGTAATCTGTGAACTCGACCACTCGAGCAACAAAGCAGTAAATCAACGGCTGTTTCTCTTTACTCGTCGCCATTTACTCTTCCGGTCAGGACTCAGAATTGGGAAAGAGAAAAGATACAATGAAATCTGAGCCGAAAAACACAAATCCAAGTGAAATTCACCGGGGAAATTGATCCAATCGATGAAAAGCGAAGAAGAAATCGATCCATTCGAATGAAAAAATCAATTCAACGAAGGAAAACGAAGAGTCGCGAGAAAGACGATGATAGTATCAACGATAGATTTCCAAAACTCCTTTGACTATGACGACTTTTCATCACGAGTTTCTCCCTACGATTCGACAAGTCATCAATAAAATCGACGGACAAGATAAGTTTTTGCGCATCCTCTAGTAAATGATTGGGATCAGACACACATATAATGAGAAATAAAGTTAATCAAAACACATAGCCTAAGAATGAGTAAGAAACAATAAGCAAAATAAGTTACAGAAATAAAAAAGGCTCTAAAAACCGTATCCCATACCAACGTCAGTGTTCTTCTACATAGTATCGACCAAAAACACCACATATTCCATTAGAGATTGAGTAAGACCTCTACAGAGATCTATTGCACTTAACAAAGAATCTAACCCCAAAAAAGCTTGCTTCAATCGGTTAGTGAGAGAGATTTAATACCCGAATGCCTATGCATTTTCTTGAATTGTATTATATCATTGGTCACTGTTGATTACTTCTTTAAAAAAAAAAAAAAAAAAAACTGTTGATTACTTTTATGTTTCAAAAAAAAAAAAAAAAACTGTTGATTACTTTTCGATAAATATTATACGAAATAGAAGTGAAAATAATACACATTGGAAAAGAAATGATCGATGGTGGATCTTGAATCAACTAGAAACTTGGAAACCAAGTTATCATGAAACAAATCACATCTAAACACACATAGTTACGTTAGAGATTTCTTTAAACTCTTAAATTGTTTTTTCTTTCTTTCTAGAATCTAGACTCATTTTTTTGTTTGTTTTCAAATGAGAAAAAAACACAATCATATGGTTTCTATGAAAGAAAAATAAACCAAAGTTAGAAAAGGTAAATAAGTTTCTGGACTAATTAGATTTCTTTGAGACTGGTGAGAATTTCTTGGTCAAGGCATCTTCTAGTTCTTGTTCTTGTTGCTTCTTGAGGTATCTTTGTGCAGTTGCAGTCACAATCTGCCCGAAGAAATTCAAAAGCATCAGCCACACGACTCCGTTCCACACCGATGCAAACGAAAGATCCCATTTCTTGACCTGAACCAACAAAACAATCATCCAAAAACGTCAAGATGCCGAATAATGCGCAAACGAAAATAGCCTAAGTAAAGAGAAACAAGAATATGGTACATTGATATCGGAAGTTACTGGAGGCGAAGCAACCAAGTACTTCTCTTTCATTAAGTGGAGTTTTGCTGTGAGCCCAGGCAATGCAGAAGCCAAACCGGGCACAAAGCTCAGAATATATATCAGCTCGTTCTCTACCCAGTCAAGAAGCTGATTATTACATACGCATATGATGAAAACCGTCTGCAAAAGAAACAAAACGCAAGACTTTGAGATCAACCCTGAGGGATGTGAGAACGAAAGTGTCACAAAACAAAAGTATTATGGAAATGCTCACAAAACCTGTATATGTGTCTTGATGATTGCTTTTCCAATTAATGTTGCAAGGAAAAACTCCCAAAACGGTTTCTCAAATTGTCCACACATGATTCCAGCAAGGTCGAATAATGGGTTAGGAACCTGAATGTCAGGCAGAAGGCAATTCTATTAAGGGAATCATAATCATAAGTATTGATGTTTTCAGAAGACTCATCTAAAACGTACCGAAGCAAGAATCAGAATAGTGAAGAAATTGAGGTATTGTGAATGTGACAATAACCAGCCTTTGATGTGATTCACACGTTTAGCAATGAACCCACTATCGTCATCAGAACATGTTTCCAGTTCTTCCATTTTGCCACCGGAAAGACTTGCTGCACAGAGCCAGAGCATTAACAATCAATCTTGCTGCTAAACCGTTTGTGTTTCCATTCATGTATCAGAAATTTAATTCGAAACCTCTAAACTACAAACATAAAGTAAGTTTGAGTTAACGGTAAAAACATGGGTGAAGGGAATATTCACCTGCCCTTGAGATAAAGTAAGGAGGAAGTTCTCCTAACGCTGTTCCTAGACCCCAAAGAACGGCTTCTATTTGAACCTGAGGTAATATGCTGCTAAGCGGAACTCCTGAAGAAAAAACCGGGGAGCCAAACTTGTTGCAAGGTTTATCAAGCCAAGAAGGACTTCTCTTCAACTGAATAGTGTCATATATAGCACTTTTCAAATCAACCCGCCCGCACGTCATTGCTTTTATAGTAAACAACGCAATATGAGGTCCCAAATAAAGAACAAATGTATGCAAACCAGATCCTGGAATCATCAAATCAAAGAAAAGTTTATTAGCATTCATCAACAATTTTTTTTGCATGTGATAAAAACAGAATTCTATCATTAGGAAACATAATCTTACCAAGACCAATTGATGATGCAACACCTAAAAATATCCACCATAGTCCAAATCTAACATACTCAGACAGTTCTTCAAGGTGCTGCAAGTAAAGGAAATTAGAAGATATTACCATTTTCCTTCAATCTGAGTAAAGTAGTTCAACAAAAAGGGAAGTAGATAGATTCATCATTCATTTCCCAATTTCAATAACAAAATATGTGTCTTAGTTCTATGATTTCAAGTATCTCATAACAAAAACGCCCTTATTACGGAAAAAAACATCGATTTAACCGCAACGCGAGTTCTATTCCCATCTCGAATTACTTCCTTGACCTAAGCTACACAGAGAGCAAGAGTCTCAATTTGTTTACCTTGACATGTGGACCATCTAGGGTCAGAAGAAGAGCTGAAAATGCCATCAAAATGCTACTAAAGAGCAAAAACCAACCACCATTTGCAAAAAGGTACGAGATTGATTTCCTGACATATAGAAAAACAGCAACAACAAACAATCTAAAGGTTTTCAATGGCTGTGAGGTCAATGTCAGTTTCTCTAGATCCTGTTGATGCTTCTCAATCAAACCTGCAAAAAAAAAAAAAACCCATAGAGCTGATATAGTCGCCAAGTAAAACAAAAAAGCAAACACAAACACTCAAAGCTCATGAATCAATCAACCAAACACCGATAAACGTCATCCTCTAATCTAATCGATCGGACACACAAATGCACAGATTCAATGTAACAATTACAAAAAAAGGAAAAAAACCCTAAAAGATTCAATTTTTATGAAAGAAAAATCTGAGAAATGCACCTGAGATTGCAGGATTCTTAGAAGAAGCAATTTTTACAGAACCCATCTTTCTTTCGCATGCTACGAATCAATAAACTCGAAGAATTGATGAATTTCAGAAGCAATTTTGTCGAATTTCTACCAAATTGGTATCTATCAAATGACGAAGAATGGTGAAATGATGAGAATTTGGGTCTAAAGCATTGTTTGATGAATTTTTGTAATTGGATTTTGATCAATCTCGATCTGGATGAGGAAAAAAGCGCATCTTTTGCTTCTTCTTCTTCTTCCTATTGTTAAGGTGTGCGACCAAAAATCAGGTAGGTTCCCGTTTTGTTGGATGTGTAAATTGGGAAGGTAAAACCGGTAGTAATAATAAGTACATTTTACGGTTTACTGGTTATTTTGTGAACCGGTTTCTAAAATGGGCTTTATATATATAAGGCCCATTTTGATTTATGTTCTTTCCTTCTTTTCTCGGTCAACTTCTTTTGTTCTTTATTTTATGTTAGTCAACACTTTTTTTTTTTTTTTGGTGAAAATAATAACGTTTGTCTAAAAAACCTTTTGTGTCTTATACACTTCTCAAAATCAGCAATCGCAGATTTCGCAGTCGGATCTTCAATTATCCGTTTTCATCTCTTTGTTTGATCCTAAGAGAGAGCTGAAATGGAGGTTGAATTCAAAGCAATGCTCGATGATCTTGATATTCTCGAGAAATCTCTCTCCGATCCAGCTCCGATCCACAAGGTTTCTGGGTTTTTGCTTCAAAAAAAAAAAATTAGGAATTGGGTTTCTTCTTCGAGGAAATTCGATCTATTTTTGTCGTTGTTGTTGTGTGTGTGTGTGGCCTTGGATTAGTTTAAATTCGAAAGAAGGGAATTTTCACATGCATTGATTGGTGTTTTACGAGTTATTATTCGTTGTATCGATCTGGCTTTAGATTCTCCTTATTGCAAATTATCTTGATGAGATTTTTCGCTTTCTTTGTTGCATGTTTGTGAAATGTCAAAGCTTTTGTACTTTCATGAATGCTCTTGAGGTTGAATATGTTTTTACCTAATTTCGCTTTTATTGTTGCATATTTGTAGAATTGAATCAAAGATTTTCTTTTTGCAGCTGAGATCGCGTGTTGAAAATCTTGCGGCTTTGTCGAAATGTAATCCTCAACGGCGTTCCAAAGTCAAGGTTCTGCATTAAGTTTTTTCTAGTTTAAGTTTGACTATAAGAATCTATGTAATATGTTTTGATTTTCAAGAGGATTTGTATATGTTGCAGGAATTAAGTTCGGAAGTGGTAGATAGTAATCCTTACAGTAGGCTTATGGCACTTCAGAGGATGGGTATTGTGGAGAATTACGAGAGAATTAGAGAGTTTTCAGTCGCCATTGTTGTATGTTGTATTTCTCTCCTTGTTTCGACTCTGTGATACGATTTAATTTAGCTATAAAGTTATTTACAAACATTATTTGACAGGGAGTTGGTGGTGTTGGAAGTGTTGCTGCTGAAATGTTGACTAGATGTGGTATTGGTCGTCTTTTGTTGTATGACTATGACTCGGTCGAACTAGCTAATATGAATAGGCTGTTTTTCCGACCTGATCAGGTACTCAACTTTCATTGAATTTGTATTACCTCTTTTTATTCAGTTAGTATCTGATCTCTGAATAACGGTGTCTGTAGGTTGGTATGACAAAGACTGATGCTGCTGTCCAGACCCTTTCGGAAATAAACCCTGACGTAGTACTTGAGGTAAGTTTTCTACTTGGATCTCTTATTTGATGTCATATGGGGCCTAGTTTAATGGTCATAAAAAGTCTATCGATGTGCCCAAACGGGCGTGTTCGATTTGAAGTTAAGTGGGAGGTCTTTGATGTATGATGTTTCTTTCTGAAGGCTCTTTTCTGCTGAGCATTATTATTTTCACACCTACGGAATTCTTTAGTCATTTCTATTTTTCTTTTCCTAGAGTTTCACAATGAACATAACAACAGTGCAAGGCTTTGAAACCTTCACGTCGAGCTTGAAGAACAAGTCGTTTTGTCCTAATAAGGAGGGCAGTGGTGTAGATCTTGTTTTGAGTTGTGTCGATAATTATGAAGCAAGGATGGCTGTAAATCAGGTAGCTGTTACATCTTTCTTATGAGAGGGATTTTTTTTTTGTTACAAATTACTCATATTTCTTACTTCACAATCAACCATTTTGATCTTACATTGTACATGATTTACTTAGTTACACCGTTTTTTATGCTTGTGAATGGAAAAGATTATAGATCGGTTTCTGATTTGAGTTTATCCTTTGTTGTATAGGCATGCAATGAGTTAAAACAGACATGGATGGAGTCAGGTAACTAGTATGATAAGCCTATACTAATATGTACTTCTATTATCTTGGGGCATGATCATGAATCTGTCTGCGTTATGCATCGTATATGGGTTAACAAAGAATACGGTATGTTGTGCAGGTGTTTCTGAAGATGCTGTTTCAGGTCACATACAGCTTCTAGTTCCTGGAGAAACTGCTTGTTTTGCTTGTGCTCCTCCTTTGGTATGTTTTTTCTTCTTCGTATATCACTCTTACAACTCTACCGTATCAGACTCTGCCTTAATGCTCGAGGAATGTTGAAAAATTGAAGGGTTTTGTGATCCAGGGTACTGTTAATACTACACTTGCATTTCCTCTAAACAATCTCTCTATTTTTCTGTGATAGGTTGTGGCATCTGGAATTGATGAACGGACGCTGAAGCGGGAAGGGGTCTGTGCTGCATCTCTGCCTACTACTATGGTAAATTTTCGACCACCTTACAGTACAGTTTTTTTAATGCCTGACTATGTTCTAAGGCTTGCTTGATTGTCAATTCAGGGTGTTGTTGCAGGACTTTTGGTTCAAAACTCTCTCAAGTTCTTACTAAATTTTGGTGAAGTTTCTCCTTACTTGGTAAAAAGTCTTCCTCACATTTCTCTTCTTCTCATGCATAACACAAAACCCTTTAATGGTTCATCGTAGAAACATTATCATATGAATCCCTCAACATATATATGCTTCTGCTACTTTACTCCACAGGGTTACAATTCACTGAAGGATTTTTTCCCAACCATGCAAATGAGACCAAATCCACAATGCTCGAATGTAGCTTGTCTAGAACGGCAGGTAAAGACCGACTACAAAACTCTCTCAGCTAGTCTTTGTTTTCATGTTCTGGTGAAATAAAAGTGAAATTCCAAAATGCAGAAAGAATACATGGCTGCGAAACCAGCAAGGGACGCTGCAGCTAAAGCGAAGATGGAAGCCGATGCATTAACAGCTGTTGATGATGGTCCACTCCATGATGATAATGAATGGAACATAAGGTAACCAAATCAAAATTGGATAATCTGGAATTTTGGATCATATTTTTCTCCTTCCGACGAGAAATCTGATGTGTATCTCATGTCTTTCCTCAGTGTTGTCGACGATGAAAATGAGAAGGATATTTCAAAAGCTTCCTCAAGTTCAGGTATCACCCAACTTGCGACTCTCTGTACTATTTATGTGAAAATGTATCAGATTCAAGTCTTTTTCTTCTTCGAACAATGATCTAAATCAATTTTGTGTTGTAGATACATTACCCGAAGGGCTTACTCGGGAGCTTCCAGATGCAGATGTGTATGAGAAAGCAATACCTATAGGGTCTGGAGAGGCAGAAGAGGAAGACGATCTTGAAGATCTGAAGAAACAGCTCGAAGCTCTTAATGCTGCTGCTTGAGTCTTTATGTGAGACACCAAATAGTTTTTAAAAAAAAATTTACTTGAAAGAGGCTGCAAATGCAAAATTGTGTTATAAGCAAAAAAGAGTGTTTGGATTTTGGTAAATTATATCTCATGGGCATATAAACTAAAAATACTTTTTGGAGTTATGACTTCTCCCTTTTATTTATTGGCTATCAAAGACAAAGATTGTTCTTCGACTATTTAATCTTGGTGATTCAACAGATCAAGAAGGAAAGAAGCTTAGAGCAAGTGCAGCGGTAATATTTTGTGAGTATCATTAAATATAAAATTATTAAAATTTGAATAAAAGAAAGAAAGAGAGTGTTTTTTGTTGAAATAGTGTGGTGTATTGAAATATAAAATTAATAAAATTTGAGTAAATAGAGGAGATAGGAAGAAACTTTGGAGAGAAGGTATCAATAAGTTGATACTTTTGGAGAGGGTGTTTTGTGTGTTTAAATATAAAATTAATAAAAGTTGAGTAAAATGATGAAAGAGAAGATATAAAGTTGAGTAAAAGTAAGAGAGAATGTGTGTTTTAATAATTTTATATTTAATGATACCCATAAAAAGACATTGGTGTTCTTGGTGACGTTTTCACAAAATTCAACAAAACCTGGTCTCGTCCGTGTGAGATATGAAAAGGTGAGAACATCACATCACACGTGTCGACATTATCCAATACCACACTTTTTCGTCTAGAATTGTCCAAACTACTTTACAGATAATTTGTATTTTTAATGAAAACTTAATTGATTCCTTGATATTTGTTAAATCTTATATTATTTTTTATTATTTTCAAATAGTTGTTTATTTGGAATATTATTATTCTAGTGAAAAATAATGTGTCATAGACAATAATGTTCTATCCTCCACGCGGTCTTTAGAAACCGACCTTTTTTCTTTATATTCTCTCTATATTTACATACAAACGCATTTCTAAACATATTACAAAGATTAAAATCATATTCTTGATCAATACCATACACATATACAGAAAATCTTGCCTTATATCAAAGTTCTTCTTTACACTAATTGTTCGAAGATGAGCCAGTATAGTCACAACCAATCTTCAGGTAAGAAAATTCCTCTGTTTTTTCGTTTTTGTTTTTGTCTTCACTTTTTTTTCGTTACCTTAAGAATTATGCAACGTAGGACTAGGAGGTAACCTACCGCAAACGATGTCGACCTCGACCGGTCCAGCTGCGCCATTGCCGATTGGTTACCCGACGAGCAAACTGACTCATGGTTCGGTGGCTCCGGTTAAAGTTGAGACCAAGTCTAAGGGTGATGGATTCTTTAAAGGATGGTAAGTCATTATCATGTAAATTATTCAATGTAATTATCCTTAATGGTCCAAATAGTCCAATTCTCTTACTAATTTATTTATGGAAATTTTTTGTTTGTAGTCTTGCGGCTATGTGTTGCTGTTGTGCTCTAGACATATGTTTCTGAGGAGTTATAATAACATCAGAATGCTTTTTTAGTTACGACGACTTTGTATGATTGTGATGTGAATTATTATGTCTAGCCTTGTTGTAAAAATATTGGTTAATTGATTTCTTGTAAGATTTATGGGTTTTTCTTTTTCTTGTAAAAAAGAGAGTTGTGGGGTTTTATTCCAACATATTATGTTTTGTATTATAATCTCTAGTGTTGTAAATTCATTTCTCATCCCTTGTTCTTGGGTTGTATCATTATTTAGAGGAGGGTTTATATCAATCAAAGGAGAGTTTGTAGAATTAACCAAAGAAGAGTTTGTAGGATTAAATAGTTTAATTAATTTAAAACTCAATAACATAACTTGGTGTTATTCTGTCACTTTTTAATTCACTAACTCATATAGTTACAATTTGGTGTTCTCATGGTAACGAATGATAGTTGATGATGAATCTACCTAAATATGTTACGTCAAATATAGAAGTGGCGGTGAGAAAAGGAATGGTTCCTAGAGATAGTAATTGTAAAATGTTGGTGAAGGAGCTTGAGAAGAAAGGTATGGGAGAATCATTTTTGGGTTTGTGTAGTTCTTTTGTTGTATCTTATAATTTTGTATTTGGTTGTTTGTAATATCTTGTTTTTGTTAATAATAGTATAATTCTGATTAAATTGCTGACACTAAAAAGACAAAAATTATCTATTTTATATGAAGGAGATTGTACATGATATGTACATGATACAATTCTTAACACAACTCAAAAATTAAATGACATAAATATAATATGTATATATATTTGAATCTTCAATTATATACATCACTGAAACTATTGTGGAAGGAAAAATTTACTCCAAATGGTTTTGATATGTGTATTTTGATCCTAGATTTGGATTCATGTTGTGTATTTTGAATCGATTCATGAATCTGAGTTTTGGTTTTGTTAGATATGGACTCTCTTTCGGCATTTTGAATTGATTCAGGAATCGTCTAAATCTGAATCCATTAAACCTAAATCTAGATTCATGTTGTGTATTTTGATTTGTATGTGCTCTTAAGAGTCTAAATATGAATCCATATTCTGTTTTATCTCTGTAGCCTATGGTGTTGTGGTGGAGGATTCTCTTGGCTTGTTTCCAATAGACAAGAGAAATTACAACCCAGACGTGGCGAGAAGCAACAACAACCAGATTCTCAGGAACCTCAGATTGCCGAAAAAGTCGCACACGATATCGAACAACCAGATTCTGAGCCTACTTTGTTGGCTCGGATTGCAAAGAGAGTCGCACAAATTCAAGATCTGAAACAATCGATTGTGACGTTGGGATCAATATATAGTTCCCCTTATCTCGCAGATCAGAAGATATTACACGATAAAGAGCTGAAGACTCTCATTTTGAAATATTTTAGAATGGAGATGAATTCAGAAACAGAGCTCTTACATGTTACTAACGTAGTATCTGTCAGTCTCGATCCTTATGTTGGTGATAAGGTATGCTCTTATGTTGGTTTCTAAATATCAGTTTTTAGTTTTTACTTTTTTCGATTGCTTATCTTATGTTGGTTCAATGTTGTGCAGGCAAAGTTGAGACCAAGTCTAAGGGTGATGGATTCTTTAAAGGATGGTAAGTCATTATCATGTAAATTATTCGATGTAATTATCCTTAATGGTCCAAATAGTCCAATTCTCTTACTAATTTATTTATTTATTTATGGATTTTTTTGTTTGTAGTCTTGCGGCTATGTGTTGTTGTTGTGCTCTGGACATATGTTTCTAAGGAGTTATAATAACATCGGAATGCTTTTTAGTTACGACGACTTTGTATGATTGTGATGTGAATTATTATGTCTAGCCTTGTTGTAAAAATATTGGTTAATTGATTTCTTGTAAGATTTATGGGTTTTTCTTTTTCTCGTAAAAAAGAGAGTTGTGGGGTTTTATTCAAACATATTATGTTTTGTATTATAATCTCTAGTGTTGTAAATTCATTTCTCATCCCTTATTCTTGGGTTGTATCATTATTTAGAGGAGGGTTTATATCAATCAAAGGAGAGTTTGTAGAATTAACCCAAGAAGAGTTTGTGGGATTAAATAGTTTAATTGATTTAAAACTCAATAACATAATTTGGTGTTATTTTGTCACTTGTTAATTGATTAACTCATAGTTACAATTTGGTGTTCTCATGGTAACGAATGATAGTTGATGATGAATCTACCTAAATATGTTACGTCAAATATATATATATATATATATATATATATATATATATATTTGAAGTGGCGGTGAGGAAAGGAATGGTTCCTAGAGATAGTAATTGAAAATGTTGGTGAAGGAGCTTGAGAAGAAAGGTATGGGAGAATCATTTTTGGGTTTGTGTAGTTCTTTTGTTGTATCTTATAACTTTGTATTTGGTTGTTTGTAATATCTTGTTTTTGTTAATGATAGTATAATTCTGATTAAATTGCTGACACTAAAAGGCAAAAATTATCTCTTTTATATGAAGGAGATTGTACATTGTACGCACATCCATTTTATAGTCTTTGAAAATCTTATTTACTATATGTATTTTAGATGAGTTATATACAATTCTTAACACAACTAAAAAATTAAATGACATAAATATAATATGTATATATTTGAATCTTCAATTATATACATCACTAGCCGAGAGCACGTTCAATTCCAAAAGATGAACCAAAACTTCACTTATAATCAATTCCAAGACAAAACAAGTAAAAACTGATATTTCGATTCGCTAGAAATCGAAAAAGATGATTCGTTTATAGAGTTGGTAAGTGCATCAGACGTTATCACCAACATAAGGAACTTTTGCAGATTCTTCTTCTTGATCATTCTGATTTTGCAACATTGATTTCGGGTTCTCTCAAATAGCAAGTTCTGCAAAAGAGACAGTTCTGCTAGTGAAGAGAGAGAAGAGAGAAAGAGAGAAAGAGAGAAGAGAGAGAGAAGGGATTTACGTTTACCATCTTCAAGGTTTGAATTCATTTTAAAGTAGCTCAAGAATAGAGATTTGAGCTCTTATTGATTAACCACCTTCTCTTTCTTGAGAACTTTGGAACTATATAAATCCGAGCTTCTCAATGGAAAGTTCAAGACTCTGAATCTCTCTGACTTTTCTGGCTATCTCACCCAACATGCCAGCTTCAAGAGAATCAAATCCCGGTTGTTGCTTCTCGAGTTTTGAGCCACCTTGTTTCTTCTGAATCTCTGTGCCTTTTCTGGCTATCTCAGCCAACAAGCCAGCTTCAAACCAGTTAGCTGACGAAGTTTCTCAGCAATAGCTTTTCTTGTTCGTCTGAGGGGAGCAATCTGATACTCGGGATTATTCTTCAATTCGCACAACAAATCGGCACCCTGAGAGCCATTCTTGCGATGTGCAATTAGCAATACATCTACCTCATCCGTTTTCCAACTCCTTTGAATTCTTTTCACAGGGCCAACATCATAGGTGATGTGTTCTACAACAACACCATCAGGAGACTTGGGTGTTGTTCGTTTGGGATTTTAGATGCAGTATTTGGACGTCTCATCTAGACCCATTATCTAGACGCAACATCCAGATGATGTTCGTTTGTGTTTTTGGTTTATGCGTTCGGATATTGCGTTTGGATGCAATTATGTTCGTTTGATGTATTAGTATTTGTATTTCGACGCACTTTAATGTTAAATGACCAAAAACCCATGTTATGTGTTAATACTATTTTTCTTAAATTATATTTGTGATTAAATAATTTTTGATTTTTGCTGGAAAACATTATTCTACGGTTTTGGCGGGAAAACATGTTATGTTACGTCAAATAAAAGACAAAATTATCACGATGGATGATCAATGTTAACAAAAAATTTGAAGACCAAATATGTAACTTAAATCGAATTGTTGACAACACAAAGTCCATAACTGTTAGTTAGAAGAAAAAAGGAAAAACATAACCCTAAAAGTCATTGCTCCTCTCCCAAGTAACAAACCCTACCAGTACCTCTTCAAATTGGTTTAAACCTACTTCTCCGTTTGCTATCTCATCTTCTTCGTCGTCACAATTGGTTATTGGGATTGATCAGTTTGCTCCGAACCAGCATGGTAAAGCTTGATCTGTTCCTCTATCGTCTTCTTATTCGTCGCAATTGGTTCTCACTACAAGAAAACACTGCCTATTCCGACGGCAAAACCGTCGGAAATCCGTCGGAATTACCCTTGTTCCGACGGATTTCCGACGGTAACAGTCCGTCGTTTCTATCTCGTCGGAAAGTTTAAACCGTCGGAAAATCGTCGGTGGTTTCCGACGGTTCTCAGACGGAAAACGGATTGCCGTATTCTGTCGACATTTAATCGGAATTCCGTCGGAAATTAGACCTCCGTCGGAATTCCGTCCGAAATTAGACCTCCGTCGGAATTCCGTCGGCAATTAGACCTCCGTCGGAATACCGTCGGAAAACAAACCGTCGGAATTACGTCGGAAATTAGACCTCCGTCGGAATGCCGTCGGAAATTAGACCTCCGACGGAATTCCGACAGCATGCGTGTTTTTTTTTAAAAAATGGAAATTATTTAAATAAATTGAATAAATAAAAAGAAATTAAATTATTAAAATTAAATTTAAAATTAAGAAAACAATATATTAAATTGTTTTAAAAGTATTTTAAAAGTTTTACATTTAAAAGTATTTAAACGTAAATATAAAACAAATCTACTCGGGCCTATGGTTACGGAAGAACTCGTTCATCTTCTGTTCCAGCGCGTTAAATCGTTGATCCGCCTCCGCCCTATCTGCCTCTCTCGCTTGCTCCATTGCCCTAAGGCGCTCGGTCAAGTCTCGGTTTTCCGCCAACAATCGGCTAGCACCGACATGTCGAACCGAGGAGACGGACGACGAACTTTCTTCAGGGAGACCGTATACACGGCCTCTTGTCTTCGGAGTCGCCTACGGGAAAAAAATAATGAAAGCGTATAAGTTAGTTCTAGTAAAAATTATTTTGAAATTAGATTAAAAACAACACGGTTACTAACCTCGTACGTGAACTCGTTGACCTTCTCCACTGGAACTTCGGTGGCCGCCGGAGTTCCTTCCTCGATCGGTTGCGATTGGAGGTACTCCTCCTGCCGCCTCTCCACGGTTTCCACGATTTCTCGAGCAACCGGATCTTGAATTTCACCGGTCTTCTTGTTGGTGTGCGTTGCTTTGATCAAATCTAGATTTGATGGAAGCACACCGGTTTCCTGAAACTGTTAACATATAAAATTTCATTAGCGAATTATAAAAAGTATGAAATATTTAAAAAAGCATCGAACTTACCATTTTATCCGCAACTGACGCCTTGCTCGTTGCTCCGAGGTTGTGGGTCGCCTTTCCCTTCCCCTTCCTGTCGCTATTGCGGTTAGATGAGTGTTGCATCGAGGACGCCCGAGTTTCCTCGCGTTCCCAATGTTCAAGAAGTCCAGCCCATAAGGTTTCTTTCGGTTGCAAAACTTTAGGCACCTCCCTCTTCTTGTACCACTTCTCCTTCCACTCGTTCATCTTCAACGAGTACTTCCTCGAAGCCTTTGCATCGAACTGCTTACGGACCATCGACGTGATGACCGGGTCCCACGTAAACTCTTGCTGCAAAAAAAAACAACATTCACGCATTAGAAATTAAAATGAGTCATATAAGAAATATATTTTAAAAAGATTAAAAAAAACTCATACCGCAAATTGCCGGAACCATGTGTCTCGGTCCTCGACTGGCATATCACTGTATGAGGGATACGGTTTAGTTACCAAGCAATTCATCATTGCATTGATAGAACTCGTAATCCCGTTCCCCGAGTATTGAAACCTATTTTAATATTTAGTTAAATATTAACATAAATTAATTAAAACCATTAGATATTTAAAAAAATACATACCATGTCGTTTTAGGTGGAACGTCTGGATCTAGACGAGGCAACCTATCACGTCCGGGCTGCGACAGAAACTCCTCGATGCTCATGACCGTGGGAGCTGAGCTGGATGTACCCATGGGCTGAGACATGCGTGGCGTCTCTACCGCGACATTACTGTCGGGAACCTGAGTGTGACTCGCACTCGCACCTCCCGTACTGGGAGTCCTAGTCCTAGAGCGATGATGCTGCCCATAGTCCCTACGAATTCCAATTAGAAATTTATGAGAAATTGTAAATTTTCAAATAAAAGTTAATGGATTTTAAGGATTTAAAGGTTAAAATTTTTAAAAATTTACAAATAAATTTTTTAAAAATTTTAATTAGTTTTAAAAATGTAAAGAGTTAAAATGTTTTCTTAATGTTATTTAATTTTAAAATTTAAAGGATTGTAAATGATATTCTTAAAATATTGTATATATGATATTTATAAATTGAAAATTGAGACATATTATTCAAATACTAAATTTTTTAAAAATCACTCAAAATCAAAAAAACATTTCTAATGTGGACAATTTTTAATAATGGAATTAAAAAATTTTAAATTTTAAGGATTTAATAAATTTTAAATTTTGTTGGATTTCAAGTTTTAAATTTTAGTTTTTTTAATTAGTTTTTAAAATTTTAAGATTTAAAATGTTTTATTAATGTTATTTAATTTTAAAATTTAAAGGATTGTAAATGATATTCTTAAAATATTGTATATATGATATTTATAAATTGAAAATTGAGACATATTATTCAAATAATAAATTTTTTAAAAATCACTCAAAATCAAAAAAACATTTCTAATGTGGACAATTTTTAATAATGGAAATAAAAATTTTTAAATTTTAAGGATTTAATAAATTTTAAATTTTGTTGGATTTCAAGTTTTAAATTTTAGTTTTTTTAATTAGTTTTTAAAATTTTAAGGTTTAGGTTGTTAATAATTAGTATTTTCTTCATAGTATTTTACATATTATTCATAAACATATTTTTAAAAAAAAATCATAAAAATCATTAAAACATTTGAAAATTATATACAAACTCTATACAATTTTACAAAAATTATATACAAACTTTTAATTCCAAATTCACAAAAATTCTCATACAATCTCCAAATTTCTCAAAAATCTCTATACAATTTCACAAAAACTCTTTCCAATCTCCAAATTCTATCACAATATCACACAAACTCTATCCAATCTCCAAATTCAACCACAAAATCACAAAAACTCTATCCAATTTCACTAAAACCATATACAAACTCGAAATTCAACAAAAAATCCACAAAAACTCTATACAATTATATAAAACGTACATTGATTATGATTTGGTGAAAGATTTGGGGCGGTGTGACGACGGTGTGACGACGGCGTAATCGGCGGAGGAAAAAAAATTTTTTTACAGTTTTGTGCGAATGGAATCGGAGAAGACGAAGTCTGTGGATTTATAACGGTAGACGACGGCATTCCGACGGTCTTTAATATTTCCGACGGAATTTCCGACGGAATTGCCGCTTTGGCGGTGAAACCAAAGGTCAAAGGCGGCAAGGGGAATTAGGGTTTCCGTCGGAATTCCGTCGGAAATAAAGACGGAATTCCGACGGATTTAAATTTTATTTCTTTAAATATTGATAAAAAAGTAATTTAAATATAGCATATTTGTAAAATATAATTCAAAAATGATATTTTTGCAATTGTTCATAAATTATGTTTTTCATTGCTGAAACTCGATATCTAGTAGCCGAACACTGATCTCCTTACTAATTTCTGGTATCTAGGTGTTATACCCAAATACTTTATCCTACTCCATTTCCGTTTCAGAACACATAATGTTTTAGATCTATGCATATTTATAATTTAGTTTAGTGCTTTGATTTGACAGTTTCTTTATGTATTTAAAAAATGGTAATCACTCCTAAGAGATAGGGAGCAGATGTGAACAATTCTCTTGATTCCTTGAAGGGCATATTGCCAACTCAGTCTCTTACATATACATTGACTTTAATATATTAAATCATATAAAATTTATACATTGAACAAATTGACACGCGTTGACAAAAGAAAAACAATTGACAATGCTGAATTAAAGAAGAAAACTCAAACACATCTTTTTCTTAAAAAAGACAACTATTTATACAAACACATCTTTTTCTTTCTCTTCTTCTCTCTAAGACTCAAACCTTCTAGAGTAAGCTCGATCTATACTCCGGTGATTAACCCGGCGTTCGGCTTTGCCGACGTCGTGGTTGTACATATGGATTTCGAATCTTCGGCTTGTTCTGTTTTTAGTTCTTGATAATTTACTCCATTTAAATTTAATTTCTTTAAATATTTTTCGAAATTAAATTTAAAAAAAAATTTATAATCCGTCGGAATTCCGTCTTTATTTCCGACGGAATTCCGAAGGGATTTTTAAAAAATATTTTCCGAATTAAAAGTTTAAATAAAATTTTAATAGCCGTCGGAATCCCGTCGGCAATAAAGACGGAATTCCGACGGAAATACTTTTAAAAATATTTTTCGAATAAAAATTATAAATAAAATTTTAACATCCGTCGGAATACCGTCGGAAATAAAGACGGAATTCCGACGGAAATTTTTTTTTTTTTCAAATTAATTTTCCAATTGCTTTATAGTGATTTAGGGTTTCATTTACATAGATGTTCGTATGGCTCAATTCCTTTGGTTTAGTCTTTAATTTTGTTAATCAATTAGAGAAACTGATCGAAGAAAATTAGGGTTTTTTGTTACTAAATTTCCTATCTGAACCGAACTGGAACCGACGAGAACTGAACCGAAAAAATAAAAGTAACCATTGGATATAACTTAGCAACTACATTATAAAAAAATACAGAATTTCAATACCAAAATAGTAACATATTACACATAAATAACAACATTATCCGGTTACACGCGTAGAATAGATAGTAGGAAATTATTTAACACAAAAGCAACATAAATTATTTATTCTTCATCTGATTCTGGAACTGTTTCATATGCGTACCCAGTATTTCCTTCATCTTCCTCCTCGATGGTGCATACTTCCGTTGGGTGGTATTCTGCAATCATGGAATTGGCACCGATTATCTGTTTCAAAACAAAAAAATTTATGTACCAATCCCTCAAATATTTATAAACGAATGGTGTATGTACCTTAACAATGTTCCGCTCTGTGATGTTTAGGTACTTTGGGTTCCTATCAAAACGGCATACAGTAACATTCTTCAGGATGACAACCGCACCGACAACAGTCGTGAGTCTGTACTCGTCATTCTTGAATATGTTATGGTGCATGGTTCCCTCGATTATTCCCGACGGATCTTTTAAGGTGACAAGCAGACCTCCATGGTCAGTGGGGGTCAAACTAGAGAGCATAGCCACCATCTGATAGATTAATTGGAATATACTAGCTTGTCAGATAAATTGTTTCTCTAAATGTTAATAAAATTGGAAGGAAACGTGGACCTTTTTTACTTTCACAAATTGTGAACGCGGGCATTGAATTTCAGCAACCTGTGTCCAGAATGGTGTGGTCCTATTGTGATAAGAACCTACATTTATAAATGATTGATTTTGTATTTGTCAACCACACTCATTGTAATAGTAATAACGGTAAATATATATATATATACCTTCTCGAATTATGTAATCGATAGTAGAAGTCCACCGAGGACTACTAAAATCCTGGTCGGCTTGTGGTGCCTCATTAATGACCTCACGAATAAAATCTTGTGTTGGGCGTGGCTGAGAACTTTCACCTCGCATCACCTTTGCATCATGAGACCTCTTTCGAAACAGGCCTCGCCGTACCACTTGGCCTGGTCCCGGTATTACGGGCATTTGGTTCTGGGATTGTTGAGTTGGATGGAGTGAAATTGTCGGTTCAGCATCAGTAACATTTAAGTTATCGTAAGGAGGGCTTGAAGGAACAAGAGGTGTGGTTTGAGGGTTTTGACCGGGGGCTCGGTTTTCTATATAGTAATTCCATAGATCTCTGTTTGCCATTAAGCAGTTGAATTTTTCGGTGTTTTGAAATTATGTTCAAAATTTTTATGAAGGAATGAGAAAATGTGCCAACTTATGTAGAACGGATGACCGTCGGATTTCCGTCGGAAAACCGTCAAATCACGCCGACATACGACCCCACCAATCCCATCGGCCACTGCATTTCACCTAACTAATAACCACTCAAACTTTGCCGACATATAGTCCGTCGGATTTCCGTCGGAAAACCGTCAAATCACTCCGACATAAGACCCCACCAATCCCATCGGCCACTGCATTTCACCTAACTAATAACCACTCAAACTTTGCCGACATATAGTCCGTCGGATTTCCGTCGGAAAACCGTCAAATCACGCCGACATACGACCCCACACATCCCATCGGCCACTGCATTTCACCTAACTAATAACCACTCAAACTTTGCCAACATCAAAAACCGTCGGATTTCCTACGGTGTTAATTCCATCGGTAATACAGACGGAATAGAGACGGAATACCGACAGTTTTTACATATAACTTAGACTATAAATACAGCTCATGGAGTGTAACTCTTCTACACATCTAAATAACACAGAAATGTCTTCTAGGTCTCCTAATGGAGACGAAAAAACAACATCCGAGGGAAAATTTTATTTTAATCCAAAATACTCGTGGGAAACCCCTGGTGATTGCGACGAATTCACTCAAGAGATTCCCGTTTACTCGTGGGAATTTGATACGTGCTCACCAATCCATAAAGAAGATTCCACATCAACAATAGTGCCTGACACCCAATGCTCGCCAAACATCCACCATATGTACGATAGGCAGCCACAATGTTCTGACCATAAGCGAGGTATCGAAGTCGATCAACCATGTAAATTGATGGAAAATTCATATACTTACGGTGGAAGTGGTTCAAACGTATGTAAGGATCACGACTATGGTTATGAATTCGCCCAAAGCCCAGAAAAGCCAAACATAAATTTAGATGTTGATGCAATCAAAAGAGAATTGTGCGACGGATTTATAGAATCTGCAGAAAATGATCATTACTATGATTTTCACTGCGCCCAAAGCCCAGAGAAGCCAAACTTAAATATAGATGTTGATGCAATCAAAAGGGAATTATGTGACGGATTTGTAGATTATGCAGAAAAGAAAAAAAAGGGAAAGCACATCACTAAATGGTTCTAACAAATGGTAAGTTCGGAGTGGTACCTGTTTATTTTACCTGTTTCAAATTTTATGTTTCATTAAATGTAATGTTTTACCATAACGGTTGTGTGTTAAAATTTCAAACTCTATAATGTACCTGTTTATTTTATCTGTTTTAAATTTTATGTTTCATTAAATGTAATGTTTTATTGCAGTTGCAATTGGTTTTGGTAACCAAATGAAATATATTATATGGAACACACAATTCTGGAGAACAACATGAAGTAATAAGCAAATATTTATTCACAAATTATTATTCTGAATCTTCGGAGAAACCTTCACTAGGGATGGAGTCTGAATCGTCGTCAAATTCTCCACGTGTTTCCTCTTCGTCCGAATGCACTAGATCATCCCCCTCATGAGCGACATCAACGACAAGGTCGATGTTATCCATTTCCTCAACCGGTGACATTTCTACACTTCTCGATGGTTGTAGAGCATCATGTTCTGGAACTCCATAGATTTTTCCTCTAGGGTTTATTGCTGTTACTGTGATCCACGGATCTCTACGGTAGGCAACTCGAGGATATGGGATGTAGCAAACCTAGTAATAATTAAAATCAGTTATTGGTAATATACATGAACAAGAACCTTAACAACGAGTAAGTAGGTAAACATATTACTGTATTGATACCTGGTCTGCTTGAGACGCAAGGATAAATGGATCGTAATACGGTAGTTTCCGGTTAGAATTTATCGAAATAACACCAAGAGGGTCAACTCGAACCCCTCGACCATTGGATGGGTCATACCAATCGCACATAAACACAATGCACCGCAAGTTCAACATTCCTGGATAGTAGATTTCCAAGATTTCTTTTAAAATCCCATAGTACATGGTATCACCGGCTTGCGCCGATATACCATAGTCCGAAGTTGACCTTTTACGTCCTTCTTCACGGATCCTGAACGAATATCCCCTAGTGCAAAACCCGCGATATGAAGTCGCGGTGCTTCTTAACCCATGAACAAACTCCACTAACCATGTTGGGATTTCATCACCTCGTGCTATACTGTCAGACACCTAAAAAATGATATATGTAAGATATAAGCAACATATGAACGTGAAAACTTGTAAAAGTAAGAGTAAGTAATTATCTTAAACTTACATAACATGGCAACCACCCCGGAAATTCTTCATCTTTTAAGACAGCAAGTTCAACATCTGACTTATCAGAATGGTATTCACGCGCGAGGGACATATAGATCCTATAACATAGCAGTCGTTAGTTGATGAAGTTATATATATAATTCCATAAATTTAGCATAATAACTGATATACCTTTCATACTTCAAAATGTCGTCACAGTTTCTTAGGATATACGTATGCAAATGTGTGACCTCTTGTTGTGATAGTATGCGTTTCTTTCCTTTTCCAATTGGTCGACCAACTTGGGCAAACAACTCAGGTACAACCACGGCATAGTCAGCTTTCTGACCTCCATCATCATGTCTGCCAGGACGTCTCGCCTTAGTACGAGCTTCCGATGGAAAGTAAGTTTCGGCAAAGTGTGAGATTTCTTCGTTTAGGCTTTGTTGAACAATAGATCCCTCAACCCTGCTCAAATTTTTTACCTTTTTCTTCAGGTGGAACATATAACGCTCGAACGGATACATCCATCGGTATTGAACAGGGCCTCCTAAGGCTGCTTCTCGTGGGAGGTGGACAGGAAGATGTTCCATAACGTCAAAAAAGGAAGGTGGAAAAATCTTCTCAAGATTACAAAGGAGAGCCGGGATGTTGGCCTCCAAGTTACGTATCCCATGGACGGTAAGCGTTCTTGAACATAAATCTCGGAAGAATGCACCAACTCCTATAAACAAAAATGAAACACGTTAAGTAGTACATATATATATAGTAATATTATGGTAGTAAGAAAGTAATGGGAGTTCGAAATATACCTCCAATTGCTTGGTGGATTGGTTCTGGAAGAAGATATGCAAATACAAATGGAAGAAGACGCTGCATCACGACATGACAATCATGGCTCTTCATTCCTGTAAACTTCCCTTCAGTCGAATCCACGCAGTTACGTAGATTAGATGCATAGCCGTCTGGAAATTGTACAAAATTTGTGAACCATTCAAAAAATACTTCTTTCTGCCCAGCGTCTAACCGGTATGCAGGCATCGGCAATCTACCATTCGATTCATGAAGAGATGGCCTCGAACAAATCAATGGCAAGTCGGATCTAGACTTCCAGTTGTCTTTGGTCTTTCCTGGGACGTTTAAGATGGTGTTCATGATGTTGTCAAAGAAATTCTTTTCAACATGCATGACATCTACATTATGGCGCAGTAGATGGTCTTTCCAGTAAGGCAAATCCCAAAAAATACTCTTCTTGTGCCAATTGTGATTCACCCCACAACCGTCGACGGGGTAATGGCCATTACCCCCACATTCAGGAGTTCGCTCTGCACCAAAATCTCGTAACTGATCCAATATGCTGCGACCATCTATCTCTGGAGGTGGACCATGAAACACTTGTACATTCGTCTTGAAATGTCTTTTAGACCGACGGTATGGATGATTTGCTGGCAAAAAACACCTATGGCAATCAAACCATGAAGTCTTCCTGCCGTGCTGCAATTGGAAAGCTGAAGTATAGTCTTGGCAATAAGGACACGCCAATCTTCCATGCGTTGTCCATCCAGATAACATACCGTATGCTGGAAAATCGCTTATGGTCCACATAAGAACCGCACGCATCTTGAAATTCTGATGGACTGAAACATCAAATACCTCGACACCATGGTCCCACAACATCTGTAATTCGTAGATCAATGGTTGGAGGAATATATCGAGTGACCGTCTTGGATGATCTGGCCCGGGAACTAGAATTGAGAGAAACAGGAACTCTTGCCGCATGCACATATAAGGAGGCAAATTGTAAGGTGTTACGATGACCGGCCACAATGAATATTTTCTTCCATGCTTTCCAAATGGGTTGAAACCATCCGTGGATAAGCCGAGGTATACATTCCGTCGTTCATATGCAAAATCCTGATATACGGATTGGAAATGTTTCCACGCTTCCGCGTCAGAAGGATGCGTGATATCTCCATCTTGACTATGCTCTGCATGCCATCTCATAGCCTTAGCTGTGCGGTCTGATTCGTACAGCCTCTTCAACCTCTCCGTTAAGGGTAAATACCACATCCGTTTGAATGGAATCTTCGCCCTGCCACTTGTGTCCTGGAACCGTGGTTTGCCGCAAAATTTACATTTATTTCGGTTCTCGTCTTCTCTCCAGTATATCATACAGTTGTCGATGCATACATCTATAACCTGGTAGGGCAAACCAAGACCGGCAACCAGTTTTTGGATCTCGTAGTATGATCCGGGGGACAAATTATCTTCTGGCAAAATATCTTTCACGAACTCGGCGAATGCATCAACACATTCTTCGGACAAATTATAATCAGTCTTCAAGTTCATCATCCTACTAGCAGAAGATAGCGGTGAATGACCATCCCTACAACCGCTGTATAGAGGTTGCTTTGATGCGTCTAACATATCGAAAAACTTTCGGGATTCTAAATTAGGTTCTTCAACCCTATCACCCTCATGATACCCACCCGACTGCAAATTCTCTCTAAACGCATCGTTAACCATCGCAACCGTACTTACCCCAACATCTACTTTCGGTGTACGTTCTCCTACGCAAACCGTCGGAAAATAAGGTGCATTACTACTACTACTACCATATTCATAATTGGTTTCTCCATGTAAAAACCAAACCTTATATCCCGGCCTAAATCCATATATATATAAGTGATTCCAAACTTTACTAACCGAACCACTAATTCTATTACCGCAATTAGAACAAGGACATTTGATATCCTGACCTTTGTTGGCCGCCTCTTGATTTCTAGGTAAATGCATGAACTCGCAAATACCTTGAGCGTATTCAGTCGTTAATAAGTTCGACCCCTCCTCCCTCATTGGCGCGTCCATCCATGACCGAAAATATGAAGAACTCATTTCTTTTGTTTTTTTTTTTTCAGATGTTGTTATAATAAACGTCAGAAGAAATGTGGAAACTTATATAGAACTGGAAATCCGTCGGAAATCCGTCAAACCTTCCGACATAACACCCCATCAATCACATCGGCCACCGCAGAAGATATATGAACCATTCAAACTTTGCCGACATCGGAATTCCGTCGGAATACCGTCGGAATATACCGACATCTACACTTCGTCGGAATTCCGTCGGAAATTGCCGACGGAATTCCGACGAAACTTGATTTGTCAGCATTCCGTCGGGATTCCGTCGGAAATTGCCGACGGAATTCCGACGGTTCGAATTTTCCGTCGGAATTGGCAGTGTTTTCTTGTAGTGTCTTGAGATTGAGTTAGCACCAAACCAGCATGGTTAAGCTTGACCGGTTCCAATGGTAACCTAACTTCGACCATCAACCTGAAAACTCCTTTGTAATCAGCCTCAATGAATCGCACCTCACGCGAAACGTACAAAATTATATCATTCACCAAAAACTGAGCCTCGAAATCGATTATTCCAACATCGACGAGCGATTCGTATAGTGCTACTTTCTCTGGACAATCTTCGTCTTCCCATATAAAGTCATCGACCGAGGAAGAGAAGAAGATTTCTTCTAACGGATCAGAAGACTCTTGTCGGAAAATCTTGGCATTAACATCGATATTGAAATCTTTAGCTTCTGCTTGGCGTTTGAATTGATGTTTGAGTTTCAATTCATAGTGTGGATGGTTATTGATCTCCATGGATTTAGGTTAAGAATGAAAAAAAAAGAAACAGAGTTTGATTGATATTATCTTGATCGATTTGTGAGTAGTGAAATTGAGAGGTTTCTATCTTATTATATAGACGAAACACTAATCCTTGTTTGATTGAAATTGGTAAAGATATTAGTATTATTTCCATTTTTCGAGTTTGTTATATCTAAGATATCATAGTAGTTTTATTGCGTGTTTCATATATTTCCTTTTTCTTTGGCACTTTCCTTTTTCTAAATCGTTTATTTAAATAACGAATGCTTTCATTAATACTGATAAACATATATGGTAATTATCTCAGTAATATTATGACTTCCTTCAAAAATAAAAAAATAAGAGATTAGAATTCGATGATCTTAGAATAATATAGGGTTGTGATAGATACTTGAACAAATGTTGGTATATTTATTGTTAATTTAAGCAATTTTCAATTTCAATTTGGATGCATTGTTTCCAATTATGTAGAACTTATCTGCTTTTGGTGTTGATTATGCAAATATTTGGCCTTGCTTGACAAACAAGAAGTATAAAGGATGGCAATAAAAAACAAAAGCCCTAGACCAAGAAACAACCAAACAAAGCTTCTTAAATTCTACTAAATCGAAATATTTCACATATTAATCAATCAAACCATTAAGAATTTCAATACTTTTTCCCAAGAATGATACCTATAATAACAGACACAAGAGCAACTCCAAGTACGATCTTCAATGTCATGAGATGCGATGTTTCATTCTTCTGAATTGTAACATTTCCTGATAAGTCAATGTCTCGAGATTTCACTTCTACTTCTTCTTTATCCGTAGATTCGGTTTCTTGCAAGTTTGGTTTCTACATAAACAGAGCATTTTACGACAAATTTTATGGTCAATTAATCGAAATGCAGATATGTGTTTATATGACTGACCTTAGATTTAGTATCTGCTAGTTGTACTTTCTGTTCAAGCTCTTTGTAAAGTGATTCGAGAAGAACAATCATACTATTCTTAGCTTCAAGCTCTTCTTGTGATTTCTTTAAAGTATCCTCCAACTCCGAATACTTCTGCGAAACCACTTCTTTCTATTTCGGCCACAAAAGAATCAAATACAAAAATCAGAACTCAAAAACTTAAAGATTACAAAAAGACAAGAAGAAAGATTCATTCACCTCTTCCGAAATGACTGTGTGAGAATCTTGAAGCTCTTTATGAAGCACATCTCGGTCACTTGCCTTAAGCTCATGTTCCTGCAATTTTGAGGTCAGTTCTGCAACTTTTTCGACCTGTGAATAAAAAAAACAAGAAACATTATCAGTGAGTGAACAAGTAAATTCAAAATGTTATCCCTTAGTACTAATTGTTACCTCTTCTTTCAATTGTTTTTCTACTTCTTCAAACTTTGATTCCAACACCGACTTTTCAGCCGCCACGGCATTGAGCTTCTCCATTTCGGATACCATAGCATCGGATTTCGACTTCTCTAATTCGAGTTGTTCTTGAAGCTTTACAAGCTCATTCTTTGTGCTTTGATACATCTCATTGACTTGGTTATTCTCTTCTGCAAGTGAAGAAATCTATAACAGAAAAAAGTGTCAAAAATTATTCATGAAACAGTTTATTAGTACTTTATTTAGATTGTCAAGAATGTTTGTCTATACCTGTGATTGTAATCTTTCTCCTTCAGAAGTAAACTGATTTGTTAGATTCTCTATGGCTGTTTTTGAAGCAAGAAGTTCTTTCTCTGTTTGGTCTTTCTCTGCCTTTAAAGCAGAGACTTTTGTCTGCAAATCGCCGGTCTCTGAACCCTGATTGGCTAGTTCTTGGTTTATCTTTATATTCACATCAGCCAAATCTCCATTTTCTTTCTCAAGCTCTTTGATTGTCTCTTCGAGAGTCTTGAGTTTCGATAGCGCCTCTTCTAGTTCCATTTTTCTTGTATCAGCTTCAAGAACTTGTCTTTTATACTCCTCTAATAGGGTTTCATGAGACTTCAACTTTGTAAACAAGTCTTTAACTTCTATGTCTCTCTGATTAAACCTTTCGGTTGCGGTTTCTTTCTCAAAATCCAAGAATCCTTCAAGTTCTTGAATCTTGATCTTGAGCTGGTTGTTTGTATCGGCTAGTAATTCATTCTCCGCGGACGATTGTTCGAGTTCTTCTTTTAAATAAACCGATTGACCAGACGCTTCAGCTAACTTATCTTCGTATAAACGTATTTTCTCCTCGAGATCTTTTGATTTCTCGGTCAAACACTTGACCTCTGTATCTGCCATTTGGATTCTAAGCAATGAGTATTTATGCAATGCTTCAAGCTCAATGTTTCTTGTATTAGCTTCATCTATTTCTCTTGCTTGCTTCTCATGTCTCTCTTCCGCGGATTTTAGATTTTCTAACAATTCCTTCTCTTTCTCCGTTGCAACGATTAAAGAAGCTTCAAGACTCGAGTATTTCGCTTGGAATGCCTCCAAGTCTTTCAAATTTTCCTCTGCTTTTTCTAATTTCAACTGCGATGTTTCGAATAGACCTTCTAGCTCAGCGATGCGTAGAGAACTTACATTTCCAAGATCTTCAAGTTCTGAGTTTCTCGCCGATGTTTGGTTTAGAGATGACTCGAGTTTAGTTACCTTTTCTTGGTATTCCTGCCTCTGACTAGTCGACGATTTCAGTTTCTGTTCAAGATTAGAGATGAACGCTTCGTGCTTCTTTTCGGTTTCTTCTGATTTCTCTTTCGTAGAGAAAAGCTCATTTTTCAAAAGGGTATTCTCGGATTCATACCGATTCAATTCTCCTGTTACCTTTTCCAATTGGAGCTCCAATTTTTTCGTTTTTTCTTGTGATTCTTGTAATTCTCTTTGTGAACCACTTGAGCTTCTTTCGATCGAAACTTGCTTCTCATCATTATCATCATCATCATACTTTGTGTCAATCCCTTCTTTCTCAACTTTTACAAATCCACCATCAAATGTTGTATCATCATATTCCTTTTTTATAACAAAATCATCACACAAACTACTTAGAAGCAAATGATACAAGAACTTAAATTTTTAAAAAGAGACAAAATATTTACCATTGCCTTATTAGGAAGATCTTCAGAACTCACTTTTGTTGGTTCTTCCATAACTTATTGTTCTGCAAGTGATGAAAAAAGGATTTAAAATTGGTGTTTAATGAGTACAAGTAGTATTGAAACAAGATGTGTCAAAGGTCAATGTTTTTTTTTTGTTTCTTGCATTAACAAGAACATTGCTCTGTTAAACATTACAACCACAACAATTTCATTTAAAATTAAAAGAAAAACATAACTTGCAAGAAAGAGAAACCAGCTCCTATAAATTATCTAAAATAACAAAAAAGAAGATAAGATTATATATCTCTTTGTGAAAGACATCATTTCTTGTTCCACTTTACCATCATGAAGATATATATATATATATATATATATATTCATTATCTAATGATAAAATTTATTATTATTGCCAACGACATTCTTTAAAATAAAATAAAAGAAAGAGAGAAGGTTTGGGAGATCTAGATCACTAAAGTCAACGTCCTTATATCCAGCCTGGTTTAATAACTATAATGATCATTCAACTTACAATGTGTTAAAACTCCAAAGTTAACTTCTTTTTTTGGCTTGGTAAGTTAATGATCAAATCATTAAGCATAAACAAATTCAACTATATATGACCGTTTTTCTGTGTCATTTTGACATTGACGTACTGTTCAAAGTTCAATGTATATTTTTGGTGGGGAAAGATAACAACGGATGTATTATTGTAATTAACGCATATTATATCTGTGTGAATAATAAGATCATGTGCTTATGGTGTCAATAAATAAAGACTACCGAACAAATTCAAAACATATTAAATGCATACCAAACTAGTAGCTATCTCTTTTAAAAGTTGTATAGAAAATGATATAGATCCATAATAGTCCAGGTAGGAAAATGTGTGTTCCACCAAAAATAGATAGGAAAATAAGTTTTAAAAGAAAAACACTATTCCTCAGCTCCTCTTGAAGACGATCATAATTTGTAAATAAATATAAAATTTAACTAAAATTAAGACTCACAAAACCAGTTACAGTAAATATTTTAATTAAAATGGGAAAGGAATAATAGGCAATAGCGACCAGATGCAGAGTAATGACACAAGTATATTATTTAAACACGAAAAAGAATTGATCCAAATTCAACGTTTTAAAACTATTCAGTAGCTTACTATTGCAAAAATTATATAGTTTTTTTTTTATTTTTTGTCAATATCAAAAAATATATAGTTCATAAGTAATTATCTTCATGTAGAATGAAAAAAATACAAAACGTCTAATTTTGGATGAACACAAAACGAAGAAGATCACGGTTACAAACTGCGTGGAATATACTTAAACGTCTAATCAAATTTAATCTTTCACGCATTAAATCAGGCTTAACCGGACTTGATACGAGAAAAACTAAAGAATATTCGATGGAATTAAAACAAATTGTAATCATTAACTTACTGTTTTAGACGCTATCTATAGATAGCGACGTCTCTCGAACGTTGTAGGTAAAGCCTTAACTTCTTTGAGAGAAATCATATCAAAGATTGAAAACATATTAACTTTCTAAAAATTTACGATCCCAAATCGTGTTTCTAGGGAAAATGAATCGGTGATTAGTTTCTCAAAGCCATTCAAATATATATACTTAGACTGGAGTTTGAACATTACTCGTATTTGAAGATGTTTGATCCATTGAAAACAGAGGGACGACTTGGATCAATCAAAAGCTTTTTTCTAAGAAAAATAAATCATTGCAAAGAAAAAAGAAAGAAGAAGCGCATATCATATACATAACATCTAGAAACCAATTTCATTTTTTTTTAACAAAGTATAAACTACTATATACTAACAAATAAGGATCAATCAAATCACAAAACGAAAATAAAACTACATCAAGAATAAAGATAAACATAGAGGTGAAGTTGCTTACTTGGAGCTGCTGAATATGTTGTACTAATCTGTTTTTCTTCTTTCTCTGTTTTCAGTTTTTTGAAATTTTATCTTTCACAATTGCGAAAAAGAAATTAAGTAGGAAAATGCATAAAGAGAAGAAGATGAAGAGATGTCAATGGGAGAGAGAAAGGTTTTCAAAAATAAAAAAAAATAAAATAAAGTGGACTAAAAATTTAGGTCACTCTTTGTATTATTTCGACAAAATTCTCATTCTGCCCCTTAGTTTTTGGGGTTTTTCCGGTTTGAGAATTCGATGAAATGAGTCATACGGCAAAAACAAAGAAGGCCCATTGGACCCTCGCGTTGAAACCATATCCCTTCTTTTCCATTAATAGGACAAATTAAGATTTGTAAACTTCCAAGATAATGCCATTAGTTTTTGGGAAAGAAAAGGAATCGTCACCATATGATAAAAGTCATATCGAGAGTTATGAATACAGAGGCAAGGTTTTTTAGGTTTTGCTTCGACCTAACCAAATAAACTAAGAGTCTGATATGGAAAACCATATTGAGGAACAAAATTTACAAACGAAAGATCAACATTTTTAGTATTACTGCCTTTTTTTTCCTTAAACTTTTACACTTGAGATGGGTATTTATAACATCGATAATTAATTCTCAACTACTCATACTTAAAATGACGAGTACAAAAAAAATGTTTTTAAAAAATATTTAGTTCTTGTATAGGTTATGAGCCTTTTTGGTTGGTCGATCAAGATTGTTTAATATTTTAAATTTTGAAGAAAGCAAACATTAGAAAAGGGTAATTTGCAAGGCATTCCAACAAATCCTTACACTTCATGCAATTTCATGTTTTTCCCTTTTGTTCATATAAGTAAATGTCTATTTTGCATTCTCCTATTCATTATGTTCCTTTTACCCTTTCCCTCTCAAATCCATCAAACAACCAACCAAATTTTTACAAATATTCTTTTATTTTCCAGTATCATTTTATACCTGAAAAATGAAATCAAGAAGTATATCATTAACTCTATCTATAGGCATAGCCATAATGGCCATTTTAGCATCCAAAACTCTCTTTAAAATACATCCTAGAACCTTTATCCTCAATCCTTTCAATATTTCACATAATATCAAAGCAATATCATATTCAACCATAGAATCCGTTCGCGGTCACCACCATCATCATCACCACCGTCATAAACCTTCTGATACCAAGAAAAAAGTATCCATATGCGACGATTTCCCCAAAAATATACCTCCACCGGACACCAACACGACGTCGTATCTCTGTGTGGATAAGAATGGATGCTGCAATTTCACGACAGTGCAATCAGCTATTGACGCAATCGGTAATTTTAGTCAGAGAAGAAACGTGATTTGGATCAACTCCGGCATGTACTAGTATGTTTTCGTAATAACCATATCTTTAGTTATTAAATTTCATTAGAGTATCTAATATTATAACTATTGGTGGCAGTGAAAAAGTTGTGATTCCGAAGACTAAACCCAACATAACGTTGCAAGGACAAGGGTTCGAGACTACGGCCATAGCGTGGAACGATACGGCCTACTCGGCCAACGGCACCTTTTATTGTGCCTCGGTCCAAGTTTTTGGTTCTCAGTTTGTTGCTAAGAATATTAGTTTCATGGTAATATAATTATAAAAATTACCATAAAATAACAAAATAACAAAATCACTAATTAGATTGACTGGTTCGAATGTAGGGTATTTTATAAGAACAACTAGGGATGCTTAATCCAGTTTTCGGCTAGGATTGATTGGTTTATGAAATACAAATGAGTTCAAATAAATTTTTTTTTATAAGATCAACACCAAATGTGGCAACAAAAAATGATCCGGTTTTGTTGGTTTAGGATTTGATAGGTTTTGATTTTGATATATTTGAAAATATAAAGGATTTTCCAAAAACATAATGTTTTAAACAGTTTACTTATCTTTTGATTTGGTTTGGTTCCATTTATCCGAATAAGTAAACCATGAAACCAATTCATTCTGTTTTTCTCTTTTTGTTCGGTTCTTGTGTTGTTTCGCAAAACCGGATCAGGCATCCCTAATATCAACACAAGAGGGTAATAAAATAACTTTTGGTGTTGTGATGTATTTTGTGACAGAACGTGGCTCCGATACCTAAACCGGGAGATGTAGGAGCGCAAGCGGTTGCGATAAGAATCGTAGGAGATCAATCAGCGTTTGTGGGATGCGGTTTCTTTGGAGCTCAAGACACTCTACATGACGATAGAGGTCGTCATTACTTCAAAGATTGCTACATTCAAGGCTCCATTGATTTCATCTTCGGCAACGCTAAATCTCTTTACCAAGTATGTACATATATCGATATCTCACAATAAATTTTAACGCTTAATTAGGTAGTTAAATACTCGTTATAGTGTTTATTTAACTGATTCGCATTTCGATATTACTATTACAAAAATACTAATAAACCCCCAGAAAAAGAATTACGTACAACTATATATGACGTTTTGGTTTTGGTTTAATTAGTTAGGTTTGGACTAATATTTAAGAAATTCAAACAAGTTAACTTTTCGGTTTAAGTTCAAGTTCAAAATAATTTTGATCCATGTCGTGTTGTCACAAGCGTAGGACTGTCAAATAATATCAATGGCGAACGAAATAAGTCCAGGGTCAAAGCTGGTCAACGGAGCCGTGACTGCAAATGGTCGTAACTCAAAGGACGAGAACAGTGGTTTCTCCTTCGTCAACTGCACAATCGGTGGCACTGGTCACGTATGGCTCGGACGTGCATGGAGAGCTTACTCACGTGTCATTTTTGTTTCCACTACCATGACCGATGTTATCACACCCGAAGGCTGGAACAACTTCAATGATCCCTCTAGAGACGCGTAAGCATGAAACTCAAATAATTTCAAACCAATTTGGTTAAGTTAAAGTTGATTAGTTATAATAAGTGATATTTTATCTTTTTTCTTTTAATTAGGACGATATTTTATGGAGAGTATAATTGTTCGGGTCCAGGAGCCGAGATGTCAAAGAGAGCATCGTATGTTCAGAAGCTTAATGAGACTCTAGTGGCTCAGTTCATTAACACTTCTTTTATTGATGGAGATCAATGGTTACAATTTTCCGATCTTTAAATCAAATATTCAATAAAAAAAATTCTTTTTTTTCACTGTTAGAGTTTATAAAATCCGAATATGATAAGTGAAAAATGCAACTTTGGCGGTAAAGAAAAACAATTGCAAATTTGCAATTGTTAAACTGAAGGATTTTGTTAATTAAAGCTCAAGCAAACTGGTTTGCAAATACAAATTTACCATGTGTGAGTCATACTAAAATCTAATTTAAAAAGATCGAAAGGAACTTTAATCTTAATTATTATTACTTTTTCCATTTGATATGTGGGAATCTATTCATAAGTATAATTCCCTTTTCTTTACATTAAAATAATTAATCTATTTAATTATTAAGGAATAAGAACAATCCAATTGAATATCCATATTCAATAAACATGAAAATAAGTATCAAAACAAATTAAACCAGAATTTAATAAAAATTTTCTTAACCGAATATAATAATCCTTTTATGGAAAGACATATATCAATTGATTGTCCATATATCTGAATGAAGATTTCCTTTCATATATATTTATGTGAAACCTAAAAATCTACTTCTATAAATTCTAAATGGTACACATCATCTCTCTTTTTAAATCACATAATTTTTTCCAAACAATACTATTTGATTTCTTAAAAGAATTTATTTAAATATTTCAAACAATTATGCTTAAGATATATAATTTAATTAGTTGTTTCTTTATTATTTTTACATGTTTTCTAATTTACTAAAACTAAAAATATTTAATCTGTATATTACCCGAAAAGTCAGCTAGTTTACTACTTATTTTAACAACAATATTGAAACATGTGATGGATTTCAATTTGTGTAAGTGGCAAACATAGAATAAAAATAAATGTGTTTATTAAGAAATCACCGTTGGTTAGTTAACTGTCATATAGTTTAAAAATTGTTTATAAACCGACACTAATAATCTTCATCAATGGGTTCTAAGGAAGATTCTCAAATTATGCTAAAATAATAATTAATAATTAAATATTGATAGATGTCTCAAAATGTTGAGAACCCATTTGAGAAACTTTTGTATGGGTTTCTCAACATTTTGAGATGCCCATTAATTTTATAATATTATTATTTTTTAATCTAAGTTGAGAACCCTATAAGAACTCATTGATGGAGTTGCTCTAAAGATGTTTTCTAGTCTCCACTAACTTAAATTCGAACCAACATATTTGAAAATCAATTTTAAAATAATGTGACTTTTATTTTCATTATACTTTTTTTTTTATTTCCTTGTGATATGTGGGAATCTATCAATAAATGTAATTCCTTTTTCTTTACACTAAACAATTAATCTATTTAATTATTAAAGAATAAGAACAAGATAACTTTTTAGACATGCTATTTTACATTCATATCAGAAATATTTTTGCAAGCGTGTCGTCATTTTTTTAACTTAATTTTCTCAAATCTTTTTCAAAGAGACATGTTATAGAGTTTTTTTAAAAATATTTATTAAAAAATTTTAAGTGTTACAAAGTTTTTAGAAAGGGTTATAAAGTTTTAAAAACATATTATAAGATTTTTGAAACATGTAATAACTAAAAAAACTTTATAACTTCTTTTGAAAACCTTCTAACCCATTTAAAAAAATGGCATGTTCGCAAATATGTATGTAATAGTGGTACGATTGAAAAAAAAAATTAATTGGGGCACATTTCTAATCCTCCTAGAATAATCCAATTGGTGGTGTTTAATTTTAAATTTAAAAGTATAATTAAAACCAACCAGTTCGGTTCATTTTAAAAATCAGTGATTGCACACCTTTCACATGCGCATATATTAATTCCTCTGGGAGAGAATAAAGAGGAACTTTGGCACTGAACTTTGGCATTGACAGAGAAAAGAGTACGTGGGAAAATCACATTGGAGAATATGACTAACCTAGACGGCGATTCCACCGTCTCCGGCACTCCAGCCGATACTCCCGTCCGTGCCTACGCAGATGGAATCTACGATCTCTTCCATTACGGTCACGCTTTTTCTCTCGAACAAGCTAAGAATTCGTCAGTACTTCATTGTTATTGTTGTGTGCTCATTTTTTCATTTTAGTTTCATGAAGTTTGGGTAAAGTGAACTCATTACGTAGGTTTCCAAATACTTACCTTCTTGTTGGATGTTGCAATGACGCTTTAACTCACAAGTACAAAGGAAAGACTGTGATGAATGAAGAAGAACGATATGAATCTCTTCGACATTGCAAGTAATCATGTTTACTTTGTGTTAATTAGTATTAACAAATGATTTGACTAATTTTAATCATGTAGATGGGTTGGTGAAGTTATACCTGATGCACCATGGGTTATTAACCAAGAGTTTCTTGATAAGCACAAGATTGACTATGTAGCTCATGATGCTCTTCCGTAAGAAACATTTGTGTCATTTTGGTCTTGCATATGAACATTGATTTAGTTTTGAAATGTAGAGAAGCTAGTGTATATATTTTAAATGTATATATTTATCTATAGGTATGCTGATGCCAGTGGAGCTGGAAAAGATGTCTATGAATTCGTGAGTTCTCAAGTTGATGTTCGTACGACTTGTTGCCATTTTCTCTGTTTTGACTTCGGATTTCTTGCAGGTTAAAAAAACCGGGAGGTTTATAGAGACTACGCGAACTGAAGGGATGTCGACTTCGGATATAATAATGAGAATAGTGAAAGATTATAACCAGTATGTCATGCGTAACCTTGACAGGGGATATTCAAGAAAGGATCTTGGAGTTAGTTTTGTCAAGGCATGACTTCATTTATCTTGGTGTTTTTTGAAAATTTTCATTCGAAGGAGTCAACTTTAGTGATATGTTTACTTTGCAACAGGAAAAGAGACTTAGAGTTAACATGAGCCTGAAGAAACTTCAGGAGACGGTCAAAGAACATCAAGAAAAACTTGGGGAAAAGGTATGTGTATTTTCTCACCTTTCCTTTGTTTAATTAATCATCATGACTTCATGAGTCCATTTATTTGAGTCTACAACGTTATGTGGTTATCTTAGTTCTGAAGAGAACATTGATTGATATATATATGTATTCTGTTATATGTAATCTTTTAAAAATTGGACCCAAATCTTGATATTACTAATTAAGTGCTGATTTCTTTTTCTATCAGATCCAAACTGTGAAAATGCTACCTAGTGAGTGAGTTGAGAATGCAGATCGTTGGGTAGCTGGATTCCTTGAAATGTTCGAAGAAGGTTGCCATAAGATGGTAGGTTTCAACACTGAAGAAATTATTCATATGAGCCAAGCCTAATCGAATCCACTTTTCGTTCTATAATTTTTTAATTTTTTTTTGTTATCACGGACTTTTTGACTGATCTCCCATAAATACAACTTGTGTACATATTAGGGAACTGCCATCAGAAACCGAATACAACTGAAGTTAATGCGGCAAGAGTCTAAAGAATTACTCGAGAATGGTCAAAACGATCAGCACGAAGACACACATGAACAATTCTACGAAGAGTATTTCGAGCATGGCATTGTTGACAGCTACGAAGATGATGGCGAAAAAGAGGAAGAATACTACGACGATGAGATCGAAGAGCACACTAATGTCGTAAATAGGGTGATAAAAAGTTACTAAGAAGAACAGAGTTTGTGTTAGTACTCAACCAGATTAGTGGTTACCACTACTCATACTAATGTTCTACTGTACCTTTCTGAAAAAAAAAAATTCGTTTGAATTACCACTACTAATACTAGTGTTCTAATACTAGAGTTTAAATAGTAGTTTGGCGGTTGTGGAAATTTCCTCGAATGAGTGTTGATTTTGGCTAAAGTGCAGATTTGTAAAGCATACCGAATTGATTTCTAGTGTTTTCATGAGTTTATCGAAGTTGAATTTTGTTGCAGTAGGTGTTAGATTCGTTTTCATGTTCTTACGTTTTTGCTCTGTGTAGGTTTCCAAATACTTACCTTCTTGTTGGATGTTGCAATGATGATACAACTCACAATTACAAAGGAAAGACTGTAATGAATGAACAAGAACGATACGAATCTCTTCGACATTGCAAGTAATTTCCTTTCTTCTCCACACTAATGTTTGCTTTCTGTTAGTACTAGTACTAATGATGATTTACACTAATGTTGTATATGTTTTTATCATATAGATGGGTGGATGAAGTTATCCCTGCTGTACCATGGGTGATTAACCAAGAATTTCTCCATGTCATAAATGATGTTTACGTAAGAAAAAAGTTGTTTTATTTTAAAGTATGTTTTCATTAAAAAAAGAAAATGATGTTTTCATTCCTACTGTGTCTTTCTTCATTGACATATAAAAATGGTTCATACATATGGCATGCAATAATTTTGTTTGAATCATATATCATGAAAGATGCAAGAAAACACAACAAGTATCAACAACAACACAACAAAAGTAAAGTATCATGAAAAGATCAAAGTTTAAAAATCTATCCATTCTTTAATGTTGGATCAAAAAGTTTTTGATCATAATGGAGCAAGAGATGATGTAAATGTTGATTGTACCGTGGTAATCGTCCACAAGATGACTTCGGATAAACGATGTCGTAGTGACCTGGACGATACAGCAAGGTTATAGAAGGAGGAGAAGCTTCTTGGTTGTCAGTTGTACCACAGGAACAAAGTCATAATGGTGCTCAGTATCATCTAATTGCTTAAGGAACATCTAATTGAAATGTTATTAATATAGGATAAAGTTGTAAAAATGTTTTTATCACAACACTTATGTTTGTATTGATACCATATCTTTTTCCTAGAAATATTTTGTAATATTGTGCCCCAAGTTAAAAACATTTCTAGATCCGCCACTGAGTCAAACATTTATTTTCTCCAGAAAAATTGAACTGTTTTTGCATCTTCAGCTAAAGTAGAGAGAGGTTTATGCACAAAAGATGAACAAAAACTTCACTTCAAGACAAAAAAAATTTAGGAAATTTTAGGAATGTTTCGTATGTTGATAAATTTAAAAATGTATTATTATTTAAAATTTTTAATAGAATGATAATTAGCCCTTCAAACATTCTTAGCATGACACATATGATATTTTAAGTTAAAATGTCTCAATGAGTGACACCTACGATTTTGAGGTTTTATTGTCTCCTCGATTAATATATAAGTATTGGATTGGCTATTTTGAGTCCGAAGTTCAACACTAAAACTGATTTTGTTTTAATCTAATGTACATGTTGTTTGCTAAACCGAGACTAATTACGCCTTGTAGTCACGATTAAATTAATTAAATCCGAGTTCTCAAACCAACCCGGTTCGGTTCGGTTCAATTTCAAAAATATTGATTGCACATTTTACACGCGCATATTCCTCGGGATGCGAATAAAGAGGAACTTTGTAACCTTTGTTAAATCTCCCCATTTCCCAAGCCGGCGAGAATTTTCCAATCACATCGGAGAAGATGACTAAACTCGCCGGCGATCATAACGGAGACGGCGGTTTAACCGTTACCGAGAGTTCGCCACCGTCTGATACTCCCGTCCGTGTCTACGCTGATGGGATCTACGATCTGTTCCATTTCGGTCACGCGCGATCTCTCGAACAAGCTAAGAAATCGTCAGTATCTCTACCTCTTTAGGATTCAGATCTCTTATTCGATTTGCTTCCTAGTGTTCGTTCCTCGAATTAGAGTATCTTAGTGTTGATTTTGACTCTAGTGCAGATTTAGAGTATCTAGTATTGTTGTAGTAGGTAGATTCGTTTTCATGTTCTTACATTTTGCTCTGTGTATTTTGGCCAAGTAGGTTTCCAAATACTTACCTTCTTGTTGGATGTTGCAATGATGATACAACTCACAAATACAAAGGAAAGACTGTGATGAATGAACAAGAACGATATGAATCTCTTCGACATTGCAAGTAATTTTTCTTCTCCACGCTAATGTTTTAGAAAACTAATGATCATTAAACTCTAATCTTGCATTTGTTTTTATTGTATAGATGGGTGGATGAAGTTATCCCTGATGCACCATGGGTGATTAACCAAGAGTTTCTCCACAAGCACCGGATTGCCTATGTGGCACACGACGCTCTTCCGTAAGAAACATACATCTTTTGTGTTATTTGTCTTGTAGAAACATTGATTTAGCTTTGAAAATGGTGGAAATTTATTGTTCTAAGTAGAAAAGTAGGATAATTAGTTCAAACTTATTCACAGGTATGCTGATGCAAGTGGAGCTGGAAAGGATGTATATGAATTCGTGAGTCTCTCGAGTTGATGTTCGTACTCCTTTTTGTGATGTTGGAGCTCTGTTTTGATTTGAGTTATTCATTGCAGGTTAAAAAAGTCGGGAGGTTTAAAGAGACGAAACGAACTGAAGGGATATCTACTTCGGATATAATAATGAGAATAGTGAAAGATTATAACCAGTATGTTATGCGTAACCTTGATAGAGGATATTCAAGGGAAGATCTTGGAGTTAGCTTTGTCAAGGCATGTCGATGTTTTCTTTACTTTATTCATCTTGCTGTTTCGAAAAAAAAATTTCTTCGGCGGACTGAACTTTTGATATGTCGACTTGTTTCAGGAAAAGAGACTTAGAGTTAATATGAGGTTGAAGAAACTTCAGGAGAAGGTCAAAGAACATCAAGAAAGAGTTGGGGAAAAGGTGTGTGTATTTTCTCACCTGGTGTTCTTGACCCTCTATTGTTTACGGAACTCGTTTTAATACTTTCAGATCCAAACTGTGAAAATGCTGCGTAATGAGTGGGTTGAGAATGCGGATCGTTGGGTAGCTGGATTCCTTGAAATGTTTGAAGAAGGTTGCCATAAAATGGTAAGTGTCAAGCCTAATCAAATCCACTTTTCGATCTATGGTTGTTGTTTTCCTGTTCTCGGGTTTTTGACTGACCTGGCATAAAACAATTTGTGTACATATTAGGGAACTGCCATCAGAGACCGAATCCAAGTGAAGTTAATGCGACAAGAGTCCAAAGAGTTACTCGAGAAAGGTCAAAACGGTGAGTATGAAGACACAGATGAACAGTTTTACGAAGAGTATTTCGAGCATGACATTGTTGACAGCTGCGAAGACGATAAAGAAGAAGAAGATACTATAACGAGGAGATTGAAGAGCAGACTAATCTCGCAAATGGGGCGATTAAAAGTAACTAGGAAGAACAAATTTTGTGTTATAGATTAGTGGTTACGACTACTAAGACTAGTGTTCTAATGTGCCTTTAGTTAGGAAGAGAGTGAAGTTAGAAAACGGTCGTGCAATCTTGTATACACATTTTTTTTATTGACCATTACAATATTTCAATTTCGTTTCTTTGTTGGCTGAATTTTCTAACCTTTAGTATTCTTAAGGACACATTGTCGTAAGGTTTTTGATCGCTCATGTTTCTGATGGTTCGTGTGTAGTTGGTTTGTGCCTCTGTGGTCATACTCGCAAGATTGTAGTTTCTTAAATGATTTTGTTTTGTAACCACACAATTGAAATGAAATGTACTTGTCTCATTTCTTTTTGTCTCAAGTCTCAACGTATATATGCCAATCTATACGAATTTCTAAATACGCAATTCTTGTAATTTGGAATGATTCGCTATTTTATTCGGCGATTCTTAATCTGAGTTTTTTTGGTCGTATTTGTTGGACTTGTCATGTCACATGTGTACTTGCTATCTGGTCGTCTTTTCTTCACTTATTTATTATTTTGCATATACAGTATCTGTTTTTTTTTGGCAACTATAAGTCTATAACTAAGCTACCATATACACTCTCAATTCTCCAGTCTCTTTAAGGCTGTCCTGAGACCTCTTGAGTGGCCTTCTTTCTCCTTTCAAGTTGCAGAGATTCAAAGAGCTTTAGAAGGTGTGAATGGTTGGAATTTATTTTTGGAAAACAATGTGGCTAATAGAGGAGCATTTCTCATTGCTCGGAGTGTTTCTAAAGATGAAAGGACGCAATCTTATGTTGCTATAGGATTTCCCTCTTGGTTAAAGAAATATTTTGAGGATGAGAGTGTTTGATCCTCTATTATGTGGCCCTTTGCAATTTTTGGTGTAAATAGGAATAGTTTGGTTAGTCTTTCGGTCTTTTAGACGAGATGTGACCTTCTGTTTGTTTGGAGCCAAGATAGTGTTACCTGTGGTGCTCCCTTTTGTTTGTTGTTGTTCATAGTTCTTGTATGAGGCAACAATGCAAGTTAATCTATTATAATGGAAGTTTAGATGAAAAAAAAAAAAAAGCTACCATTTTGTTTTTGTTTTTTTAGGCAATAGAAATCTAATGGTTGATAGTCTCTTCGTATGAAAATGGCCAAATTCTGTATCAGAAATATATTACGATACTGACTGTGCGGAGCTAGTGGCCATTATTAAGAAATTTTGAAAGTTGGCTGAATTTTGCTTATTTGGTAGAAAAGTTTAGTAGGTTTATGGAACTATAATTTTGATTAAGAAACAATAACAATTGTAGTTTTTAATACTCCTACAAAATTCAAATTCTGATTTCATTTTACTAAAATATGTACAAAACAATCTATAGAAGATTTTAGTTGAACAAAAGAAAAGTCGTTGAATTGTATACAATTGATTGTCAAAAAGTCAACTTGATTCTATGAATGGCCCCATACCCTTAATCATCCGACGGCTTTCCTTACATAGGGATAACAAATTTTAAAAATACTTCCAAACATTAATCGTATTAGACTTAGAATCTTGGTTAGTTGGTTTAATTGTTATTTCCGGTTAACCTTTCTATTAAACCGGACTACTATATATATACATTGTAACAACCTTTACTCTTAACTCAGATAATAAATCGTAACAAACTTTACTCTTCTTTGCTCTCAACTTCATCTTCTACATTTCACCATTTATGGGTTCTAATATGGTATCAGAGCTTCAAATCAGCTCCATTCAGCTTCGATTCTGGATTCCGCGTACTTGTTTTGGTTAGTCGTGCACAAATTGCTTCGATTAGCTTCTGTTTCATTGATTTCTTCATTTTCTCGCGTTTTGCAAAATTTTCTCGGATTTTCTGGGTAAAATCTCAGATTCGAGCTTTCTTCTTCATTCATTACATACCTTTCGGTAATTTCTTCGTTTCTGGAATTGATTACCATGGAGACGGAGAATCCTTCTTCGAACTCGACAAATTCTACATCTACTGCATCAATGGCATCGATAATGGATCCAAATTCCAATCCGCTATATGTTCATAGCGCCGATCATGCTGGTATTACTCTTGTTTCTGAAAAATTAACTGGACTTGGGAATTTCAATACATGGCGTAGATCGATGCTCTTAGCTTTAGGTGCTAGGAATAAAGCTGTCTTTGTTAATGGATCTTTTCAAGAATTATCTGAAGAACTTCCGGATTATAGTTCTTGGTCTAGATGCAACAATATAATCTGTACTTGGATAGTTAACGCTGTGGATAAGTCTATTGCGAAGAGTATTATGTATCTTGATACAGCGAGACAAATGTGGCTTGACATTCATGAGCAATTCAAGCAGAGTGATGGACCAAGAACTGCTGAAATTAAACAGCAAATTTATGTTGAGGTACAAGTGTTAGTGAGTATTACACAAAAATGAAATAATTATGGGAAGAGTTAAAGAATCATGAGAGTGCTTATTCTTGTTGTTGTGGTCGTTTGGATTGTGCCAATCTCAAGAAGTTAGCAAATAGAGATGAACAAGACAAAGTATTGAAGTTTTTGATGGGTTTGAATGAATCCTTTACTGCTACAAGAGGTCAGATTCTGATGATGGAACCAAAACCCTCTATTTCTAAGGTTTTCAATCTAGTATCTCAGGAGGAGAGACAAAGAACTATGAAGAATGGCCAGCCTACTAGTGCAGTTGCTTTTCAGGCTTCACAGAGTCACATGGGTTCTTCTTCTGAACCAGTTGTTGCTGCTTACACAACTGGATACAATACACAGAAGAATAAACCTATATGTTCTTATTGTGGTATAGCTGGTCATACTGTTAACAGATGCTATAAGATGCATGGCTATCCTCCAGGGTACAAGGGCTCTACTCAGAACAAGTTCCCTTCTAATCAGTCTGGCTATAACAATCATTCTAAGCCGCAACAGTCTTGGCCTCCTAAGAAAGATAATGTTGCTAACTTCACTCTTCAAGAGGATGTAAATTCAAGTGTGATGCCTATGCACACTCAACAGGGTTCTAATTTGGGGAATCTCACTACAGATCAACTCCAACAGATATTGCAAGTGATCAATAGCACATCTCCTCATCATCTGAACAATGTCTCTCAAGTCTCTGGCAGCACCTTCAGTCTTGCATATGGATCAGTCTCAGTCTCAAAACCCCAACCCCATCTTATTCCTTATACGCAAACCAATTCAGGTACACCACCTTATACTTCTCATTTAATTTCCAATGTTGGAATTGAGACAAGCCTTACTTTCAAACAACATGATTGGGTGATAGATACTGGTGCTAGCTGTCATGTTTGTTTTGACATTGCTTTATTTTAAACCACTCAACCCATTAGTCATACCTCAGTTACCCTTCCTAATGGAAACCACATCGAAGTAACTCTTTCTGGAACTGTCATTCTTTCTGACAGTCTCATTCTTAAATCAGTTCTCCATGTTCCCCATTTTAAATTCAATCTTTTGAGTATTAGTGCTCTCACTAGAAACAATACTATCTCAGTCTTGTTTTCTTCTTCTTCATGCTACATTTTCCCTCACAATCCTTTTCATCTTCAGGACCATACTCTGGACTTGATGATTGGGAAGGGTAAACTCCAAAATAATCTCTATGTTCTGGAGTCTTTTTCATCTTCTCCTTCAATTCCTTCTTCTACTTCAGTGGATCATCCTCTCCTTCACGTCTCCACTGAAGTTTGGCACCAAAGACTGGGCCATCCCTCTTTTAATAAGATCAAGTTGCTTTATCCTTCTTTAGATATTGTAAAAGAGAAAACAAATCATAATATTCTTTGTAAAATCTGCCCTTTGGCAAAACAGAAAAGATTATCTTTTTTTTCATCAAATAATCTTTCTTCTTCCCCATTTGACTTAGTTCTTCTTGATATATGGGGACCATTTCATGTCCTAACTCCAGAGGGATACAAATATTTCTTAACTCTTGTAGACGATTGCACAAGAGTGACTTGGGTCTATCTTCTTTCTAATAAAGTTCAGTTTCTACTATCTTTCCTGAGTTTCTTTCTCTTGTGGAAACTCAATACAAAGCTCAAGTTAAGGCTATTCGGTCTGATAATGCCCCTGAGCTATCTTTCAATTCTTTTTTAAAGTCAAAAAGGATAATCCATTTCTTTTCATGTGCGTATACACCACAACAAAATTCTGTAGTTGAACGTAAACACCAACACATTCTAAATGTTGCTAGATCTCTTCTTTTTCAATCAAAAATTCCTTTGGAACATTGGGGAGATTGTATTCAAACTGCGATCTATTTGATCAATAGAACTCCATCTCCTCTTCTTCAGAATAAAACTCCTTTGGAACTTTTAACATCCAAAGTTCCTTCTTATACTCATCTTAGAGTATTTGGTTGTCTCTGTTTTGTCTCAACTCTTCTTAAAGATCGTCATAAATTTTCCCCTAGAGCAAAATAGTGTGTTTTCCTTGGTTATCCCTCTGGATATAAAGGCTATAAGGTCATGGATATTGTCACTAGAGAAATATCTATTTCTCGAAATGTTGTCTTTCATGAGACAGTCTTTCTTTTTTCCTCTACTTCTTTACATGATTCTGATTTCTTTCATCAGAATCTCTTACCTCTTCCAAAACCTGAGTCCATGTTTCCTGCATCTTTTGATATACCTATTGATTCATCAGATTCTTTCTTTTCTGATATTCCTGATTCAGAAAATTTTTCACCTCCTTTTGATCATAATCCCTCCTCTCCTATATCTTCCGATCATACCTCACTTCCTATTTCTTCAGAAGTTACTAATGATGTGGTTTCCTCAGGAATTCCTCAACCTAATCCTAATCCTAATCCTAGACCAAAACGCCAAACCAAAGTTCCCACATACCTTGATGAATATCATTGCTATCTTTTGAATCACCAAACAGATTTTCCCACACATCCTTCTTTTACTACTTCTTATCCTATTTCCTCTTTTCTTTCTTATGATAACATCCATCCTTCCCATAAAAATTTTGTTCTTTCTATTTCTTTATACCTTACCCAAGACTTTCAAAGAAGCTGCAAAATCAGAACAGTGGACAGGTGCTGCCAAGCTTGAGATGGATTCATTAGTGCTCACTGGTACTTGGTCTATATGTGAGCTTCCTCCAGATAAGCGTCCTATTGGGTGTAAATGGGTATTCACTCTTAAATTTCAATCAGATGGCAGTATAGAAAGACATAAAGCTCGTCTTGTAGCTAAAGGCTACACTCAGTTGGAAGGTTTGGATTATTTGGATACTTTTTCTCCAGTGGCTAAGTTGGGTACTCTCAGAATGATCCTTGGTATTGCTGCTATTAAGAACTGGTCTATTACTCAAATGGATATCAGTAATGCCTTTCTTAATGGTGATTTAGATGAAGAAATCTATATGACTATACCTCCTGGATACACTGAGTTAACTGGTCAGACTTATCCTCCTAATTCAGTCTGCAAGTTACACAAATCTTTGTATGGGCTAAAACAGGCATCTAGACAATGGAATCAGAAACTTTCTCAAGTCATTATTTCGGCTGGTTTTAGGCAAGCTCCTTGTGATCATTCTTTGTTTGTTAAGCATGAAGGGAGTTTGTATCTCATTATCTTGGTATATGTGGATGATATACTGGTGGTAGGAAGTGATGATAATGCAGATGATGATATCAAGAACATGTTGAAGAATGCTTTTAAGCTCAGAGATCTTTGTCTTGCAAAATATTTTTTGGGTTTTGAGATAGCTAGAAACAAGACTGCTATCTCAATTAATCAAAGGAAATATGCTCTGGAGCTTTTAGAGGATTCTGGTATGTTGGGTTGTAAGCCACTATCAGTTCCTATGGAACCTAACCTGAAGTTATCTGAAACTACTGGTGACTTACTTCCAGATCTTTCAATCTACAGAAGAATAGTGGGCAGACTTCTGTATCTTACTCACACCAGACCAGATATTACATATGCGGTTCATAAGCTGAGTCAATACATGAGTAAGCCCACTTCTGCTCATCTTCATGCTGCTCATAGAGTCCTTAGATACATAAAGAATGATCCAGGTCAAGGACTCTTCTACCCTGCATCTTCAGAACTTCGTTTAACAGCTTTCTCAGATGCTGATTAGGCTGCTTGTCCAGATTCTAGAAGATCAGTCACTGGTTACTGCATGTTCTTAGGAGATTCACTCATTTCATGGCGTGCTAAGAAGCAGCAAACTGTTTCCAGGAGTAGCTCTGAAGCAGAATACAGAGCCATGGCTGATGCAACATGTGAACTCTTCTGGTTAACAGGTTTGCTTCAAGATATTCATTGTTCTCCTGATACACCTGCCATGTGAACTCTATTGTGATAATCAGTCAGCTCTTCACATCGCTTCTAATCTTGTGTTTCATGAGAGAATGAAACACATAGAGAATGATTGTCACATTGTGAGAGAACGTTTGCAAAGTGGATTTCTCAAGACTCTACATGTGAAATCAGATAACCAACTTGCAGATATCTTTACCAAGGCTGTGCAACCCTCATTGTTCAAGAATTTGGTATCCAAGATGGGTATACATACGCTATATACTCCATCTTGAGGGGAGGGTATTAGACTTAGAATCTTGGTTAGTTGGTTTAATTGTTATTTCCGGTTAACCTTTCTATTAAACCAGACTACTATATATATGTACATTGTAACAACCTTTACTCTTAACTCAGATAATAAATCGTAACAAACTTTACTCTTCTTTGCTCTCAACTTCATCTTCTACATTTCACCATTTTTGGGTTCTAATAAATAGAGCAATAAGTTGATGGGTCCGATTGGTAACCTAGCTATTTTAATAGCTGGAGCGGTAAGTTTTATAGCATAGTGCAAAGCTATATAGATAAAGATTGAGAGAAATCTTTATAAATAAAGATTAGTGTAATAGTGTTAGTAAAACTTTTGGTAAAATTTTCGTGATTGGTATAATTTAAAACGGTACAAATTAAAAGTGGTTACAAAGATTGTAAAGCTTCTACCAATCTAACCCGATAACTCATGATCCAGGTTTCCAATCTACGAATTTATATTATAATCTACATTTACATCCGAATGTATACACATATGAAATTCGAAAATATACATGCATGTGTGAGTTGTATACAAAAAATATCAATAACTTCTTGACTACTCGTTTTGTTTTACCCGTTACCAACAATTCATTTTAAGCTTTTGAAATTATATTGAGTGGAAAAAAGTATATAGACTCACTTAACTGTTTTTTCAGCTTATTTTCATAGAAAATCAAAACTCTTAAATATCTTTCATATTCTACAATTACCGACCACCATGAAATATCACATCAGAAACTTGGAAGAGGGTCCTATATTGATTGTGATTAAACCCTCTGAACACAAACGTACTAAAGAGTTCAAGTCAATGACAGAGGAAGTCTTCGGTGATATGAATGTGAAACCAACCATGTATGTTCGAAGAATCAAAGTTACTTTGTTTTTTCTTCGAGAATCAAAGTCATTCGGTGTGGACCGGTTCATAACTCTTTAAGTTTTGTAAGTTAATAAAAGGTTTTGTTCTCTTTCGTATTGCTTTATGAATGAATAAAAAAAGAAACTCGTTTGGTTGTATGAGCTAGTATATTATTGTATACGTTATAACATAAAAGTCGAGAAAATATTTTGGTATGTATGTAATGGGTCAAAAAAAAAAAAAATTTAACGTTTAAAATGAAAGTGATTAATTAATTTGAAAATGAAATAATATATGGGAAAGTATTGAGTGGATATTATCCTTTCTCATGGTAGGTAATGTCCCTCAAATCAAATCAATGCTTTTTCTTTACTTCTAAAAGGTTTTTAGCATATTAGATGAGATCCATAGGAAAACTATCTACACACCAGAAAAGCAATAAATCAATTTCGCTAAATAGTACTAAATAAATACACTGCTAGAAAACGAATTAAAGATGTTATAAATTCGAGAGTTCGCGGGAAATCAAAATTCCTGATTTTTTTTGTTTTGTTTGTGTTCTTCCGGGTTGGAGGAGACATCATCTCGTCTGATTTTTCGTGTTTTTTGTCATTTTTAATGCACATGAATGCAGTAAACATACGTAGAAATATTCAATATTAATATGCTAAATCTTCAAACCACCCACCTAAAAACCATTTAGTAATCCAACCAGTCTCTACCTTTCGCAATGAGAGACGTTCTAACTCAGATCCGAATGCCAAAAAGAAATTAGGTAATATTTGTCATTGATTAGTATTGTTTTAGCTAAATATGATCATATGAAACAACTCATATATCTAAATCGTATTACATGTTATATGCTTTACAAAATAAAAAATTATAGACCCGTACGTAGAATGTCATTAGGGCCGGCTCTGGGCTAAAGCCCATGAAACTTGTGCTTTAGACATCACAAAAATATATAGAATTTAGGAGCATCAATTTTCGAAGTAATGTTGTGGTCGAGTGGTTACAGCGGAAGTAAATATACTGTAGGTGAGGAGTTCGGCCGTGCTACTAAGCACTATTTGTTGTAATAATTTTTTTTCCAGTGTTTTTTAGTGGGCATAATTTTTTTGGGCTTTAGGCATGAAAAACCTTCGGGCCGGCACTGAATGCCATAAATAGAACGAAACCAAGGCTTCGAATGACAACACTAAATTGAGCGGTGCGGATAACAAAATTGTGCGGGACGGTACGGTACAAATGCGGATCATGCGGGAAAAATGTAATTGCGGAACATGTGCAGTTTGTGTTAAAAAAGCGGGACGAAACAATGTTTGATTGGTGAAAATTTAATTCACGGTACATATTTTAGATGTAGTTTTATTAAATAGAACTGAGTAATTTTACAATTGTTTGCATACATTAAAATTGTTAGTATGTACATATATATTATTTAGAAAAAAAAATCTTTTACTAGTAATTTTTGTTTGTAATAAAGTAACAACGTTAATACGATATAAAGTTCTAAAAATACAATCCAACACAATAAAAAAATTAATTAATATCGTCTACAATCATTTTCTCGTACCATATTTGCAATACTATACACGATATACGTTTTCTATCTAATACATTTTATTTTTCTAAGTCACCTAAACTTAGTTTGCAATCGGTTGTTTCGCTTCGTCTTTGTCATTAGTTGTTTAAATCTAAATTAAATGGTGTTTATAACAATGTAATGCAAATATAATTATAATTAATTTCACATCATTTTTAGATGACCTAGTTTTTTTCTTTCAAAACTAATTGTAGTAGTTGAACAAATTTCATCTTATATCTATATATTATTATTTTTGAAAAAAAATCAAAGTTAAAAAAAAAACTAAAAACCGCACATGCACACAAGAAACATACCTATTTTGGTGTGGTACATATGTATAGTGCGTTTCCATAATTTGTTCATGGTTTTGAACCGCACTTAGCCAAAAAACAATTTGTTATTTGGGTTAATTTGTTTAATAGCCAACAAAAAAATTATAACTCAAAATCTAACCAAAAAACCTATATCCAATGGCTATGATTTTGCCACATATACCACTTTTTGTTAGATTTTGAGTTATAATTTTTTTTTGGTATTATTGAGTAAATTATCCCTTGTTATTTTTTCTTTATTTTTTTCATTTTTATTTGACAAAATGTTTGTATTTTGTTGATTGGGAACACAATAAGCGGTTTTTTTAATTTGACAAAAACCGCACCGCACATTAGTGTACCAGCCCAAATCCAAACAACAAGGAGGAAACGTACTTTGCATGACATGCATCCCCTTTCCAGTGCTATTATTGTCCAACATTATTCATTAAACTAAAATATATTGGTTCTTAAACCATTTCTCTTTCTTATAGTGCTATATCTATATGTGGATTTCGAAAAAACTATTTAGAAAAATATCAATCATCTAATTAGTTACCAACTTTATAATATATTCAATTTAATTAAACTTTCTTATCCAAATCATTATCAAAAAGATGATGCAGTGTAATTTTACTGGCTAATATTAACTAACTCTTTTTTTCATGATTTTGCTTGAATATATTAAGATTTCACTATGATGTTTATTTCAATATCTTTTTATAAAGGTACTAATCTTTATACGTACACTTAAAGGTAACAAGATAGAGATTTTGATGACACTATTAAAATAATGGGAAGATAGAGTAATAATATCGACATATTGGAGGTTTGAGTCGTTTGACTTCACATGTGTTTAGGCAAAAGAGAGTCTTCAACTTGCGTTTTAGATAGTTCCGTACATTTTATGTCGACATTCTCTCAACATAACTTTGAGGTGAAAAGAGTAAAGCTCTTTATATTAATACGACTTGTTAGCTTTAATTATATTTAAACAATTCACGAGTAAAACAGTTTGATATTTAGTATTTACACGTGTCACGTAGCATGTATGAACGTAGTCTTTCTCACATAAAATAAAATTAATTCGTAAATCTTCAATTTTTCTTTAATTTTCTCTTTTAAAGTAGCGCTCAACAAATATGTAGTTTTATACAATAAGCGCGTTGCTCACTATTCTTCTAAGTTCCAAACCATTTGTTTTAGATTCGAAGTTAATTTATTCAATACATACGACATGGGCCATTTTGTCATTATGAAGCAATGATCGCGAGTACTCGAAATTATTTTATGTTTAAATTGGAGTCAAACAAAAAATTTCTACATTTAGGTGAATAATTTTTGAGTGCCGAATATTTACAACAAATTTTGTCAATAAAAAACTATTAATGAAATACAGAATTCATAAAATAATTAGATTCTCAATTGTTATTACTACAGTATCGTTATGCAAGTACGTTTTGGTGACAGAAAAAACTTTAAAAAAGTTCTGAAAGAAAACTTATTTCGGTCATAAACTACAAAAAAGAAGAAGAAATTCTAAACCAATAATTTATTTTAACAGTTAATATTGGGAATAATGTATAAGTACGTAATTGGCTTTTTTTAACCTCTCTTTCTCCTTTGAATTATGGAGTTTTAGCCTCATTTGAGTTAATTCACGGCCGAACTCTATATATATATATGTACATATATATATATATATATATTACAAACATTCAAATAAATAAGTCTTCCATTAGAATATCACTTGTTAAGATAAATCTATACGACTATATATATACACACAGACTTTGAGATATACACTACGTACGATAGCTCTCCAGTCTCCACTCACTTTTTGTTTGTGAATTTGCCAAAACCTAATCAATAAGATGAAGATCACACAAAACTTGAAACTCTTACTCTTCTTCTTCTCCATCTCTCTCCTCTTAATCGCCGTATCCGCCGGTGAGTCTAAATGCGAATGTTTACCCGAAGACGAAGTAGGAAACAAAGCCGGAGCTAAAATATACAAGATCGCCGCAATACCTTCCGTTCTCGCCGCCGGAGTTATCGGAGTTCTCTTCCCTTTACTAGGCAAATTCTTCCCGAAGTTAAGACCGGAGACAAACTTCTTCTTCGTGACGAAAGCTTTCGCCGCCGGTGTAATCTTGGCCACGGGATTTATGCACGTGTTGCCTGAGGGTTACGAGAAGCTGACGTCACCTTGTCTGAAAGGGCAAGCTTGGGAGTTTCCTTTCACTGGTTTTATTGCCATGGTCGCTGCGATATTGACTCTGGCCGTGGATTCTTTTGCGACGTCGTATTTTCATAGATTGCATTTTAAGACTTCTAAGCGGATCGGTGACGGTGACGGTGGTGGTGGAGAGGAGCTTGGGTTGCACGTGCATGCTCATGGCCACACGCATGGGATTGTTGGGGTGGATTCTGGTGAATCGGAGGTTCAGCTTCACCGGACTAGAGTTGTGGCTCAGGTAAATTAATTAGTTGTAATTTAGTTGATCTTAATTTTTTTATTATACTTTTCGTTACTTTTAAGGAAGAAGGTTCGAATTAAATTAACCTTTTCGTAATTTTGGATGGTGAAATGAGTTTCTTGGATTTTCATTCACCTTTTTAGTTACTTTGGCATAACATTTTTTTTAGAAGTGGAATACGGTATCGAAATAACCTATCAAGTTTGTTCATTATATCAGACACTACATATTATAGGTTTTAAAATGTTTAAATAACATAAACTTTAATTATTAGTACTACTATTAATAAAGAAGAGATATTATAAATTTTAATGCATTGTTGGTGTTGTCGTTAAGAGATTCGTCGGAGAAAATTGACCACATTTTAATTATAAGGTGGGATCCCAAAAAGATAAGAGTCATAGAAATCAACTTTTACTCTTAAATTCTTAATATAGTAATTGGTTCCAGAAAATAACTTTTAATACGGTTTGTACCCTATATATAAGCTTAAAATAAAAGTGAAGTCAACTTAATGTCGGAAAACCTAAAATTAGATCAAGATCACAAGATGCAATCTTTTCTTGTGTATGAAACTTAGCATACTTAAAGAATGAGATAGAATAATCAAATGATAGGGTCCATATGAGGCCACATGACTTTGCTTCTCTTTTCCCATGCTTTTTACGTAATCCCCGCACTGGAGTTTTGATATAGATTCCTACACTTTTATATCTCATGTAATATAGCTTAATTCCTTCTTTTATATAAAAGTAAAGTTAAATATTAATTGATTTTTATTTAAAATTAGGTATTGGAGGTGGGAATAATAGTACACTCAGTGGTAATAGGAATATCACTAGGAGCATCACAAAGTCCAGACACTGCCAAAGCTCTCTTTGCTGCTTTAATGTTTCATCAATGCTTCGAAGGTCTTGGCCTTGGTGGTTGCATCGCTCAGGTACTTTCACTACACATTCTTCCTCTTTTTTAGGGTAATATATAAACTTAAGATTAATATACCATAAGGTTGAATAGTATTCATTGATATTATCCGTTGAATTATTTTCCAAAAAGATAATATCCGGCGAATTTTAGGTAAAATGTTTGTTCTTATTGTGTGTCGTCCATCGTTGCTGTTTTGTTTGACTCACCTCCACTTGCAAATTTCAAAACAGTGACTGCTTTTCAATTTTGTGTTACGCACATATTTGACTTATCTACTTAGATATTTTCATATATATATATATATATATATATATATATATCATCACTAAATTACAACTTTTCTTATAAAAGATATACAAAAGTTTGTCAACACATAGTTTAATAATTAATATTGTCTTGTATCACTACTCTACTTGTTTTTGTCGGATATCACTATTCTAATTTAAATTCGATAAAACGCATGATATTGATAAAATGTTATATCATTGATATAAAAGTATTTCCCATATAACAAAATATATAACAAAATATTCAAAGTTTATGGTATGAGTTATGACTTATGAATAACTTTTTTCGGATGTACACATATCCCTTTATAACCTAATACATAAAAAAAAGATTTCTTTTTATGCATCTCTAATCATTTGGACTCCCATACATTGCAGGGAAATTTCAATTGTATGTCAATTACAATAATGTCAATCTTCTTCTCCGTAACAACGCCGATCGGCATCGCAGTCGGAATGGGAATCTCAAGCTCTTATAACGAGTCGAGCCAAACGGCACTTATAGTCCAAGGAGTGCTTAACGCTGCATCGGCAGGAATACTCATTTACATGTCTTTGGTAGACTTTCTAGCAGCAGATTTTATGCATCCAAAGATGCAATCGAACACTAGGCTTCAAATTATGGCCCATATCTCTCTTCTCGTTGGTGCTGGGATTATGTCGCTCTTAGCTAAATGGGCTTAAAATGAACAACCATCATAAACTTATATATAGTTTATAGTTTATGTTCATACAAATCATATAGGCTTTACTCGTTTCGATAATAAGTATAGGATTTAAATTGTTTCACCGTTTTATAATTTTGAGGTAAATATGTAAAGAAAATTTCAGTTTTATTTTATTGATTAAAGTCGAATTAAATATAATGGAAATGTTGACTGTTTTTAGAAAATTATCAAATTTAAAAATATCACACGTGCTTTGATGAAAATTTGACCAAGAGAATGTGATTAGTATTTTACTCATTGGTTAAAGCATTTACAAAATTATTTCTGCGTAAGTTAGTGCATGATTTAATCTTTATGCAATATCCTAGAGATCGAAACATTACATATTAGCGAAAATTTCCTTGATCACACGATGGCTAAATTCAGAAAAGAAAATTACAAATTGATAAGATCGAAAAAAGGAAATATTATTTTGCAATAAACAGAAAATAGTGTTGTGAATCAAGAGAATCGAATGGGGAAAATCACATATTATTTCATTAGGGAAGGATCCTTTATATAAGGATCAATACATGAGAAAAGAAAATTCTTTTTCCTAAAGGGAAAAGGAAAGTACATAATAAGTAAATCTTTGTTCAACAAGGAATCATTAAACCGGTCCTAAAGACTAAGTATAGATGGGCCGTAAATGGGCCAGAACTAGTTATGACAATCCACTATGATTTATAACACTCCCCATTGGATGTCATAACTCTAATGAGCTTGTAATACGCTTTGGATGTTGCCTCATTAAAACCTTACCAAGTAAAACCCAATTGGGACAAAACCGTGGTGAAGAAAAAAGAGTACAACACGTATTACTCCCCCTGTTCTGAACCTCACTGAAGGTCTCTCAATCGACGCATTCCAATCTGATATGTTAGCTTCTTGAACGTTGAGGTTGGAAGCGATTTTGTGAATAGGTCCGCCGAATTTTCACTTGACCGTACTTGTTGCACTTGAACTTCTCCAGCTTTCTGCAAATCAGATGTGAAGAAGAACTTTGGCAAGATGTGCTTCGTCCTATCACCTTTGATATATCCATCCTTAAGCTGTGCTATGCACGCTGCGTTGTCCTCGTACAAGACGGTTGGTTCCTGCTTTCCTTCGGTCATCCCACAATCAACTCTTATGTGCTAGGTCATTAACCTTAACCAAACACATTCACGACTGGCTTCATGAATAGCTAATATCTCCGAATGGTTAGATGATGTAGCTGCAATGGTCTGCTTCATTGACCGCCAAGATATTGCCGTTCCACAATGAGTAAAAACATAACCTGTCTGAGACCGAGCACTGTGTGGATCCGAAAGGTAACCTGCATCAGCAAAACCAATTAAACCATCTTTGGATTGGTTAGTATAAAACAGACCCAAGTCTTTCGTTCCTTGTAGGTAACGAAGAATATGTTTAATCCCGTCCCAGTGCCTTTGGGTCGGACATGAGCTGAATCTAGATAGTAAATTCACGGCAAAACATATATCTGGCCTAGTGTGGCTCGCCAGATACATTAAAGCTCCTATGGCACTGAGATATGGCACTTCGGGACCAAGGACGTCTTCATCGTCTCTTTTAGGACCAAACGGATCTTTCTTTAGATCAAGAGATCTCACGACCATTGGGCTGGACAATGGGTGACATTGGTCCATATTAAATCGCTTGAGTACCTTTTCTGTATATGCCATTTGATGCACAAGGATTCCATCGTTAATGTACTCAAGTTGTAATCCCAAACATAACTTTGTTTTTCCTAAGTCCTTCATCTCAAATTCTTTCTTGAGGTATTCAACTGTTTGGGTGATTTCTCCAGAGGTTCCTAGGATGTTTAAATCATCCACATATACTGCTATGATTACAAACCCTTTGTTTGCAAACTTTTTTATGAAAATACATGGACTAATGGGATCATTATTATAGCCTTCTTTGACTAGGTACTCACTCAATCTATTGTACCACATACGCCCACTTTGCTTCAGTCCATAAAGGGATTTGTTCAGCCTTATGCAATGTTGTTCTCGAGAACCTTTCTTATCTTTGAGCTCAATACCCTCTGGTAATCTCATATAAATTTCATTATCCAGTGAACCATATAAGTATGCGGTTACTACGTCCATTAGCCGCAAATCCAAATTTTCTCTTATGGCCAGACTTATTAGGAATCTAAAAGTTGTAGCATTAACCACAAGGGAGTATGTCTCCTCATAGTCTATTCCTGGTCTCTGTGAGAATTCTTGTGCAACTAGCCATGCTTTGTATCTCACGCTTTCACCATGTTCATTTCTTTTCCTCACAAAGACCCATTTATGTCCAACTGGTTTAATCTCATAGGGTGTCCGAATTATTGGACCAAAGACATCCCTTTTCTTTAATGAATTTAACTCCACGTTTACGGCTTCTTTCCATTTTAGCCAATCAGATCTATGAGTGCACTCTATTATTGATGTGGGTTCCTGATCCTCCTTTTCTATTTCAAGTGCTACCGTATAAGCAAATACATCATTTATGTCGACATCTTTTCGGTTCCATTGAGTTCCAGACATGATATAGTTTATTAAGATCTCATTATTGTCATGACCTTCATAACCTTGAGATTTGGCGTCCCAACCCTCAATGATTGGTTCTTTAGAATCAGCCGCGGCTATGTCTGTGGTTTCCTGAACCTCGGTTTCAATCTTTGCACCTTTCTTTGATTTCCGAGGGTTCTTATCTTTGGAACCTATTAGTCTACCACGTTTTTTACGTGCTGTAGACTCTATAGCAACTTGATTGTGTTCCTTTTGAACATCAATACGTACTGGTGCATTACAAGCTGGTATGTACGATTTTGTAACTTTCTTTGGGTCAGCAAAGGAATATGGCAATTGATTAGCTAGCTTTTGTAAATGTATTATCTTTTGGACATCTGATTCACATTCCAGAGTCCGAGGATCTTGCCATGTTAAGGATGTTTGATTCCATGATATTTCTTTAACTAGCTTGTTAGTCTCACCACCTAATGTAGGATATGTCATTTCATCAAACTGACAATCCGCATATCTGGCCTAAAATAGATCACCCGTGGTTGGCTCTAGATACTTAATAATGGTGGGAGAATCAAATCCAACATATATTCCCATCCTCCTTTGAGGTCCCATCTTTGTTCTCTGTGGTGGTGCAATGGGTACATAAACGACACACCCAAATGTCTTTAGATGGGAAATGTCTGGCTCATGACCCGTGAGTAATTGGGATGGAGAATATCTATGCTCACTAGATGGCCTGATGCGTATAAGCTCTGCTGCATGTAATACTGCGTGTCCCCAAGCAGATACTGGAAGCTTCGACCTCATGAGTAATGGTCGAGCAATCAATTTGATCCGTTTAATGAAGGATTCAGCCAATCCATTTTGTGTATGGACATGTGCCACGGGATGTTCCACACTTACCCCCATGGACATACAGTAATCATTAAACGCTTGGGACGTGAATTCACCAACATTATCAAGGCGTATAGTTTTCAAAGGAAAATCTGGAAAGTGTGCCCTTAACCGTATTATCTGGGCCAGTAATCTTGCAAACGCCAAATTTCTAGTTGACAATAGGCAGACATGTGACCATCTCGTGGATGCATCAACAAGGACCATAAAATATCTAAACGTCCCACAAGATGGGTGTATTGGTCCACAAATGTCTCCTTGTAATCTTTCCAGAAAGTTTATTGTTTTCTTAGTTACTTTAACTGGTGACGGCCTAGTAATGAGTTTCCCTAGTGAACATGCTTCACACGTGAGATTCTTTGGGATAACTCTCCTTTCTTTCAAGGTGTGCCCATTAGTACTTGCTAATATCTTTCGCATCATGTTAGAACCGGGATGGCCAAGCCGGTTATGCCAAAAAGTGAAATTCTCGGTAAATTTTTTGTTTACCATGGCATTTGCTTCTATCATTCCGATCTTAGCACAATAAAGGCCCGCAGAAATGGCAGGTATAGTCTCTAGGACTTTCTTATAGCCTTGGGTAATTTCAAAGATTTGAAGGAACTCTTTGTTACCTTCGTCCTTAGTTTCAACATGAAGACCATTCATTCGAATGTCTTTAAAGCTCAATAGGCTTCTCTTTGAACTGGGTGAATATAAAGCATCAGAAATATCTAGATGCGTGCCCTTAGGTAATAAAACATGGGCCTGGCCGTGACCTTCAATCAAATTTGCTATACCCGCAATAGTGGTTACATTTGCCCTTTTAAGTGTAAGATCAATGAAATATCTTTTATCTCTTAGAATCGTGTGGCTTGACCCACTATCCACAATGAACACATCCGTATCTTTCATTCTTCAAAAGAAAGTAATAATCGGATCTTTAGAGACTTTTATAATAACATCCTTTTATTCCATTAAGTTTAAATGAAAGCAATAACACAAAACCAAACACATAAAGTAGTAAAACGTAAAAACAAGCAAAACACAAAACAGAAAACAGAAAGTCAAAATCAACATGGTCACTTAAGTAAATCAGAGGTTTCATAGTTTATCAAGTCATCTTGCTCATGATCAAAATCTCCTTCAATTATTTTCTAAGTATCATGGAAATTAAAGTCCAGGCGTATGATGCAAAACAAGCCGTGGATGCATGATGCTTATTAAACAGGTTTTAAGTTTCTAACAACCTAACATAATGTGTCTACATGTTCAGGATGCAAACCTACCAAGCAAATTCTAAACCGTTTATGATGATCGAATTTTAATATGTCCGGATTTTAAGCAAAGCATGTTAGGTCAATTAAATATGATGCAGTTTCAGTCAATCAGGTTTAACAATCAATTAGATCAATTAATATAATCAAGCTAGCAGGTGGGTTCAATTAGATCATGCAACCAAATTCGATTTTGACTAAGAAGGGTTTTCGGGAAGAAGGTTTTATGTCGATCGACGGAAGCCTAGTGTCGATCGACACGGTTCAATTCAAACGATAATTTTAGACAGAGAGTTCTATGTCGATCGACAGAGGTGAAGCTTGTCGATCGACACGGGCTTAATTTAAGCAAAACGTTTTGATTTTAATCGGTTTAGGTTAGATGCAAATTAGGGTTCCATTAAGGTGATAAATTACGAAACAGGATGGAATCAATCAAACAATCAAACAGTAATAAGAACAAGCATGATTCAATTTTAGGTTTCGGGTTTTCATGAATTTAGGGTTACATGCGATTTTAGGTTTCATAAATTTAGTAATTACGAATCATGGTGAAAGTAATTAATCAATCAAACAACAAGAACGAGCATAATTTAGGATTCAAAACGAGCATGATTAAAACGAGTAAGATTTAGGATTAGGGTTTCTCATAATTTCGGTTTTAACATCAATTAAACGAACATGATTTAGTTTTAGGGTTCTCTCGGATTTTATTGATTTTAGGGTGTCGTTGTTCTTAGGATTTCGATTACTTACCTTAACCTTGTGATTGTTCTTCTAGTTCGCCGTAAACGTTGATAGGCTGTATGAACTATTTCTAGTTCGCCGTAACCTTTGATAGGCTGTATGAACTCGGACTTGAACAGTAACGCCGGATGAACAGTACGCGTGAACAGTACGATGAACAGTACGCGTGAACAATAACGATGAACAGTAATCGCGTTTTTGTGTTTTTAGGGTTTTAGGGAGCAACTCGTGCTGATAACGTGTTGTGAATCAAGAGAATCGAATGGGAAAAATCACATATTATTTCATTAGGGAAGGATCCTTTATATAAGGATCAATACATGAGAAAAAGAAATTCATTTTCCTAAAGGGAAAAAGAAAGTACAGAATAAGTAAATCCTTGTTCAACAAGTAATAATTAAACCGGTCCTAAAGACTAAGTATAGATGGGTCGTAAATGGGTCAGAACTAGTTATGACAATCCACTATGATTTATAACAAATAGTACGTTTTGGAATTGACTTATAATACACTTTAGACAGCTAAACAAACACAATATGAGATTGGATAAATCAGAACTTGGCCTAGATGGAAAATATTTTATCTGTTACAAATCTGTTCCAAATAATAAAAATCTTATCTTATGGAAATGAAATAAAACTAAGCAAAATCATAATCTTTCACATTAAATCACCCTAACAATATATATGTATATATCATTGTATGTATGTAAAGTCTCTTTTTCGTCTAATTAAGATTTTTTAAAAATGTTTTTCTCTCTAACTCGTGACTGTTATCGCTCATCTCCGACAGTTCGAGGGGAATCATCATCATCATCGTCCACCGCGATTGATCCACACGCGCTTACGACGGCGACGATAACTAGGAGCTTATATCGCCACGCGCCGCTTAGTCCAGAGCGGAGGAGGATCGACCGAACACGTCGGTGGCGACCGGCTCTTTGTGCTATTTCGGAAGATGCATCCACCGTCTTCTTCGCCGGAGAGAGTTATCGTCGAAGGACTAGGACTAATGTCTCGTTTGAAAACTATTTAAGCAGAGAAACTACGTCGTTTTATCGCAAAGAGACAACAATGAAGAGAGCCTGGTAAAAAATGTTTTTAAGTTTTTGTTATTTGTTTATCTAATCTAATAGAAAATCGGTCTAATTCGCATAATGAACATTTTATATTTTTTTGAAATTTTGCTCTAGAGAGTAAAGAATACGTTAGATTACATAACCATGAAATATTTGTAATTTATATTTTTGATATATAATTTTTGTTCGAATGCATGCAGGAGAAACACAATAACATACCATATAGCATCGCCGGGATTTGCTCCTTCTCCGTTTATGTATTGAAGTGTGTTACTTCTTCACGTTCTGCAATGTCAAAATCTTTGTTACTCTGTCTAATTCTGTTTGGTATTTGGTAGTGTAAAATGTCAGATTTTCCATATTATCGGCCTAGTTTTAGGTTGTTTAAAAGAACACTCTTATTTTATAGAGTTAAATTCTTGTAGTTGTTCGAAGAATCATCATTTCACACTGCCAAACAATATGAACAATTTTTTTTGTAACATTTTTTTGTGTGTGTAAATATTATTAAAGATGAACAGTTTAGCGATACTCTTTGCTGGAAGCATCCGCTAACGGAAAAATAGCGATAAATTTTTTTGAAGAAGTAACATTACGATTTACGACCGTGTAACCTTTACCATTGTGTGCCTTATCTCCAGTGCCGGTTCAAAATTTTAATGGGTCCAAGGATAATTTTTTTTTTTTGGCCCTTTTTTAATCGTCTAGAATTATTATATAGAAATTACAATCATCGTTAGACTAATTTGATCAATTTGACTTAAGGTCCTTTAAATTCAACTTTTTGTAGATATTTTTGCTAACTAAAAAAATTTGAAAATATTTTTTTATAAATTCGGTAAACTAAACAAATAAATACATTATAAAAATATTTATGGACCCTTTTTATTTTACTTATAATTAAATTTAGTCTAAATTATTTTTAGAAATTTTAAAAAAAGATTTTGGATCCCTTAATTCTTGGGATATGGGGTAAGCCGACCTGCTTATTTATTATTATTTTTTTTTGAACAACAAAAGATATGCATTTTCATTAATATCATTATGAATCTACATGCCTCAAGCTAATAGCTTGTTTTGGAAGCATATCGGCTTGTACATTAAACTTGCGTTTAATACACACGAAAGTAACGGATCCAAAGTTTTGAGCTAAAGCTAAAATATCTTCGATGATGCCATATGCATTCATGAGTGAGTCTCCCGAATTGATGGCGGTGATAAGTTGAGATGAGTCCGATTCGAATCTCATGTTTCGATACCCTTTGTCAAGCGTGAACAGAACTCCTTCTCGTAAAGCCAATGCCTCAGGTACAAGGGGAGAGCAAACATGTGAGGTGGTTTTAATGTGTTCAAGTGCTCTGTTTACATGTGATGGAGATACGACACATCCCAAGCCTGCAACCTTGGAATCTTTATACCAAGCCGCATCAGTTTGGCATATTGGCATGTTTGTGGTCTGGTTCCGGGTTCGGTGTGGCTTCCGAGTGGAAGGCAGTGCGTCTTGTTGTTGTTGTGCGTCCAACCATTCTTTGGCCATTACGATGGCTGAGGTAATTTATAGCTTATCTCAAATCACAAAAACATCAGAACGCGCAAGAATTTATAGCTTCCTCGTCAAATTATCGATTCCAAGATTTTGAGTCCTGAATCCAAACACAAACTCCAATTCACATTTCACCGCAAATTCTCAACAACAAAGGGACGATTAAGAACCATTACTTCGATCGACGAAAATTCAAATCATACACAGGTTTTCAAATCAGTAAATTTGTACCCGAAAAAAAAAAACAAATTAATCACTCTTACATTTTGTTGTAACATATGTATTGTTATTAGAATATCTTATAAAGTTCAATTAACTTGAAAGATATCAAGTGCTAATAAATTTCCTCTTCAAAATTCTTGTTTTACATTTATAAAAAGAGACTAAAACACTAATAATAATACAAAAAGCTAAAAGTGATTATGTTTTGATTTGTCTAATTTTATCTTCCATAACTATTTTTTGTGTCAACATCTTCCATATCTATTGTTTAGTACATAATATAACTTTTTTTATATATAGATTTATTTTTTATTCATTTTATCTATAAAGACATTAGATAAGTGTCGCTATCTGATTAAACCAGAATCTTTGAACTTATAAGGACCTACATGTCATAATAGTACTATATAAAACGAATTCGACACTTCATAATAAGATCTGGTAAAAATATGTTAGTTAAGAGAACACTTCTATTAGTTCTACTTTTCATAAGTGATACATGAATCTTCTTGTTTTTATTGTAGTGATGGAAAAAATATATGCATTTTTATTTATCTACTAATGAATATGTAGATAGGAATGACGAAAATTACTCATCCAACAAATTGCCAAATCTAATCCAACTCTAACCTATATATAATAATCCATTTGTTCTCATAAAAAGGTGTCCATTCTTACGCACTTCACACAATATTCTCATAAAAAGGTGTACCGATCTCTAATCTTCTTAATTCACCCTTTTCCTTCAACCTCTTTCTTGTGTGTTTCAAAAGTGACATTATAAGAAGCCTTGTTTATAATAGAAAATGGAAGAGGGGACAAAAGTGGAGAAGAAATTAGGATGCTTTACTATTGTAACAATTGTTGGTATTGTGTTGATCATAGGATTAGATAGCTTTGCCGGTTTCATGGGATTGCAAGCCGAAACAGCTCAGCAACATGTATACATTTCTTTTCATATATCATAAGTATAAGCATATGATCATACTTGATGATGATATAGGGTTACACCTTTTGTATTGTGCATGTGGCAGGTGGAGCACAAGAGAGTGATGGTGCTTGAGTGTAAAGCTCCAAGCCAAACAGCTTTCGTGTTCGGGATAATTGCATTGTCATGTTTAATAGCATCTCATATCATTGCAAATCTGATCGGATGCAGTACCAAGCTAATTACGAATACTACTACGATCACTGGATACTTCAATTTAGCCTGCTGTTGTCTCACTTGGTAATTGAATTTTACTACTCTTAAAACTCAAAATATTTTTCATGAGAATTAAAGCAAAACAAAAGTTTTACTACGGCTTATTTTCTGATTTTTCTTCCCTTTCGAACATTAAGACACATTTAATGTAAAAACGTTTGATTTGAATACAACTTTACAAAAAAAAAAAATTTGAAAAAATTCCATGTAACCATTTCTAACGTCATTTTTATATAGAGAAGTACGATATACGATACTATGACTAATAATGTAAAAATGATGGTGGAGAATAGGATCGTAGGAGTCGTTGGAGCAGGGGCACTTCTAATGGGGATATGGTCGAACAGAGACTCAAGATCAGAGTGTGGATTCACAAACAAACATATGTTGTCTTTCGGAGGCAAAGTGTGTTTCATTCATGCCATTGTCTCTATCGTTTTTTACGTATCCACTATCATTGCCAAAAAAAGAAGTTGTTTTGTATAATTGACTTTGGCAAATTCCGTTGGCTTTTGTATATCTTTGTCCTTTTCTTATTTCAATTCAGTTCATGTATCTATGTAACAAATAACGAAAAAAGTTGTTTGAATTCTGCAAATATTGGACCGTCAGAGTAAAATATAATGTAATATGGATGGTATGATATTTAATTTCGGTTTAAATTCAAACTTTTAATCAAAATTATTTTGTTTTTGGCTATTCCAACTTTAGTTCCTTTTATTAATTATAAAAAAATTATGAACCCCCTTAAAATTTTTTAAGGCATGGTTTTTTTTAAAAAAATTGTTGTTTGAGAGTTATTTTCTAATGATGTAAAGAAACATTGAATATATATTTTTTATATAAAATCTACACGTCAGTAATGGATAAAGATGAGACTGAAAAACCTTATAATTGTGAGAATTAAATTAAAGTCAAAAAGTTAAGATCCTTATAACAAATCTTATTCTTATTAAACTTGAAAATCGAATTTGTCGTTTGAAGATTCGGTTTTTTCGTCACCTGTCTCCCTTATATTCATCCAAAAAGAGCCATCACTTCTCACATAATTACCTTATCTGCCACCCAAATACCCTCACATGCAAACTGAATATCCCGATCTAATTGGTTTGTACACAACATCCACAATTACCACGTGTTACTACGATCACTGAAGTACGTTAACTATAAATTGTAGTCACACAAGCTAGAGAAAGCAAAAGCTTATAACGTGTTTTTTTTTCTTTTTAATCTGAAAATCTCAATTCTGATCAAATCTCAAATCAAATGAATAAATAGTTGTTCGTATACTTTTTTTCTGTTTCTTCAAGAAATGCAAATAATGGGATCACAATATTGTGATCATTGCAATATAGAAAGAGCCATCGTTTATTGTAAGACACATTTGGCTAGGGTTTGTCTTCAATGTGACCGATTGTTACACTCTCATGTCACTGATGACAATTCCGATCACTTGCGGTTGCTGTTGTGCAACAATTGCGTTTCGCAGACCGCGGTTGTACGATATCTTGATAAAGGGTTGTGCCAAACATGCGTTTCAAATGCTAATGTAATATCGCGTTTTCTTCTTTATAACGTTTCTAATAAAAATAATTCAGGTTATAGTTATTCTCCACCAGATTATCTTGATCTCGATTCTTCTTCATCGTCTTCTTCGTCTTTTGATCTCAATTGGGGATTTCCATTTATTTCATTGCCTCTCACTAATGGGGACTCATCATCATCTTGCGGAATCATTCAAAATTTTGACAATTATACAAAGAATTATAGTGATCATCAAGTGCCAATGCTTCAACCTGATTATTTGGGCATTCCTAAGGTATCTGCTTATAATTAAAAAAAAATTGGTTTTTATTATTATTACCATACATTTGTGTTTCTGATCTAGATTCGATGTTTTCTTGCGTGTCACTTTACGCAGGATAGTCCATGTTTAGGATTTAATAGCTACGAATGTAATAAAGAAGATATAGAGAATGTTTGGATGAACAATTTTGGCGGCGACGAGGCGGTATTAGACCCAAAAGAATATTTACCCGGGGAAGATTTGATCCTAACCGAATTAATCGATGAAATACACAATGTAGAGACCTCGCCCGAGGTATTCACAAACATCAATTTAAATCTATGGCTATATAATGAGGTTTTGATTATTCATATGGTTGACTTATATATAAATTTATTTGTTCTAGATTCTAGCATCTTCATCATCGGGTATGTCATCGGTTATACAAAAAGATTACAACATTGAAGCTATGGCTAATGCAAGTTGTCAATATTACAATAAGAATCAAATGATTGGCTCAAAGGCAAAGGAAGAGACCAATAATAATGTTGGAATATTCCCTAATAACGCTATTGTTCAACTTGACTCATGTGCACCATCGCAGTTGATTCTGACCGATGAGATGTTACCATGGGAGGATCAAACACTTGTACCTCATAAATACGATCCGCGAGTACGTGAAGAGGCGTTAAAGAGATATTTGGCAAAGAAGAAGAAACGCAAGTAGGTATTATTATATCTTATGAATTTTTTTCGTATAGATAGCTCATGGAAATGTGTATATACGTACTTACAAGCTTATGATTTAAACAAATGTAGGTTTGGGAAGCAAATTAGATACGTATCTCGAAAATCTACGGCTGATACAAAAAGAAGAATGAAAGGAAGATTTACGAAAGCTGGTGCAGAATATGATTATGACCCACGAGCTAATGATATAAACAATGAGAATAATAAAATCATGACCGTATGAATAAAGAGATGGTTGCAACCATATGGTCATCATCATCGTTATGGTTCCATATGATTTTTTGCAAGAAGTGGTTCAGTGGTTTCGTCTTGATAGTCGAGAGATCGATCTCTCCACTGGATGCACACGCTTGATGACTGCAAAAATTTACTGAGCAGTAAAAAAACTCTAGTTTTGGATTTGGTTCGAGAGTTTTTTTTTTGGCAAGAGAGTTCACCGAGCAATTTTTTTCTACCTTTTGGTGGAGGGTGACTCTAATTCAAAATATTTGAAAGAAATATTTTTTTTAATTTTATTATTTTTTAGTGTTAAATACTTTAACTAAAAAACAATGATACCGACAAAGATTAAGAGAGAAATAAGTGCACGGTAGTGGTAAATGAAGACCCGCAGAGCTGTATACGAAAATAGGTTTAGCTGTATACTTACTAAGAATGTAACATGTTTAACATACTGTAGTCACTAAAATTTTATAATTATACTTACTAAGATATTTTGATGAAAATTGTATGAATTTTGTTCACAACTTCTTTTGTAGATTAAAGTTACATTTTCTTGACATTTTGATTTTTCGCAACTAGATCTTTAATCATTTTTCACGAAACAAAATTCAACTCTTTCTTTAAAAAATATAAAAATATTCCCTATAGCTCAGATCTTGTGACATTGCACATGTTGAGGGCAGCAAAATTTACGTTACTGAACGTTGCTTGTTTCGTGTCTTCTCAGTATTTTTTTTTAAGAAAAACATTTTTATAGATTTTTGTCTTCTCAATATTTTTATGGGGTGAATTTGTGGGATAGCACAAAAAAAATTATAATTTGAAAGCTAGCCAATTGTGTAGAGAGAGATAGGAAGATATAGAGAGAGAAAAAAGTAAAAAATGGTTAGTTTTTAGATTATAATTTGTGTGTGTGTTATTTTAGCTAATTTCCCTATTTTGATGAGTAATTTGATTAATCTAACAGAAAATTAATTTGTATGACTATACGAAAACTAAGCTCTCTGTTATGGAAACTTTCCATTATATACAATATCTTCACAACCGTAAAATTTGTATGGCAACTAAAATTTATGGAGATGAATTGAATATAGGTCGAGTAGTAAAATTCATTACCAAAAATATAAACAAGTCCAATAAGGTGTACGTTACTTTTGATTAATCGAGAAAATTTATAAAGTGGAGAAACAACTAACGTACGAGTCCAAAAAGACACCCACACTCAAATTAAATTTTCTATTCAAAGAGAACAAAACAAATGTCGACCAAAAAAAAAAAAAAAAAACAAATAGTTTAATAAGCTCCTTCTTTGTTTAGGCCGCCTACTCACACCTAGTTATTAAATGGTTAGACTGCTTTAATTCTTTACACTATAAACATTTTTTTTACACGACTCCATTACTCCTACTCCCTATGATCAACCCTCCTCTTCCGCCTCCGCTACCACCGCCTATAGCCACCGTGACCACTACTTTAATATAGCCAACGTCTTACCAAATTTGTATTTTTTAGATCTTCTTATTCATTTATATATATATATATATATATATATATATAAAGGTAATATATATACCAAAATTTATCATTCTTCTTATATTTTTATCCCAAAATGTGTCTCTTACGACCCGTATCGAAACTCCATTCTTCTTCTTCGACCACCGCGAAGCGTATGATAAATTGCATACTACTTTTTGTATTCATTTTCTTGGTCTACCTTCTCGTCTCGGTCACAAGGCTTCAATCTAAAGATACTATTCAGTTATCTTTTTCTAAAGATGAATCTCAAAATAGCCTAACAAAGATCAATCACATCGTCTTTGGGATCGGCTCAAGCACGAGGTCGTGGCCTTCGCGTAGAGACTACGTTAAGCTTTGGTGGGATGCTCAAAGAATGAGAGGCTGCGTCTTTGTTGAACAGCCATTGTCGCCTTCTGATCAAAACCACACAGATTCTTATCTTCTTCCTCCGGTTTGTGTTTCCGAAGATACTTCCCGGTTCAGGTTAATCAATCTGAATTTCAATTTCTTACTTCCATGTTTGTGTTTCAAGATACTTGCAAGATTCTGTATATCATTTAATTTTTGTGCTCGTACAAAAAATTAAAATTCATTTACTAGTGGTTGTCAACAAAAAAGAAAATATCTTTTACTATAGTAAAGTCATAGACGTTACAACATATATTGATAATAACGCCACAAAATCTACCTTCTTTTAATTGTTGAAATAAAATTACTAAAATTTTAAGAGATATATATATTACAATAAATTTCAATATATTGTGCTTTACGAACCGGTCTATTGGCATGCATACCTCTACACTAAAGGTACACTTGGAGAGGCGGTGACAGAAACGCGATTCGAATAGCGCGGTGCATTTCAGAAACGGTAAAGATATTCAACACTTCATCAGATGAAGTAAGATGGTACGTATTTGGAGACGACGACACAATATTCATCCCGGAAAACCTCGCTCGAACCCTGTCCAAATACGACCACACATCATGGCATTACATAGGATCGAGCTCAGAGATTTATCACCAAAACTCGATGTTCGGACACGACATGGCGTTTGGCGGTGGAGGGTACGCTTTAAGCAGCCCATTGGCTAATGTTTTAGCTAGAAACTTTGATTCGTGTATCGAACGGTATCCACATTTGTACGGAGGTGACTCTAGGGTTCATGCTTGTGTGCTTGAGCTTGGAGTTGGATTGTCTCCTGAACCTGGCTTCCATCAGGTTTTTAAAATTTATTAGTTATATTTTGTTAGAATATTGGTTTCCAACTTAAAACCTATGCTAATGAATGGATTGACCTATATTTTTTTGTATATTATTTAGCCCATCAACGTCAGATGTGAGATTCTTAACATATTTTCAAAAAGTTGATAGATAAAAATTGTTTTATTTCTTAAGCAGTTTGATGTGAGAGGAAATGCATTGGGAATATTGACATCACATTCAACAAGACCGCTGGTGACACTACACCACATGGCTCACATTGATCCAATTTTCCCGAACTCAACCACATTCTCCGCCGTTCACCACCTCTTCTCCGCCGTGGAATTCGACCCTCTCCGTATATTTCAACTCTCCGTTTGCTATGACCGTTGGTACTCTTGGACCATCTCTGTCTCTTGGGGCTACACTGTTCAGGTTTACATCTTATAGCCTTTTTTATTTGAGATCACTATATCCAAAATTTTACCGAATATATAGTTTTTGGATTAGTTCGGTTTTAGTAAGGCAAATTTTGGTTCGGTTTTCGGTTCTTTAAAAATAACAAGAACACATTTATTTTAGCTAAAATATAGTCTAGTAGATGCATGGTTTTATATGATCCTAGTAAATCAAAATAAATATGTTGTTTCAAATGTTAGATCGAAGGTAGGCATTTAGATCTAAGGGATGTTTTTCGAGCACAAGAGACATTTCAACCATGGCAACAATCTGGCGGGTTGTCAAGTGTGTACACATTCAACACAAGAGAGGTACATCCTGATCCTTGCCAAAGACCTGTCACTTTCTTCATGGAACATGTTTCTTCTAGTCACGATGATGGAACTATTCAAAGTGTTTATAAGCAAGCTTACCAGAATTGCACCTACGATCATATTTCATCGCCTCGTAAGATCGAAGAGATTAGAGTTTTTTCAAGAAGACTCGATCCCGATATCAGACAAGTAAATTTATTCCACCATTCCTTTTCTTATAGTCGTGAGCTCCACATTTCAAGACCATAAAAATACTATTTCGTAAAATTCTTATATTTTTTTTATTTATCTCAAGTTTATAAGTTTTAACTAAATTTATCTCCTGGATGTGGTAGTTGAAGGCTCCAAGAAGGCAGTGTTGTGATATATTACCAACTTCTTCCACTGGTGGAAACATAATGGAAATTGGAATTCGAGAATGCAAAGAGGATGAGTTTATCTATATGCATCCCTAGATAGTAGCAACGTACCTAATATGTTAAAACTTTTTTTGCTTTTCAATATATATTGCCATCAACCTACCATTGCAATTTAGTTTTTAGCTATTTTGTATACTAAACATTAAAATTTTCAATATATATTGCCATCAACCTACCATTGCAATTTAGTTTTTAGCTATTTTGTATACTAAACATTAAACTGTTAATTGGCTTGTCGCTTTCAACTTTTGAGATTTGCAGTTAAAATAATTTTGATATGTTCACCGGCCATAACAAATCTTGTGAAGTATATTTATTTAACTAAATGGAGAAGCTATGAATATGCAACAAAAATTTAGCTAAGTATGATTGTAATATGATCCTTGTATGGCCAATGGTCAAATATCAATTTATTGTATGGGAATAGTAGAGAGAATATTTGAATGGTAGGAAAAGAATCAGTAAAACACGTTGACAAATAAAAAAGTAGTTAGCAAAATTGTAATCATCAAAATTAGCGTTTGTAATACATTCTTTTTTTTTATTAACTCTACTTCTGTAAATAAATCTTTTTTAAAAATATATTAATTTTGATTTGAGAATGATAATTTACTTCTTTTACAAGATACGAATCCAAGATTTTGTTTTAGTCTTTCTCACTTTAACAGCTCGACGTTATTAAATAACAATGTAGAGTGTTAATATAAGACAAGTCTCACTCACACTCTTGTTCTTTTGTTACTTGAAAGCTGATAAAATCTAAACCAATTTAAACATTCTAGAAGAAGAAAAACAGTAAAAAAAATGAACCAAAATAAAAAAAATGCTACAATTTTTTCTAAACTATGTTTTTTTCTAAACTAAATTCACATAGAATCATTATCCAACCGCTTGAAAATAACAAAAATTAAATGAGCCAAAGTAAAAGAAAAACAAATGTAAATATTACCATATTGACGCGGACCAAATAGAAGTCCGGTTTACCAATTTGAAAGCGTTTCCAGTTGTAATTAAAAGATTAATGTTAATTACATTTTTAATTAAGTAAAATGTTAATTAAGCGTTACCTTAAGCTCAGGTTTTAGACGACTTTCCAACCATTATACCTTGCCTTCTTTTCGATGTTATTAGTAAACATTGCGTGATCTCAATCTATATCTTCGCCCTCCGAAATCTTCGAAATTACCAAATTGCCATTCTCCTTCCTCGATTCGATGACGATAGAGCCGACGCAATCGCCGTCGGAGCCTGAAATTCACTCCGGTGAAGACTTCGTTCACATCGAAGTCCCCAGACCTACCGGCGATATCTCGTTAAGCGATAGCATAGTGAATGTGGAGAAGGAGGAATTGCTAGACGCTGAGGCGGATGAAGAATTCAAGGACTCCGATTCATTTGTCACCGGCGGAGATGAAGCTGATGTTTCCGGTGGTGGAGAGGATGATGGCGAGTGTTCATCGGAGAATACGAAAGTGGAGTTACCGGAGGAATTGGCGAAAAGCGTTGTGATTCTGACTTGTGAGTCTACAGGGAAAGGCGGATCTTGCGATGTATATTTGATCGGAACTGCTCATGTATCAAAGGTATCGCTAGTTCGAATTCGTTGATTCTCAATTTTGCCAAGGAGCTGTACTATTTGATCGGAACTGCTTATTCATTCATTGATTGTTGATTATATCGTTCTTGTGATCTCTGGAGAAAGCTGAATTGCATTTGAAATTGGAGAAATCTATCAAAACCTTTTGTAGATATTTCTATTGGAAGGTGTAGTGTTGGGAACGTGTTTATGGCTGTGTCAGAAGTGTTGCTAGTGTTAGGATCTAGTGAGAAATCATCAGCTTCTTGAAAATTTGCTATATTAAAGAAGATATGGTTCTGGAGATTTGGGATGAGTCAGGATTTGGATTTTCAGTGAAATGTTTCAGAATTCATAGGATTTGTAATTCTATAAATTCATTGCATTTTTTGTTGTTACAGGAATCATGTAGAGAAGTTGAAGCAATAGTCAGCTTCTTGAAACCAGAGGTTCTTTTCTCTAAATGTTCATCGAGGACTGAAGATTGATATCTTTATTTCGATGTTCGGGTCTAAGGGTTTTGGCTGATGTTACAGGTTGTTTTTGTGGAGTTATGTTCAAGCAGATTGTCTGTTCTCAAACCTCAGAGTTTGAAGGTTTGCTTTTCTCAGTTGTGATTCTGCTTATTCCTTCATATTTGGTTTACTTCTTTCTATTGTATGAGATTCTGGAAAAGAATTTGCATAAGCATTTTTATGATGCATGGGCAAGTGATGTATGTACTTCACTTGCTTTATATGCTATACTATTTGTTGATGATATTTCACAGATCCAAGTACGTGTACACAATTCTAGCTCTTCTAACCCTTTTGCTTATTCTGAGATTGTATTATAATTTGCTTTTCTAGGTTCCAACCATGTCGGACATGATAGAATCTTGGAAGCAGAAACAGAACACATTTGGAATACTTTATGGATGGTTTCTTGCAAAGGCAAGTTTCCTTAACCAAAGATATTCTTTGATGGAAGCTTAAATTTTTGAACCGAAAATTTACATCTTTTCCTTCTGTTAGATCGCCAGTCAGCTTGAAGTTCTTCCTGGTGCGGAGTTTCGTGTGGCATATGAAGAGGCAATGAAATATGGTGGCCAGGTGATACTTGGTGATCGTCCTGTACAGGTGATATGGTCATTCAAATAGTTTCAAACCATTCTTTTAGCAATGTTATACATCTTATAAGCATTGTTTCGGTATATATTCATTTGGTTTTGTATTTTTGTCGAAGCAGATCACGTTAAAAAGAACATGGGCGAAAATGTCTCTATGGCACAAGGTAAAGTTTCTGTACTCCTTCCTGTTTCAAGCTGTCTTCTTGCCGAGCCCTGAAGACCTCAACAGAATGGCAAGTCTTATTCATATATATATATATCTTTTTTTTTTTTTTTTTTTTTTTCTGCACATGTTTCATGTGATTTGGCATAACTAGTATATCTTGATTCTGAAAATTGATCGGTTGGTAAATTTGGATCGTTTCAGCTGAAAGAAATGGACAATTTGGATATGGTGACTTTGGTGATTCAAGAAATGAGCAAGGAGTTTCCATCTCTCATGGATACACTTGTGCATGAGCGAGACCAGTTAGTGTTCTATATTCCCTCTCTACATATAGTTTATTGGATTCGTTAAGCTTGGGTTATATTCATTATCTGAAAACTGATATAGAAATAACGATCTTCCATCGACTTTCACATCCAAAATATCTCCTGATTGATTGATTGGCAAGATATATATGACATTTTCAGGTACATGGCATCCTCTTTGCTGAGAGTTGCAAGTGAGCATAGTTCGGTTGTGGCGGTTATCGGGAGAGGGCATATTCATGGAATCAAGAGGAATTGGAAGCAACCTATAACGGTTCGTTCTTGTAAAAACTTGTCTCGTTTCAATCTCTAGAGTAAGCTTTATTATATTCATGAAAACTTGCAGATGAAAGATTTAATGGAGATACCGACCGACGAATCGGTATTTACAGTGAAGAGGATAATATCATCAGTGGCAATTGCAGTTGCAGGAACAGCTATAGTTTCGGGTATACTTCTTGCAAGAAGAAGGTGAACAAATTTGTGATGGGCAGAGTTTTTCTCTTCATACGAACTCAAAATAACTGTTACAATTGTTACTCTGTTTTTTTTTTTTTTTTAAATGTCCGATGACTCTTCTTTTCATGATAAATAAAAAAGTTTTTTTTCCATCTATCGTTATTTGTTTATTTTTGTCGTCAAAGTTTTCGGATCCCACAAAATACCTCAAAGGTCTTTTAACATTTTGGAATCATCTCGTTTGCAGATAACTCTATCGACGAAATGATAATGTACTGAAACCAACTAAAATGTCATGTTTCGAACAAGACAAACCAAATATATACAACAAATAAACTAATACTTTTATTTCTTTATTGACAAAGTCTATAACCAAAGCCATAAACACAAATCCCAAAAAGTTACATCACAATCACAATCACAATCATCATCCTCATTATTTTAACATATACCCTCAAACTCACACATCTTTTACATTTTCAACTCTCAACTATTTGCAACAGAACATTGCCTCCTAACCACTCCACCTGACCCAGTCTTGACATTGATCCGACCCATTTTCTCCATCGACTTGGCAAATTCAGAGAAGAAAGTCTCCACCGAACCCTTCAAGATCTGGTTTATGTTTGAGAGTGACGTAGGGTTAGTGGTTAGAGCAGAGTCTGATTGAAACAAACCTCTACGCTTGAGAACGAGCTGGTAATAACTAAGATCAAACGTTTTACGGCTTCCTGGATCCATCTCTACGATGGTCGTGTTATCATTGAGGCTAGGACATTTTCTAGACTTGAGATTGGCTGCGTATTCGCTGTCTAAGGCCGGGTCTTGTCCTCCTCGACCAGTGAAATTGTAGAGACGGTTTGTGAATGACGAGCAGTGAGATATTCCAATGGTATGAGCTCCTGTTACAACACAATCATAGGTTAAAATGTTTTTACTAGTAATTTTCTTCAAATGAAACTATACTTTTAAAGTTAATTTTTTGTAAATTTTTCAATGCAAACGCGAAAATGTAATCATTAGAAAGACTTGAGATTGTATTTACATCTACGTTTAACTATCTAGACAAAAATATTTGTTTTTGAAACATTCCATACGTAATTTTTTTTTTTTAAGTATATATGATTCCAAACCTAATTATTAGCTATGTGTGGTATGGTATTAGGCTTTACCGGAGAGTAAGACAAGGTCCTTAATATTAAGTCCTTGGTTTGCAAAAAGTGTCTGAAGATTGGTGAAGTTACTGGTAGGTGGAGGAATGTTAGCTAATGCCTCTGATGCTCTTGATATTCTCCCGTCTCTTCTTCCGGTAGGTACACTCCAATTCGGTCCGCCCTACAACATACCAAAGATCAAAATTTTGATGAGAAATACTAAAAATTGTAATATGCAAATAATGTCATGTGAAAATGATCATGCTTACGGTGAAAACAATGGCGTCTCGAGATGCTAGAGCGATAATATCAGCGCAAGAAACGATTCCTGGACATTGAGCTTCAAGCACAGCTTTAATTGCGTCGATGAAACCAAACCCTCGAAGCGTTAGGTTAGGAGTTGAGTCTCTCTCTGCGTTTCCCGACGTCGAGTTTATTAGCACTGATCCATCACAACCCTACATGTACAAAATTCGACGTAATTACATCGCTAATTATAAAGTTATAACTTATAAGGAAAAAAACGAGAGCAAGAAGGAGTTTACTCGGACAAAACAGTCATGGAAATGCATTCTCAAGAGAGAAGCAGCAAGAGAAGGAGCATTAGAAATGTGGTTTGAAACAAAATCTTGAACAATCTTTTCAGCGTTAGGACAAGTATTGGCATAGAAGTTCATTTGCAATTGAGCTTGGATCGGTCGGACCAAACATAAAAGAAGCAGAGAAAGTGAAAGAGCAATAGATCTCAAGTGATTCATCTTTTAAATATGTGGCTTTTTTTAGACAACAAAATGTCTTTTGTGGGAGGATTATGTTCAATGTGTTTGTGGTTGTGTACTGTGTGATGTATTGAGACGTTTAAAGAGGGTTTATATAGAACATTTTGCATGTTTGGTAGTGTATGTAGGTCCATCTGCGAACTAACATGTGCTCTTATGAGTTGTGTTATATTTTATTTTTGTAATTTTTCTGACTCATAATTAGCGCTATTCGTAATAAAATTTCAAATTTCATAAAGACAAAAACTAGGGAATTCACTAATAATTGTTTCATAAAATAACGTTTGATCTTCTAAAACTCATGGCACCATCCTTTTATCTCGTTTTTTTCCGTCGACAAAATAAAAATATTTCAATGACTAATGATTAAAACGCAAAATTCAAATCCTCTAACGGACTAAATCTACCTATAGAGAATACCCAATAAAAAATAAAAAAAATATCTACCTATAGTGATAAAAATTAGTACTAGATAATAAGAGAGGCCGAGGGTGAATGTTTGGTCCATAAATCAAGCTATAGTAAGTTAGTAACATACAAAGTCTTTAATTGATTGTGTTGACCGTTAGAGCACTCTTCTGACAAATAAAATACTATTATTTTTTAAATAATTTAATTATTAGTTTAAAATAAAAAATTTGAACCAATTAAAAGTAGCATGAAACTCTCTAACAAAGTTTCTCACTCTCTCTTTCGCCATTTTTTCATTGTATTAATTTTTTAATGGTAAGATACCACAAGGTTCAAGGATAGGCGGAGGAGAGACTTCACAGATCTAAACGTATTAGCTAAGCCGTGTTGAAAGCCGCGAAAGGGTTTCAGGTAAAGGAGAGCATCGTAAGCACTAACTCATCAGCCATGACTCAATCCACTGTTAGAGATACCCCTTCACAACCACCGTATTGGCAGAACCGTGTTGTTTAGACCGGAAACTCTTCTGAGTCTATCCAGAAATCTCGAGTACTTCGATCGTTACTTGTGTTTTGGAAGAAAGAATACAAAGCTTATGAAGATGTTGAGATCTAGAAAACTCAGAGAGAATTTAGAGAGATGATTTAGAGAGAGAAACTTTTTATTAGAAATGAAAACTTGTCTGTTACATGGATGGGTACACCCTTATTTATAGGAGAGGCATTTAAGACACTTACGTAAGCGCTTACCTCATTACACACTTATAGATTATTCTACACACTTAGATATTTCTTACACATTTATTTTAATTAAACATAATACTTATTGGGCTTCTTACTTCTTAGTGGACTCCTTATTGGACTTCTTAGGCTTCTTATTATTGGATTCCTTAGTGGGCTTCTTAGATGGCTTGGGCTTTATCATAACTTGGGCTTTAAGATGGCTTTCTAGTGATCCATCTCAAATTCAAGCATGTGATCTTCACAACATCCATAGCCATCGTCTGGACACACATACTTTGGCTCTGGTTCTTCATTTGTCTCCATGATCGTGTCGCTGGTGCATAACTTTTCTATCTCTTCAAGGTTTAAGTCTAGGTCTGGATCCTCAGGTTCTTGTGAGTCTTGCCAGTATACTCCTGCTGGTGGTGCTTTTCCATTTTTGCTGTCTTCTTCGCCGATCTTTACTCCAGTAATTTTGCTGCTTCTAAGTTGCTCCTGCTTCATCATATAGAACTGAAGGTCTTCATCAAGGTCCATCTGGTAGTCAACTTCGTAGAACGACCAATTGAGCTTGTATGGGATAGCGAACTTCTGGACCGTGTTGTTGAGTCGGAACGCGTGAGTTTGGAAGGTTTCAAATATCTCATTGTCAGTCATGTTGAAATCTGGACGAACTCCTCTGCTAAGATCTTTGTGATGGATGAGTGTAGGCATTGCATGGATCTTTTTTGATTTTGGGTTGACGCTGACAGGTCGGTGGAAGAAGTAGATGGTATGTGGGTTGAAAAACGGATTTGAAGTGGTCCTACCCCTTAGCTTCTTGAAAGGATAGTTGAGTGATTTGGCTGAAGCACAAAGTTTGTTGTTCCAAACATTCATTGGTTCAAACCACCTCAGAAAAGTTGATATGCCATTAGAGAAGCATTTCTGGGAATTAATATGTTGGTACAACCATGGAATATCAAAGATAATTCCAACAGTGTATACCGCACATAAATACCAGAGGAAACAGATGACTTCTTCTGGGAGGTTGCTTTGTCGGATACTGTACAGATGGGCGAACGGATAATTTGGATGGATACCAAGCGGTGAGATGAAGTTGTTGAGGACTCCGTGGCTGGATAAGATCATGGACTGGTATCGGAAGATCTTCTGTTTAAGGCGGTTATGGAGTTCTCCATTTTTGATCAGCTCCTTTGTATCTTCGGGAATGTTGCTTTCAAAATCGTAGAGAGATTTTGTCGAGGAACTGAAGCCTTGGCAGCTCATGATGGCGGATATTGGTATTACTGGTTTACGACTTAACATATCGGCTAGAATATTCTCCTTGCCCTTTAAATAGGCAGAGTCGAAGTCATATTTTGAAAATCATTCACTCCAACGAAGTAGCTGCTGATGTGGCACCATCTTCTGGTTGAATTGTAGCATCTTCGGAAAGGATGACATATCCATCTCAATCTTGAATCTATGTCCTATCAAGTAGAACTCGAATCTTTCAATAGCCTTTTTTACAGCTAGGATTTCTTTGAACGTAGAGTGATAATGCATTTCTGACTTCTTGAAACGTCCGCTCTTGTAGGCACAAATATGTCTTTTCCCATCAATCTCTTCGAACAGTATTGCTCCCCAATATTTGTCGCTTGCGTCGGTTTGCACTATTTTTTTGCCGACAAAGGGAATCTTCAAGGGTGGTAGCCTTTGAATCTCTAGCTTCAGCTTTTTTACTGCTTCAGTTTTTCGTGTACTCCACTGTGGAGGATTCTTTTGCAACAGTTTTCTGAGTGGTTGTGTCAGCTGGGACAGCTTCGGAATAAATTCGCTGACATAGTTGATTACTCCAAAAAATTGTTGCACTTGTCTCCTTGTGAGATTCTCGTCAGGGAAAGCGAGTAGTTCCATTGCCAGATGTGGTTGGGTGTAAATTTCCCTTCTGCAATTTTGACTCCAAGGAACTCAATCTCCATTTTTGCTATGGTCATCTTCTTTGCTGCAAGCATGATTCCATACTGTTGGACTAAGTCATGGAACTGTTTTAGAATTTTGGTATGGTCTCCAGCATCTTTGGAAAACAGTAGAATGTCATCGATGTAGATTAGTGTTGTGTTGACCAATGGTTGGAATATCCTTAGCATCGCTTGTTGAAATAAGGACGGAGCTGTCTTCAGACCAAATGGTAGGACTTTCCACTCTAAATGATGGTCTCGCAAACAGAATGATGTCTTGTGTCTTTCTTCCGGTTTGACTCCAATTTGCCAAAATCCTGATTTCAATTATGGTCTCCAGAATGCTGTCTTGATATCTTGTTACAACCTACCATTAGTCATAATAATTAACAACATTTTTTTTCTTTCTAACATTTAGCTGAGATATGACATCTAATTCCCCCATCGCTAATACTCGCCATCTTAATTACTCTCTATTTTTGCATAACAAGCTAAGTATCAGCTGAGCAATCGCATCAGGACATGAAACAATTTTCACAAAAGAACAACTTTGTTTATTGATATTACTGATCTTTCTTTATTCCAAATTTACATTTCTTGACCTAATCCCTAGTAATACAATAATTAGGAGAACCGCAAACGAACAATTACTAACGGGCAAGAAAGCATTCCAAGATTATAATGTTGTTTTGTATTATTATAATTCCTGAAGATGAAGATGATAGTCTCAAAGCTTTATATAGATCATTAAAGACACTGAAAATGTCAATGGAGAACTAGTAAATGGGATTTGGATAAACCCATTTGCAGTATTGCTATGTTTCTTAATTAGGTTTGAAAAACAGAGGAGGAGGAGATTGCGTGCGTACACGATCTTATTGAGAAAATCAGACTTAGACTCATTCTTTCTGTTGCTTAACTCTGAAAATAAAATTAAAAACCTTACAAATGTTGAAATGGTCTCTTTAAGTTATATTTTGCTCTTTGTAAAAGCTATAATTTTGAGAAGTTTATCTCAAAGCTATGTATTTTTTGTGCGTTTTAAATGGTTAAACTGAGAAGTTCTGGGTTGAAACTCGAAACCATTGTGTACGCTCCATACGGAAATCTCCGAGTCGGAAAACATTTGTGTACGCTCCATACGGAAATCGAACTAGAGAGTTCAAAGACGCACAAAGTTTAGCGGATTTGAAAACTAGCAACTAGCCACAATATCCACTTGGTCAAGCTCAGTTTTTTATTCTAGGTAAATTAGTATTCTTAAACCATTAAGTCTACCTTAAGTCTATTTTGACTCCTAAATAAACCAATATATTTTACTCAATTCGAGGTCTCTATTGGTTATCTAGTAAGAAAAATTGTATATGTTGTCATGTGTGGAACACACGTTCGTCTTCTTCGTTAGGCATT